>CM035099.1:60119629-61319629 GCA_020205505.1 Panax japonicus | reverse complement strand
AACTCTAGATCATGAGTAGGATAATTCCTCTCATATTCCTTGAGTTGTCGTGAGGCATAAGCTATGAATTTTCCTTGTTGCATGATAACACATCCTAACCCTTTGCCCGAAGCATCACTGTAGATGACAAATCCTTCCGAGCCAGATGGTATTGTCAGAACAGGTGCTGAAATGAGTCTCCTCTTGAGTTCTTAAAAACTCTTCTCACATTCCTCGCTCCAACCGAACTTTGTATCTTTCTGAGTCAGCTGAGTTAGTGGAGTAGCGATTCGAGAAAATCCTTCCACGAATCTCCGATAATAACCAGTTAAACCGAGAAAGCTACGTACTTTTGTCACTGATTTAGGTTGTTCCCAGCTTTGAATAGCTTTAATCTTTGCCGGGTCAACAGATATTCCATGACTTAATACCACGTGCCTAAGGATTGCTACTTCCTCAAGCCAGAACTTGGCATTTCTTTACTTAATGAGTATAATAGAACATATGAAACTGCAAATGAATTTTCACCCGCTATGCGGTAATCCACGTATACAGATCATTTCCACAATTTAATAAGGAATGAATACAAAGTATCATTCACCATGAATGTGGTAATCCACATAGACATGTTATTCCAACAGAATAATAAAGAATAGAATAACATAAGGATTCACCATGCGTGCGATAGACTGCACAGACAAGTTATTCATAACAGAATAATAAAGAATAGAACCAGGTCATGCGTAAAAGCACAGACAGGATATTCCGACAGAATAATAAAGAACGGAACCAGGTCAGGCGAATTCGTACCGACAGAATATTCTAACAAAATAATAAAGAATGGAATAACAACAGAAATCACCATACATGCGATAGACCGCACAGACATGTTATTCCAACAGCATAATAATTAATGGAACCAGGTCAGGCGTAATACGCACCGACATGATATTACAACAGAATGATAAAGAATGGAATAACATAAGAATTTCACTATGTATGCGATACTTCACATAGACAGGTTATTCCAACATAATAATAAAGAATGGAATAACAGAAGAATTTTACCATGTATGCGGTACTTCGAATATATAGGTTATTCCAATAGAATAATAAGGAATGGAATAACAGACGTTCTCTTTATGATTACGAAAGAAATAATACCCCTTACCTTATAAAGAAGAGTACTCCGACGGGTAGGGTGGGGATATACTTGAAGAAAACTTGCATTATGCTCAAAGCTTTCTTAAACTCTAAACAAATATGCTCAAGATTATAGAAAAAGAATTCTCTGAACTTCAGGTGTGTTTTCAATTCTAACTAAGCATCCTATTTATAAGAAAATAGAAAGGATACTATGCAATAAACTATAATATATATATATATGTGTGTGTATATATATATATATATTGTAAGATGTGACGCCCCCAAAATTAGGTATACATCACCCATCTTGGGTCGTCAGATACATGGTACATAATTCAAATACAACTTACTAATACAACTGTCATGTACAATACGACAAAACATAACTATGAGTTTGAATACAATTATTGTCTATTAGAGATTATACAAACTCAAAAAGAGTCCTCATTACAATTATTAATACACTATTTCACAGAATAGTGAGGACTACTAATGCTATCCTCTGGACCGTCACTCCGTTCCCCGACTAGTCTCTGCTATGTTCTCATTTCCTGAAGAGAACAGTGAAAGAAAGGGTGAGCTCAACTAGCCCAGTAAGAAATATTATGACTAAGATAATGCAGAATAAATTATCATTAGCCTCCAACAATGTTAAACTGATAAAATATAATAGACATCAAGTTTAACTGCAGCGGAACAAGCAATCCATTAAAAGAGTCAAGTAAAGAATAGAATCTACTATCTTTTATGATTTAAAAAGTTTTTCATCACTTTTATCGCTGAGATTCAGCTCAATAAATAATCCACATCATCAAATTATCCCTGCACTACAGGCCAATGATATTATTTAGTATCACGACCACGAATTATCCATGCACTACAGGCCAAAGATAATCGTGTTTTCATCAACGTCCTGATCATGCCATAAAACAATTCATCTTTGCTCCCTTGGCCGAAGAGAATCCACAGCCATAATCATACCAAAAAAATGTCCATCAATGCACTACGGGCCAATGAGGACTTTTAATTTTCACATCATTTATAACATTACGGTCATGATTATACCGAATAATCCCTGGTCATAATCATACCGAGTCCATCTATGCACTACAGGCCATAGATGACTTTCAACATAATATAAACATGAGGATGATGACGATGATATAAGAATTCAATAAAACAAGTTCATGAATTAATTTTTTCAGGAACTACTAACGTCCAAATTGTCAACATGATACTGCTTTGTAGAGTAAAATTCAAGAATGATCAGAAGAATATTTCCATGAAAAATACTGGATGAAGCGCAAATATCAAGGATATTCCACTAATTTCATGGAGTATAGAAGTCAAAATTTTAATCAACTGAGTATAATACCGAATGGAATAACAAAAGAAATCACCATGCATGCAGTACTTCACATCGACAGGTTATTCCAACAGAATAATAATAACAGAACCAGGTCAGGCAAAATTTGCACCGACAGGATGTTCCAACAGAATAATAAAGACGAAACCAGGTCCGGTGTAAACACACAGACAGGATGTTCCAACGGAATAATAATAAAGACGGAACCATGTCCGGTGTAAAACACACAGACAGGATGTTCCAATGGAATAATAATAAAGACGGAACCAGGTCCGATGTAAAACACACAGACAGGATGTTCCAACAGAATAATAATAAAGACGGAACCAGGTCCGGTGTAAAACACACAGACAGGATGTTCCAACAGAATAATAATAAAGACGGAACCAGGTCCAGTGTAAAACACACAGACAGGATGTTCCAACAGAATAATAGAAGAATGTCATCAAGTATAGGGTAGACCGCGTATACAGGTTATTCCAACAGAATAATAAGAAATGGAATAACAACAGTTCTCTTCATGAATAAGAAAGAATAACACCCCTTACCGTAACAGAAACTGGATATAGAAAAAGAAAAGTTAAGTAGCAAAAAGCTTTTCTTCTATCTCTCTATAGTTTCTCTCTCTAGAGTTCAGTGAATTCGTAAGAAAATAATGAAGGAATGAGCTTCTATTTATAGGAAAATGAAATACATAATAACTAATTCATGAACGGTTCAGATTGATTTACTTTAATCTGACGGTCCATATTTAAAGAAAAATCTTTTAAATAAAATATAATATATTCTATTTATATAAAAAGATTTTTACTATGCAAACACTATGCAACACTATGCAACACTATGCATAATAAAATATAATATATTATATTTATAGAATAACTTTAATAAAGTATTCTGTTTTATATAAAAAGATGTTTCTGTTTTATTACGTTAATAATACGAATAAAACAAAACGTCATCATCGCTATAATAATTCATATTATTAATCGATAATAATTGAATCAAACTGAGCGACTTCTCACATAAATATCAATAATCAATCCTGTGTGCTACTATGCACAACGCGTATTACTGTACTTTTACTACCCAGTAGTTCAACAGTATCAACGGTAAAACTTTCGCTGTTATTTTCAATAAAATATTTTTGTCTTTTTCTCAATCCGACAATAATTCTGTTGTGGGGTCCACCAATAATTATACCGTCGTACGAATATTTTCCGACACAAAGAATATTTCCTGACCAATCGAATATAATATAACAACTTGCATACTTTGCAAAATTTATAAATATTACCCACAACTATAATATTATCTCAAATTTACACCATAATATTAAAAAATTATTTCGAGAAAATTAATTCTTTATTCATAAAATCTGGGGTTTCACATAAGACCCCAATTTTTTTAATAAAGATGATTTTTCTATAAATATCATTTTTAAATATTATGGAATAAATTTGATATAATGTTATAGTTGTGGGTAAATTTATAAATTTCGCAAAGTACGCAAGTTGTTATATAATATTCGATTGGTCGGGGAATATTCGTTTTAACAGAGAATATTCGTACGACGACACAATCATTGGTGGACCCCACAACAGAATTATTGTCGGATTGAGAAAATGACAAAAATATTTTATGAAAATAACGGCAAAAGTTTTACCATTAATTGTTGAAACACCCGGTGTTAAAAGTACAGAGATACTCGTGATTGCATAGTAGCACATGATATTGATTATTGATGCTTACGTGAGAAGTCACTCAGTTTTATTCAATTATTACTTCCGTAATTGTTGCATAGTATCTCACGTTATTTGATTCAATTATTTTCGATATTTATATATTATTAAATCAATAATTGAGATGATAAAATTATTAATATTATTATTTGAAATATTAACGATGTCTAGAAGTTCTGTCAAGTAGAGGTTTGGTCACCTAATTGTCCGCCAATATGGAAAAATCCCTATTGGAAAGCCCCCTCTTTCATGGGAACGACTTGATCGATTAATATTGTGAATTATAATAATGATGATAAATGTTGTTAAAATATTTAGGGGATTTTTTTTGATGAAGTTGTTGTAAATTTTAGTTTATTTTATGGACCTCTATTTACCCGTTTTTCAAAATAATCGGTAGGAAGTTATATATATATAATATTAGGTGGGGCCCACTGTGGGGCCCGCGTTTAAAATTGAAGGAGGAAGAGATATGTTGTCACGGGTGGGTTTTTGGTGGGAGAAAAAAAGGGTCAGGAGGGAGTTATCATTATTATATATATATATATATATACACACACACACACACACACACACACACACATATATATATATATATAACCTTGTTGACAAATTGGGGCAGGAAGGAAAATTTGATCACGGGAGTGTATCCCGTGAAAATTTTGGCACATGCTATATATATATTTAATATATATAATATATATATAATATATTTTATTTAAAAGTTTTCGTTTTATTAGAATATTTTATTAATACTGCATAGTAAATCATTATGGACCGTCCGTTTAAAAGTAAATCAACCTGGACCGTTCATGAATTAGTTACAATTCAGTCCATTCTCCTATAAATAGAAGCTCATTCCTTCATTATTTCTTACGAATTCACTGAAACTCTAGAGAGCGAAACTATAGAGAGAAAGAAAAAAAGTATTCTGCTACTTCACTACTCCTATATCCAGTTTGTTCTAAGTTAAGGGGTATTATTTCTTTTGTATTCATGAAGAGAACTTTTGTTATTCTATTCTTTATTATTCTGTTGGAATAACATGTATACGCGGTCTACCCTATACTTGGTGAAATTCTTCTGTTATTCCATTCTTTATCATTATGTTGGAATAACATGTTTATGCGAAGTACCATATATATGGTGAAATTCTTCTGTTATTACATTCTTTATTATTCTGTTGGAACATCCTGTCTGTGCGTTTACGCTTGACCTGGTTCCGTTATTTATTATTCTGTTGGAACATTCTGTCGGTGCGAATTTCGCCTGACCTGGTTGCGTTATTTATTATTTTGTTGGAATATCCTGTCTGTGCGTTTACGCATGACCTGGTTTCGTTATTTATTATTCTGTTGGAATAACATATCTGTGCGGTCTATCGCATGCCTGGTGATTTCTTTTGTTATTCCATTCTTTATTATACTAAGTTGGTTAAAGTTTTGACTTCTATACTCAATGAAATTAGTGGAATATCTTTGATATTTGTGTTTCATCTAGTATCTTTTCATGGAAATATTCTTCTGAGCATTCTTGAATTTTACTCTACAAAGAAGTATCATGTTGACAATTTGGACGCTATTAGTTTCTGGATTAATTAATTCTTGAATTTGTTTTATTGAATTCTTATATCATTGTCATCATCCTCATATTTATATTATGTTGAAAGTCATTTGTGGCCTGTAGTGCATAGATGGACTTGGTATGATTTTGACCAGGGATTAATCAGTATAATCATGACCGTAATGTTACAAATGATGTGATAAAAGTTCTCATTGGCCCGAAGTGCATTGATGGACAGTTGTTGGCATGATCATGACCATTGATGAATACACGAATATCCTTGGCCCGTAGTGCATGGATAATTTATGGTTGTGATACTAATGAATATCCTTGGCCGTAGTGCAAGGACGATGTGGATTATTTATTAAGCTGAGTCCCAGCGATAAAAGTGATGAAAAATCTTTTAAATCATAAAAGATAGTAGATTTTATTCTCTTCTTGACTCTTTTAATGGATTGCTTGTTCCGCTGCAGTTAAACTTGATGTTTGTTATATTGTATCAGTTTAACACTGTTGAAGGCTAACGATAATTTATTTTGTATTATCTTAGTCATAATATTTCTTACTGGGCTAGTTGAGCTTACCCTTTTACTTTCATTGTTCTCTTCAGGAAATGAGAATGTAGCAGGGACTAGTCGGGGAACGGAGTGACGGTCCAGATAATATCATTAGTAGTCCTCACTATTCTGTTAAATAGTGTGATAATAAATGTAATGAGGACTCAATTGAGTGTAGATATTGTCTAGATGATAATATTTGTATTAAAAATGACAGCATATATTTTGTCGTATTTTACATGACTGTTGTTGTATAATTAAGTTGTATTTGAATTTTGTACCATGTATTTGGCCACTCAAGATGGGTAATGCATACTTATTTTGGGGGCGTCACACACACACACACACACACACATATATATATATATATATATATATATATATATATATATATTTAGAACACGGATCAGGTCCGGGAGTCCGGACCTGATCAAAATTCGGACCCAATTTTTTTTTTGTAGAACAACTAAAAATAAAATAAAATTATGGAACTAAAATTTTTCCATAATACAGTATTTTGGGTGTGTTTTTAATACCTACACCAACCAATGTATGTACAGTCTGCCTAGACTGTACAGACATATTTTGTTATACGTATCCAAATCACACCCAAAACACTGTATTATGTAAAAATTTAAGTTCTATAATTTTTTTTAGTTGTTTTAAAAAAAAGCAAAAAAAAAAGGTCCGGATTTTTGTTAATATTTGTATTAAAAATGACAGCACATATTTTGTCGTATTTTACATGACTGTTGTATAATTAAGTTGTATTTGAATTTTGTACCATGTATTTGGCGACTCAAGATGGGTAATGTATACTTATTTTGGGGGCGTCACATATATATATATATATATTTATATTTATATATTTTATTTAAAATCTAATAAAATAAATAACTTTATAAAAGTATTTTGTTTTATATAAAAAGATTTTACTATACAAAACACTATACAGGCACTATGCAACACTATGTATAATAAAATATAATATATTCTATTCATAATCTAATAAAAAAATAACTTTATAAAAGTATTCTGTTTTATATAAAAAGATTTTACTATGCAAAATACTATGCATAATAGAATATAATATATTCTATTTATAGTCTAATAAAACAAATAACTTTATAAAGTATTCTGTTTTATATAAAAAGTTTTTCTGTTTTATTACATTAATAATACTAATAAAACAAAACTCATCATCATTATTATAATTCACACTATTAATCGACCAGGTTGTTCCCACAAAAGAGGGGGCTTTCCAATAAGGATTTCTCCCTATTGGCGAGCAATTAGGTGACCAAACCTCTCATTGGCAGAACTTCTAGACATCGTTAATATTACAAATAATAATATTAATAACTTTGTTATCTCAATTATTGATTTAATAATATATAAAATATCGATAATAATTGAATCAAATAACGTGAGATACTATGCAACAATTACTGTAGCAATAATTATACAAAACTGAGCGACTTCTCACGTAAGCATCAATGATCAATACCGTGTGCTATTATGCAACCACGCGTATTACTGTACTTTTAACACCAGGTGTTTTAACAGTTAATGGTAAAACTTCCGCCGTTATTTTCATAAAAATATTTTTGTCATTTTCTCAATCCGAAAATAATTCCTTTGTGGGGTCCACCAATGATTGTGTCGTCGTACGAATATTTTCCGACCAATCGAATATTATATAACAACTTGCGTAATTTGCAAAATTTATAAATATTACTCACAACTATAACATTATATCTAATTTACTCCATAATATTCAAAAATGATATTTATAGAAAATTTATTTTTATTCTTAAAAGTTGGGGTCTTACAAGCGGATTGTATATATATTTTAAATTTCCTCCGAACTATAATACTATTAATCAGATTTTGAAATTTTTAGTCAACTGATTAGCTATTTTTATGGATAAATTATAAATCATAATATTATATATTCAAAATTTTATATTGTGGTTCTAGTCATCTTCCTTGGACACAATTGAAAGGAGCCACTAAAAACAAGAAAATGAATTAAGTTATTCTCATTTACAAAAAATTGATACCAGTGTATGATTAAATTAATAAGACAAATGAGTGTAATATTAATTAATTAATTATCAAACTTATTTAATATTATTTTATCTCATAGTAATATTGTTAATTTATTATAGATGAAAGGACATGAAGAAACAAATGAATTAATACCATCTCATAACAAAGATCAAATTTAACTAATATCAGCATGCTTCAAATTTCAAAATTGGAGGGTCATATGACCCGCTGGCCCCCCTAGTTCCGCCCGTGTTTACCATCATCATGTGATGCCATCTCTAGAGAATTTAATTATGATTTTCTTTAGAGATGATATTTCTACGCATAAATTTGATACTTTTCATAAATTTATGATAAGTGGGATCCATCTGAGAGAGAATCTTGTGATAAACTATTATATTTATTTGTGAAAATATCATTTCTCCTTTTTTATTTCATAAATAGCTCTCCTTCAAATGTCAAATAAATGAGTTGTAACTAGTGAAGGCACGACCTCTTTGTATTTTTCAAAGTTTGTATATTATTTTTTCTTATAAAAAATCTCTAAGACACCCATGTCTCTCTGTCTCACTAAGATCATGTAAAAACATCAGTTTTCAATTTTAATTTACATAACTTTTTTCCTTACTCTCTTATTATCTTTTATTATAAAATTTTTGACCTTTTTAATCGTTTTTATATGTGTAATTGGGTCACACTTTAGAGTGGAAAAAAAAAGGTGTAGAAGTCTGCCAGGCTTGGCAGTTGAGAGGCTCACACTTGTCCTGTAATTTGTGACTCGTAAACAACGATATCTCTGGCGTTTAATAAAACAATTTACTTTCCCTTTTCTATCTCCTTTGTCAGTTCCTATTTCTTACTGATTCTTTTCTCTATCATCAATACATTATTCAATCTCTATATAAAATACTCGATGGATGCGGTCCTCGTGCAGTTTTAATCAATTGATTTTTAATCAGAGACTAAAATATAGACATATATATATATATATGTCTGGCCATGATCGTGAGCGGCCAAACGGCGGCGATGTTGACGGAGACGGTGGTGGGATTCGCCGGAAAAATGATCAGGAGAAGCAGGGTGGGGATGTTTGTGAAAAACCTGCCAAAACGGGGAAAAGGGTGTCTCGATTTCGATTCAGAAAGCTTCATAGAAGGAACAAGCTGCCTTCTTCTTCTTCGAAATCTTGTTGTTTTTTAGGTAAGAGAGAGAAAATTGGAGGGTGTTTTATGTGTTTTAAACAAACCCCAAATGTGGACTCCCCTGTTGAGTCACAAGAAAGCGACCCAAATGGTTCTGGGTTTACATTTGAGGTGTTGAGAAGTATGATTGAGAAAAATGATTTCTTTTCAAAAGAATGCAATACCCATTTGAATTGATTTGTGGATAGTGATTCAAAAATGCATCACTTCATTCAATTTTCTATCGGGTTTTGATTGTTTTATTTGTTGTTGAGCAAAACATAAAATCTTTTGGGTGATTCTAATGATTGATGATTATTGTCCAGTTATACAAAGAGAGAAGGAAGACTAATTTCGGTCTGGTTGAAACTGAAAGAAATAGAATTTTGGGCAATTTTGGAAGTTTTAAGTGTTGGTGGGATAAGTTCTCTGGACATTTTCAGAGTGGGTGGTGGGGGCTGTTAAAGTAGATAATGGGTTTTGATTTTTCAGAGCAGTATTGAAAATTGACTAGAGTGAAGTTATTATATCCGGTTGCAAAACATACCGAATTACTGGAACTAGAGAAAATTATACAAATACCTTGTTTTTAATTTAGAAGGGTGCTGAAACCATGGGATTTTTTCAAATGTAGAGTCCATTGTTTGTTAATCCAGTGTTGTTCATCATATTTCTTGTTACCTCATTGAGATGTTGAACATTCTGTCTTATTGCAAATTGAGCTTGCAGAATCCAAATGTAAAGTCCATTGTGTGTTAATCCAGTGTTGTTCATCATATTTCTTGTTACCTCATTCAGATGTTGAACATTCTGTCTTATTGCAAATTGAGCTTGTAGAATCCAAAAGTTAAGTCTGTCAATTTTTTGTTGAGATTCATTGTCTCGTTCTTTTTCTTTTTTTCATTTCTATTTTTTGGGATTCTTTGCGTGGACTATTCTCAAACCTATGACTGATCATTTAGGTTTTGAAAACTTTTCTATTGAGTCACTCTTTCTTTTTTCTTTTCTATTTTTTGAGATTCTTTGTGTTGCTTTGTGTGGACTATTCTATGACTGATCATTTAGGTTTTGAAAACTTTTCTATTGAGTCTGGAAGAAATCAGAATGTTGATTTTCATCCTCTTCATCTAGGTATCTCTATGTTTGGGTAAATCATCATTGTGTATGGAACACATTTGGGTTTGGGATGGTTGCAACTTTACAAAGATGATTTGATGTATTGAGTTGGTGTGATTTAATGTACAGATGGTATAATGGAAGTGAAGGAACTTGGTGCGAAACGTTACTTCTAAAACATGTACAAAATGTTTTACAGTTGGATACAATGCATGAATGAAAATACTTTGTTTCAGGAAGTTGGAAAATTTTCTTCTATGCATATACATGAAGATCAAGACTATGACAATGCCATAGGTAGAGGAACTAAGTGTGAAACTTCAATTCTAAAAATTTTAAAGAAGATTTTTCAGTTGGGATACATTGCCATGAAATGACAATGCTTGATTTCCAGAGCTGGAAAATTTTCTTCCAGGTAACAAAATTCAAAAGCTGTTGTTGATGCCAAGACTGACAAATTGTTGAAATTTTCCTTTAATTAATTTAGGGATGAACTTCTACCTTAGTCTGGTTTTGTTGGTGAATGGAATGCTATGGTTCTGCAAACTTATTTGGGATGTTATGTACTATATTGGTCTAGTTTTCCTTCTCAGTATGTTCAGGTATGCCACCCTTGATTGCCTTCTGAAGTTGAAGTGCACCTGACATCACAATATGGTTTTCATGGTATGTATTAATCCCACCTTTCCATTTTATACAGTTCTTTGAATCACATAGCCTTTCTGCCTTTGTTAGTTTTAAGTATTTTTAGCTCCTTTCTATAGAACTGTTTATTCATCTTTGCAAATTCTGGACTTGATTAACTCGGTTGTTAAAACAGGACCTAAGAGCTTTCTTAGTGATTTGCACTTAATAACGTGATCAATCGTTTTTAGTATTGAATAGCTTGATTTATTGAATTTTAATAAGTGGTCACTGAGAATGAGCTGCATAAATCTGACTATTGTTGCAATTTCTGATACATTCTTTCTACACAGAGAATCACTTCCGATGGTTGGTTAAATTGATCAAGTGTTAGTAGGGTACACATGATGTGAGAATTTGCATAATGAGATAATAAATTAATGTTATGAGCAAGATGCTTTAGCTACTTCGTTGATTTTTAATAAAATTAATGTACTAATAAAAATTCAGAAAGAAACTCCTGTGGAAATATGATTGCAGTGAGTTTGAAAAGATCCTAGGCTATAGATTGTTGGAGGTACTTTATCAGGATATCTCAAATTTTTTTATTTACTTATTCTTAAATTTTGGGTTTTGAGTCCATCTGATTTTAGGTATGGCTAAACCTTTATGTATGTGTGGTTTTGTGTCAAGGGAATGATAATGGTTCTGCAAACATTTTTATCTAGAGATGACCAAAATAGATTTGTCTAATTCTTCTTCTCCATTTGTTCTGGCACCATTGATTGCCTTCTGAAGTTGAAGAATGCCTATCATCACAATATGCTTTTATGGCATGTTTAATCCCATCTGTCAAGTTTGTGTTGATTTGGATCTTTTTCTCGTTCCTAAATACTCCTTCGGTTCCAAAATATGGGATCGTTTCTTAACTGAGCTTATTTTTTATTAAGTTTATACTTTTAGAAATGATTCCCTGTATTATCTTGAAGCTGTAATTTACATATTGCACGCAGATTAGAAAAAGTGTGGTTAAGTTGCATGTACGTCAGAGTCTTCATTGTTGTGTGTCATTGGTGTGGTTACAATTACCATTTCACATAGTACAACACACAAACATGGGAAAGAAGCTAATTCTCCACCTTTTAGTATCTGCTAATAGGTTCCTCGATTGGAAAAATTGTTGATTGCATGTTTTATCAAGCATGAGTCTTGCAGGTTCCTTGAAGACTTGTGTCTACATAAACTTGATTTAAAAAAATTCTATGTAATATTGTGCGACTTTCCAGACAAGGTGTGATTTTTGAATTGATTCACAGAGTTTGTTTGGTATTGATTAAGAAATGTGATTATTGATGATTTGATTCTGATTAGTGCTTTTGCTTAGAAGCAGTTTGTGTTTGGTAATGAAAAGGCAGATGATGTTAAAGAAACGGTTTATCACTAAGATTGGGCTTATCAACCAGCATCATATACACATTTTGTTATGTCTTGAATTTTTTGTTACACCTTTACACTACTCCCTGCAATTTAATTTTCTACATATGCTACCATTGTGTTTATACCTCAGGTTTTCTCAGCTGTATCGACTGCTCGTCGATCTCCTGCCATTTTTGTGTGCCTCATCAATCCAGAATGCATTCACTAGCCTTTCTTCTTCGCTAGTGCCTTCTGCAAATTTGAGGCCTTGCTGAAGTTAATGTGCTGGTGGGAAAGCCTGCTAACTGCTGAAAGGGGTTAGTAATTTGGTAGAGTTAGAAAGTATATGGAAGTCTCCAAAGGGGTTGGTAGCTTGGTAGAGGAATATGTCCATAAATGCAAACTATCCATAGTGTATGTCATTTACACATCTATATAAATTTTTAATTAATTTTTTTTTTGATGTGATTTTTAATTCAACAAAGTTATACAATTTCTGTCATGCGTATTTTTAGGAAACTGATATTTTCACATAAAAAATTAATATTAATATTTCACATGATTCCTCTCACATGAATAGTGAGTGGGTCCTACCTTCACGTGAGGGCGACTCATGTGGAAATATTATTTTAACAAGTGAAAATTTTAGTTTTCTATTTTTAATTTTTATTATGAGATAATAACTTTGTTGAAAAAGATTATTCCTACCCCAGTAACTTTATTATGAGGATGATAACTTAGTTGAAAAATGAAGATGCCTTTCCAGTTTACTCAGAAATATTTTGAACAATTGGATTAGTTAAATATTTTTTTTAATAGTTAAAATGAAAATTAGAACCAGAATTTAGAATCATGAGTTAATTGTACAAATATTAAGAAATATGGAGCTTGACACTTTATTTAAGAAAAAATATAAAGAAGAAACAACTTAACATTTTTATTTTTATTTTTTTTTAAAAAAAATACTCAGTGCACATGATTTGTAAAATATAAATATTATATACACTGAATTTTTGCACGGAATAAATACCAAATATGAATTTTCATATGCAATGATATCGGTCCGGATCAAGTGCATACCCCTTATCTTACTCACCCGTGCTTACCCCCTTTAGGCGACGGTTTTGGTAATACAACCGTTGTCTATACTTTTAGCGACGGACAACATATAGCGTCGCTAAAAGTATAAACGACGGTTGTATGATCGAAACCGTCGCCTAAAGGAGGGTAAGCACGGATGAGTAAGATAAGGGGTATGCACTTGATCCTTGCTAGCAACGATAAATCCAACTCTTTCTATATAGTTTTATTATAAAAGTTAGCAGTACTGTTACACTAGCAAAGAACTTTTACAAAAATGAGTATAAAATGATTTGTCAAAATTTAATTAGTCATATACATGGGTGGATCCAATAATTATAATCAGTCAAAATTATACACATCATTTCATAATATTTTTTCAATAATTCGTTAATAGCCGTATCATTATTGAATGCAGTAAGTAAGTTTAATATCACATACAACCGCTCACATACATTCACATGCATATTTTTATAGCTCACGTGCAATGCAAGTCATGTATGTGAGCGGTGCATGACTAAATCTTCATAACAAAATATATATTTAATAATATTTTTATGGAAAAAATGTATGTACACAATTGTGTATTTCATAGTCGACTATAACGACGATTTTATAGTTATTCTGGACTATAGCGACGAATGAACCGACCAAAAAATCTATCGCGATAACCCTGTTGTGTAATAGAGAATTGTGTCCTATTTTTATACATATTTCAATAACAATTAGAACTTTTAGCCGTATCGATTACTCAGGCTAGCAACCCGACTTGAAATCGAGACCACCCAGAATACCCAAAGGAATCCAACCCGATTACAGCCCTAACGCAACGTTGCCTTCATTGAAAATGAAAAAGGCCAAGCGTGACTAAATACAGTCGAATCCTCAAATCGCCTCCATCTTTCTCTACTAGATTTTGTCTAATGGCGGATATCAAGCTACAATTCGCGGCCGATGGGCCGCCGTTATCGGTCATAGCTTCCGCAAAACTGGCCGGAATTCCAATCTCCGTCGAAGCCAGTCTCAGCTCTGGCTCTGCTCCAACTTTACTCCTCCCCAATGGGTAAGCGCACTCAATCTAATCTTCTCAACTTTATGTAGGAGTATGTATTATAGATGTGTCCTGGCGATTTACCGTCAATTCGTTACAGTTTAGTTTTCTTAACGGACGCTTGTGATCCTGCTATAACATGGCTTATACTTTGAATTATGATGCAAACTTATCTTTAAATTAATATACTAGGGAAATTAGAATATAAATGTAGCTATAGCTGTGTGGCTATCTATATTATAATAATATTTGGAATAAATAATTTGGGGCATTTCCTTAAATTTGTTGTGTGCATTTAGATTGAAGTTACACGGGACATTTACGCTTCTTCGTTATATTGGTCGAAAAGCAGCAAATATTCCCAATTTGTACAAGAGGGATGATTTGGAGACTACCAAGGTGTTTTTCTTTGAACTTAATATCCGTCTTTTTTCCTTTTTTCTGAATTTGAAGTAATTTTGAATTTTTGACTTGTAACTGTTTTTTGGGTTTAGTATTGCTAAGGGTTTTTGTTTGTTCTCTTATTTCTTCTACTAGATAGATGAATGGCTCGACTATGCTCCTGTCTTTGCATTGGGTTCTGAATTTGAGGGAGCATGTAGCTACGTGGATGGATATTTGCTGCATCGGACGTTTTTGGTTGGTTATAGTCTCTCAATTGCAGACTTAGCAATCTGGTCGGGTCTTGCAGGTAATAGTTTGTGTGCATCCTATAGATTATGTACTTATTTTATGTCTACACTTGTTTATCACTATCTTGATTTCATAATAATGCTCTTTGTAGTAACTGGGCGGCGATGGGACAGTTTGAGGGAGTCAAAAAAATTTCCAAACTTGGTACGGTGGTTCAACTCAATATCAGTTGAACATGGAACTGTTTTGAATGAAGTTACAACAACATATATCGGGAAAAAAGGCTCAGGTAAGCCAAAAGCAACCCTCAAGGAAAAGGATCAACAGGGTTCAACTGCTCCTGCCAAAAATCTAAATGGCGATGTTGAAAAGGGAAAAGTAGGCAGCCGGCCAACATTTGAAGTAGATCTTCCAAATGCCGAAGATGGAAAAGTTTGCTTGCGATTTGCACCTGAGCCTAGTGGTTATCTTCATATTGGGCATTCAAAAGCAGCACTCTTGAATCAATATTTTGCTGATAGGTATCATGGTAAAGTTATCATTCGTTTTGATGATACCAATCCTGCAAAAGAAAGCAATGAGTTTGTGGATAATCTTTTAATTGACATTAAAACATTGGGTATCAAATACAAGGATGTTACATATACGTCTGATTACTTTCCCCGACTGATGGAAATGGCTGAGAAATTGATTCAGGAAGGCAAGGCATACATTGATGATACTCCACGTGAGCAGATGCAGAAAGAAAGGATGGATGGAATTGAATCAAAATGTAGGAATAACACCCCGGAGGAGAACATGAAATTATGGAAGGAGATGATTGCTGGGTCAGAAAGGGGTTTGATGTGCTGCCTCCGTGGAAAATTGGACATGCAAGACCCAAACAAATCCCTAAGGGATCCAGTATATTACCGTTGCAATCCTATTCCCCATCACAGGATTGGTTCCAAGTATAAAATATACCCTACTTATGATTTTGCATGTCCGTTTGTTGATGCCGAAGAAGGTATTACACATGCACTTCGATCTAGTGAGTATCATGATCGCAATGCTCAGTATTACAGGATTCAAGAGGATATGGGACTTCGAAAGGTTCATATATATGAATTCAGCCGATTGAATATGGTTTATACACTTCTTAGCAAGCGCAAGCTTCTATGGTTTGTTCAAAATGGAAAGGTTGACGGGTGGGATGATCCTCGATTCCCAACTGTCCAGGGTATTGTGCGCAGAGGTCTGCAAATTGAGGCATTGATACTATTCATTCTGGAACAAGTAAGTTTCTAGGATCTTTGGTATTTCATCAGAAGTCAGCTGGAGTTGCATTCAGTTTGTGTTTTACTAATTAAGCAAAAAGCTTAAATATGTTTCACTACCCTAAACTATCTGACATATTCCACTTTGGTGATCCACCTTTTAATTTTTTCAATTAGATGATTGAATTATTAATTTTTATCAATTCCATTTAATTGAGGCATTCACGTCAGAAATTGTTGACGTGACTAGTTGGGTGGGGCATAACTTAGCTGATGTGTGTAAAAAAAGTAGTTTTTTATTTTGTGATTAAACATTTTTGATATATTAAAGGGTAAAATGGTCTCACCCCTTTCTTTAAAATACATTCAGACTAATTAAAATGGAACAACCTCTCTGTTGTTTCTTTTTATTCTTCTAAAACCCTAACCATCGTACCCGAACCACTCTCACTTCCGTCAAGTCATTCGCTCCTGCCACCATCGCCAACCTCAGTCTTGGCTTCAACTTTCTCGACTGTGCCATCGACAGCCTTGACGACTTCGTCACTCTTCGAGTCGATCCCCATGTCCATCTAGATGAGATCTCCATCTCTGAAATCATTGGAGTCGGAAATTCCTCGAAAAACCTCAACAAAGACCTTCTCTTGAACTGTGACAGCATCATCGCCATCTCTGTAATGAGAATGCTCAATATCCGATATGTTGGCTTGTCTCTCTCCCTCCACAAGGGTTTGCCCCTCGGTAGCGGCCTCGGTTCTAGTGCCGCCCAACCATTTCTCCATTGCTCGTATGTATATATATATATATATATATATATATATATATATATATATATATATGTGTGAGATTCCATCCACAGCAACCGGTTGTTGGGGAGCAACCCCTTTTGGCCCAGCCGCTACAACCTGTACCGGCCTTAGACAATTTTTTTTTTTATAAGCCGCTACAGGTTATAGCGGCTGGGCCAAAAGAGGTTACTCCCAACAACCGGTTGCTGTGGATGGATACCCTATATATATATGTGATTGCAAACCTTAGGTTATCTAAAAGTTAGGGTTTGGGGATTGAAGAAAATTGAAGTTGGGGTCTGGGTTTAAATTGTTAACTTACAGATTTTGAGCTTCAATCGTCATTTTCATTGTATAGTTTGTTTGATTTAATCTGTCTATTTACCAAAAAATAATTCTCGTCTTGCTCCATCACTCGCAAAATAGACCACCGAAAATTCTCGGACAATCCATGACCAAAATTTAAATTTGTCTGTGTTAAATTTGGGTTCTCCCAAATCGATATAGTTTGCTTCTAATTTGGGGAAGAAGGAGAGCTAAAATGTTAAAAGACTTGTATGTCCCTTCATTTTCCACGTAAATTTTTTGTTTGTAAATTTTTTTCATGTGTTTAAGCCGCGTTAGCAACTTCTGATGTGATAGCCTCAATTGAATAAAATTGAAAAAAAAATCAATAGTTCAATCATCTAATTGAAAAAATTAAAGGTAGATCACCAAAGTGGAATATGAATAATGACTCTGATAATTGCATTCAAATGTAATAACTTGTACATGATTTGACTTCCCTATCTCCTTTCCTCTTTTTCATTTCTGTACATTTATTTATACTATTGAGGGTTTGAGGGGTGGGGATGGGGCTGTAAAAGAGCTTGAACAAGGACCTTAAAACTGAACCTGATTTGTTGGTTCTTTTTTTAGGGGGCATCAAAAAATCTCAATCTTATGGAATGGGACAAATTGTGGACCATCAATAAGAAAATTATTGATCCTGTTTGTCCTAGACACACTGCAGTCTCTGCAGAACGTGTCTTGTTGACTTTGAATGATGGACCTGATGATCCATTTGTGCGCATCATACCAAGGAATAAGAAATATGCTGGTGCAGGGGATAAGGCCACCACTTTCACAAAGAGAATATGGATAGACCTTGCTGATGCTAAATCCATCTCGGTAGATGAGGAAATTACTTTGATGGATTGGGGAAATGCCATAGTAAGAGAAATCAGTAAGGATGAAGATGGAAACATCAATCAGTTAATTGGGGTTTTAAATCCTGGAGGATCTGTCAAGACCACAAAGTTGAAACTTACATGGCTGCCAGACACGAACGAACTTGTTGCACTCTCTCTGATGGAGTTTGATTATCTAATCACAAAAAAGAAGGTATATTCTACTTTCCTGGTTATAAAATTTCTCCTTTTTCCTTTTCTTGGGGAGTCAAAAACATTACATGCTGCCTTTTATATTACTGGTGAAAATTTTCTTATGATTTTTAGATCCTGGACATTAGAAATATTCTTTGACATAAATTTAGTAATTCTACATGTCTCTTACAATGCTGGGCAAATCTTTTTTTTTTTAAAAATGATTTTCAGATCATGGTATCCTGAATTCTTTTTACCATCTTAGCTGATATCCATTTCGAGGCATTAGATGGAAAGTTAACACTTGATTGTTTAAATCTAATCTCCTGTAGTGCATATATCTTGTAAGCACAATAGTACACCTATAGTTATTGGCTTATTGCAAATGATCTCTTAAATAAGTGCTCTAATCACGACATATATCTTATATTTGATGGCAATGTGCTTGGTGCGCATGGTGATTGTTTTCTTTAGCATCAATGTCTAACTTGTTTTGTGTTCGAGTTTCTGTTAACACGTGCGTTGTTCAACTATTTCCAAATGAAAAATTCTTGCCGTCATTCTTGCTCATAATGAGCTGAACAATAAAGTTATAGTTGGTGTAATGGATTATTAATTAATAGCTGGTGTATGTAACTGTTTGCTCTTCCAGCTTGATGAAGATGAGAATTTCCTTGATGTGATTAACCCATGTACGAAAAAAGAAATTACAGCATTCGGGGATTCAAACATGAGAAACTTGAAGCAAGGGGAGATATTGCAGCTGGAAAGGAAGGGTTATTTCAGATGTGATGTTCCATTTGTGAGGCCGTCCAAGCCAATAGTTTTGTTTTCAATACCAGATGGTAGGCAGCAAACTGCATCCAAGTAAGATCTTAGCAATGAAGTAGTATGCTCTTTAATTTGAAATCTATTAACAAGTTTACTAAAAGAATCACATTCCATTAGTATTCAGAGAAATGTTGATGGTATACTGATTTATATTTTGTAAACCAAACTTCTATGTTTCCAACTCTCTGTTCTTCTGATTTAGTCAGACTTTTTGTCCAGTTGTAATCTTTTGGTGATAATTTTACTGCATGTTTTTGCATCAACCTACTCGACTTCGTAATTGCATGATTATTTTATCTTCGACATAAGCTTTTCGTCTTATAAAAAAGGTGCTTACTGATATTAAACTATTGTAATCAAGAATAAATAAGGTGCTTACTGATATTAAACTATTATAATCAAGAATAAATAGTTTAATCTCATGCAACATAATTGGAAACAAAAATAGCCTGTCATTCTCTTATATTGTGTTTGTAAGGTTTTTTTTAAGGGAAGGAAAGGAGAAATAATTAAAATATTTCCAAATCTGAGGAAGAAAAGAGATTTGGAGGTAAAATTGATTTTATTTTGAATAATGTTAGAGACAAATTATTTTACAAACATTTTATAAATTATTGATGTGGCATACTCCACCTCAACATATTGTGTGGGGCCAAAGACTATATTGAAACAATTTGTTCATCAATATGTTGAGGTGGAGTATGTCACATCAGCAGTTTGTAAAATGTTTGTAAAATAGTTTGTGTCTGTAGCATTACTCTCACAATAAATCATGTCATGTAGTAATAGTGTAGGTTAAAAATAAAAATATTTTCTCTTCCCTCACCTCCCTTCATTCTAAACTCTCAAATAAAGAAAAATATAATTAAAATTATCTCTTTCCTTCCTTTTTAAAACTCATAAACATGACAAAAAAAAATAATAATCCATTCTTATATATTCCCCTCCTATACTTTTCTTTCACATTTCTCCTTCCAAACTCACAAACGCAACATTATATTATGTTTTTAAATTTTTTGTAAGGAGAAAGGAAGGGAAGAGAAAATAATTAAAATCCTTCCAAATTTCAAGTATTATTTTTGGATAGTAGTGTTTTAGTAACTAAAAAATAGATACAAAAATAAAATTCAAATGATAGGTATAATAGTAATTGGTTATAATCATTGTGTCCGTACATGTATGGTCAGGGGCAGGGGCGGATTTTCACTACAAGAAAAAGGACCGGTAATGAAGGACAAATTATTCACAAGAAATGGTATATAATATATTACTCATAAGAGATTTATGGTGAAGAAAATTTTTCTTCGCACAATTTCTCGCATTAGAACTCCTCACTAAAAGTATCCTTCATTAAGTTAGTGACTAAATATTTTTTGTGATGGATATATTATGAAGAATATGTTCCTCACAAATTATATATTGTAAAAGATTATTTTTGTTTGGCGAGGAGATGATTTCCTTACAATTATCATTTTGAAATAACTATTAAAAATGTTTTCCTTCATAAATAATAATTTACGAAGAACATATTTACTTTAGAAAGGTTAGATTTTCTTCACTAATTATATTTTGTGATTTTTTTTATTTATCGAGAAGAAATTTCTTTGACAATGTTGTTATTAAATAATCAAATAACTGCAAATTAAAAATATTTTTAAAATTATTTATTAATTTGTAATCAACATCAAATAAAACATTATATTATATAAATAACCAATTGTATAATCCACAACTAAATATGTAATAATTAAGTAACAAAATGTACAAAGCTTGTAATCAAAATAAATATTGGTGTCCCGAAGATCATCGTACCTAAAATATTTAATCATTAATACAAGTAAAAAGTTAAGAAAAACAAGCTATTAAAACTTTGTAGCTTTGTCATGTTAAGTCCTTTTCTTCATTATCATAATTTTTTTCAATGCAAGGTTGGTCTTGTAAACTTCAGTCTGCCAAAAAAAAACGCACCAAAACTCAACTTAAAATATTTGAATGAATAGAATATGACAAAAGATTAAACTGGCAAAAAAATTAAGAAGCGATTCCACAAGTAAAAGTTATAGTTCCACAAGATATCTGTCTCACGTGAATAGTAAATGTGCCCCAGTTATGTGAGAAGAAACTTGTGAAAATATAAAATTTTACTTGTGCGTGCAAGTATTAATGTCCTAATTAAATAAAAAACATTATTAAAACGATAAAAAATGAGAACTTGGTACCTATATATATACACATTTATATCCATCTAAACAAATAAATGTGTAACAAAATATAATTTATATTATCCTTTTTAGGAAGCTTGATACCTTTGTATATATATATTTTTTGCTCCATCCAAATTTAACTTTTCTATTAATCTGCCCCCTTGAGTTTATTAATTTACATATCTGTCCCTACCCTTATACTTATAAAAAAATCCAGCAGCTACCTATACTGCCCCTTAATAAATCTGTCCCTGTGTATGGTAGAATATCAACTAATTATAATTTAACACATTATTTTATATCTATTTTTTGTATCATAATATTACAAAAAAATGGATACAAAATGATGTGTGTATGAAGATGATTGGTATAAACATTGGATCCATTCATTATCAACTAATTATATTACGACACATTATTTAATTTGTATCAACTTTTTTATTAGAATATCAATAATTAATCAAGTCTCACTTGGAGAAAGAGGAAATAAACTCACAATTAATCTTCATATAAAGGAGTAACCACGCTTCTCATACAAATAAAAATTGAAATTGAGATCTAAAGGTTCCATTAAATGGTATGTTCCTAATTTGTAAATATTTTTTTAATTATCATTTCTAATATCACCACAACTACTAATTTCTAATGAATATTAAGAAAATATTTGAGAACATATATTATTATTAAAATCCATCATTTTAAAAATATAATTATAATTTAAAAATAGAAGGATTAATAGAAAATTGTGTGCTATACCTTATAATTAGTTTTTATATTCATATGGCTCAATGACCTGAATACATTCATGTAAAAAAGAATTATAAAACTATAAACAAATATAATAACCACCTAAATTGTCCAAAATGAATGGGGTAAAAACAAGAAATATCCCCTATCATCATCAAAGAGCAGATAAAAATATGAAAATTGATTAAGTTTTATTTAATTTAAGTTTGTGGAGCACTATAATTATAATAATATAAAATAAGTATATTTTTTTACCGCTCAAATTTAATTATTTATAATATTATAATTATAGTGCTCCATAATTTTAAATCAAAAATTTACTTGATATCACCTTGATACCAAATATTTTCTCATTTAAATAACCTTTAATGGGCAAGAAATAACAAGTTGATCAATTCACCCTTCATGGGCTTAAATTGTGCTTTTCCATTCATTCATTTCTTCACTCCAATCACTTTCTCTCTATATAGAAATTGTCAACCCCCTATAAATAACCATTTCTATTTCCAAATCCAAATCCATCTCCTTTATCTCCCTCACATTCTCCACATTTCTATCTTTCTTTTTGGTTTCATTGCATATTAATTTATTAACAAATCATGGCGGATTTTGATAAATTATTGGTGGTGATGGCTGCCATTGCCTTTAATTCTGTTTCTGCAGAACCTGACTTGCTTCAAGATTTTTGTGTGGCTGATATCTCCGCTGGTATATATTTTTACAAACCAAAGCTAAAATCTTTTCCACCGGTATTGTCATTTTGCTTTTAAACTTTTTGCTAGAGAGATGGAAAACGGGAGTGGTTAACACGTGGAGTTAACTTTGATCAATTGATTAATAGTGTTGACACGCAGGTCGGGAGGTGATCTATCTCTGCGTGTTAGCACTGTATTGATCAATTATCATGGTAACATGATCTATGAAAAACATACCCAATAAAAGAAAGTATAAAGTTTTTAACATTTTTGAGTTATGGGTTAATTTAGCTATGTTTTTATATCCTTTCTTGAACAATTTTTATAACATTCTTTGTTGTTGATGTGATCACCCATTGGATCATCTCTCCATAATTTATGCTAGATTTTGTTCAATTGTAAAAGTGAAAACATATTAAACTAAGAAATAAAGGGAAATGTGTTGAAATGGTTGCTCTCTATTTACGTTTCTTGTTTCTTTCTGTTTTTTTTTGGTATTATTAGTTAAGTCCTACTATATCTTGCAACGAAAAATGAGTCTACCTTACTATGTATGTCTAGAGCTCAAACTTGTTTACTAAGCCTTTAATTAGTATCCATGATAAATTGGTCAATACAGTGCTGACACGCAGAGGGGGAGAACACTTCCCGGCCTGCATATTGACAATGTGCTGATCAATCGACCAAAGTTAACTTTATACTAACCACTCCCTTTTAACTACCCTCCTCAAATATATGGGATTTCAACTTAATTCAATTGTAACATAAAACCAAACAATCCATTTTCCTATTTGTATGCAAAACAGGCGTGAAAGTGAATGGATTTGTCTGCAAAGGTTACGTAACAGCCGAAGATTTCTTCTTTGCCGGCTTGGCAAAGCCAGGACAAATCAACAGCTCAGTAGGTTCAATCGGGAGTGCAGCCAATGTGATGAAAATCCCAGGCCTCAATGCACTTGGCCTGTCCATGTCACGAATCGACTATGCCCCAGGCGGCCTAAACCCGCCCCACACCCACCCACGTGCATCCGAGATTGTATTCGTGCTCGAAGGAGAACTAGAGATGGGATTTATAACCACATCAAATGTCCTCATTTCCAAGAAAGTTAAGCAGGGCGAAATTTTTGTGTTCCCAAAAGCACTTATTCACTACCAACAGAACAATGGGAATGTTCCTGCAGCTGTTATTGCCGCATTTAATAGTCAGTACCCCGGTGTTCAGCCCATCGGCCCCTCGTTGTTTGCCGCCTCGCCGCCGGTGCCGGATTATGTGTTGGCCAAAGCATTGCAAATTGATAACACAGAGCTTGACAAGTTTAAGACTAAATTTGCACCCAAGAAATAGACAAGTCGTGTGTTTGTAACTTGTGGTGTCTAGAGTTGTAAATAGAGTGTGACATTCCAATTTCCTTTGTTTAGGAATTTAAAATTTTTCTAATTAAGTTTGTTTTTCCTTTTATTAGTGACAATAAAATGTGAGATTTTTACGATGACTCTTTTCTTTAGCAATTCAAACTTGAAATTTCGTAAAATTTTCCAAGAATCTGATGAAAAATTTAAGTTTTTTTCTTAAGGTTGCATAGTAATCAAGAACTTTTCTCAGTCACGCCTTTTGAGTGCTTACATTCACGACTATTTTAACATTTCATAAAATCCAAAATACCAATAAAAGTCCATAATCCCAACTTGGCATAACATGACATATCCCAAAGAGAATTGGACCATAACTCCCCCTCTCTCTCTCACTCCTTGTTGACATTTGTAAATTTTAATTAGTAGTGGAAAACTAAATATGAGCAAATCTGCTGCAAAAGTTAGGTCACAATGAAGGTAATGAGCTATATTTTCTACTAGTAAAAATTATTTAGATTTATTTATTTATAAGTTTTCTGAGTTCTTTAAATTGTACAACCCTTAAGTTCTGTTGTTTCCATGCAATATAATCAGCAGAAAATTGAGCTGAAGGTGAGCATTCAGTGCCAGAAATGCAAGATTCAAGTACTCAAGGCAGTTACCATAATTTCAGGTACACGTTTCAACTAATTTTACTTGAATAGGATGGATGATATAGTAATAACTTGACCAGGTATCCATGGATGGTGAGAAGGGAACACTAACTGTTATCGGAGATGTTGATCCTGTGATAGTCGCAACTAGAGTCGAGAAGACCGGAAAGTTAGCAGACCGGAAAAGCCGCTTCCTCCTATCTGTGGTCAATGTCAACTTGTTGCACTCAGTTATGTGCCTCATGATGAGACTGGACAATGCTCCATCCTGTAATAACATCCTCCGTGATATATACATAATTTTCCATTAGTTTCAAGTTTCATATTTTTTCCCTTTCTTTTCAGATCTGGGTTTAGTGACTTCAAATAATTTAGTCCAACACCCTCCAAAAATGGTGAGTCTTGGCCTTCACCATTTCCCCATATATAAAGAACAAAACCAGAAAAGTAGAACAAGTATAAAAGGGGCAAAATGGACTATATAATTATCAAAGAAAAACATTCAGGACAAATCAACCATAAACATGTACCAATGCCAAGACAAGCCGATGAAATCAAACCAGAAACACAAGTACAAACTTCTCCGCTGACACATCCACTGACATGGACAATGCAATTATGCAAAGATTCCAAACCTATCAGGATAGTTTTTCTACACTAACATGGAACAGCCTTGGAGATGAGATAATAGACAAAATTCTTCCTCTGATTTATCTTGCATCTTCTTAACCTTGACCTATTATAGAAACAGCTCGAGGAACAACCTTCATACACCAGCAGCAGCTAGAAGTGCTGGACTTTAAATTTCCAGTCCCCTTGCACCGGATCATATGACACAAACTCCGCACCTTGTTCTGCTGCCTTCTTCATTAGCATCTCTTTGTACATGTCAACCTTTGGACCATCAATGTATTGTTTCCCAGTTTTTTTGTCAATACATTTGATGTTGCATAGAGTTATCTCAGCTGGCTTGTTTAAGCCTTGCCCAACGAGGGGTTTCTTGGTCTCATCCATATAAACAACCACCTCGCGATCATTGAATTGGACATGAGATTCAATATCAAGCTCCCGGACATCTGTCTCTCGCAAAAACTTGATGTTCCCATAACCCAGCCGCCCTACAACGAAGTCCTTCACATTGCCGCAGAACCCTGATTCAGAGCTTTCTTTTACTGCCAATTCCTCAATTCGTGGTTCAATGTAGTAGTCAGTGTGTCTGATTTTTGGCATCAACTTCATTACATCAACACCACCAGAAAAACCCATGCTCGAAAAAGAATATGTTATTTTGAGCGTGAGTTCATCAACAATTGCAGAATCTCCCTTTGGGGCTAGATGATCATCATGAACCCCATCGGGTTTATGGCTGTGTTCAGCAGAAGCAGCACTATCTTTACTTGTGCTAGTTTGATCCAAGTTTCCTGCAAAATTGCAAGGGAGGTAGCTTTGAATCAGAATAGGCCAAAATAATAGTAATAAAGAAAAAAAGAACAATGATTAGAAGCAAAATGTACGATATAATGGAATTACTGGATGAAGAATTAATGTTCCCCCACTACTACTCCTATTTTCCTATCTAAATAGGACCATTAGTGTCTTCAAAAACACAATGCAAGTAATTGCTTATATTTATCAGACTAATTATACCAACACCATTAATTAACAAAAGTTCGTAAGAACAATATAAGGAAAAAAAAACAGAGAGAGAAACAGAGAGTAGATATGTCTCTCTATGGGCAATGGTGGCAACAAAAGAGCTGCTTTGAAACTCGTCTCCTGGCTCTTTAAATTCTTGGAATCGTAGGAGGGGAAATTCAATGGAAATTTGAAACAAAGGTAGACATGTAATTCATCTGAATAAATAGTCATGTAATTAATTGAAAAGAAAAAGTAATCAAGTTAAAGGAACTTGTTGATACTGTGACATATATATGCAGATTACTCCACATGATATAAGAATCAGAAAATTAACTAGGGCCAACATTAACAGAAGAAAATACTTAAATGTGAAAGAGAAATATCTTCATTTTCTTTTTCTTTTCATAAACTACCGATCTTTCAATTTTGGAATTGATTCTGTTCCAGAACAATTCTCATATTATTTATCATCTCAAACCAGCAATAAATGTATGCGAGAAACAACCATTAGAGAGAGAGAGGATCCAGGAGAAAAAAGTTAAATGATGTATCAATGTCTTACCATCTTTGTTCTGATACAAGGAACCATCCACACCAGGTGCAGACACCTTCACAGAAACATTACCTGAAAGGTAATAATGTCAGAAGTTAGAAAATACATTTTAATATTAGACACAATCATAAATGTAATTAAAAATTTAAGAAGGGACAAACGTGAGAGTTACAGAAGATCAATTGATCTTTTATTACTCGTGCATTTATACCTACGAGTCTATCATTTATTCTTATACCTACATATCACTGTTAATAAGTAATAGTTTCAACGATTTTAATATATTGAAATTGTGGAATTTAGAGCAAATTGTGCTTATTTTGACAAGAACTTACCATTCTCATACACATGAATGGATGTATGCTTAGCCACAGACGAATTCTCAAAGTTAGCCATCAGATTCCACTCTTCAGTTGGACCAATAACTAAAGATCTTGGATTCTCCCTAGGCAATAGAGCCTCTGCCTTGGCTGTGTTAGGAGTCATGTGAGCATCACTGAAAAATGGCACCTGCAAACAGCATTTAAGCGGACCAACTAACATACCAATATTTTCATGGTTCTCTTTCCCATCCATTTAAGGAGGGGAAAAGGGAGAGATCATAATCTTAATTAAATGATACCAATTTCAACTTGTGAATGGTTCTTACCTTTGGACCATCTATTTTAGGATTGTATTTCGGAGTTGGCAACCGATTTTTTCTGTGACATAGGTGTCTGATAGTCAGCAGGGAGGAACTTCTGACAGGAAAAGGCTTTTCAGAGACCTGTTGATAAAAGAAGTAAGTTTTATAATGTGCAACTAATATGCTTATTAGTAGCTTTTCAAAAACATATTGAAAACGGTAAAAGACTTAATGTTATCTAGCGAAGAAACCAATATACATGTTTGCGTATTATCATTGTTATTTGCTTATTGCTCCTTGTCCTTGTTAAATTTGATTTTTGTGTGTTTAATTGTGTCATTCCACAATATGCACACAAGAAAACTGTGTACGTTTTCGTAGAATCATTCACAAGACAAACATTCCTCATAAAATGCAAAACCCATCTATATGTCCTCAATCATAGTTAACAAAGTAGAGCTTATTTACCCTTTACAGCATGTTCTTGTACCCAATGACAAATAATGTTTGTATATGCACAAAACTTACAGGTATACAGGAAATTCCATATCTTACTACTGGTGTAGTTCTAGGGCCATCAGTTAACATCTGGGGCACTGTAGGCAATGGTCCGAAAGGGCTAGCAACAGGTGATTGCTTGATAGCATCCGTGGTCTGATAGGGAAACCTGAAAAAGGTATGATCATACATGAAGTACTTATAACATTACTAATAAATAATTCATATCATTCTAGGAAATGACTATTGCAAGAGAGATTTTGTTTTCCTACAACAGCAAAAAGATCCTATACGAAAGGTCGTTACGTGCTATGGCACAAAATAAGTACATGGCATATAACAGAAGCTCAACTAGATATTGCAGGCGCAGATATATGTTACTTTTTTGTTTTCCTGCAACAGCGCAAAGATCCTACGTTAAACTTCATTACGTCCTACGACACAAAATAAACGCCACTACTGTACATAGCATTTAACAGAAGCTCATCAAGAAATTGCAGGTAGATATTTCAGTAATTGATGATCTCCATATCGGAGAAACCTATATGTATAATGATAGTGAAACATGATGCACTCTTTAAGGTTTCATATAATATCCAAATATCACCAGCAGTAAATATATTGACTCATCTGAAAGAACTAGGGTGCCTGTCCAAACCAAGAACTGAATGAAAATTGCAATATATCTCTTACAGTCAAATTGTTCATACTAAATTCTGATCACTAGCACAAACAGTTATTTAATTCAGGGGAAGGAGTATAAGAAGTCAGAGATGAAGCATACTGCTGAGCTGAGGTACTTTGTCCACCAACTTCTGTAACGCCATCAATGCCATTTGCACCTTTCAGATGGGCAAAAATGAAAGTTAAATATCAGACGATGAAGTCCAAAGTATTGAATCATTAACAGAAATAGTATGACTTTAAAGACTATCTATGTTGAACTACTAGAGAACGCACCTCCTGTTTGACTAGTTTGTGCTTGCTGAAAAGGAGTGGGGAAAGAAGGCTGCATTATAGACATAAAAAAGACATTCTCCATCAGAGCAAAGCTCCAATATATCTATCCAATGTCAAATTAGAAGAAGCATCCTAAACTATTACATGTATTATCTGGTATGGTATACTTGAATAGAAGTTTACCTTGAATCCAGGTGTTGTTGATGGAAAAGTGAAAGTGTTTGGGTTGCCAGATGAACAACTAGTAATATGTTCGGATAAAGAACTTGTCTGGGTGACTGAGGGCGTAATTTCTACAAAGTTAAAGCCAGGACTAGGTCCTGAAGCTGTTCCTGGAGCTACAGTACAACTGGAGATAGTGGGAGGTGGTGGCAAAACAGATGGAGCCAAAAGAGATTGAGTGCTACTGTTAGGTACAAATGCAGTGGGTGTCGCTGTTGCGGAAGTATAACTGCAGATAGGAGATGATGCAAAAGCAGTTGAAGTATAATTGAATAAATTGGGTCCAATTACGGATGCTGTTCCTGGAGCCAATGAACATTTAATTGTCGGAGATGATGTATATGCAGTTGAAGTGGGTGGACTGGACAAAAATGAGAATGTGGGTCCAAAAGCAGGGACAGACTGAGTTAGTGAAGTAGAAGCACCGCATGATTTGTCCAAGAAAGAGTTGGCAGGGGACAGTTTGCTTAAGGCTGGAAAGGTAAAGGCTGATGAAGTTTGATGAAGAAATGGATTAGAAGGTGTTGAGGTAAAGAGATACTCAGATGAGTGACACGTAGGTGACACAGATCTGGCAAGAGAAGGAGATGGTGCAAAAGTAGGAGAGCTAAAGGGACCGGAAAGAGATGGGGAAGAGTTAAGTCCAAATGGTGGGGCCATCACTGTTGTGCTAGAAGGCTTGGATGAAGTTGTCCAAATTGAGTTACCAGAGGATGATGTGCTAAAAGGAGGCCAACTAAATGCAGGTTTAGACACTTCAGAGCTTGGAAAGCTAAAGGATGGCGTTCTGGGAGCAAATAGATTTGATGGGGTAGAGGAAGATATAGGATTCAGAGATGGGCTATCAGATCTAGACATATGATTACTAAAAGGATTTGACTGTACAGAGGCAGGACCAACTCCAAATTCACCTGCAGATTGAAATTAATCAACGAAGAAAAAGAAAATACATCTTTTGCTACCAAATGGCGATGGTCAATAATACACAGAAAAGTCAAGCACACATACCTCTATTTTTGAACCGATAGTCCTCCCACCTCAATTCTTCATGGCTTCTATTTTGGTAAACTGGCATAGAAGATAATGACAAGAGACTTCCAGCACTGCTTCCACCATTTACCTCGAGGGTTCCAGTGTATGTCACTACTTTGCTTCCTCCATGTTGGCCGCCAAGAGCAGACTGTCCAGACCCTATGCCATCAAATGTGGATATTCTGACCTGTGTTCCTGCAATTGTACACAGTTTCTATTACTTCTCATTGGTAACCAAACAATTGGTATGACATTGTAAATAAGCTGGCCAAATGTGCAGGCCAGACATAAGAATTCAAGCATACCTTTATCTCCCAACTTATAGTCCTCCCACTTCAATTCTTCATGGCATTTATCTTTATGAACATGCATGGCAGATATAGAAACTAGTCTTCCACCACCATCCACCTCAGAAGTACCAGTGTAAGATGTTACTCTACTTCCTCCAAGTTTGCCACTAAAAGTTGATTGCTCAGAGTCTATAATCCCAAATTGAGGAGAATTAATTACTACATTTAATTGTTAATATAACAAAAAAAATTATTAACTTCTCCTATATTGTGATTAGTTTTTACCCAAACAAAATCATGCTCTGTAGGATTTGAACCTACGACATGGCTTTTTTAAAAACCCATGTTCTACCAAACTGAACTAAGAGAGCTATGTAAATTATGTGTTAGAAGATGATGATCAAGTACATGTTAACTTCTCCAATATCGCAATTAGACTTGCCCAAACAAAATCACGCACGGTAGAATTTGAACCTATGCCATGGCTTTTTAAAAACCCACGTTCTACCATACTTAACTAAGAGCGCTATCTTTTCAGTAAATAAAGTGTTAGAAGATGATTGTGAAGAAGTTTCTAAAACATGCCCATTTGAAATTCCACAAATTGACCCCTAGTTAGCAAACCAAAAGTTTGTGCACCGCAAGCAGGACCATACAGTTATTACTTGTGTCTATATCACACCCCACCCCCCACCCCCCCAAAAAAAACATAAATAAGAAGATACAATGTAGAATGATCAGGAATTGTATTGGAACACACACCTAAAACATATAAAAGCGGGAAGTTATATAATAAAGGAAATTCACATGAAAATATGATATCTCCACATGGCTCCTCTCACATGAATATTGAGTGGGACCCATGAGGAACAATCGTATATCCTTGTAGAAAACTGAAAATATCACTTCTCAAAATAAAATTGTCTAATAATTTACGTAAAGTACTAACCACCAAAACCTGATGAAGAGCCCCATATTGAAGGAGATGATGTAGTAGCTTCTATCGATGTAGATGATAGAGGAGAAGCAGTTGCTCCGAACACACCAGTTGAAGCTCTACCAAATACTGATGTTCCTGCCTGTAAGCCAAAATGTGCTACACCACTAGCGGGGGCAGACACTTCTGCATCATTTGGATTGCTATTTTTCCCAAATATGTATTGGGATCGAAATGGGCTGGAAGGTACTGAAATCAAATGGAAGACAATTTTTTTTTTTTGTAATTCAGGATATCAGTGACTACCATTCACCAACAACTCAAGAACATGAAAAAATTACAGCCTTCAATATCTAACATAACAATATCCAAAGAATCCATAAATCTAACAATTATATTGGGTGCATCCGTGGAGCATAAGTAAAAAAGACATTGTGATTCAAGAGAAGTTTAAGTCAAAAGGATATTACAATCTATGACTCTATGCATTACTAATTTAAATTTATAACTATTTTCCTGAACCTGGCCACACAGAAAAATTAAGATTAAAAGTCATTAACATGAATGCACATGCAGAATGAGGGAGAGGAAAATTGTGACATGGTGATAAAATATAAAAAAACAAACACGTGGTTAAAGAAAATATTAATAGATTTATCTGGAGTCCAGATTTCAGAAGGCAAGAACTAACGACAAATAAAAGACATACAAACATACTTAGTAATTTGTCATGAAACTCATAACATCACCAACATATAATCCTACTTTTCACAAAGAAACTAGTAATATAGAAGTTTATATCCTAACAAATACATAAACAAGAAGATACGAGAAACAAAGAGGAGTTCTATTGGCAAAATCAACTAAAACATATAAAAACAGAAGTTACGCTAAAATATCGAAATTTACTAACCTCCAAAACCTGCTGAAGTCCATCCAAATGCAGGAGGAGATGGAGTTGTGAATGTTGATGAAGATGCTCCAAACACCCCTGCTGGAGGTCCACCAAATACTGAAGCTCTTGTGGATGAGCCAAAACTTGTGACGCAACTAGTGGTCGCAGGCACTTTACCATTTAGATGGCTACTTTGCCCAAATACATATTGGGTAGAAGAAGAATTGATAGAAGCTGCTAAGAAAACAAAAGTAACCATTATGTGCACCACAAAATTGGTCGTACTGAAAGCATAGTCCCTACAAAACATATAGTATACAGAAATGTAAAGGTGAAAAAATGGGAAAAAAAATACAAAGAACATGATGATTTCAGATGTTTTGGCTTGCTTTCTGGAAATCATTGTCACAATTACAAGTAATCAAAACCTCCTGCTTTTTCCAAGAGAAAAAAGGATTACTTCTGTACAAGTATTAAAATCAAACAATAGATTATATTTTGTAGGAATTCGGTATATCAATGTCGATTACTAACCAAATACTCAGTAAGGACAGTTGAAATATACAGATTTCAATAACTTAAAAAAATGATTCCACAGAATCCATAAAATTTTATAGAAGTATATTTTGTCTTGCTTTTCAGGAAAGCATAGTTAAAATCACAAGTAATCAGCCTCTCCCACTTTTTCCCAAAAAAATATTACTCAATAAAAAAATATTAAATTTGGTATATTAAAAAAATATCAATTACTAATAAATTAATAAATCAAAATTACATTAAAAAAATACAAAAAAAAAAACCACCGAATAATATTAAATTATTAAAAAAATACCGAATTACATGGATAAACAAAAATATTATAAAAAAAGAAGAAAATATTGTTAACTAAACCAAATTAATTCTAGAATGTTCATGAATTAATTAAGTACATGAATATGTAATGTCTAAATACATGATAAATGTATGTACATGAATGTATTTAAAATGTCTTGGAACATGTAATGGTTATGTTCATGTACATGAATTTAGTAATCTAGTAATTATTATGGTAACACTAGAAGTATCTTATGAGTCCTATAAATTGTCATGTACTTAGTTCATTTGAAGCAAGTGAAATGAAAGCATTCTTAAGTATTCTTCAAAGTTATATTTCACTTCTTCTATAATTTATCATCTTCCTAATTATTCCAACAAGTGACATCAGAGCCGGTTTCCATCTCAATATCTCTTCTTGTTTTTTTTTTCAAAATGTCTAACAGCTTGATCCAACCTCAAATTCCAAAATTATTGAAAGACAACTATGAAAGATGGAGTATTCAGATGAAAGCATTGCTTGGATATCAGGACCTAATAGAGATTGTAATAGATGGGTATACAACAGAACAGAAAAATGTTCTCAATGATTAAAGGAAGAAAGACAAAAAGACTTTGTTCTTGATATATCAAGCTGTGGATGATTCTACATTTGAGAAGATTGCTGAAGCAAAAACTAGTAAGCAAGTATGGGACACTCTTGGCACAATATTTAAAGGTGTTGATCGAGTAAAGCGAGTTCGCCTGCAAACTCTTTGAGCGGAATTTGAGGCAGCCCATATGAAGGAAGGTGAAAGTGTTTCTGATTATTTCTCTCGATTGCTTTCTATTGTTAACCAATTAAAAGGAAATGGTGAGAAGATTGAAGATGTCCGTGTTGTTGAAAAAATTCTTCGTTCATTGACAACAGGATTTGATTATGTTGTTGTGGCCATTGAAGAATCTAAAGATTTAGAGATTTTTTCAATTGAAGAATTATTGGGAACATTGCAAGTACATGAGCACCGCATGCAAAAGAACGACAATTCCAAGTTTTTGGAGCATGCCTTAGAGACTAAGTTAGATCTAAGTGAAAAGAAGTTTTTTCAGCAAAATCCTCGACGTGGTCGTGGAAGAGGCTTCACTAACAACCGCGGACATGGTCGAGACCGTGAAAATCAATCAAATGATCAAAGTAGTACTCGGAGCAATCGTGGTCGTGAAAGTGGAAGAGGTAGAGGTAGATTTGGTTGTGGACGTGGACACGGAAGTTGTAATCTAAAAGATATTAAATGTTTTAATTGTAATAATTTTGGTCATTATGCTTTAGATTGCTGGCACAAATCTACTGTAGAAGAGCAGTCAAATTTTATAGAAACAGAAGATCCAAACAAAGAGGCCGCCACACTTCTTTTTGTTCAAGAAGAAGTTTGTGATAATATGTGGTATTTAGATTCTGGAGCAAGTAATCATGTGTGGAAAGGAGGAGTTATTTGAGGAGCTTAAAAAAGATGTTCATGGAAGCGTAAGCTTGGGAGACTCCTCAAAGCTGCCAATGCAAGGTAAAGGAAAGATCAAAATTTATCAGACAAATGGTATACCGCGATATATCTCCAATGTTTATTATATACCCAATTTGAGAAGTAATATTCTCAGTGTTGGGCAACTCTTAGAAAAAGGGTATGTAATACATTTGGAGAATAATGCTCTTTCTCTAAAAGACAAGGATGGAAAAAATATTGCTCAAGTTAAAGCAAAGAATCGAATGTTCCCTCTCAATCTTAATACAAGTTCTGAGACTTGTTTCCATGGACTCATCAACAACGAGTCATGGAAGTGGCATCTGCGCTTTGGACATCTTCACTTTGATGGGCTTAATTTGTTGGCCACAAGAAGCATGGTGCTTGGCTTACCAAATCTTGACAAACCAGAAAAATTGTGTGAAACATGCATACTTGGCAAGCAGCAGAGAAGTTCCTTCCCAATTGGAAAATCTTGGAGAGCAAAAGCACCATTGCATTTGGTTCACACTGATATTTGTGGACCACTCAATCCAGTTTCTCTTGGAGGTAACAAGTACTTTATCCTCTTTGTTGATGATTTCAGTCGGAAAATTTGGGTTTATTGTATTAAAGAAAAATCAGTTGCTTTTAATATTTTCAAGAATTTTAAAGCTCGTGTGGAGTTGGAGAGTGGTTGTAAAATTAAAATACTCCGATCTGACCGAGGTGGAGAGTATACCTCGAATGAGTTTAAACAATTTTACAGAGTACATGGCATCAAGCAACAATTCACAGCAGCATATACACCACAACAAAATGGAATTGCGGAAAGAAAAAACCGCACCATTTTGATATGGTGAGGACTATGCTAAGAGAAAGAAACCTTCCAAAGCAGTTTTGGGCAGAAGCTGTATCTTGTGCAACTTATGTGCTTAATCAATGCCCAACAAGAGCAGTGAGGAATATGACACCCCAGGAGGCGTGAAGAGGTCAAACACCAAGTGTTGCACATTTAAAGGTTTTTGGATGCGTTGCATATGCTCAAAGCCAAAAGCAAGAAAGAAGAGAGAAAAAGAGTAAGAGAAAGAAAGAAAGTTGAAAATAAAAAAGGAGAAATTGAAGAGACGTCAAGTGAAGAGGTAAAAGAAGAAGAAAAAGAAAATGTTGAAGAAATTGAGAAAATAGAAGAAAAGATTGTTGATGAAAAGGATGAAAAGAAAGAGTTTGAAAATTTGACGGACTCAACGATTGCGTCTGGAGATGATGAAGGTTGTACTAAGGTTGGGGATACAAAACAAAGTTCATGCTGCAATTCGTTTAGTGTTCACCAAGAATATATTTCAGATATGACTCTTGAATCTATTTTCATGAAATTGTTAGCAACAAGTGGAGATGGGACGCTTTCTGTTTGCAATCAGCGAACTAACAAGGTTCAGACTAGGTCTGAGTTCTCGGAAGATGAGCTGCTCTCGGTTGTAATAATGAAAAATGATCGAAAAGTTATGTGTCGAACACAAACTGGTACTATACTATTGTATTCATGGGGGGTTTTCAAGGATTGCAGTGATCGCTTTGTTGATCTCTTTCTAAATTCTATTGATGCCTTGTTAACACTTGATGAAGATAGGGTTATTACTGCATCAGAAAATGGTGTCATCAGTTTGGTAGGCATATTACCCAACAGAATAATCCAGCCAATTGCAGAGCACTCAGAGTATCCTGTTGAACGACTTGTTTTTTCGCATGATAAAAAGTTTCTTGACAATATATCACATGATAATATGTTGAAGCTATGGGATTTGGATGATTTACTGCAAGGTTCTAGAATTATTACAAAAAGTTCTTCAACTGTGGAAGACAGTGACAACGATGAGATGGACATGGATATTAGTCTTCAGAATTCTAAAGAGGAACTTATGAAAGCCTTTCAAGTCATCGACCAAGATGATTTTGACAAGTTCATAAAAATGATGAAAGAATTACCACGTGTTAAAGATTTTAGTATATCAAGACAATTATTTGTGTCATTCACATCCGTGGAAATGGCAAAAGAGTTTCTAGCGTTTGAAGGAATCGGAAGATCGAAAGGTTTTGCGACATTGTGAAAAATAAATTTGGTTTACGGGAGGCCTTGTTAACTAAACCAAATTAATTCTAGATTGTTCATGAATTAATTGAGTACATGAATATGTAATGTCTAAATACATGATAAATGTATGTACATGAATGTATTTTAAATGTCTTGGAACATGTAATGGTTATGTTCATGTACATGAATTTAGTAATCTATTAATTATTATGGTAACTCTAGAAGTATCATATGAGTCCTATAAATTGTCATGTACTTTTCATTTGAAGCAAGTGAAATGAAAGTATTCTTAAGTATTCTTCAAAGTTATATTTCACTTCTATAATTTATCATCTTCCTAATTATTCCAACAAATATTATGAATTACATGGAATTCGGTATATCAAAAAAAAATTACATGGATAGATAATATTATGTAGTAATTCGATATATCAATGTCAGTTACTCACCGAATACTCAAGAAGAGCAGTAAAAAAATAGAGATTTCAATAACTAACAAAATGATTCCAATTTGCACAGAATCCATAAAATTTTACAAAATTAAATTGTGTGACCTGGTGCATGTGAAATAAAGACACTATAAGAATTAATAACTTCCTATAAAACAAAGATTATACAAACTATTTATGTATATACAAACAACAATTTCCCTAAACCTAAATACGCAAAAAAGTTGGCATAACATGAAAAATATGAAGATATGTGCGGTATGATATTGATGATTATCCTAACATGAAAATTATAAATTAAAAACAGATTATTACAGAAAACCGGAAAATATCAAACTGTAACCCAATTAAACAAGAATTAATGACAAAGAAACAAACAAAAAACGAAATCGGTTATAAACACCATAACTTCACCCCCTAAATTCACAAATTAAGCACAAACAGCATATTGAGTTGTTCAAACAAAGATTAAATAAGAGAAATCAAACACAAACTATGAACACGAACTACTACAAATACAATCATGCATGTATATATATGTAATTAACGACATATATAATGTGGATACTTACGAGCAGAAGAAAACATGGCCTATTGAAGATTCTGATGGGAGAGGAGATAGAAACTGAGAGTAAAAGTAGTGTGGAATTATGGAGATTCAGGAGAATTGATGCTTGGGGTTTATATAGGGGATTGGGACGGAGTCAGTTAATTAAAAGAGTAGCTTTATTTTGAAGCCCATTAGTGTATGCGAAATTGGAAACCCTGTAGCTTACGTCTAAAGCTAATTCGCGCGTATTAGTAGCGGAGGAGTTAATTTTCTTCCGTTTCTTTCAATTTTTTCCCATACTTTATTCTATTTGCATGTGATACCCATAAACAAATAACAATAACGCTACTATCACATAAAAATATCAAATATCATTCACGTAGTGCATGCATGGATGGCACCTATAGATACTGCATGGATGACACCTGTAAATTTGTTGTTGAGTTAAGTGAATCATGTCAACAATATTTTTAGTCTAAGGGCTCATCGCGACGATACGGTCGAAATTGGGAGTTGCATGGAAACACACATCTTTTAAACTTGGTGGGTTGCTTATCTCTAAGCCAATTTTGATGTACTAGAGATATGGATCTTGGAAGATTACACAAACTGGGTTTGGACCAAAAGGTAAAACATCAAAATTGATTTGGACATTTTGGGTATTGAAAGAATGATCGAGCCTTTGGGAATTCAAAATGGAGCTTGGTACTTCACATTATTACAAAAGGATTGCTAATTGCTTATCACCTTCAAACAAAGACTACCAAGACATTTGTGTTTAAGAGGTTAAAAGATTCAATATGCAGCATTGCCTGTCTTTATACCCAGAGCCTCGTCTCCTTGAGGGATTTTCAGCCTGGAATAATGTTTGTGCCTTGTGATTGTGATAATAAAATAATTAATATCACACACTTTTGTACCATTCTAAACTTGGTCTTAAGCTTTTATCGGATTTGTGCGTCTGATTTTGTACAGCGGAGATGATTTGGGGCTTTTGTTTCTGATTTTGTATCCTAAAGTTGGTTTGGAGTTGATTTTGTATGGCATGGTTGATTTGAGGGCTCTTTTGTTTCTTATTTTCTTAAATCATTTAGTAATCAATAATGCTACTGTCACGTAAAAGTATCACAGCTCACATACTGTATGGGATGACACTCGTGAATTTGTTGTTGACATAGCCCACTTAATTCAACAACAAATACATGGGTGTCACGTACGCAATATGTGATCAGTATATGATACTTTTATATGATAGTAATATTATTGTTTAACAATGGGAATTGTTAAATTTACAACATTTTTTTTATTTCCACAACAAAAGTGTCGCTATAGATATACAACGACGGTGAAAACCGTCGCGGCACTTTTGTTATGAAAATAACATTTTCTGTTGTGAATTTAACAACTTCCTTTAATAATCCATGTCAAACTAACACGGCTCAATGAAGTCATAGTTTGTCTAATTATGTTTTTATGCCCTTCATATTATTATACACAATAAAATAAATAAAAGGATAAAATAGTATTTTAAATCTAAAATTTTAGTCTTATTTCTTCGTTTTTATAAACTCAATAATAGTATAAGAGAAAAATTGTAAATTTTGTAGTATTATTTTCTTCTCCGTTAAAAATCCAGAAATATATCAAGTCTCGTTATTAATTAATTTTGATTTTAAACTACCGAATTCCCTGAATTTGTTGATTATGATATCTTCTTGTCACATAATGACTTCGTTTAGATTCACTGAAAGGAAATTGATATTTTAACATGATTTTTTGATATTTTCACATGAAAAGTGTCACTATAGATGTATAACGACGTTAAAAACTGTTACTATAGAATCTATAACGGCATTTTTTATGTGAAAATATCAAAAAGTCATGAGAAATTAGTCACATGTGCCCCTATCATGACCCTTATATACCGTTTGATTGTACAAAATGTATTTGACTAAAATAAAATAATAATTGAAAATCAAAATAAAAGTATTTGATGTGATTTATGTATTTTATTTATTAATAGGGATTTAAGACATTAATTAGTGATTAGGAAATATTGATAAGGTTATTTTATTCATTTAATATTTTAATTATTCCCCAAGTAATATTAAGATTTTGAGTCTCTATGTAATCCTCACAAGTCATTTACACTTTGTTTATGAGTTTTGAACATAAAATAAAAGAATAAAAAAATTTAAATTAGAACAAAAAATAAAAGAATAGAAAACTTGAAGTTTTCCTTTGTGTTGTTTCTGAGTTTTTAATAGAAAAGAATAGAAAATTTAAAATTGAGAACATGAGTTGTAATTTAAAATTTATTATATTAAAAGTTGAGGATAATATAGGAATTATAAAAATATTACTTATTCCAATTTCTTTTCTGTAAGACCCCAACTTTTATGAATAAAGAATAATTTTTTCGAAATATATTTTTGAATATTATGGTGTGGATTTGATATAATGTTATAGTTGTGGGTAATATTTATAGATTTTGCAAAGTAAGCAAGTGGTTATATAATATTCGATTGGTCGGAGAATATTCATTTTAACAGGGAATATTCGTACAACGGCACAATCATTGGTGGACCCCACAACGGAATTATTATCGTAGTTAGAAAACGACATAATTATATTTTTATAAAAATAATGGCGGAAGTTTTACCGTTAAAATGTTGAACTACCCGGTAGTAAAAGTACAGTAATATGCGTGGTTGTATAATAGCACACGGTATTAATTATTGATGCTTATGTGAGAAGTCACTCAGTTTTACTCAATTATTGCTACAGTAATTGCTGCATCATACCTCTCATATTATTGATTTGATTATTGTCATAGTATCATCTGCATAATATGATATATTATTAAATCAATAATTGAGACGACAAAGTTATTCATATTATTAAATTGTAATATTTACAATGTCTAGAAGTTCTGTCAAGGAGAGGTTTGGTCATCTAATTGCGCGCCAATAAGGAGAAATCCTTATCGGAATGCCCCCTCTTTCCTGGGAACGATCTGGTTGTTAAATATTGTGAGTTATAATATTAATGATGAATAAATTCGTGTTGATTAAAGATGAAATTGATAGTTCCATTGTGTTGGAATTATTAGTGTTAGTGAAAATCGATATTTATTTCTATATTAATTGATGTCTGAAAGTTATACTAACCAGTCGGGTAATTAACCGGATAAATGAGCAATTAATTGCTATTAATTCACATGATTATAACTATTTGTTCACATGTATGTACTATTGATTCACATTCTTGTACTATTAGGGGAGTTGGTGCAAGATTAATAATACTTGTATAACTAAGTTAAAAATGGAGGTATAGATGGAGGTATTATACTGTAATTCATATTTTTACATGATTATAACTATTGATTCACATGATTGAACTATTGATTCACATTATTTACTATTAGGGGAGGTGGTGCAAGTTTGATAATACTTGCAAGACTAAATTAAAAATAAAAGAAAAGTTGAAGGTATTGTACCGTAATATTTCGAGCCCCAAAACATGCAATTATCAAAACTATATTTTCCTATAAATAGATGCTCATTCTTCTTTCATTTCTCACCAATTCACTAAAGCTATAGAACAATTATTATAAAGAAAAATTATAGAGAGAAAGAAGAAGAGAAGTCTGCTACCTCTCTACTCTAGTATCCAGTTTCTTTCTAAGGTAAGGGGTATTATTTCTTTCGTATTCATAAAGAGAGCTATTATTATTCCATTCCTTATTATTATGTTGGAATAACATGTCTATGCGAAGTACCGCATACATGGTGAAATTCTTCTGTTATTTCATTCTTTATTATTCTGTTGAAATATCATGTCTATGCGATTACGCTAGACCTGGTTCCATTCTTTATTATTCTGTTGGAATAACCTGTCTGTGCGGTCTATCGCATGCATGGTGAATTCTTCTGTTATTCCATTCTTTATTATTCTGTTGGAATATTCTGTCTGTGCGGATTACGCATGACCTGGTTCCATTCTTTATTATTCTGCTGGAATAACATGTCTATGTGGATTATCACATGCATGATGAATGATCCTTCGTATTCATTCCTTATTAAATTGTGGAAATGATCTGTCTTTGTGGATTACCGCATGGCGGGTGAAAATCCATTTGCAATTTCATATATTCTATGATATTCATTTGGTTAAAGTTTTGGCTTCTATACTCCATGAAATTAGTAGAATATCCTAGATATTTGCGCTTCATCCGGTATCTTTTTATGGAAATATTCTTCTGAGCATTCTTGAATTTTACTCCACAAAGAAGTATCATGTTGACAATTTAGACGTAATTGATTTCAAGATAAATTAACTTATAAATCTTTAAAATTTATTCTTGAACTTGTTTTATTGAATTATTATGTCATTGTCATCATCCTCATGCTTATATTGTGATGAAAGTCATCTTTGACTTACGTGCATAGATGGACTTAGTATGATTATAACCAGAGATTATTCGGTATAATCATGACATATAATGTTATAAATTGTGACTCCCCCAAAATAAGTATACATCACTCATCTTGAGTCTCCAAATACATGGTACAAAATTTAAATATAACTTAATTATACAACAGTCGTGTAAAATATGACAAAATATATGTTGTGAGTTTTAATACAAATATTGTCATCTAGACAATATCCACACTCAATTGAGTCCTCATTATATTTATTATCACACTATTTAACAGAATAGTAAGGACTACTAATAGGGGTGCTCAAAAAATTCAGCTTTTTCGGTTTTTTACCGAACCGGTTGAAATCGGTACCGGCGGTACCGATTTTTTTTCGGTTTTGGTTTTTTCGTTACCGATTTTTCAATTTTTTATACTTTTCGGTACCGGTAACGAAAATTTTGAATTCGGTATATACCGAAAAATCAAAAAATTTGAAAAGTTAAAAATTTTCTTTATTCGTTGCTGAAAAGTTGTGGTTCTGTTCGGCTGTTCCCACTCTCAAGTTAATCACTTTTAGTCTACATCCACATGATTTATATTGCCTGCATGCAACATGCATGTCAAGAAATTAAGAGTATCAGTATGTATATGCAGAGTATTATAATATGATATATAAACTAAGCATAAACGGTAAACCCATGCAGTCAGTTTACCCAAATTTGTCGCATGCATGTGTAGTAATTATTCCTTTTCAATGTCAAACTAAATCAAGGAGAGTGACTCTTTTTCTCTTATACATGCATACATACAATACAATACATAGTCCTTATTCTTACCGTCCATTTAATTAATTAATTATTTATTTATTTTCTCATTGTTTTTCTTTTCTTTCTTATTTTAATTCTCATTCTTTCCTTTCTTTGTTTAAGAAACTAATTTTTTCCAACCGCAAAATATTTCTTTCCAATGCAAATATACAACGTTTACTAAAATTTCGTGGTGTTGATTTGGATTTCCAGTATCTAGTTTTCCATAGAATCCAACAATTGTAATTAGTATTTGTAAGAATGTAATTTACTAGTCTCATTTTTTAGTTTTAAAAAATTTGTTATTATAAAAAAAATATTTAATTATTGCGGTATAACCGAAAATTGAACCAAAAAAACCGGTACTAATTTCGTACCGAAACCGGTTATTCGATACCGGTATCGGTTCTTGATTTTTCGGGTTTTTCGGTTCTGTACCGGTTCGATTTTTTTGGTACCGGTTTGGTTTTTTACCGATGAACATATAACGACCCCAAAATAGGTCCATTCAATCCAACCCAATCTGAGTCGCCAAATACATGGTACAGAAAACAACTATGACTTTATTACAACAATTATCGTGCAAAATACAACAACACATATACTGTGAGTTTGGATACAAATATATACCAAATGTGACACATGTCCCAACCGCGGACAACATCTCACAGTGACACCTTACATAAAGGTATAGTCAAAAACTGTTTTAGAAACTAAAATCTTTGGGAAGTGCTCAAGGAAACCTTCGTACATGGGAGGCCATGCTTCTAGGTTATGATAGATATCATATGGCCACAGAATTATCCTTTGTTGACCCAATATACCCCAAAGAAAAATGAGAAGATTACTATCATATTCTTCCCAATGGTGAGTCTTCTCTTGATTTATCATTATCTCCACTGTCTCAAATTGAGAATTATACTTCAAACAAACACCAAGATTATATAGGTAGTGCTCGTAAATATACTCAGCAAGTGGATGAGCACAACCCTGTCTTATGATGACACGAGGTTGTATGTCATTAGACATCTTGAATGATAGTGGCAAAACACCCTTCCAACGTTGGGTTCGCCTCACCCTAGTTGATTTACCAAATATAACAGCTAAATGATGACCACCGTCCTATTTCACTGTTACCCCCGCTCGACCCAGCTATACTCTTATTACCTGAAAGGAATTGTGAAGCAAAAGGGTGAGCACAACTAGCTCAGTAAAGAATATTATGACTAAAGATAATTAAATTATCAATAGCCTTCATCAATAATAAATCAGAGATTTAGAACATATGGTAAATGATAAAAATTTCAACCATAGTTGCAGCGCAACAAGCAATCCATTAGAAGAGTCAAATAGACTATGAAGTCTATTATCTTCCCCATGTTAAAAATCCACCAACAATGTTTTATCCCTGTAACATCAATCAACAATTCTGGTCCACAATCATATGAATAACTCATAATCATAATTGTAGTTCTAAATTCCTCTTCTCATTCAGGACGAAGATAATTTTCATCACCTATCTTTACCTGAAACATCAAAGACCATGGTTACACCAAATCACATTTTCTGTTCATAATCATACTAATAATTTCATCTTTGCACTACGGTCAAAGATATTTATTTGTATCACCAGTTGGTCATGTTCATCTCAATACATGTTCATCTTTGCACTACTGACCAAAGATATTCAACAACATGTCATCTTTGCACTACAGGCCAAAGATATTCATCAACAATTCATCTTTGCACTACAGGCCAAAGATATTTCTCAACAGTTCATATTTGCACTACATGCCAAATATATTCATCAACAGTTCATATTTGCACTACAGGCCAAATATATTATTATCTCAAAGAAATATATAATCATTTCAGAATTTATTTGAACAATATTTCGGTATAATGATATTGAAAGAATAATATTTCTTAAGCTTATAAACAATTTATTTTAATTGTTTACACTGTACTAAATAATGCATTTAATCATCTTAAACTGCCAAACTCATAAGATTTAATCACCAAATAACCAAAACCCTCATCAAAAATCTCCATATACCTCATATAGGATTCTCAAGCCATAAAATCCTATTTTCTAATTTTCTTACTTCATATAACATATTTAATTTATTTACTCACAACTAGTCTATTTTCATAAAAAATACCAAATCAGTTCAAAAAATATTTTTTTTCTGGGATTTAGTAGAATATAGTCCCATATTGAACATATATTTTTCACAGAATTTTTAAAATTCATTTACTATTTTTTATATGGTCAAAACAGTTTAATATTTAGACATTTATCATAAATTATAGTTTTATCCAAAAATTCCAAAATTCACAGAGTACATTGATATTATATAGATGTACTCCCAATAAAAATTTCATCAATTTTGGAGTTAACCACAAGGAGTTATATGCGGTTACTTTTAAAATAGTATTTTCTTATAAAATTCATAACTCTTAATCTATACATCCAAAAATCGTCATTTTTGGACACAATCAATAAAACTCATCAAAATATTATTTCAAATTTTTTCAGAATTTTCTGAAGATCAGAAGAAGTACGAACTGAAAAACATAATAACTCTTAAAATCCCTTACCTCAAAATAGCAGTACTTCTGACTGGAATATCGGATGAAAAGCCGAAGAAACCTTTCACCGTATAGCAACACTCAAAGTATACTCACAAGAACACGCTTGATATATAGAGAGAGAAGTAGAGAGAAAACTTATGTTTCTGGTGTGATTTTCAATTCTAACTTAACCCTCTATTTATAGGAAAATGCTAGAACGCCAAAGGAGACTAAAATAATAAAATATCATTTTCTTTTTCTTATTCCACACCAACCTTCACCAACCAATTTTGAAAGCCATCAGCCATCTTTGGTCAAAAACATCAGTCACCCATGTGCCAACAACCACAAAAATATTTTTCTTAAATAAAATAATTAAAATTTTTAAAAATCAATTATTTCGGAACTCCGGAACTTCAATAATTCACAATAAATAGCACTTTTATCAGAAAATTTGAATCTCACGAGTTTTTATAGGAAATTCAATTATCTACAACTTTGCAGAAGGAAGTTTTTCCAAATTTCAAACAGAAATCGACCGAAATCCACAAACGGATGATTTTAAACACCGTTTCAACACCTTTTAAAATTCATAACAAATCATGTGTTTATTTTTAACGGTTCAAAATTTGTGGACATATACTCAACTCATATATGTATAACATATCCAAAAATCACAACGATCCAATGGTCAGATTAAAATTATAACTCATGCAGTAAAGCTTTAAGAACACCGATTTGAGTTTTTTAATACCTCCAATCCGACAAAATACTGATAAAACACCTCAACATTAATTCCTTCATTTATAACCTTATAAATAAATCCATTATTTATATCCACATCAAATAAATATTTCATTATCATATAAATCAATAAATAATATTACAAAATCACAATTATGACAATCAGGCCGTTCCCAAGAAAGAGAGGGCTTTCTAATAAGAATTTCTTCTTATTGGCGCGCAATTAGGTGACTAAACCTCTCCTTGACAGAACTTTCTAGACATTACCAATAATGCTATCTAATAATATTATTCAAATAATACGAATTATTGATCTGATAATGAGAAATATTGTGCAATGATAATTATTGAAACAACAATAATATAAAATATCAACGCCGCAATTATTGAATCAATAAAATAAAATATTGAACATTAATTACTGTAACAATTATTGAGTAGTGCATTCTTACGTAAGAATCAATAATTCAAAAATACTGTGTAATACCATGTGCTACTGTGCAACAGCGCGTATTACTTTATTTTACCAACCGGGTATTCCAACAGTATTAACGGTAACGATTACGTCGTTATTTATAAAAACTTAATTTTGTCATTTTTTTCATCCGACAGTTATTCTGTTATGGGGCCCAAAAATGGCTGCGCCGTCGTACAAATATTCCCCGACAGAAAGAATATCCCACGACCAAACGAATATTCCCCGACAACAATGAATATTTTATAACCACTTACGTATTTTTGAAAAAAAATTCATATATCACCCTTAACTTTAACTTTTATCAATTTAACCATTTACTGAATAGAAATTATAAGAAAAATTGAATAATTTTATTTCATAAAATTCGGGGTCTTACAATCTCCCCTCCTTATGAAATTTTGTCCCCGAAATTTACGTACCTGGTATTTCAAAGAGTTGAGAATACCTTGCTTTCATTTCAGATTCCATCTTTCCTGTCATCATGATTTCTCCATTGCTCGTCTCCTGTATTTCAGATATCATTCTAGAATATAACTTCAAAACAAAGGTTAATTGAACAAATTAACATATCACATAATATCCCGATATTATGACTGACCAACAATTTAAGCTTAGGTAGGACTCACTAGCGAAGGATTTACTCATCTCTCCCCTCCTAGTCCTATTCCCTGATCTCCGTCAGAGATCATATCCCTAAGCTCTGATACCAAAAATAACGACCCCAAAATAGGTCCATTCAATCCAACCCATTCTGAGTCGCAAAATACATGGTACAGAAAACAACTACGACTTTATTACAACAATTGTCGTGCAAAATACAACAACACATATACTGTGAGTTTGGATACAAATATATACCAAATGTGACACATGTCCCAACCGTGGATAACACCTCACAGTGACACCTTACATAAAGGTATAGTCAAAAACTGTTTTAGAAACTAAAATTTTTTGGAAGTGCTCAAGGAAACCTTCGTACATGGGAGACCATGCTTCTAGGTTATGATAGATATCATATGGCCACAGAATTATCCTTTGTTGACCCAATATACTCCAAAGAAAAACGAGAAGATTACTATCATATTCTTCCCAATGGTGAGTTTTCTCTTGATTTATAATTATCTCCACTGTCTCAAATTGAGAATTATACTTCAAACAAACACCAAGATTATATAGGTAGTGCTCGTAAATATACTCAGGAAGTGGATGAGCACAACACTGTCTTATGATGACACGAGGTTGTATGTCATTAGACATCTTGTATGATAGTGGCAAAACACCCTTCCAACGTTGGGTTCGCCTCACCCTAGTTGATTTACCAAATATAACAACTAAATGATGACCACCGTCCTATTCCACTGTTACCCCCGCTCGACCCAGCTACACTCTTATTACCTGAAAGGAATTTTCTCCTTACCGGCGCGCAATTATGTGACCAAACCTCTCCTTGACAGAACTTTCTAGACATTGCCAATAATGTTATCTAATAATATTATTCAAATAATACGATTTATTGATCTGATAATAAAAAATATTGTGTAGTGATAATTATTGAAACAACAATAATATAAAATATCAACGCAGCAATTATTGAATCAATAAAATAAAATATTGAACAGTAACTACTGTAACAATTATTGAGTAGTGCATTCTTACGTAAGAATCAATAATTCAAAAATATTGTGTAATACCATGTGCTACTGTACAACAACGCGTATTACTTTATTTTACCAACCGGGTATTCCAACAGTATTAACGGTAACGATTACACCGTTATTTATAAAAACTTAATTTTGTCGTTTTCTTCATCCGACAGTTATTCTGTTATGGAGCCCACAAATGGCTGCTCCGTCGTACGAATATTCCCCGACAGAAAGAATATCCCACGACCAAACGACTATTCCCCGACAACAATGAATATTTTATAACCACTTGCGTATTTTTGAAAAAAAATTCATATATCACCCTTAACTTTAACTTTTATCAATTTAACCATTTACTGAATAGAAATTATAAGAAAAATTGAATACTTTTATTTTATAAAATTCGGGGTCTTACAGAACACCCCTAACTACTAATGCTATTATCTGGACCGTCACTCCGTTCCTCGACTAGTCTCTGCTACGTTCTCATTTCCTGAAGAGAACAATGAAAGTAAAAGGTTGAGCTCAACTAGCCCAGTAAGAAATTTTATGACTAAGATAATACAGAATAAATTATCGTTAGCCTTCAATAGTGTTAAACTGATACAATATAACAAACATCAAGTTTAACTGCAGCGGAACAAATAATCCATTAAAAGAGTCAAGTAGAGAATAAAATCTACTATCTTTTATGATTTAAAAGGTTTTTCATCACTTTTATCGCTGGGACTCAGCTTAATAAATAATCCACATCATCCCTGCACTACGGCCAAGGATATTCATTAGTATCACAACCACAAATTATTCATGCACTACGGGCCAAAGATATTCGTGTATTCATCAATGGTCATGACATGCCAACAACTGTCCATCAATGCACTACGGGCCAATGAGGACTTTTACCACATCATTTGTAACATTACGGTCATGATTATACCGATTAATCCCTGGTCATAATCATACCAAGTCCATCTATGCACTACAGGCCACAGATGACTTTCAACATAATATAAACATGAGGATGATGACAATGATATAAGAATTCAATAAAACAAGTTCAAGAATTAATTTATCCAGGAACTAATAGCGTTCAAATTGTCAACATGATACTTCTTTGTAGAGTAAAATTCAAGAATATTCAAAAGAATATTTCCATGAAAAGATACTGGATGAAGCGCAAATATCAAGGATATTCCACTTAGAACAAACTGGATATAGGAATAGTGAAGTAGCAGAATACTTTTCTTCTTTATCTCTATAGTTTCTCTCTCTAGAGTTTCAGTGATTTCGTAAGAAATAATGAAGGAATGAGCTTCTATTTATAGGAGAATGGACTGAATAGTAACTAATTCTTGAACGGTCCAAATTAATTTACTTTTAAACGGACGATCCAGATTGGTTTACTATAAAATATTCTAATAAAACAAAATCTTTTAAATAAAATATAATATATTCTATTTATAATCTAATAAAACGAATAACTTTATAAAAGTATTATGTTTTATATAAAAAGCTTTTCTGTTTTATTACATTATTAATACTAATAAAACAAAACTTCATCATCATTATTATAATTCACACTATTAATCAACCAGGTCGTTCTCAGGAAAGAGAGGGCTTTCTAATAAGGATTTCTCTTTATTGGCGCACAATTAGGTGACCAAACCTCTCATTGGCAGAACTTCTAGACATCGTTAATATTGTAAATAATAATATTCATAGCTTCGTCGTCTCAATTATTGATTTAATAGTATATAAAATATAGACAATAATTGAATCAATTAACGTGAGATACTATGCAACAATTACTAAAGCAATAATTGAACAAAACTCAGTGACTTCTCACGTAAGCATCAATAATCAATACCGTGTGCTACTATGCAACCATGCGTATTCTTGTATTTTTAACATCGGGTGTTTCAACAGTTGCCGATAAAACTGCCGCCGTTATTATTATAAAATATTTTTGTCATTTTCTCAATCCGACAATAATTCTGTTGCGGGGTCCACCAATGATTGTGTCGTCGTACGAATATTCCCTGTTAAAATAAATATTCTCTGACCTATCGAATATTATGTAACAACTTGCGTACTTTGCAAAATTTATAACTATTACCCACAACTATAACATTATATCAAATTCATTCCATAATATTCAAAAATGATAATTCTAGAAAATTCATCTTTATTCATAAAAGTTGGGGTCTTACAATCTCCACTTCTTATGAAATTTTTCCCTCAAAATTAGGGTACGTACCTTGTATGTCGAAGAGGTAAGGATACCTTGATTTCATTTCAGATTCTAACTCCCAGGTCATTTCATCAACATCGTGGTTCCTTCATAAAACTTTGACTTGAGGTATAACCTTGGAGCGTAGAATATGTTCCTTCTTATCCAAGATTTGAACAGAAACCTCTTCATACGTTAAATCTTCCTCTATTTCGTCCGGTTCTAACTCAATAATGTGGTTCGGGTCTTTCACATATTTACGTAACATGGATATATGAAAAACGTTATGAACACAAGACATACTTGGCGGTAAAGCGAGTCTATAGGCTACAGTTCCTACTCAATCGAGGATTAAAAATGGGTCAATGAATCGAGAATTGAGCTTTTCTCTCTTTCTAAATCTCGTAACTCCTTTCCATGGAGCAACACGTAACAACACATGATCTCCAATATCGAATTCCACGTCCTTTCGATGAAGATCAACATAACTCTTTTGTCGGTCTTGTGAGGTTTTTATACGTTTTCGGATCATTTGAATCTTTTCCGTAGTCATACGTACCAACTCCGGTCCCAACAACGTTGCTTCACCCACCTCATCCCAGCATACTGGAGAACGACACTTTCTTCCATACAACGCCTCGAATGGAGCCATGCCAATACTTGTTTGATAACTATTGTTGTAAGAAAACTCCACCAATGGTAAGAACTTGTTCCAACTTCCCTTAAAGTCAAGGACACAGCGTCTTAATAAATCTTCAAGAGTTTGAATAGTCCTCTCTGATTGTCCGTTCGTCTGAGGATGATATGCCGAACTTAATCATAAATCCGTGCCCATAGCTTTTTGTAAACTAACCCAAAATCGTGAAGTGAATCTTGGGTCTCGATCAGAAACTATGGATACTGGCATACCATGCAGTCTTATAATCTCGTTTATGTACATACAAGCAAGACGTTCAAGTGTATAAGTTTCTCGTATTGGTAAGAAATGAGCAGACTTGGCCAATTTATCAACAATGACCCAAATTGCATCTATGCCTTGAGAAACCTTGGGAAGACCAGTAACGAAATCCATGGTAATGTGCTCCCTCTTCCATTCTAAAATTTCAAGTGGTTGCAATGGGCCTTTTGGTACTTGATGTTCTGCCTTGACTCGTTGACAAGTTAAACACCTTGAGATAAACAATGATATCTCTCTCTTCATATTGCCCCACCAAAATGTATGTCGAAGATCATGATACATCTTGGTACTCCCAGGATGGATTACAAACGGTGTGTTGTGCGCCTCCATCATGATTTTATACTTTAACTCAGGATCATTAGGAACACAAAGTCTGGAGTTGACTCGAAGTATTCCTTCTTCATCGATTCTTGCTTCCGGCATAACACTTTCTTGTACTTTCTTCCTCATATGCACCAGCTCTAAGTCTGTAGCTTGAGCAGCTTTAACTTTATCAATTAAAGTCGGTTCTACTCATATATTTTCCAATATCACGTGGGTCTCCGGAGTCTTTATCTCTATTTCCATCCTTTGAAAGTCATACAAAATGGGCCTATGCGTTGACAATATCACACTCGTACCCGCATATGAACTTCTACTCAATACGTCAGCTACCACGTTTGCTTTTCCAGAATGGTATTGGATGGTATGATCATAATATTTCAACAGTTCAAGCCAACGTCGTTGTCGCATGTTGAGTTCCTTTTGAGTGAAGAAATATTTGAGACTTTTATGATCCGTAAAGATCTCCACTTTCTCCCCATACAAGTAATGCCTCCAAATTTTAAGTGCGAAGACAACAGCTGCCAACTCTAGATCATGAGTAGGATAATTCCTCTCATATTCTTTGAGTTGTCGAGAGGCATAGGCTATGACTTTCCCATGTTGCATGAGAACACATCCTAACCCTTTGCCCGAAGCATCACTCTAGATGACAAATCCCTTCGAGCCAGATGGTAGTGTCAGAACAGGTGCTGAAATGAGTTTCTCTTGAGTTCTTGAAAACTCTTCTCACATTCCTCGTTCCAACCAAATTTTGTATCTTTCCAAGTCAGCTGAGTTAAAGGAGTAGCGATTCGAGAAAACCCTTCTACGAATCTCCGATAATAACCAGCTAAGCTGAGAAAGTTACGTACTTCGGTCACTGATTTAGGTTTCTCCCAGCTTTGAATAGCTTCAATCTTTGTTAGGTCAACAGATATTCCATAACTTGATACCACGTGCCCAAGGAATGCTACTTTCTCAATCCAGAACTCGCATTTCTTCAACTTGGCATAAAGCTTATATTCATGAAGCTTTTGAAGTATCAACCTCAAGTGTTGCTCATGATCTTCACGGCTTTTGGAATAAATAAGGATGTCATCAATAAAAACGACCACAAAGTGATCCAAATATTCCTTGAATACTCGGTTCATCATATCCATGAAGGCAGCAGTAGCATTAGTCAATCCAAAAGACATGACTATGAATTCATAATGCCTGTACCGAGTTCTGAAAGTCGTCTTTGGAATGTCATCGGTTCTAATCTTCAATTGGTGATATCCGGAACGAAGATCAATCTTTGAAAAAAAATTGGCGCCTTGCAATTGGTCAAACAGGTCATCAATGCGAGGTAATGGATATCTATTTTTGATAGTGACATGGTTCAACTCCCGATAATCAATACAAAGCCGCATACTCCCATCTTTCTTCTTCACGAATAGAACAGGAGCACCCCAAGGAGACGTACTTGGACGAATGAAACCGATGTCTAACAATTCCATATCTAAATAAACTCCTTTATTTAAGGAAAGATGGATTCACTTTCCTATTCACAAATAAACTCTTTTATTTTAGAAAACATGGAATCCAATTTCAACTCCAATTAGTTATCATGGAATCCAATTCCAACTCTAATTAGTTAGCATAAAATTTAATTTTAAAATTAAAATAAACTTTTTTATTTTAAGATTAAAATAAAATTTTATTTTAATTATAAAATAATTTAGAATATTATATATATATATATAATTTTCTGTAACCTTTAAAAGTATCACCGGAAACTTTTACAAAATGTCATTTGGATGCACCAATGGATAACCCACGTGAATCATGAATTAGGATATATCTGATATATCCCTATTAACATCATATGTATATATATATATAGGGAAAAGATCAGGAGCATAATTCCCTTAAGTAGCATAATTATTTAAAAGCCCACCCTTCCTCATTCCGCGTCTTTTTTAAAAAAACCCAAATCTGAGACCTTTCCTTACTCGCTTCTGTTTCTCTCGTCTCAGCCTCAGCCTTAGCCTTCTCTCCGTTCTCTCGTCTCAGATTTCCTTGCGCTAGTCGACCTCTTCTCTCTCCTCTCATGCCCTAGTCGACCTCTTCTCCCCAAATCTTTGTTATCCGAAACCAACTCTACATGTCGTTGATGTTGAAGGCCCCGACCAAATTGAATCATAAAATCCACTAAAGAATTTTGTTTAGAAATAAATTTTTTAAAAAATGAATGAGAACTCTCTGCTCGTTGGCTACTTGACATGCCGGCTGAGAAAACATGATTCACATGTGCGGGTACCCATCTAGAATGAATGTCATACATTGATTGTAGCCATTTATTACCATTCAACCCAATTTTCTCCACTAACTCCAACCAAGTGCTATCAAACTTTTCCACAGTCTCCGAATTCCAAATGCAATCTGCAAACTCTTTATAATAATCCTTAAATTTTAACGAGTCAAACTTCTCTGAAAATTTGGTCAAAATGTGTCGACTATAATACCTATGAAATGTACTAGGAAGGATATGTGAAATTGCATTTGTCATAGCCGGATCTTGATCGGTGATAATCATCACAGGGGCATCGTCTGGCATTACTTCCAAAAAATACTTGAAAAGCCAAACAAAAGTATCTATGGTCTCATCACTTAAGAAAGCACAACCAAATACAGTTGTTTGCCCATGGTTATTAACTCCTAGTAGTGGTGCAAATATCATTCCGTAACGATTAGTATTGTATGTGGTATCAAAAATGACAACATCACCGTAAAAGCTATAAGTCCGTCTAGAACTTGCATCGGCCCAAAAACAACGAGTAATCCTGTTTTCATTATTTGTGTCAATTGTGAAAGTGAAAGCAGGATTCTTTTGTTGTTCTAACTGTAAGTACTCATTCAACATATCACCATCATGCCCCTTTAACTCATTGCGCTTGTCTCTTTCAAAGTTATACAAATCTCGTTGCGTGCAACCAATATTTTCAAACCCTCCCGCATGAACTGCAAGAAAATTGTATTGTTAGCATTGTGGTATATTCATCATGCCAAGTTGTTGACTCAAAGATTTTTGTGCAGTTGACACATTACGATTCGATAGTAAAAGATGCCTCTTATGTGGGGTTGACAATGGGTAAGAATGACCCTCCTCAATTTTCTTAATTACGTACAAGTCATTTCTTTTTACCACTACAATTCTTGCAGTACAACCTTCTTTTGTCGATCCACGCTTTCTTTTTACAACTACATCAGCTATTTGTTTTCCCTTTCCTTGCTTATAACACACATACTCCTTTCTACAAACCTCATCACTTCCCGCCTTTTTTGTCTCGTGATACTTCCGTACACTAAAACCAGCATGCATTGCATATTTATTGTAAAAACTATGAACTTCATCTAATGTTTGAAATTCTTGACCTAACTTAGGCGTAAACTCATCAACAACTTGAGGATAGTAGACAAAAGTGTTAGTATTGTTCACATTCAACCCCTATGAACTCAAGTTATCCTCATTGATATCTATTTCCAAATTCATTTCTACATTATCCCCATAACTCCCTATTTCATTGTCCATGTCATCCATTATACCTGATATCAAAAATCATCAAATGTTCAAATAATGTGAATATAGTCCAAACATGGTAATAATAAACCAACAATTAGATCACTAGTAATAATTAACCAACAATTTTATGGTTACCTATCAAAAAAGAAAACACACAAACATGGTAATAATAATTATGTCCCATTTACAACATACTTCAATATGAACAGTTAAAATTGCCCATACAAACAAAATTCATACTTAAAACATACCCTAACAATGGGTGTTTTTCTGCGCCTCTCCAATAATGATGTCCCCAATTCAATCCAGAGACTCAGGTGTCGAGCACTGTTTCGCGATGTTGGAACTCAGTTCACGATTTTGCCCAAATCTTAGAGAGCTGAATAGAGTAGAGAATAGAGAAGCTAGGGTTTTGCGATTTGGATAGAGTAGAAAATAGAGAAGGAATTTGGCTCTGTTCAGTTCGCGAATTTGGGGAGAAGAGGTCGACTAGGGCATGAGAGGAGATAGAAGAGGTCGACTAGCGCAAGGAAATCTGAGACGAGAGAACGGAGAGAAGGCTAAGGCTGAGGCTGAGGCTGAGACGAGAGAATCAGAAGCGAGGAAGGAAAGGTCTCAGATTTGGGTTTTTTTTTAAAAGACGCGGAAGGAGGAAGGGTGGGCTTTTAAATACTTATGCTACTTAAGGGAATTATGCTAGTTAGACATTATGCTCCTGATCTTTTCCTTATATATATAACTTAAGAAATCATATATATATATATATATATATATATATATATATATATATATAAAATAAGAAATCACGTAAATCCGACTGTTTCGTGATCCGTGACTGGAAGCTAATATATAATATAATATATATTCACGCCACTTTTGAATGTTCCTGGAGCTTCACTTGTTAACACTTAACAGTTAACTTTTATGATATATAATTTATATATATCACGCATATTATGCAACGATGCTAATCACGATAAATAAAACAGCCTTCGCATAAAATAGCGAATTACGAAACCAACATAGTATATAAAAAAAATTTATACAACAAATTATGCCCAATTAAATTATTCTGAACACATATCAATATACATATCAAATTAAAATAATTAATAATTCGCATAAAGGTTTGACTTTGATACCACTGTTAGGTTTGTAACAATCAGGAACACAATCAAATTGCATAAAATAAGCGAAAACGTGAAAAATCAGAGTTTAAAATTTTACAAACCATATACCCGGATCACCCTTTATGAATAATTATTAATTAAATGAAAAAGAAAGAACAATAATTATACATTTGAAGATTCGAGCTTCCTCAGGTACAAGTTCACCTCTAATCCTTTTCGCGTTCAACTTGAATCCACCGGGTTTGGTTCCTTCCTTTGATCAACGTTAGCCACCCAAGTGTTTAGCCTCTAGAGGTGATCCGCCAAGAAAGAATAAAGATTCAAGAAGATGGTGTTTGGCAAAACCCTAATTTTTCTATCTCTCATAGAAAAATGACGTACTCTCCCAACTATGAGTTGGATTTTATTTTAATTAAATAAACTCCTTTAATTAATTAGGCTCCCAATCTTATTAGGAATAATTAATTAAACTCTTTTAATTAATTAGTCTCCTAATCTTATTAGGATATTTGAGAGTACTTTTATTAATTAATTCCCAAACTCCTTTAGGAATTAAATAATAATAATAATAGTAATAATAATAACAAGACTCCTCTTATTAATTTATATTTAATATTTCTAAAATATTAAATAATAAATATTAAGTTATTTAATTTATTCTATCACCATAGATTAAATTAAATATACGTAACTTATTATTACGATTATGTCATTAACTTCTTAAATAATTATTCTTCCTTTTATGATGTGACCCTTTAAGTTCTCCATATTAAATCGGTTGTGAATAAATCAATTAGAACAATTTTAATTTTATTTAAATAAATAAATTAAATAATTTATTTAAATAAATAATATTTATTCTACAATAGGGATAAGCCTCCCTAGCGATTAACGACTTTTCAGATAATATAGATTTTAACATTAATCATAAAAGAACCTTTCAGTAAATAGTTACCGTATAATTCAATCTTTCCACCATACAATGTCCTAATTAAATAAAAGACATGGAATTACTGTCAAGTCTTATTTTATTTAATTATATGTATTTCGACTCTTAAATGCATAACTCCAAATAATGTAAATTAGAAACTCCTTTCTAATTTCTTTCTGCCTTGGCCAAGGACTACTGGGTTATCATTTATCAAATCTCATAGGATATTTCTCTTCTTTTACTAGAAGCGGTAGATTCTTTATTGGTCATACATTATCTCCATGTACAACTTATTATACCCAAGCATACCCTTTGATATACCCTAAGGGTCTTAAGGAATAAGTCAAAGTATAACTCATCAAACACAAGATACTATGATGATCTCAAGTCCAAGGATCACTTGTACTACTATCACTTCAGGAATTCCTATTGACAGGCAAGTAAAACTCCATTAGGAATTCCTTAGCGAGCCACGTTCAATGAACTTATTCTCTAATAAGCACCTACATACTTGCTTTAGTGTCTTCACACAAATGATCATGAGATCAATTATCCTCATCCAATGAGCAAGCAACGTATGTACCAATCTATCCGGATTCACTAATCCCCAATTTAGTAATTCAACGATTGGGAACTATTTTAGTTTTAAGCTTTTTAAGAATTTAGATCTCATTAGAATGATCATCTTCATTATTCTAAAAGCATTGCTTAAAACTATGGGTTTATCACATATTATAAAACAGCATCATGTAGATAATTATAAGTCTTTAATAAATTAATACTTTTTATTAGTAAATGAATAAGATTGTTACAAAGTATATGCTTTATCATCAAACATGATTGGCTTGTGTGCATACTACTTTCATTAAATTGATAAAAATTTAAAGTTAATGGTCACATTTGAAAATTTTTCAAAGTAAGCAAGTTGTCATAAAATAATCGGTGGTAAAATACGCGTGGTTGCATAGTAGCACACGGTATTGATTATTAATGCTTACGTGAGAAGTCACTCAGTTTGATTCAATTATTATCGATATTTTATATATTATTAAATCAATAATTGAGATAACAAAATTATTAATATTATTATTTGCAATATTAACGATGTCTAGAAGTTCTGCCAATGAGAGGTTTGGTCACCTAATTGCGCGCCAATAGGGAGAAATCCTTATTGAAAAGCCCCCTCTTTCCTGGAAATGACCTGATCGATTAATAGTGTGAATTATAATAATGATGATGAAGTTTTGTTTTATTAGTATTATTAATGTAATAAAATAGAAAAGTATAGTGTCTGCATAGTGTCTGCATAGTAAAATCTTTTTATATAAAACAGAATACTTTATAAAGTTATTCATTTTATTAGATTATAAATAGAATATATTATATTTTATTTAAAAGATTTTATTTTATTAGAATATTTTATAGTAAACCAATTTGAACCGTCCGTTTAAAAGTAAATCAATCTGGAACGTTCAGGAATTAGTTACTATTCAGTCCATTCTCCTATAAATAGAAGCTCATTCCTTCATTATTTCTTACAAGTTCACTGAAACTCTAGAGATAGAAATTATAGAAAGAAAGAAGAAAAGTATTCTGCTGCTTCACTACTCCTATATCCAGTTTGTTCTAATGTAAGGGATATTATTTGTTGTACTCGTAAGGGGTATTATTTCTTTCGTATTCATGAAGAGAACTTCTATTATTCCATTTCCTTATTATTCTGTTGGAATAACCTGTATATGCAAAGTACCGCATACATGGTGAAATTCTTCTGTTATTCCATTTTCTTATTATTCTGTTGGAATAATCTGTATATGCGAAGTACCGCATACATGGTGAAATTATTCTGTTGAAATTACCTGTCTGTGCTGTCTATCACATGCATGGTGAATTCTGTTATTCCATTCTTTATTATTCTATTGGAATAACCTGTATACGCAGACTACCCTATACATGGTAAAATTCTACTATTATTCCATTCCTTATTATTATGTTGGAATAACGTGTCTATGCGAAGTATTGCATACATGGTGAAATTCTTCTATTATTCCATTCTTTATTATTTTGTCAGAATATACTGTCTGTGCGTTTACGCATTACCTGGTTTCTTTCTTTATTATTCTGTTGAAATATTTTGTCGGTGCGAATTACCCCTGACTTGGTTCCGTTCTTTATTATTCTGTTGAGAATAACCTGTCGGTGCGATTTATCGCATGCATGGTGAATTCTTCAGTTATTCCATTCTTTATTATTCTGTTGGAATAACCTGTCTATGTGGATTACCATATGCATGGTGAATGATCCTTTGTATTCATTCCTTATTAAATTGTGGAAATGATTTGTTTACGTGGATTATGATGAAATTCATAATAAAAGCATTAGACTAATGAAAATCATGGGTATATGTAGTATTAGTAAGTGTTATAAGGAGTTATGTTGGTTATTATGTGAAAATATGAAAGTTTCTTAGAAATCACAAATGGTTAAAGATTAGATTTTGGGAGAAAATGGAACATGAAATTCAATTGACCATATCTCCTATTATATTTTGAATTTTTGAGTGTGGTCAAGTTATAGAGTTAGATCTATGAGTTTTCTAATTTATCCAGGTGGAATCACTGGAAAAGGTGTTGTAGATTTTTGTGTGGACTGATTTTAGGAAATGAGTCAAAAGCTGCAAATTATAAAAAAGCTACTGCCCAGAAATTTAAAAGGGTATTTTCGACCACTTAATTTGTGAGAAAAATTCTGGGCATTTGGGACATGGAAATATATGGTATAAAGTACCTCATGGCCAAAAATGAGCTCATTCCGACTTAAAATGAGCAAGTTATGACCATTTCAAAATTTAGGTTTTTCCGACGAAAAATGCTATAACCGGAGTTTTATAACTCCGATGACCATAAAATTTAAACTGGAAGATCACGTTAACATTTGTAAGATCCTGTCAAGATTTGGGAATTTTTGGAATTAAACTTAAGGTAGCTAATTTCTTAAGGAATTAATTAGAAATTGATTTATGATAAATAGTAAATGAATTTTAAAAATTCCGAGAAAATATATGTTCAATATGGGACTATATTCTGCTAAATCCTAGAAAAAAATATATTTTTGGGACTGATTTGGTATTTTTCATTAAAATGCACTAGTTATGAGTATATGAGTTAAATATGTTATGTGAAATTGAAAATTGGTAAATATGATTTTATGGCTTGGGAATCCTATATAGGGTATATATAGATTTTTGATAAGGGATTTGATCATTGGTGATGAAATCTTATGAGTATGGCATTTTTGAATGATTAAATGCATTATTTGGTAAAGTGTAAACAATTAAAATAAATTGTTTATAAGTTTAAGAAATAATTAAAATATTGTTATAATATTAATGATATTAGATTATGAGATTATTAAGTAATTGATAACATTTGGATATTCTTGAACCCTGAATAATTTATATTATAATTGTTTAATAGTTATTCTTTATCTCGTTTGATTGATTCTTTATATCGTTGTTATAATCCTCATGCTTATATTGTGTTGAAAGTCATTTGTGACTTACGTGCATAGATGGACTTGGTATGATTATGATCAGGGATTATTCGGTATAATCGTGACCGTAATATTACAAATGATGTGGTAAAAGTCATCTTTGGCCCGTAGTGCATAGATGGACTTGGTATGATTATGACCAGGGATTATTTGGTATAATCATGACCGTAATTGAAAACACGAATATCCTTGGTCCGTAGTGCATGGATAATTCGTGGTCGTGATACTATTAAGCTAAGTCACAACATTATTGGTTTTACGGTTATATATCTTTGGCCTGTACTGCAAAGATGGACTGTTGGTTATTGGTTTTACGATTGTATATCTTTGGCCTGTAGTGCAAATATGAACTGTTGGTTATTGGTTATACAGTTGTGTATCTTTGGTCGTAGTGCAAAGATAAATTTATTAGTATGATTATAAGTAGGAATTGTCATTTAGTATAACCACGATTTTTGATGTTTCAGGTGAAGATAGGTGATGAAAATTATCTTCGTCTTGGGTGCGAAAAGGAATTCAGAATCATAATTATGATCATGAGTTATTCATATGATTGTGGACATAAATTGTTGATTGATTTTACAGGGATAAAATATTATTGGTGGACTTTTAACATGGAGAAGATAATAGACCTGATGGTCTATTTGACTCTTTTAATGGATTGCTCGTTCCGCTGCAACTATGGTTGAAAAGTTTATCATGTAATATGTTCTAAATCTCTGATTTATTATTGGCGAATGCTATTGATAATTTAATTATCTTTATTCATGATATTCTTTACTGGGCTAGTTGCGCTCACCCTTTTACTTCACAATTCCTTTCAGGTAATAAAAGTGTTGCCGAGTCGAGCGGGGATAACAATGGAATAGAATGGTGGTCTATAGCTATTGAGGTTCTCCCTAAATAGTATGAAAATAATTTTATTGAGAACTTTAGATAAGTGTGTCGTATTATATACATCATTTGATATTTAATTTTGGTGAACCGAATAGGGTGAGGTGAACCCAACTTTGGAAGGGTGTTTCGCCACTATCATACAAGATGTCTAATGACATACAACCTCGTGTTATCATAAGACAGGGTTGTGCACATCTACTTGCTGAGTATATCTATGAGCACTACCTATATTATCTTGGAGTTTATTTGAAATATAATTTTCACTTGGAGACTGTGGAGATAGTTATATGTCAAGAGAAGACTCACCATTGGAAAGAAGATGATAGTAATCTTCTTATTTTTCTTTGGGATCTATTGGGTCAACCAAGGATAATTCTCTGGACATATGATATCTATCATAACTTAGATTAATGGCCTCCTATGTACGAAGGTTTCCTTGAGCATTTCACAAAGATTTTAATTTCTAAAACAGTTATTGACTGTATTTTTATGTAAAGTACCTTTGTAAGGTGTTGTGGTCGAGGCACCATAAGAGTTACATAGATTTTGTATTGAAACTCATAGCTTATCCGTTGTCGTACTCTGCACGACAGTTCAACAGTTGTATAAATGAAGTTTGTATTTAATTTTTATAGAGTGATATCTGGCGACTAAGAATGGGTGATGTATACCTATTTTGGGGGCGTTATAGGATGTAATGAAGGTTTCTCCCAATGGAGTTTCAACAGATAAGTCAAAGTCTAATTTCTCCGGAGTTAAATTTAAACGTTGAGCGCAAGTAGGAGAAATACAAGAATGGATAGAACCGGTATCAAATAAGGTATAAACTTTGCTAGAGTTTATGATAAGCTTACCCGTGATGACCTCGTTCGGGTTCCTTGCTTTCTGGGAGGTCACGATAAACGCTCTCCCTTGCACTACTGGCTTTGACTTTTCTGGAACGTCCTGTAGTGCCTCCATCTTAGTTGAACTTGTCTTCGGTGAACGACAAAATTGGACTAGGTGACCTTCTCTTCCATAATTATAACATGCTTTGGACGGCATCGCGCAGTTTGGACTGATGTGTCCCTCCCCTCCGCATTTGAAGCATATGATAGGTGGTCGTTCTCCTTCCTTAACAACGGGTGCTGGTGCTGACATCTTTCCATCATTGTTGAATCTCCTCTTCTTGAAATGTCCATTCTTATTGCTTTGGCCATGATTACCACCGAAGTGGTTACCATTTCTGGAATGTTGATTCCCTCCACGCTTATTGTCACCACTTCGATGACTGTTATCACTGGTATTGTATATTATTTTTTATCAGTTTAACATTGTCTATTGTATTTTATCAGTTTAACATTGCTGAAGACTAATGATAATTTATTCTGCATTATCTTAGTCATAATATTTCTTACTGGGCTAGTTAAGCTCACCCTTTCTTACATTGTTCTCTTCAGGAAATGAGAACATAGCCGGGACTAGTCGGGGAACGGAGTGACGGTCCAGATGATAGCATTAGTAGTCCTCACTATTCTGTTAAATAGTGTGACAATAAATGTAATGAGGACTCCATTGAGTGTGGATATTGTCTAGATGACAATATTCTTATTAAAACTCATAGATTATGCTTTGTCATATTTTACACGACTGTTGCATAATTAAGTTGTATTTTAATTTAGTACCATGTATTTGGCGACTCAAGATGGGTGATGTATACCTATTTTGGGAGCGTCACATTTTCCGTCCAAATCAGGTCAATTTTGGACGAAAAACTTTGGCAGAAAAAGTGGCCAAGTTTTCTATCCATTTCTTTTCTTTTCTGTTTATTAAAAAACTTAGAAACATAAGAATTATAAAGAAAACTTAAATTTTATGTCCATTTCTTTTCTTTTCTGTCCATTTTAAAACTCAGAAACAGAGCGTTAGATTACAAATTATTAATATTGAAGAGTTTTATTTTACAATAACTCTATGCGGACCGAGATTTTAGAAACAAAATGGGATTGTGGGTCCCATTACATTTTAAAAAAGAGCAATCCCTTCCCATTCCTAACTGTATTTAGTATTTCACTCTTAAATCAACTCCTAAAGGTGAATGGCATTTACTTAATTTAACATTTCATCCAACTGTTTTCCAAAAATACATGGGAGGAAACTATAATTATTCAAAATTTTCCTACGGTATTAAATTAATATAAAATAATTTCAAATATTACAAAATAAAAAATAAACTTTATATAAAAGAAAAAAATAAATGGAATAAAGATATAAGGGTCACATGATCTTATTCTTAAATCTTAACCATCAACCTAAGACTTCATGGATAAATTTATTAAATCCATCTTTAATTGTTCTCCTAAGTAAGACTGTAAAATAAACAAATAGTTCGAACTCGATTCGTACTCGTTTTACTAAAAGTTTGATTTGAGCTCAACTCGAAATATAAATAAAATTTTATATTGATACTAATATCATATTCATTTGAAAAATTCAAACTGATCGAGCTCGGTTCGAGATCGTGCTCGGCTCGGTAATTAAATGAGCCACAATCAAATCTTATTTTATACTCAATAAAATAATATTAAAAATTAATAGATAATATTGAAATATAATATTAAAAATTAAATGAAGATAATAGCAACTTTATCAAATTTAAAAAATAATATTAAAAATTAAATGAAGAAGGACCAGATTGTAATAAAATAAAACTTTAAAGAATAAAAAGAAAAATAAATTTGTGACGCAACCTTAAAAAGAAAATTATCTTTTCCTCCCCACCCCTTAATAATATAGATATATAGATAGTTGTTATAAAATTATAATAGATGTCTAGATTCATTCTTATCTTTAATTGTAACTCCCATGTTCATTGAGTTATAAAACTCATGACCTTTGAGTTTTATAACCTCTTAATATTTATGTTCTTATATCTATAAATAAGAGCATTGTAAAGTGATTGATTGATACAAAAGATTATGAGAATACTTTCTTTCTTCTAATCATATTTGTTCTTGATTTTAATAATATTTTATACCACGTTATCAGCACGATTTGCTTCTTACTTCCGTCTTAAAGCAGATAATCATATTTGGTTTGTTGGTAAGAAGTAGAAGGTATATTTATCTATTATTTATACAAATTATTAGCATACTTTTATGCATGTCTTCAATATCAGATGTTGTAGGATTCTGGTAACTATTTTTTCCATTTGAAAGCATGGTGGCCCATGCAGGTCTAGTGCATCATTGTTTTGGATGACATCTTTAAGATTCATAAGGGTGGTTTCAGGAATTTTTAATCAAACAGAACTGATGTAGTCAATTCTATTAAAATGATGTTCTTTTAATTAGTTTTATCATGTGTATTCACTTTTAGTCGTTATAAGTTTGCTTAGCATGCTAGTTGTGTTTCTTTACATGAAGTTGTCTTTCGGTTTTTATAATACGTGTCAAAATATCAGTTATAACTATCAATTTCAAAGAAAAAAAACAAGTAAGCATTCAAAGTGTAAACCTTCTTGATTATTTGGCCCTTGATTACTTGTCTCTTTATGGGGGGGGACCATAGCTCAGTGGTAGAGCATTTGACTGCATCAAGAGGAACACCCAGTTACTGCCATATCAATTTGATAATAATAGCAGTATAGTAACTAACATAAATAGAATCTTACATTGCAAAGCTCCATATCCATTTGGACCCTACTTTGGGTCATAGCAAATATACTTAGTAGTGTTGGCTTGTTATTTAGTTTTAGTAGAAAATTTTAGTTTCATATTTTACTGCATTTCTATAAATTGTTTCATTATAATTAAATCTGAACATATATAATTATTTAATTTGATGGAAAATATGTTTAGTTATTTAATATTCAAATTTTATAAATTTGAATTTGTTGCCCTTGATTTATATCGAGCAAAAATTATTTGTAATAGAATCAGTCGAGTGAGATTGTTAATTTTTCAGCAAAAACTCATTATTTTGTACAGCCACTAGAAGAAATGATATCACTTCTAGGAATATAATTTCCTTTATCGCTTCAGGGAATATAATATGAACTTATACTCACAATATTGCTACTACAGGAGCATATTCGAGGCATGAAATATAGTAAATATTTTTTCTAACATGTCTTTATCAATATTTTAGAAGTGATATCATTTCATCTAGTGGCTTTACAAAATAATGAGTTTTTGCGAAAAAACCAACAATCTCGCTCAACCGATTCTATTACATTCCCTGAAGTGAATGGAACCTCATTTGATAAACATAGAGGAAATTATGGTTGTGGTCGTAGGCATGAAAAGAACTATCAATATAGAAAATGGAATGTACCCGTCGTACTCCTAAACATTTGGTAGATTTGTACCAAGACTCCATAAAAGAAAAGAAAATGGAATGATCCTGAAGATCCCATGAATTATTTTGACTTTTCAAATGGAGTGGATATAACTAATTTTGATATCTATGGGTTCCTTGATGATATGTTGATAGAAATGTTCATACCAATTAATTATTTTTATTTTATTATATTATGACATTATAATAGGTATTTTTATTATATGTTTTATTTATGTTTCAAGTAATAAAGTTAAATTTATGTTTTGCATATATGAAGTTGTATGGGTCAGAAGCTCATCAAACTTAATTAAAGGCTCTAGAAGAGCGATTATTCATCAAACATAATTGAATACTCTTGAAGAGTAATTATTCATCAAATTTAATTAAAGTCTCTGAAAGAGCGATTATAATGTTTTCAAAGGGCACAAAAACTTTGTATTGATGATTCTTTATATTCTTCTAAGACAAGCAGAAATTTTCTCAGCTTTAAGGATATACGTTATAATAGTTATTATATTGAAATCAATAACGAAGGAAGTGAAGAATTTCTTTATATTACTTCAATAGTATCGGGCCAGAAGCTCATATTAGAAAAATTGTATATTTTCTCTTTTGGGTTATATTATACTAAAATGAGAATAGTTGAAATAAATGTTGTAATACACCAGAAGTGTGCAATACACCAGAAGTGTTTGGATCCAAATGTTTTTATGATTCGACATGATCATCTAGGATCAATAATGATGCATTGAATTATTGAAAACTCCCATGAACATCCTTTAAAGAACCAGAATATTCCTTTACCTGTTGATTATATCAAAGTAAATTAATTACCAAATTATCACATTTAATTATTGTTATTTGGTGTTCATCTTCTAAGAAAGAATTTAGAGTGATATTTTTAAGGTATATTTTGATGATTGTTATTTTAATAGTCTTCCCACCATTAGGGGGAGAAAAGTTGTTGCCTGAAACATGACATGAGATCATTGCCTGAAACACGACGGAAGATTAATTGGAATGTTTCAATGTTATTTAATCTTGATCCTTATACAAATCAATCTGAACTAAAAGTTCAAAGAATAATTCATTTGCAATGAATTGCAAATTAATTACCAGAATTATTCACCGATAATAAGAAAATAGTGATATCTCACATTCTAGCTGCTAATAATCTAGCAGAAATTGATGTCCCTGTAGGACAATCATTTAATGCAGCAGTAAATTGAATCAAAGTCAAACCTGAAACATAGAATTTTTCAGAAGAAGAAAGTACAAGAAAAATAAGTTGCAGCCTATAAAGAGGTTATACCCATGAAACAGACTATAAAATTTATCAACTATCCAAAACTTATGAATAAAAATCTCCTGTAAATAAAACTCTTGAAGAGTTATTCCCTGGAGAGGATGAGTTATCCCCTAAAGAGGACCAAGTACCTGAAAATAACGAGATCTCGATACATTATGTATATACAGAAGACATATATATTGGATAGAAATAAAATCATTGTCGACAACATATTTTCATATAATTTTTCTATGGATATTACCAAAAGTAATAATCATATATATGAACCACAAATCGTTGATGAATGTAGAAATATTTGGCCATTGTAGAAAAAGGCAATTCAAGTAGAATTAAATTAACTAAGTAAATGTGAAATTTTTGGACCTATAGTCCGAACACCTAAATGTGTAATGTCTGTTGAATACAAATGAGTATTTGTACGAAATAAGAAAAATAAAATTATATGGTACAAAGCGCAACTTGTAGAACAAGGTTTCTTCGCAGAAACATGGTATTAATTATGAAGAAACATATGCTCCTGTAATGGACACAATTACATTCAGATTTTTAATTAGCTTGGTAGAAAGAGAAATTAATGGATGTTGTTACATCATATCTGTATGGATCATTATATAATTATATCTACATGAAAAATCATGAAGGATATAAAATTCCTGAAGCATATAATTCTACATATCGAAATATGTATTCTATTAAGCTACAAAGCTCTTTATATAGGTTAAAGCAATCCAGATGCATATTGTGGTATAATCGCCTGAGTGGATATCTTTTGAAAGAAGGATTTGAGAATAATCCAATTTGTGCATGCATTTATTATTATTATTTTATTTATTGATGAAAGATCTTGCTCCAGAAGAGTCGACAAAAATAACTAATTTAAGATGAAAGATATTGGTAAGTCAAATTTTTGTCTTGGCCTACAAATTGAACTATGGAATTCTTGCTCATCAATCAACATACACAGAAAAAGTCCTGAAGTAACTTTACATGGATAATGTTAATCCTTTGAGTACTCCAATGATGGGTTGGTCACTTGATATCAAGAAATATCCATTTTGGCCACAAGAAAATGATTAATAAACTTTTGGTCTTGAAGTACCACATCTTTGTAAAATTGGTGTTTTGGTCTTGAAGTACTATATCTTAATGTAATTGGTACTTTGATGTATCTTGCAAATTTGACAAGACTTGATATAACATTTGTAGTTAACTTACTAGCAATGTATAATTATGCACCAACTCGAAGATATTATAATGAAATTAAACATATTTTACATTATCTTCGTGAGACTATTAATTTGGGATTATTTAATCCAAATGGTGATAGAACCAAGCATACTGAACCAAAATTATTTTATACACATAAGCCCCAGAAGAATGACAATATTGATCATGTGATAATTTGGTTGATATATTCATTAAGTCATTACCAACTATGATTTTGAAGAAGATGGTGCACAATATTGGCATACTTCGACTTAATAATATTTTTACCATGAACAATAGAAATTCTATGTACTTATGAAGGGGAGTAAAAAAGGATATGTGCTGATTGTACTCTTTTTCCTTCGTTAAGATTTTTCCCACTGGGTTTTCCTTTGCAAGGTTTTAATGAGGCAATCCCAAGGCACTAGAAGTTATACAAGAATATTGTACTCTTTTTTTTCGCCAAATTTTTTTCCCACTGGATTTTTATTTGGTAATGTTTTTAACGAGGCATATTCTAAGAAAATTGCTACAAAAGAACTCCATTCCTTCTATATGAAGACAATGCTGCATGTATAGCTCAATTAAAAGGAGGATACGTCAAAGGAGACAGAACAAAGCACATCTCACCGAAATTTTTTTCACATGACATTGAAAAGTGTGGTAACATTGATGTTCAGCAAATTCGCTCAAAAGATAATCTAGCAGATTTGTTCAGCATAGCATTACCAACTACAACGTTTGAAGGATTGCGTCATAATATTGGAATCCGACAACTGAAGGACTTAAGGATATATTCATAAGGGGGAGCTAATACGCGCTGCACTCTTTTTTCCTTAACCAAGGTTTTTTCCCATTGGGTTTTTTCTGGTAAGGTTTTTAATGAGGCAGCTTTCAATGCGTATGGCTATACAATAGACATCCAAGGGGGAGTCTTATAAAATTATAATGGATGTCTAAATTCATAGGATGTCTAGATTCATTCTTATCTTTAATTGTAACTCCCATATTCATTGAGTTATAAAACTCATGACCTTTGAGTTTTATAACCTCCTAATATTTATGTTCCTATATCTATAAATAAGAACATTGTAAAGTGATTGATTGATACAAAAGATTATGAGAATACTTTATTTCTTCTAATCATATTTGTTCTTGATTTTAATAATATTTTATAACAATAGTTAGATATACACTATATTGAGGAAAGTGTATTCAATAAAGCCTTTTAGGAGGGTGTATTCAATAAAAACTTTTAAATTTTTTTTATGTTACAAATTTTTGTAGACTTTGTAGATTTTAATAACTTTTAAAGACTTTTAAAATTACTTTCAAAGACTCCATGAAATAAGTGACAGATTTTTATAGACTTTTTATCAAGAGATTGATAGACTTTTGTATACTTCTAATATATCTTGCACCTTATATTAATTGTTAAAAAGTCAACAAAGATCTTATATTTTAGAGTACGATATTAAATAATATTTAAATATTTTGACCATGTCACAACTTAATTTGAAATAAAAGATATTGTTGAAGTTGAATTATTAGATTATACCCCGTCTATTACAAGAAAATGTCATATTTCATAATTATTATATTTCTTAAAAAATAATAATTTTCTATTAACAATAATATAAAATAACAATTTCAATCTAAAATTGTTCATTGTCGTTTTTCTATCAAGTCATTATTACTAAACTAACAATTTATAATTTTCAACAAATAACAAAATTAACAAATTAATTACTTTTAAAAATAAACACAAAACAAAATACCTCCTTAATACTTACAAATATTATAAATGAGATTTTTTTATGGGAGAGAAAAATATAAATGATATTAAAATATTTGTTATCTCTATTTATACATTGGTTCTATTTTGAACCCTTAACGCTACTACTATAATAGCTCTCATCCCTTTTGGAGTTTTTATTTTGAGAGGACCGATATATATATATATATATATATAATAAGGATCAGGTTCGGACCTCCCGGACGGGAGAAAATCAGGACCTGATTTTTATTTTATTTTTGTAGAACAACTAAAAAAAAAAAAATTTATGGAACTGAAATTTTTCAATAATACAGTGTTTTGGGTGTGTTTTTAATACCTACACCAATCAATGTATGTACAGTCTGCCCAGACTGTACAAACATATTTTGTTATAGGCATCCAAATCACGCCCAAAACACTGTATAATGTAAAAATTCCAATTCCATAAATTTTTTTTTTAGTTGTTTCAAAAAAAAAAAAGGTCCGAATTTTAACAAAATCCGGGAGTCCGGATTGGATCCGGACTCTCTCTCTCTCTATATATATATATAGAGAGAGAGAGATAAAGTGATATATATATATATTAATTTCTTTTATCTTCTTTGTTTGATCTCCACTATCTGTGTTTCTCTTTCTCCTTTGTTCATCTTCTACCTTTCTCAAATATTTTGAAGTCGTGACTTTGAAGTCACAAGGTCAGACTTTGGTATGAATATCTCTCATTTTAAAGTTTGTCAAACTCTACTATTTGATAATCGGAAAAATTTATGATTTTTTGAATACCTTTTATAGACTTTGTAAAAGTTTCAATTCAATACCACTTAACTTTTAAAGATATTATAAAAGTTGTAATTGAATACTCATAAACTTTTATAAACTCTTAAAATGTCTTAATTAAATACAATCAAACTTTTAAAATCTTTAAAAATATTAATTGAATATAATAAAACTTTTAAAATCTTTAAAAGTATTAATTGAATACACCCTCCTATAATGACTTGTTAAGTTTTATTTTTTTATTTATTTGTTAACATCATTAAAATTAAAAAGTATAATAGAATATGTGTATATTGTTTTTTTGTTTTCTCTTTTTCTTTGTTGTTTTGTTTTTCTCTCTCCATCAATCCTCTCAGTTCCTCAAAACCGAAGAAACTCCTAGTTGTGGCACCATCGGACCACCACAACGACCGGAAAACGCCGACGCTGAGATTGATCCCATCACCGCCATTTTCAAGGTAATAAACCATGTCTCTCTCTCATTCTTCATCCACTAAACATATTCACACAAATGCACACATAATTATGTACTCAATGTCATTTCAATTTATGTTTTTATACAAATTTATTAAGTAGAAGAATAATTAGATATACATATATATGTCTGACAAAAAATTGACAAAGTAACTGTTTCTATATCTAAATAGGAAAAAAAATTGCAGCTGTACCACTTCAGGTATATATTTGGTGAAACTTTTCCTGCAATTTTTTTTGACTATGCAGCTATTTTGATACCAATTGTATAGACACTGTGTATATTTTTTACAACTTCTCCAACATAAAAAAATTGAAAATTGACGAAACAATTTTTTATATATCAATTGTAGAGGAAAATGTTGCATCCATAACAATTCCGATGTATATGGGTGTAAATTTTTGATGGGACATAGCATCATTGTGAGTAGAATTCTATAAATTACTGTATATAAATTGAAGATGACAATTTAATGATTTTGACATTTATAAAGTGGGACTTTAATTTTTGCAAGTTATAGAGACTTAAATTTACTATACATTATTTGAGTTTGTCCATTTCCTACTTGTTATAGCCAAGAAGGAACACTTGTGAGAGTTAGAACAGGGCAGAATGATAAAAATTGGACTATCCTTCTGTAGTTTGGGAACATAAAATTTTCTACATTAAATTTTGTAGCCTAAATAGAAAAGCGGAACAGTAATATTATTTCCTTTGAAGATCATTTGAAAAATTTTACATTGAGGAACATAGAAAAAATATTTGAGATTGCTAATATTTTGGAGAATTACGAGTGAAAGTGTGCAATTTTTCAAATACATTTTTCAATGCCAAGATATATCAGCTCTGACAATATTGCTTGTGGTTAATTTTTGTTGACCGAATCGGTGAAATGCAATTCATATTTCGCTTTTTCTCAATGAGGCTGCTGGGTTCTGGTTGAGTAGGCATGAATAGCGCATGGCAGAAAAGAGAGCTCACATTTCTCATTCTCTACACTGTTGTCTTCTACATTTTTATGATTCATCGTTCCCTCCAATTTTCCCAAGGTTTTTTCTTTTTCAATATACTTTGTGTTTATCTTAGTAACATTCTTTTCTTATCTGCAATTTATACTCAGTTTATTAATTTCCTTTTCTTGATTTGTCTTTGATTTGGCATACCGCTGGTACAGATTATACTTTTAAACTAAAGGGTTTACACCGTGGATGGTTTCCTAATAGGTTAAATGTATGTTTCTCTCTATCTGCTGAGATAATTTATCATTTGTCATCATCTTAAATATTGTAGACTTCATTCTTTGGCTTAGATAATTGCTTTAGTGTTTATATATCCTCGAATATTCAAAACCAGTATTGTAGAACAGTATTAGTACATATCATGTATCTTGAATCAAAATGGTTGTCACTGTTCATGCTGAAATAAATGATTAAAGGGTTTGCCTGAATGGTAATTTCTTCTCTTTCTTATGTAGGATATCTCTGATGCCCAATGGAGAAATTTTCGTTGGAACTTACCCATTCTTACCATTGTTTTCGGGATTTTTACTCTAGTGGCCAACATGTTTAAAACACACTATCATTTGAAAGCAAAGGGAATGTCCATAGTTTGGCTCGTGATATCTTGGACTTATTTAGCATATTTACATGGAGCTTAGTATGTCCTCTAATCACAGTATTGTTTTACTTTCTACATAGGCTCTCTGGTTTTAACTTCTGCTTCTTTCTAATGTAGCATCATATTCATCCTCTTGATCGCGTCAGCTAATTTTCTTCTAGTTAAGGTGCGACAATTTTAATTTTTATGTAATGTTGTCATTCTTAATAGTTGCAGTGTTTTGTTCTTTGTGTTGCTTTGTAAGGAATATTCTACATATGTTTGTAAATTGAACTATTGTTGAAAAAGTTGCCTTGCATTTGCCTTCCCCAATTTATGTTCCCCTCAGACTTTGAAATTTAGCCTTCCCCATTTCTTGTTTCCCTCCCCAGATTTCTCCTATAAAAGGGAGCTTTGACTCCTCATTTCTACACACCACAACAAAGAGAGCAATACCTTTAGTAGAAGCATAGAGAGTGAGAAGCTCAGTTAGAGCATTCTGAGAATGAGGGTGTAGAGAAAAATAAACAGTTAGTTTATTCTCAGTAGAGAGTTTGTAATATCCATATTATTTTCATAGTAAATTTTTGAGATCTCTCCCCGTATTTATTCTCAGTTGGTTTACCACGTAAAATTATGGTATTATTTTATATCTCATACTTTAGTGTGTTTGTATTTTCCTTAGTGTATTTGTGTGAGCCTGATGTGTGACGCCCCCAGAATAGGTCTACACAACCCATTTTGAGTCGCCAAATACATGATACATAATTTAAATACAAACTTCTTTTATACAACTATTGAACTGTCGTGCAAAATACGACAAAACATAAACTGTGAGTTTTAATACAAATATTGTCTCGTAGAGAATATCCAAACTCAAAATAAGTCCTCATTATAATTATTATCACACTATTTTATAGAATAGTGAGGACTACTATAGCCATCATCTTGGATCATCACTCCATTCTCCAACTAGTCCCAGGTATATTCCCATTTCCTGAGGAGAACAATGAAAAAAAAGGGTGAGCTCAACTAGCCCAGTAAAAAATATTATAACTAAGATAATGTAGAATAAATTATCCTTAGTCCTTAACAGTGTAAAAACTGATAGAATACAATAGACAACAAGTTTAGATCAACAACTGCAGCGGAACAAACAATCCATTAGAAGAGTCAAGTAGAGCATGATGTCTGCTATCTTCAATGATTTAAAAGTTCATCATCAGTATTTTATCTCTGTAACACACCTCAATAAATAATTCACATCAACGAATTATTCATGCACTACGAGCCAATGATATTCGTTAGTATCACCAGTGGTCATGACTATGCCAAACATTTGTCCATCTATGCACTACGGGCCAAAGATGACTTTTACCACATCATTTGTCTGTAACATTGCAGGTCATGATTATACCAATACACAATTCTTGGTCAAAATCATACCAATCAACAGTCCGTCTATGCACTATTGTCCAAAGATGGCTTTCACCACAATATAAACATGAGGATGATAATAATGATATAAAGAATCAATCAAGTGAGATCAAGGATAAATATTAGATATTTATAATTTAATTTATCTAGAGTTCAAGAATGTCCAAATTGTCAACATGATAATTAATTGTGGATTAAAAATTCAAGAATGATATTTATGGATCAAAATAATTTGGACAAAAAAGAAATCAATTTTTGTCGTGAATAGTACCTCGTGAATAGTACTCGAATGAAAAGTACCCCAAATGAATAGTATCCCGAATGAATAGTATTCTAAATGAATAGTATCCCGCCATTTAAGAAAAAAGTTCAGACCAATAATGGAATGATGATACTAGATGAAGCATAACCTATTAAGAATATTCCACTAATTTCAAGGGTTTTCACCATTTAATAATAAGGTTATAGAAACAAACAATAAATTCATACCATAAATGGAGAAACATGACAGAAGACGATATCCCTTGATGAGTACAAAAGAAATGATATCTCATACGAGTATAAAAGAATATACGAAACTGCAAATGGATTTTCACCCGTCATGCGGTAATCCGCTTAGACAGATCATTACCACAATTTAATGAAGAATCAATACGAAAGGTTATTCACCATGCATGCGGTAATCCGCGTAGATAGGTTACTCTCGTAGATTAATAAATAATGAATACGGAGGGTCATTTACCATGCATGCGGTAATCCGCGTACATGTTACTCCCGCAGATTAATAAAGAATGAATACGGAGGGTTATTCACCATGCCTGCGATAATCCGCGTAGACAGGTTACTCCCGCAGATTAATAAAGAATGAATACGAAGGGTCATTCACCATGCATGCGGTAATACACATAGACAGGTTACTCCCACAGATTAATAAGGAATATAATGACAATACTTATGACTATGAAGAAAATAACATCCTTTACGAATACGAAAGAAATAATACCCCTTACCTTAGTACGAGATTGGATACTGCAATAGTGTAGCAACATAATACTCTTCTTCTTTCTCTCTATAGTTTCTCTCACTATAACTTGTGATTATAACTTTGCTCTTCAAATTGTTAGGAAATAATGAATGGATGGAGGAGTATTTATAGGCAAGGAAGAGGTGGTAAATTATAAGGTTAATTATACGTTAGTACCTTAATCTTTACTTCCATTTTTAATTTAGTCCCTCAAGTATTATCAATCTTGCATAACCTCCCCTAATAGTACTTGCATGTGAATCAATAGTTCATTGCATGTGAACCAATAGTTCCTTGCATGTGAACTAATAGCAATTAATTGCTCATTTATCCGATTAATTACCCGTTCGGTTAATTTAACATCCAGAAATTAACTATTATCGAATAAATGTCGATTTCAACTAACACTAATATTTCCAACACAATGTAAATATTTTTATCAACAATTATTCCTCATTAATATTATAACTCACAATATTGACAACCAGATCCTTTCCCGGAAAGAAGGGCTTTTCGATAAGGATTTCTCCTTATTGACGCACAATTAAATAACGTAACCCCTTTTCTCGACAGAATTTTCTAGACATTGTCAATAATGCAAATAATAAAATGAATAACTGTGTCGTCTCAATTATTGATTTAATAATATAAAATATTGTGCAGATGATACTGTGACAATAATGGAATCAATAATATGAGATACTATGCAGCAACTACTGTGGCAATTATTGAATGAAACTGAGTGACTTCTTACGTAAGTATCAATAATCAGAGATACTGTGCAATACTGTGTGCTACTGTGCAACAACGCGTATTACTGTACTTTTATCACCGGGTATTTCAACAGTTTAACGGTAAAAGTCTTGTCGTTATTTTATGAAAAGGTTATTTCTGTCGCTTTCTATATCCGACAGTTATTCCGTTATGTGGTCCACCAATGATTGCGCCAATATTCCCCGACAAAAAGAATATTTTCCGACCAAACGAATATTTTATGACTACTTGCTTACTTTGAAAAATTTGCACATATTACCCATAACTATAGCATTATATCAAATCAACACCTTAATATTCAAAATAATATTTAGAGAAAAATAACTCTTTATTCATAAAAGTTGGGGTCTTACATGATTTCTCAACAATTGGTATTAGAGCTTTTGGTTCATGCCATTGGCGTATAGGAAAGTGGTTCAAAAGGCAACGCCTTTAAGAAAGGTGGTTATTTAATTAGTCATCGTTGCCAAAGCACGGAGAGACTCCCACCCGACTTGCACTTACCTGGCCAACTGGTACGATCCGTTTAAAGAGAAATTAGGCAGGTCACAAATACGAAGATGACAAGCACAAGTGTGAGGTATGAAGTTGAACCATTTGACGGTAAGTCAAATTTCAGTATTTGACAGTGTACAATCAAAGATGTATTGGCTCAACAAGGATTGACAAAAGCATTAGAAGGTAAGGCAAAGAAACCAACGACTATGACAGATGAAAAATGGACAGAACTTGAAGCAAAGGTCGTGACAACAATTAGATTAAGTTTGACGTCACATATTAAATATCAGGTTTTGACAGAAACCTCTTCGAAGGACTTGTGGGAGAAACTTGATAAAGTCAAAGTCTCTGTCAAACCGGTTATATTTGAAGAAGGAATTGTACCGGCTTCAGATGGAAGAAGGGTCAGATTTGACCAATCGTATTAATGAGTTTAATAGATTGGTGACCAACTAACCAGTATTGATGTGAAGTTGGACGAAGAAGATAAAGCCTTATTGCTTTTTGTCTCTCTACCAGATTCATACTCAACTTTCCAGACTACTCACCTTGTAGGGAAGGAAAAGCTTGCAGTTGAAGGTGTGATGTCAGGCTGTCAGCAGTCCTGGACCAGGATAAGTTCAGAGGCACTACTTCCAGAGATCAAGGAGACAATCTTCTTGCATTTTCAAATGGGCGTGTCAGGGGTCTTAATCGAAAGAAGTATTCCGGCAAGGAACGAGAAAGGTCTCAGTTGAGACCATACAAGAAGGATAAATGGTTGAGCCACGAGAAGGGCCACTACAAAAATCAGTGTTCATTGTTGAAGAAGGATAACAAGAATAAAGGTAAACAAATTGAAAATTTTGCTAATGTTGCTGAGCAAACATATGCGGGCAGCGACGATGAGCTATACACAGCGAGAGAAAATGATGTTTCACAAGGCGATCTCTTATCTGTTAGAGACAGTAACAACCTTATAGATTGGTACATGGATTCCGGATGTTCTTTTCATATGTCCCCTCACAGGGATTTGTTTGATACTTTTACATCCTGCAATGGTGGTACAATTTTATTGGGTAACAATGCAGTCTGCATAGTTACTGGGATATGCAACATCAAAATTAAAATGTTTGACGGGGTTGTCAAAACATTGGGTGATGTAAAATATATTTCAGAATTGAAGAAGAGCTTGTTATCAATTAAAGTACTCGACTCTATAGGTTGCAGTATCTCAGTCAGAGATTGTGTCATGAAAATTACCAAGTGGTCGATGGTAATTATGAAAAGTCAGAAAAAGGCACCTCTACAAGTTGATAGGGGACACAGTTGTTGGTGGAGCAGCAATTTTTTGTGCAGGATAATTCCAACAGTGATAGCACATAGTTATGACACATGCGACTTGGTCATTTGAGTAGAGGTGGAATGAAAGTACTTCACAAAAGACAGTTGCTGAAAGGTGTCAAAATGTGCAATTTGGAATTTTGCAAGTTTTACGTGTACGACAAACAGCGGAGGGTCAGCTTCAAGGCAGGAGTACATACCAATAAGAATATACTTGATTATGTACATTCGGATGTGTGGGGTTCGATCAAGCATACGTCAATGGGTGGAGCCTATTATTTTGTTAGTTTTATAGATGACTACTCCAAAAAGGTGTGAGTGTATTTTATGAGTAGAAATTCGAGATTTTCAGAATCTTTAAGCAGTGGAAAGCTAAAGTAGAAAATCAGACCGAAAAGAAGTTGAAGTATTTCAGATCAGATAACGACGCAGAATACAAAGACAGGTCATTCCTACAGTTCTGTCAGGATGAAGGTATCACTAGGCACTTCTAAGTTAAAAGAATTCCAAAGCAAAATGGGGTTCAGAGAGGATGAACAGAGCTCTGTTGGAATGCGCCAGATGTATGAGGTTGAATGCAGGATTGGCCAAGAGTCTCTGGGTTGAGCCTTCAGCTGGAATTGATTTTAAAATCCCCGAGAAAGTATGGACTGAGAAACCAGTTGATTTTTCTGTGATGAAAACCTTTGGTTGTCCAACTTATGTTCATTTTCCGGTTGTGGAACGACAGCCTAAACTCGATCCAAGGTCAAAGGAGTGTATTTTCCTTGGATATGATGAAATCAAGGGATACAGTTTATGGGATCCAATATCCAAAAAGAAGGTCGTCAGTAGAGATGCGGTGTTTAATGAAAAACACATGCTGAAAAAGTCTGGGAATGAAGAATCTGCAGCTAGTGAGTTGCAGAAACACCCAGTTGAGGTGGAGCTTCCTGAAGAGACAAAAGAATCTAAAGATATTGAAGATGATCATCCTTCAGATCCCCAAGAGAGGTCCTATAATGTTGTGGGTTTGTCAACAAACTAGTGCAGAGATATGAGTTTGATGACATGGTTGCCTTTGCCTTGATTGTTGGTAGTGGGCCTGATTTCTCAACAACTATAATAAAAGATTAGTTTTAATTACAAAGTGTAGTAGATGTATATTGAAGTACGAACGTGGAATAGTTACATACATTGTGCTGTTGTTTTAGGAGTCCTTACTCCAATATCTTTAATAGAAAAGTACAAATCTTCTTGGTAATATAAAGTGCTTGCCTTGAATTTGACGTGTTTCATGTTATACAGTGATATGTTAATATTAACTAAATAAAGTTTGATTTCTATGTTTTATTTGAATGATGCCATGAGTCTCTGAGGGATGGTGAAGTTGAGTGAACCTACAAGAGAAAATATGCAGAGGCTTCTTGCAGTGCTTCTGCTCCAGCGTAGTAATGGTTTGCATTATTTTAAAAGTTGTCTTGTGGAGTGGTTTCAGTAAGAGTTAATCTGGCTTGAAAAAGGGTGCCAGTAGATAGGCCAGCACGCCCAATGGGCAATCCCCTCTTTAAATATCTGCCACACTTAATTTGTAATATTTTATGCCAAAATAGCATAATTAAAGCATGGGGATTGCGGAGAACTTTCATCAGATATTTCATGTGGAATTATCTATTTATTTGGGAAATTTGAGGAGCCTTGGGTATGCCTTTTTCATTAGAATGTTTTCTGAGGTTTGAGGATACATGGCTCGTTTACTATTCTGTAAAACATTTTAGAAGAGGATTACATAATCTTTGCTTATATTATCTTTCTTTTTCCTCTTCTTTGGGATAGACTATGTTTCTGTACCTATTTCTAGGCCACTGGGGTCCTTTACTGGCGTTGCTGTTTTGGATGTTGATAGAGATTGTTGATTCTTTCAAGTGCACCAAACTCAGGTTTTCTATAAAATAAGTATGGTATAATGCCTGGGTATTTTTCAAGGTCAGCAAATACAAGACACTTTTATAACTTATAATTTATTCTTTTTGTCCTTTCTTTAACAAAATTTGTTGATCAAACTTGTAGGTACTGTGAATTGTCTTGTATTGTGCTTGAATACATGAAATGATATATTTGAGATTTTTTTTTCCTTTTGCTAAGATACATGAAATGTTGTTTTCTTATCGTAATGTGATCTGTTTTCTGTTCAAAAGTATTTTTGAAAAAGTAATCATTGTATTTTTTAAATGTAGATTTTAGCACCCATCTTAGTACCATCATGCGGTGCTTCAATTTTTGTAATGTTGTACCAGATCTTTGTTTATGCAGATATTTGGACGGAGGAAGTACTTCTTGGTTGTACTTTGGTTTTTTAATCTATCATTTCTGATATGTAACCGTATATATAAGGGGTATTCATTCTCCATTTTTGGGTGAGTGATATTTTGTTGATTTCAAGTTGATTCACATGATGGGATGACTTTTGTGATGCAAGTCATTGCAGTATATCAGTTTGTTTACTCACTAATGATTCTATTTCCTTACTGGCACAGGCAACGTTTGGCTTATTTAGACAAGTTTCGGGGTGCCTTTAGATGGTATATCTGCTTCAACTTTGGTACTTTCTTTGTCTCTTTCACCCCTGGGAATTCAGTTGCAATTATGGTTTTCTCTTCTATGTAGCATTAGCTAACTCTATCTTATATCAAAGTGCTGTCAATTTATTTTTTATATCTTCTCTCTTCAGCATTATAAAACTATTCTGTGGTGGGGAATTTTTTTTCTTTCTAAATACTAAAGTTACACAGAAGTAGTATTTTGCTAGTAATCATAATTTTCAATTTGTCAGCGATAAATTCAAGTTGTTGGAGTTAGTAGTCTAACCATATTCGTTCAAAACAACATTTCATTCACCTTAACTTTTGACTACAACTGAATTTGTGAAATGATGATGCATAACTTTTTCTTAATAAAGCATGATTCTTGGCAACCTCAAACTCCCAATGGGAACTATGGCAGTTATCTTTTGCTAGGGAGCCTAGGACTGGAAAAGAGTTTTACTATGACTAATACGAGATCTGAAAACTAAATGCACCCGAATGGCATTCCTTTCCCCCTAGATGTGGAATGTGGATACATACTCATTTTTGGCCCAAGTTGAATTGTAGTTCAAATCTTTTATATCATGTATAGAATGTGTGATGATTACTACTTCGTAACTTCTACATAGTTTATCTATGTATTTGTATATATCCTTTATAATTGAGCGTTTATTAACTGAAACGGAGGAAAGAGTTAGATTGTAGATAAAGAAGAAGAAAGGGTTAGTCTGACAACACATTGCATAATAGATATTTGCGTTCTCAAACAAGTCTCGTGGGATTATTTGTAAGCATAAGCATCCCATACCCACGAAAACTTCTTAATTTTTTAATTATCAAAAGCTCAACACTTGTAGTCAATAAAGATTGATCACAGATACATCCAGCACTTGAATCCTTCCTTTTGTGATTGGTTTCATTCAAATAAGAAATGAAATCCATATTTCTTTGTTTAGTTTCGTTATAAAATCCATTTGTTGGCTTAACTTGTTGGCAGTTGTTTTGCGTATGCTAAGCTTTGGATACGACTACCACTGGAAGGATCGCAGTTCTCATTTTGATCAGAAGGTATTTGTGCTACTGCGATTTTCATCCATAAGTCTTCTTTAAAACTTCTTGAGAAATTGCTTCCTCTTGTGACCCTTTCATTTAATTCTACTTGCAAAATGTCCAAATTCTAGTTTTGCAAGTGTTGTATAACTAGACTACACTTATTTGGGACAAATATAATCCACAACCCTTGAATTAATTGATTGTTGGATCAATACCAAAATATTTATCCAGTCCTCTGATAATTTCTCAATCAACAAAATATACAATGACCTAGTGCAACCAACTCAAATGCAAACAATGTATCAAGTTTCGGGCTTATGCAACTTTTAATCTTTTATCTTATAAAATTTAAAATAATGCAACTCTTAGGTTACATTATCAATGGAAATGTAATGGAGTGGGGGTCTGTGAGAATGAAGGCATAGACATGTACAGAATATTTTATAATTGGCTAGACCTTTTCCTTTTATTCTAGCTATTGGTAAAATGGAATAAAAGATGTTATACTGCCTGCTTAAATAATAATTACTATTCGGATGTTCCTTTCGGCAACTAGTAATGGATACCTTTTTAATATTCTTAACATATTGATCTTCTCTTTATTGAAATTTTGTTGGAGATATTCTCTCTGCCGTGTGGAGAGTAAGGAACTCTGGACAACTCAAGAAATCCAACAAAGATGTAGTGTAGTGCAGTAAGTAATATTCATTCTTTTGTGTCGATTAGCTGTACATGCCTGTCAATCGACATCTTAAGTACATAGTACATATGTTCAATATTATGCACCTTAGTGTCACATAAATTGAATGGTCACGTACTTTTATGCATTTTGGTTCTGAGGTTGAGTTTATTGCTTGATACTTTTAGTTCATGTTTAATGTTGGCAAGCCATTGACAATGAATTTTAAATAATAACTTTTGTGCTTGTTTTATATAATTATTCTTGTGATTGCAGAAGCATATACAACGGTGTGATGAGTGTTCATCAGGAAAAACATGCTACTTTCTATTACAGGTCAATTGCTTCAGCTTTAATCTTCGTATTACTTTCTTCTGCTAAATTTATCTGTTTAACTTACACCTCAGTTTTTCAATTGTTTATTTCCCTCCCCCTCCCCCTCCCCCTCCCCCCCCCCCCCCCTATTTCTTTTAGGAGAGAAGCGTCCAGGATGACAAGTTATCTTTCACTATATACCTATGTTATTTGGTGTATGCACCTCTCTATATTGCTGGACCAATTATAAGCTTCAACGCATTTGCTTCACAGGTTTGTAATGTTTGTTTGCTGTTTTATCCTTTTCTTTAACGTGTTAATACATATATCAGAATTTCTCTGTGTGCCTCTACGTGGTACTGAAGTCGTGGCAGAAGTATAACCACATGTATTTGTCTTTCTTGCTTGTACGACTACAGTTTGTTCATGTGGAATGATGCCAAGAAGTCTCATCTAACTTGATGTGTTCTTCTTGCAGCTAGGAACACCACAAAAGAATCATTCGTTAAGAAAAGTGGCTTGGTATGGATTGCGTTGGCTTCTTAGTCTTTTACTAATGGAACTAATGACACATTTTTTCTACTACAATGCCATTGCTCTGAGGTGAATATCTTAAAAACTCAAGGATACTCCTTATCAATGACAACAGACTTCCATCTGCCCATGTTTTCTTTTATTTCAAGAGTTGAGTTACTCTGCTTTCAGTGGCCTGTGGAAACAGTTATCTCCAGTGGACGTCTTCAGCATTGGATATGGGGTATGAGATGTTGACATTTAAAAATGCTAAAGTTCTCCTTGAGTAGGTATGAGGTAGTTCAAATATAGATAACATTGTGTTCTTTATTGATAACCAACAATTAATACGACGCTAAAAGTTACTTGTAGTTCGTGTGAAAAATATAAAAACATAGTAATTAAACCATGGATTGGCAAGAAATTGAAAATGTACCATCAATAGATTAGAATATTGGTTTTATCCAAAATAAAAATAGATGTGAGTATTAGGGTTAGCCGAAGGAACCAGATTATGAAATATGTTCGTCCCCTAAAGTCTCCATGGCATTGGCATTTCCTTAAACCACTCTTATGGGAATATGGCAAAAACCAGTAGCTCCCTTATAATGTCCTCAAAAGTTCAAACTGAAGCAAAATAACAGTTTACTTCTGCGAGAATGATGCAAATTATTACGCAAGCTGTAAAAGATAGATATATAAAAATTTAGGAGAAGCAGATTAGATTTGGAGATGATTTGCATCTTTGCTTCAGTTTGACAAAGCAGTCATCAACTAAGACTACTGGTTCGTTAGATATTCCAGATCTAAGAAAGTATATTATAGAAGTTTTCCATCCAGAAAAGGAAACTTCTGAATGTATGATGGTCAAATCATTTGAAATGTGGAAAGTTGTTATGAAACTTTCCAATGTTAAATCTGTTTTCCAAAAGAAAAGAACTAAAGTTTTACTTCTTTACCTGAAACACAGTAATATATGATATACTATTTTCCATTGATCTCACAAAGCAATAAAGGATTCAATCTCTTAGTTCTGCTACTTTATTTAAAGTAGAATAACATATAAGTCTTTCCTCCTGCAGTTACGTCCCACTTTGAAAAAATTATAATGCAAGGCTTGCTGCGTAAATTCTGCTGTAATCTTCGTTCTTTATACTGGACAGGTCTTAATCTTCATGTGGCTCAAGTTTCTTCTCATTTGGCGCTTCTTTCAGTTCTGGTCACTGGTAGGCTTGTTGGAATTCTACACCTGAGATCATCTTCCATTTTTTCTTTTTGTATATAGAACAGTAATTGTTGGATGTCACTATATGTTGTAGATAAATGGCATCGAGACAGCTGAGAACATGCCAAGGTGTATAAATAATTGCCATAACTTGGAAACCTTTTGGAAATATTGGCATGCTTCCTTCAACAAATGGCTTGTCAGGTGCACTCATAGATTTTATCCTGCATATCTCTAGCATTTCTTTATTGACCATGAAAGCGTATATTTGACTACAATTTTAGGTACATGTACATTCCTCTTGGTGGCTCTCAAAGAAAACTGCTCAACATATGGGTCATCTTCACATTTGTCGCTGTATGGCATGATTTAGAGTGGTACTTTAGATTCTTTTGATTATTTGGCTTCAGTTACTGTATTATAACCCTGTTCCTTGCTCCTCGTCTGACAGCTTATTGCCTTGGCTTCAGGAAGCTTCTTTCGTGGGCATGGTTAACATGTTTATTCTTTATTCCCGAGATGATTGTGAAATCCACAGCAAACACTCTTCAGGTGATGTAATACTTATGATCTAGTTCCGTGTCTAGCAATTCTTTTGATTGGATTTAGTTTGAAGGTTAAACTTTAACCTCATTAATAGGAAAAAGGTTGATTGAAATTTTCTGGATCAGTTCTTACTATATTTCTATCCTATCTATTAAATGTAAAATAAACCCTCAACTCAAAAAAGGCTGCATCTTGGACTGGTGGTGTCAACTGGTTTTAATTCTTTATCCTCATAACCATCCTGTTGGTTGGGCCAAACGTTATTAAATTTTGGATAAACTTGGGTTTTCTGAAAGCAAATTATCATTTTGGAGATAATTTAAGAAGTTACATAGAAGTCAACTAGGAATCTTACTTCCTAAGGGCCCGAGGAACAACTTTTTACTTCTAGATGTTGTGACGCATAAATACTGGTTAATTATGTTAGGAACGTGATTCCTCGATTATGTCTTTGATGTCTTTTTCTTTATTGTGTTAGAAAAACGTAGTTCATTGCATTTGTATTATCCTTACTGCTTGATGAGGTACTTATAGGGAGTGTGTAGGATGAGAAATTGATATAACCAGTAGAAAGGACTTAATATTATGTTTTAAAATTAGACATGGCTGTTGTTGAACTCAAAGGACGATATAGTCATGTCTTCTAAGTCAACTTTGACAATCAATGATGGTCAATACATGCTTATAATTGCAACCTTAATTGGCTCACCTACTTCATGTTTATTTCTTCCACAGCTTTCTTTTGAGGGCTATTAAGTGCTTTACTTCTTGAATCTTGACCAAAAAGAATCTTTCTCATCATAATTTTTCAGATGCTATCGAATCTTTTCTATTTTGAGGGCCCTTAAGTGCTCTACTTATTTTGACAGGTGGAAAGCACTTTTGGGGTGATTGTTTGGCATGAACTTAATGCAGTTGCCGGTGCTGTTACAATCACTTGTCTCATGGTCCGTCTTTCACTCATTTTTCACCAATACATACCTTTTGTTGGATTTACATATTTTCTTCATGTAATGTCCTGATATGTGGTCTACTTGTAAAAAAAAGAATGTCTTTATACCTGTTAATTTGACCATATAATCTTGTCGTTTCCTAGAGCATTTAATTTCAAAAATTCTATAGTAGTATGGAACAATTTCTCAGGACCACTACCTGAAATCATAGTTTTGAGATTTAGAAGCAATTGAAGTTTTGTGAATGGATTTTATTGTTGCAATAAACTAACTTGACTAGATTTATGTTTTTAGATTCAAAATCAGGATAATAAATAAAATGTTTCTGAACCATTCCAGTAAGCCATTCTACAACGAGGAAAAACATATCTTTGCCTGTTGTGAGAAAGAATGCTTGCAACTTACATCAGTAGAGATTGTATTTTGTGCTACTTCTGCACTAGCAAGAATTCATAAGACTGTAGACTCCTACCGTAGCTTTTCTTGTAAGAGCTATTTCTCTTTCCTTTCTCATTCTCATGTCCCAGTTCAGTTTCCTTTGCCTTCTATAAATTGGAAGGCAAAGTTTCCTTTCAAAATCACCACATTTATTTAGTATATGACTTTACAATGAGCGAATACTAATGATCTTCATCAGCTGCACAGACCGCACTAGGCTTTATCCATATACATGTGTTACATGTAGACAAATGATTAGTCACATTCTCATTTATTATTGCATTGTCTTGTTTTTCTGGGTTTATGAAATTCTATTTTTGGTGTTAAGGAGGTGTGGGCATGTTTTGCCTTGGTGAAGGATTTGATGCTTATCCAGCTCAGAGATTTTGGACGGAGGAAGGATGCTAAGATGCTTTAAAATTGCACCGTCTTTTATTTTTTTTCCTTAATGGATTTTATTTTTTTTGGGGTGGGGGGTGGGGGGTGGGGGGTGGGTGAGTGGTGTTTCTAACTAGCTTAATGATCAGCTTCTTAGAGATAGCTATTTATCTTTCATTTTGTTTCTGGCTAGGATCTTATTCTTTGCTAGGCCTCTGCATGGGTGTTTTTTGAGAAATTTCTCCGATCTTTCTACTGATTATAAAGCTGCTCTCTTTATTTCCTTTTTCCCAATTCTTATAGAGTGGGTGCACTGGCGGACTACATGTCTTTCATCTTATAAGTTTCTTCCTTTATATAAAAAGAATAGTAGGAATTCATAATATTTTTTATACTCTTCATGTATAGAATTTGCATTATGCCATTATCATTCAAGTTGTAATAAATCCTGAGTCGAAGAAATTTCTGGGAATGAACTCGAACCTTAAATTGTCTGGCATTTAATTTACAAAAAGGATATGATGTCCTATATAAAAACTCAGACATGAATTTAGTGCCCTGGTCATCAATATGTCTAGTTTATACTCATCTACATTTTACAAAATGAAGAGTAGAGAATTTAAAACATTTACTCTCCATACTTGATAGGAAGGAAATAAAACTGATTTGGATTGGAGGTCAATATCCTACATTGAGGACTTTGCTACTCCCTCTAATTTTTTTTTCTTTTGGTATGGTGAGCTGGTTACCCACCTTGAAGAAAGTTTCCATTTGAATCAGCATGGTGTAATTTCTGAGCTTTTATTTTACAGGTGGCTAACCTTATTGGCTTTGTTATCGGACCATCTGGCATTAATTGGTTGACTTCTGCATTTCTCCAGAAAAAAGGTTCTTGTCTATTTACTTTTTCCCTTTTCCATTAGAGTGTCCTCCTGTAGGTCAGCTAAATTCAATCTTTAACTTTTGCAGGACTGCCTGTTCTTGGTGGCTTGTTTTTTACATTTTATGTTTGGACAAAGGTACAGAACTATAAATATCTAAATATTTTGGTGGATTTATTATCTGCTAGTGATTTTTTTATTATTAGTGTTTTTTTTTTAAAAAAATAAAAAATTAAGAAGCCGATTGTGTTGCAGCTTATGATCCACATTTCTGATGCCAAGCAAAAGAGGCATAAAAAATGAGAATCTTGAGGTCTGTTTCTTGTCCAAAAAAGCTGAAATATAGATCGACTGATGTTATATTTTAAGATCGTAATCAGAATTAATCCTGTTCTAAAATTGCTGATCTAATTTCATGGCAGCATTTAGGTATGCTACCTACAAGCCTGATGTAAATTCGTGAGATGGAAATTATTATCATAGTACCCCTTCGAGCAATAAAGATCGAGAATCACTACAAAGTTTTTATGAATATTCGGAAGATGGATGCATCGATTCCAAGGAAGCGTTTTTCAAAGGTGTGTTGCAATTTTCTAGAATTTTTCATTGAATATTTCCATTTGGAGAGTGTAGAGTAATGGAGGAAAAGGTATTTGTTCTTCATGACAAGTTTCAAAATTGAGAGTTTCCGAAATCATTTCAATTTTCAGTGTCATAAGAAAATGATTCATTTTATACTAAGACCTCTTCTACACCTTGTTCACAAATTCATCAAACTACGTGAATACACAGTTTGTATTCTTCACACTTTGATATAAATCTAATTAATATTTTGGTATAAGAATGTATCACATTGTGTAGTTCAATTCATTAGGCCATTAAGGATGGGTTCTATAAGCTATATTTAGTATTAGTGTTCTCTCCTTTTTAGTTTTTCATGAAGGAGAATCAAGACTTTGCTGTGAAATGTTGTAAAATCACAAAATTGTAGTAGTTTAGCTTTGTCCTAACTTCTAAGAATTAAGGCATCAGTTGCTTACTAAATCCTACTTTGAATCTATGAAATCTTCACACCTAAAACACACACACACACACACACATTTGGGAAAATGTTATCACAGACATGCTTTAGTTAAGCTTGGCTAAGATGTGTTTGATAAAATTGAGTAATTAAGATCTCAATAGTTAGTATATCTTAATAATAAATTAGATCATCTGAGTGAAATAATATTTGAACTTTTTAAAAAATTGTTTGGTAACTAAAAAATATAAAATATTTAAATGACTTTTAAATTTAAAAATATTATTTTTAAAATATTTAAAAATATCTCAAATTGACTTTTCAAAAATTAATAATGATCTTACAATTTGAAATAAAGGGAGTACAATATTTATAGACTCCATAAATTTAATATTTTCATTAAGAGGAGGCACTTCTTAATGAATTAGATTTATATTAAAAGACAATAAGATTCAAATAAGATTTTACCAAACAACTAAACAGATTAAAGGACACTTGATTTTATCTATTAGGGTTAAATTTTCTATTTTAGGATTTTATAAAAAAAATTATAATTGAAGACAACTCATTTTGACACCTTGCTGTCACTTCTATTGTGCACTATATAGTGTATCTCTCTTGAAAAATAATATTCTCAATTCTCAGTTGCGTATATACAAACAAACATATTGCTTAAATTTTCTCACACGGCTAGCGGCTTAATAAGTTGAAAATAAAAGGTGAAACTAGCTAGATCATAAATATTAGTGTTAGTTTGCAAACACAAATATAGTTTATGATTATTAACTGTCAATTTTTTTTAAAGGCTTAATAAACTAAGGAAGCAATTTTATATTCAAAATGATAATTACCAAGTAATTAATCTTTGCTACGCCCGTACGTCAACCATCAAACAACAAGAGAATTACTTGAAAATTCGTCAAAGGGTTTATATAATATACATATATTTATATAGTCCGTTTCTCCAGCGAACTAGAAGGAGCGAACTAAGAACGAACCGGCTATAACGACGGTTTTTTCTGTTGCTATAGCATAGAAAGCCGAATTTCCAAACTTTTTGTTAACACATTATGTTTTCTCACTTTTTAATCAAATATAAAGATGAATGTGTTAAAAAAAAAGAGTAGGCCGGTACAACTTGTACCGGCCGGAATATTTTTAAATATTTTATTACATCTTGCATAATTATTAATAATATAATTATATATCTTGCATAATTATATATTTATTATATTTATTTTTAATATATTAATATTAAAAATAATATTTATATTTATATATTTATTTATTTATAATATAATTATATTTATTTTTATATTACTAATATTTATTTTTAACATTATATTTGTAAGTTAAAATAAATTTTGTGCAATATCTTTATATTTGATTAAAAAGTGAGAAAACATGAATGTGTTAACAAAAAGTTTGGAAATTTTTTTTTTTACTTCTTTTTGTGCAAGCCGTAAGAGGCTCTTACGGTTTGTAAATTTTTTTTTTTTTTTTAGCAGCCGTATTTTATATTCTTTTATTTGTTATAAAATATTTTTATAACAAATAGCAAATAAAAATAGCAAATATTTTATATTCTTTATTTTTATTAAAATATTTTATATTCTTTATTTTTTATAAAATATTTTTATAAAAATAGCAAATAATTCTTTTTATAAAATAGGATATTATTTTTTATTTGAATTATAATTCTTTATTTGTTATTAAATGAAAGAGTTATAAAAAATAATCTTTATTTTATTTGGAATAGCAAATAAAGAACTTCTTGTGCAAGCCGTAAGAGGCTCTTACGGTTTGGAATTTTTTTTTTTTTAGCAGCCGTAAGAGCTTGTCCCGGTCGGGCATTATTTAATATTAAAAATTCATTTTATTTCAATAAACTGACAACATGTTGACTATGTGGGGTCCTCATATTAAAATAAAAGCCGGTACAAGTTGTGCCGACTTGGTATATTTATGTTTCAATCTCAGCCTTCCAATAAGTTTATCAACGGTCCAAAAAGAGGTTGTTGCACAGTTCTCATAGCAACCGGTTGCTATGGAAGGGCTCCCTATATATATATATATATATATATATATAGTCCGTTTCTCCAGCGAACTGGAAGGAGCGAACTAAGAACGAACCGGCTATAATGACGGTTTTTTCTGTCGCTATAGCATAGAAAGCTAAATTTTATGCTATAGCAACGGAAAAAACCGTCACTATAGCCGATTCGTTCTTAGTTTGCTCACTCCAGTTCGCTGGAGAAAGCTGAGCTATATATATATATAATCCATGGCAAGTACGTAGACGGGTGTCGTCTGCTACTAATATAGTAACGGATGTCACTAAAAATAGTATTGTCAACCGCTATTATTATTTTTCAATTCTAATATCGGTCGTTAGTTTTTATATTGAACGATAGAGCTTGCCAAAAATGCTGTTTATTTTTATAAACTTTAATAAATGATAAATTGAGAATAACTTAAGCCGTTAGAGAGAACCAATAATTAATTTATGTGCTCATACAAAGTAAGCATGCATTTTGAAATTAAAGTAGTTCATGATAATGTTAACTCTGTAAAACAAAATTGAGCCATGCTACGTATTATGAAAATTTTCTATGTTACAACTGCATGCATGCAGAATAAATTAATATATGAGATTGGATAGAATTATAAAAAAATTAATACATAAATTTACAAATAAATTATGTAACAAAATTTGACACCTTAGAATTAAGTCCCTAATTTTACTGATGCACCGGCCTCATAATTGCTCTATCAGCAAATATACACAAACTCCACATCATATTACGTAGGGTTTAATAATCAATAGAGTCAATTGACTAACGTCCAAGGTCTGATAATTCTTAAATAGTATGTTTGTACATAGAAATAAAGAGAGTACTAATGGCGATTAATCTGATGGAAAATTCGTTCTACACAATGTTTTATTATATATCTAGCCAGCCTATATCTTCAAGAGTTGTATAATTAAGTCCACCCCTCAATAGACATTTATATGGGACATTAATTTTTTCCCTTACCACCAAAGCAAGCACTTTTCTTTAATTTTTTTCTCTCAATTCCAAGCCATGGTGAGTCTTTAATTATACATTCAACTCTCTAGCTAGCTACTTCTCTCTAATCTAATGGTTTTGTGTCATATATATCATGCATGTGGATGCAGGGGGAAGAGGGTGCTACCAAGTACCACTATCTTAGCCAATGGACCAACAAAGACAAGGGTGGATTTAGAGCGGCCTCCTTCGTTTATGGTACGTAAGAATATCACATGAACTCCGGCCTTCATCATCTCTTTCAAATTGATCTTTTTATCATTTCTCCACATATCTCCGGCCCTTTTTGGAAATCAACCATTCGTATGATTCTTCGATAGAAACAAATAACAAAAGAAAAGGGTATGTTGTTGTCATTTTGTTGGAAGGATTAAGAAGCCTGGACCGATGTATAGATCATGAACGTTCATGGATTAACGAAAATATTCAAAAACTAGATCTGCCATTCTACGAGTCTCTTCCTTTTTATGTATGAAATTAGTTGCTCTAAATTAAGCTTAAAAACCGGCGTTATAAAGAATCTCAACAGTTTTAAAAGCTTAAATTGTTAGAGAGACCAAGTTTAGCATACTCATGATCATTATGAGTCCAACAACTTATTATATCATACTTTATCTCTTAATTCTTCCCTGCCTGTTGTAGGGTTGGTGTCATTAGAGAATATGGGGTTTATCGCGAGCGTAGTGAGCTTTTTCTTATACTTCTTGAATGAGTTGCACTTCAACCTATCTGGTGCAGCAAACACCCTCACAAACTTCATGGGTTCAACATTCTTGCTCTCCCTTGTTGGTGGCTTCATCTCAGACACATTCATAAACAGATTCCATACATGTCTAATTTTCGGATGCCTTGAAATTCTGGTATTTATTTATTATATTTGACTAATTCATTAATTAAATTACTATTATGTAATTAAAAAAATTAAATAATGCTTTACATTTTCTTTTCTCTTTTCCTTTATTTTGAAAATATAGAGAAATTATATACCCTAATGAATGATGTTGCCTATGCATAGACCTTTTTTTAGGCATATTTATTAGGATTTTATTTGGAAATATTTGACATAATTTTACTCCATCCTTTATTCCAATAAAAAAAAGTTTGTAATTAAATATTGCAATTTAGTGTAAACGTGAGAAGACCGTTTTATAATTTGTCCAAAATATTGTAATTTAATGTAAATATGAGAGGACAGTTTTATAATTTGCCCTAATGTGCATAAGATGGATGACATGGTTCATTGCGGTCCGAGTGGTTAGCATGGAGTTAATTTTGGTCAATTGACTAATATAGTGTGGACACGAAAGTAGGAGGTGATCTTTCCCTCTGTATGTCAGTATTGTTTTGGTCACATGACCACCTTACCATGAAGTTGACTTCATGATAACGGAATCCTTAATCTATATAGAATTATTTTTCGTTTACGATCTATATATAAAGACGAACTGGAGCAAGCCGCCTGCTGCGTCAAAAAGAAGGCGTTTTAAATTTTGCCCATAAGTTTAAAATTTTCTTGTTTTACCCATTAAATGTAATAGTATTTCTATTTTGTCATTCAAGTTAAAACATCTAGTCTTACCCTCTAAATTTAATAGTAACAATTCTATTTTATCCTCCAAGAAAAATATATTTAATATTTAAAATTAAAAGGAGTAATATAATATGAATATATTAAACACTCAGCACGTGTGCCTAGACCCCTAGGGTTCTAGACTAGAGTGGAAAAAGAAATACTACCACCATGTTTGTTTACAAAAACTATGTTTTGAATTTTATTATTTATTTTAATTTAACATTATTAAATGAGAAAATTATTAATCTCACATTTATCATGAGATTGTATTCTATTATAAGTAGCCTTAGAAATGATAAGAAAATAGTTCATATGATTATTTAAAAGACTATTAATCTCCTATCATGGAATAATTTTTTTTAAAATAGTGTTAAATTAAGACAAATAATCTAATCTCAACTATATTTTTTGCAAACTATTTTTCCTAACCAATTAATTATAATTAATTGTGGAATATATATTGGTACAAAAATTAATTGTAGGCTTTCGCATTGATAACAATCCAAGCTCATTTCAAAAACTTACATCCAAGCCATTGTAGTATTGGAAAATCAAGTTGCATGGAAGGTGGCATAGCCGTCATGTTCTATGTATCACTTTGTTTCCTAGCCTTGGGCAGCGGCGGCGTGAGGGGTGCACTTCCGGCACTTGGCGCTGACCAATTCGACCAGAAGAATCCCAAGGGAGCCAAGGCACTCGGAAGGTATTTCAACTGGCTTATGCTCAGCACCACGGCCGGCGCGACCATCGGAGTCACTGTGATTGTCAAGACTAGCTCCACCAAAGGATATTGGTGGGGTTTTTTCATAGCTACCATTCTTGCCTTCTTGGGTTTTAGTTTTCTTTCCATTGGGGCACCTTTTTACAGCTTACAAGTTCCCCAAGATAGCCCCATCATAAAAGTTTTACAGGTCTATTCCTATCACTACATATATCTGACTTTGTAAATATTTATTAAATATAAAAAAATCAGTATTTTGAAAAAATTTAGGTTAAAGAAAATTCAAATGTCAAATGAGTAACAACTAACCTAATATATATATATATATATATATATATATATATATTCATAAATTAATTTGTTGGTTTTTAATTACAGGTTATAGTTGCGGCATTTAAAAATCGAAAGTTGTCACTACCAAAGAATGTTGATGAACTACATGAGATCAATGAAGAAGAATCAGTACTTTCGGCTGATCCAAGAATTAAACACACCAGCCAATTCAGGCATTTTTCTTCACCCAGTCAAATTAATTTTAAATTTTTTTTTATCAACGGCCATTATACGTACAGACAGATACTTTTGATACGTCTTGAAATCTATATATATATATATGTCAAAAATACTTACATTATTGTACTATTTTGTTTGTTGAATCTGCAGCTGGCTAGACAAAGCTGCAATATTCGGAAAAGAATCAGAACAAGGCACAAGCCCTTGGACACTTTGCACTGTGACCCAAGTTGAGGAAGTAAAGATTCTAACAAGAATGTTGCCCATTATAGCCAGCACTATAATAATGAACACATGTTTGGCCCAACTCCAAACATTCTCACTCGCCCAAGGCAATAGAATGAATCTATATTTGGGCAATTACCTATTCCCAGCAGCATCCATCCCTGTAATCCCTCTGCTATTCATGTCCCTTCTCATCCCCCTCTACGAGTTCGTTTTCGTTCCTTTTGCTCGAAAAATCACAAAGCATCCTTCGGGAATCACCCAACTCCAACGGGTTGGAGTTGGCCTTGTCCTTTCCGCCATCTCAATGACCATCGCCGGCATTGTGGAAGTAAAAAGAAGAAACCAATCCCTCAAGGACCCGTTGAAGCCTATTAGTCTTTTTTGGCTTTCCTTCCAATACGGCATTTTTGGCATCGCAGACATGTTTACCCTCGTCGGATTGCTCGAGTTTTTCTATAGGGAGGCTCCGATCGGAATGAGATCATTGTCGACTTCATTTACGTTTATTTCATTATCTTTCGGGTATTTTTTGAGTAGTATTTTTGTCGATATTATTAACTCGGTCACTAAGAGAGTAACGCCGAGCAAATTAGGGTGGCTGCATGGACAAGACTTGGATAGGAACAATTTGAATCTCTTCTATTGGTTTTTAGCCATCCTTAGCTGCATTAATTTTGTCAACTACCTATATTGGGCCACATGGTACGAGTATAAAACAGAAGAAATTGTTACTATCCCAATTAATGATGTATCCAAATCTTCAAAGGAAGCTGGAGATGAACAAGTAGTACAAGATGATGCATCCAAGCCTGCAATTGAAGCTGGAGCTGGTGAATCCAACCCACTAAATGAAGTCTCTTCTGCTGAACTCAAAGGAGATTCTAAAGTTCAACAAGAGTAAGCCTTGAGTAATTAAATGGGCACAAAAGTCTCGAGTAATTAAATTAATTCAACTTGGTTAGCTTGGATGTTGTGTTCATATAATAATAAGAAAGGATGACACTATTTTCACGTGTGTTTTTGATATTTTGACATGATTTTTTCTGACATGAAGGTGAGACCTATTACATACTTATATAAAAGAAAAAGAAGACTGTAAACATATCAACAAAAAAAACATGTGAAAATATTAATTCCCAATAAGAAATGTTGAAGCTCATACGCATACAAAGATTTTGAAGTATTAGATGAAAGAAATCATCTTATGATCTTCTCTCTTTTAACTTTTCTTTTTAATTTATCGAACATAATTTATTCTCAGTCACAAATAATAAACACTTACAAAGTTTACGATTGTTGCAGTATGCCGAGTCGCCTAGCCTCGTATGTGTTTTTTTTTACCATTTATAATCTATCTTTTTTTGGTTTACTATATTAGTAAAATGTACATTATAATTGACAAATTAATCCTATTAGGTTGGGCCTTTTTTTTTCTCAATTCAATATTCATTATTTTATTTTATTTTTTCTATTTTAGTTTATATTATCGCAATATCAAATCATGAATTTTAATTTAATTTATATGATAATATGTGGTCTTAATTGGGTTATATTCCAAGAGGACCTACTATGTTACTTTCAACAGCTAGCCAAATTCCAAATAAAGCATATAATATCACTACCAATAGACTGATAGTGATAATTCATAAGCAAGGAAGATTGAAATTTCAAAGGGAAAAACTGGTCCCTTCCTATTCTAATTATCTTCCTCTAAACATTATGCTTATACATTTATGACTACACACACACACACACACACACACACACACACACACATATATATATATATATATATATAGGAAAATGTACATACATACACAGATGTGTAGTACACAACAGTAACCTTTGACGACGGTTTTTTTTAGATTATAGCGACGGGTCGCTATAGCTATTCTGGTCTATGGCGACGGGTGAACAGTCGCTATAGTTCAAAAAAATCGTCGTCATAGACGACTGTGTACTACACAGTTGTGTGTGTGTATATATATATATATATATATATATATATATATATATATATATATATATATATATATATTGCTCTGTGTGGGTGTCATTATTGATTATTGCCTAGGAAATTGACAATACATGTATAACTTGTACACTGGGCATTGAAGAAACACCTTCTTACAAGTCTGCAGGTCTAATGTAATTTCTTTATATTTCAAAAAGCTTATTATATTCCATAAAATATTTTATTATTGTAATCAACGAGGTATTGTGCCATGAAGGAATCCAATGAGACATAGATGGAAAATAACATTTAAAAATGGACAATTTTTTTTTAAAAATCAGCTCAAACTTCAAATGTTATACTCATTGTCATTATTTAAATCCTGTTCATATTTTCATATTTGTAAAATAAGTTTAAATGTAATATTTCAGTTTCACGTCAACATTTGGATGTTATTAGTATAAATATATTATATAAAGCTAAACTCTACTATCAGTAGTAAGACCACCACCACCAGTCATGTTCTTTTTGATGGATAAGTTCATATTGTTACTAAAGGTTGGGTCATTACAAATTGACATAGCGGTACACATAATCACAAGAATTCACAAAGTTGGATAAATTGACTAAGCAGCAACGATGCTTATAAATTCAGAATAATAAGAGTTAATCCTAAAACACATGAAAACGTCATTTAAATACTAAACAATAAGTTGAAAATCATAATTACGCAAGGAATAATTAAAAAAAAAAACGAAACATTCCAAATAAACCTAAAATTGGAAAGCTTCAGAAGATCCAAACATATGTTTTCAGGTTTTTTAATTGGGGCTTTTAACGGTGTCCATCATGATCGAAGGCGATGAGTCTTGTAGAGCTCATAGTAAACTTCGATTTGATATACTATGAGTCCCGTAACTTCAAAAGAATTAAAAATTCCTATCCAGACCATGTCACGAATGTTTTAATTCGAATTAAAATCGGAGGTGGGGACATTAAGAATTTATGTGGGGGGAGATTGTAATATCCTAATTCTAATTTGGTAGTAGAGGAGATTGTACTCATCAGAATATGTGGGTGTGATTAGTGTATGTTTATGCCACAATCGATATTGTCCGTATAAATGTTGTCAAAAGACTCAAAACAACAAGTGTTCTTTAAAATTTTAAGTATCGCGGGAAAAAAATTTACAAAATTGTGTCTATTTATATTGACCATATTATTTTTACTCAAACTGCATATATAAAACTGAATTTTATTACCAATAATAACAACAATTATGATCTTTTGAGTGATTTTATTTGATAAAATAATTGATGGAAAGGAAAAATAGTACATACAATTATGGTATTTTAATAAAATAATGTTTCCCTTTAAATAAGGGGGTGTTTGATAAATATTGAATGAATTTTAATTTGAATCTGAATCTGAATTTGAATCTAAATGAAAAAAGTTATTTGATAATCGACATGTCTGAAACATCTGAATAACATATTTTTATTATTTACCCCTCTAAAAAAATTCAAAAAATTGTTGTAAATTTTATTTAATATTACTTAATATAATAGTTAATATTGTAAAAAAAATATATAGTTAATAGTTAATGATATTAACATTAAGACACTCATTCAGCCAAAAAAATGGAACTAAATTATTCAGTCTAAATCGTCTGACTGGCTGACCGGTTCAAGACAATTTTTTCAAAAAATAAATACACTAAATGGCTGAATCGATTAGTCATTCAATAGTAAAAAAAACCGCCCCTAAGACACTTTATGGAACAGAAGAATAATACATAGTCATACTAAAAAGGAGATCCATATTGCTAAAAATGATATGTAGTAAAGAACAAACATTTTAAAAATTCTATAATATTTATTTTTAACATCCTAACCCCAGATTTATAAGTTTTATAATAATATTTATACTACTAACTAATCAAAGTTGAATGTATGCAACTTCTTAATTAATTTATTTGAATAAAACGAATACAATTATTATAAAATTAATTTTATAATAAGTTGGTCAATTAACTGACATGCAGAAAAAGATCACCTCTCGACTTGTGTGTCGATATTGTATTGATTAATTACTCAAAATTAACTTTTTCATGCTAACCACTCCCCCGAATAAAACACATCAAAAGAAGGTGGTGGTCCGTACGTGATATAGGTATGGTCGATCTGGGGTTAGGATGTTTTATGTGATGTGAATAATAATTATATTTTTATATATGTCGTGTGAGATCTATTCAAAGAGCAATCATACAAGAATATTATATATATATGAATGAGGCCGATCAGGTCCGGGAGTCCGGATTTTGTTAAAATTCGAATTTTTTTTAAAACAACTAAAAAAAGTTTAATATTTTACAGAACTGAAATTTTTACATAATACAGTGTTTTGGGTGTGATTTGGATATATATATATATATATATATATATATATATATATATATATATATATATATATATATATATATATGAATCGATTACGTTATTAGGAAAATTAGGTCATACAAATTTTTATTTGCCTTTATAAATTTGAATATATTATTATTGAATTCATAATTTAAATTTTATATATACTTCTCTATTTTTCAATTTATTAAAATTTTAATTTATTCTCTCGTAATTACATACTAGTTTTAATGGCACACGCGTTACGTTTGTAATTAATTATTAAGACATTACAAATGAGTTGAAATCTTACATCAGATAAATAATAAAAGAGTGAATGAGTAATATACATGAATGAACGCAAAACCTAATACCTAAATCTTTTGAGTCAAGTACTTGAGTTCCAAATAACGTAATCGTAACGCGCACTCACTGAATACTCTCAATAATAATTACCGTAAAGATGTAAAAAGAGTTGTATCAAATTTGGAAATAAAAAAAAATTAAGGACGAAATTATAAAAAAAATAAACACATTTGTAGGGCAAAAGAATAAAAAGAAATATATGATAAAATCTCATGAAAGAATTTATGATGAGAAAGCTAGTGTGAATAATGGTTGGGATTGTGCATGTAACTATCATGATGATTACGTTCCCTTATCATTAATACTTTTCCAAGGTTAATTTGCAATCTTTATAGTTAATACTACACAAATATAAGAGTATGAGTTTATTTTTATTTTTTAGAGTAGTAGTAGTTTAAGTTTTTTTGTTCCTTTTAGTTTAATTTTTTTATAAATTTGTCCCTTTAAATTTATTAAAATTTATTTTTTCTCCTCTCAATATACCTATATAAAAAAAACTAAGCATTGTCAGTGCCCCATTTGCCCTCCACGTAGATCACCCCTAACTTCTTTTATTATCCTAAAAATTTTTTATCCTTTGTATTAGTAGTTTTAATTTCACATAAAAGGGTAGTGATGAAATTTCATATAAATTTTAATTATTAAATGATAGTATTAAATAACTTTTTTATATAATTTATGTGCATGAAATTAAAACGACTATTATTATATAATAGAGATAGTACTATTTATTTATGAATTTTTGGGTGAAGCCTAAGATGACCAAAAAAATATATTATTGAGATAAAAGGCGAGACATGTATTTAGGAACAAAATATAGTAGTTAATACTCTATTTGTCCCTCAAATTTGACCATGTATTTAGGAACAAGATATATATTTTTTCAAATCTCAGCCTTTCATTTAATTAATCTACGACTGACAAGTTAATTGTTGGAATAGTGCCTATAGCATCCGGTTATTATGGATGAGGACTCATATATATCTATATATATATATATGTATATATATGGCACCCGTGCCTGTAGCACGATTTTCTATGCTATAGCGACGAAAAAAATCGTCGTTATAGCCGGTTCGTTCTTAGTTCGCTCATTCTAATTCGGTGGAGAAAACTCAGCTATATATATATATATATATATATATATATATATATATATATATATATATATATATATAATGTCATCATGACTTGTATTAAAATTGACTTTGTAACATCAAATATTCAAGTGGTAACTCAAAAGTTGGAAGAGGCCCCGTGCAAATGGATAAAAGTTTTTGTAATTCAGTCTCTTTTCATCATTTGTGAATCCAACCCCATGTTATATATATTTCATAACTGTTTGCATGCAATTTTGTCGGCACAAAGAGACATTCACAAGCTACCATGTATACAACGAATGACCCGACCCGATCCATGTTCAAATAGAGGTTACTCTTCACATTGGGATGTGAAGTCTTATTCAAAAATCAATTCCATTTACAATATTATCATTCTCCATACTAAAATAATATTTTAAAAAAAAACTGTTTCCATGCTCTTGACCCCCCACCCCCACCCCATCCCATCCCATCCCATCCCATCCCATGGAGACGTACCCATGGTTGGTCAGTTGGCCAAACAATTCAATCACTTTGAAATAACAAAATAATAGATCTCTTTTGTAGAATACGAGCTAATATAAATATAACATTAAGTACGTAAGTCTCACACACACTATAAATAACAATAAAAAATCTCACAATATAGGGAAAATAAATCTCACATCAAATAAAAAGTAATACTACTCCCTCCGTTTCTTAATATAAGTCGTTTTAAAAAAATATTAATTGTTTGGTTTTTAATATTACCCTAAGTATTAAATATGACTTTATTTCTCTCACTATTTTTTGTTCAATAAATAACACTATCTTTTTTTAATATAAAATTAATATAAACAATTATTATTATATTTAATACTTTACAATCCACAACCTAATGCTTACAAGACTTAAAACATATATGAATAATCATCATTTCAAACATTTGAGACACACGACACCTAGCACAAATACAAGTATAGGCGGTCTGTCCATTTCAATGGTTTTGATTGGTTTTGCAGTACTTGAAAATGGACAAATTAAAGACAATTGATTAATAAAAATTCTTAAAATAATAGCACACACACAAGTTTGTGTGAATAATATATATATACTAGCTGGGTCTCGTGCCTCCGGTACTGTATGAACAATATGATTTATCTCAAACTTTGAACGACCAAAATAATTTATTGAGTGAGCGAGAAATTTAAAGTCATTTGTATTTTATTAAATTATTATTAGATTATTAGATAGATAGATGTATTTTATTAGATAGATGTATGAACGGTGGGATTTATCTCAAATTTTGGACGACCCAGATGATTTATTGAGTGAGCGGGAAATTCAAAATCATTTGTATTTTATTAGATATATATATATATATATATATATATATATATATATATATATATATATATATATATATAACAAATGATTGTTATTAATATTAATCCAACAAACGTATCTCTCACCGTATAATACGAGATCTAAGGAGCGAGATTAACGGAAATTAAAATCCTTTTGTTATTAAGAGTAGCGGCAAACAAAAAAAATAGGATAGAGATATAGAGTAATGTTCTAAATACCCCCACTTTAATTAAATTTAAATACTCCATATGTTCCACAAAAAGAATTTCATTGTAAAATTTTATTTCGCAAAAAAAGGTCATCTTTATTTCGATAATAATATAAAATAGCATAACATTAAGCTTAACATCACAATACTAGTTACGATACCACTCAAAACTAAACCATCATTATACACGGTAAAACCTCTATAAATTAATAATAATTTTGATAAAATAATAATTTTTAAAAAGATCCTTATATAAATATATGGTCCTATCAAAATTATAAATTAATAATTATTTTAAATACAAATATATCTAGGGTAATCTTGTAAAATATGATTATATTCTCGTTTGTTTTGTTTCGAATTTCAAATCTTTCTTAATTTCATCCTTAATGTTTCTTGAAATTCAAATCTAATTAAATTTTATCCTTAATATATGATCCCATCAAAATAATGTTTTGTCTTGAAATTCAAACCAAATTACACCAATAAAATCCATAATAGCATAGCGTACCAAATGGGGTAACATGCAAATACAAACCAGTCCTCATCTTCAACCTATTCAACGGGGATAGTTCCCCGTCTTTTAAATCATCAGAGTCCCCTGTAACTTTTGCTTTTCCTCCATACTACTTTTGAAAGATTCGAAACTTATGTATCAGTAGTATTAGTACAGCCAATTATTTATAAAAAAATCTTGAAAATGCCCGGCAAAAACACTGTGACCTCATTGCTTTCCCTCCCCCTTCCTTTTCTTTCTCTATCTAAATCTCAATTTTTACACTATTTCCGTGTAAACCCAGATTCACATTTCTGTTAAAAATCTTTTTTTGTGGCATATTTAGTTATATAGTTTCATCTTTCCGTATTTAGCTTCTGTTCTAAGGGAAAGGCATTTATGTTGTCAGTAGTTGGGAATTTGTTAGGTGTTTCTTTCCTCTAACTTTTAACATCATAAGTTATGCTGATTATCTTCAACTTGTGTTCTTCACGGATAAGTATCTCTGCTGAAATCATGCTGCTTTTGGGACAAATTGGGGACTTGTCACTACTCACCAGAGATCTTTCATTTTTCTAATTCTACATATATTTATTCCACCTAACTTTTAAAGGTCACATCTCAGATTAGTATTATGTTTACTTGGTTAAAATAAACTTAATTAGCCATTGCCCCAAGTAATCACCAGATTCACCATGTGTCTGATCAATGCTTCCTGTAAATCATATGTTCTAAAATGATCTGGTTTTTCTTTAGGCTGCTGGACTACAATTTAGAGGTCAACGCATATGATGGGCTGCTATGCAAGATTTAAAGGCAAAGGGAATGCGTTATGCCAACCAGGTTTTGTTATCATTATTATTTATATTCTTTCCTTTTTTTACAAGTTATTCTTTATGAAATAACATGAATCATATTTCAGGCGCTTCTGTCTGGATGCTCTGCTGGGGGTCTAGCTTCTATATTAAAATGTGATGAGTTCCGGGGTTTATTTTCAAGTGGTACTAAAGTGAAGTGCCTTAGTGATGGTGGATTATTCTTGGATGCGTAATTACCAAATCTTTGAAGCTTTAATTTATGTTTGTTGACAGTACTTGGTATGCTCCTCAATTAGTTGTTTTCACTTGATGATTTTATGTAACTCTATGATAATGTAGTATTGATGTTGCTGGTGGCCGCACTCTTAGAAATATGTATGGAGGCGTTGTTAACTTGCAGGTACTTACCATTCTGAAACTTTTTCCATAATTGAAACTGATATAAAAGTCTTACGTTACTGCATGTATGCTAAATATCATGTATTTGAAGTACGCTATATTAATTTTAGAGAAAATGATTTGTATTTAATAAGATTTAATCTAATTGAAATAGTATTCTTTTCTTTCACAAAATTTCGTCGAACAAACTAGAACAACCAGCGGCTTATATGCTGTCCCCAACTTCAAGCCAAGGACTGCCATAAAACAAAGTTGGTATCTTCAAATCATAAGTTACTCCTAATTTTGCAATTATTTTTCAGTGTCATTCAATAGTTTGGATGAATGCACATTTAAAATTTTGAACATGGTAGATTATTTTTTTTAAATATGTGAAACAAGCGACATCGTGGGTCTAGTTCCTTTAAGTATGCAAAAATCATATATCGGTATAAACAATTTAGCATACACTTGTTGGGTATCTCAGTCAACTCAGTTCAGTAGGTTGTAAGTTATTGTAGGGGTTATTTCCACCATGATAACCAAAAAGATCAGATGTAGCATCCAACATGCAATAAATCTTTTTAGGAGGAAAGGAGGGGGAGAAAGAAAGACTACCTCTAGACAATCTATTTTCTATTTTGACTTGAATAATGCTGGTAAGTAGAGAAGTTTATGGATGACGTATGACTTGAGCTATTCACAATTCCTTGGTCTTTATTTTTGTTGTGTAACTGTTAGGTTCTGGATTCTTAATATTCCATCTTTAACCCTGGATTTATACTTACTACTGAAAATAGTGTAATTTTTTTTAACAGGGGGTGCAAAAGAACCTGCCACCTACTTGCACTAACCACCTAGATCCAACTTCGGTGAGCCTTTTCCCTCATTATCTCAGTAAATTCATGATTTGAATAGATAAGAAGAACAAATGTCTCATGGGTTGCAAATTAAACTTTTACTTTGTGCATCTTCTATCTTTTCAGTGCCAACTTCTATTTGATTGCCAGCATAAAAACCCCTCTGTTTCTTCTCAATGCAGCCTATGATTCATGGCAGGTATAATCTCGGTTCTGTTATATTGCTGCACTTGCTCTCGAGATAAACTTAGTTTTTATGGCTGAAAATGGTTCTGCTGTTGATGCTGCACATTTACATTCAGGTCACGGCCAGCTTAGCTCCTGCCTCAGCTGATCCTCATGGTTATTGGAACAATTGCAAAATGAATTATACACAATGTTCAGCGTCACAAATCAAATTTCTGCAGAGTGAGTTCAATGAATCAGAATTTGCATTCGACTATGTACTAGGCTTCAAATCAAAACATAGTTTTATTTCAAAAACATATTCTGCTGTTTTTTTAGCAGGATTCAGAGATCATATGGTAAATGTGGTACAACGCTTCTCAAGGTCTCCAAAGAATGGGTTATTCTTAAATTCATGTTTTACTCATTGCCAATCCGAAAGGCAGGATACGTGGTTCTCAGACAATCCTCCCCTTATCAACAACAAGGTACACCAATGTCTTCCCTTTTCTTTTGACATCCATATAATCAAAAAGCTCGACATATCCCTTGTTTCTCATGCAGCTTCTTGCAACATTAAACATAGCTCCTCAATCACCAAATACTAATACTGAATTTATCGAGTAGTACCATTTACTGAAGATTTATGGATATATTTCTGTTTCATGTTTATCCTAAATTTATCGAGCGACATTATAACAAAATCGTGATGGTAAACTCGAGAGCATTGTGTCATTTTATCAAGAAAAATTGTGATGGTAAAATTTTCTTGATGTGCAGGGGATCGGGCTAGCAGTTGGAGATTGGTATTTTGACCGAAATGGCTGCAAGGCTATTGATTGTGCATACCCTTGTGACAAAACTTGCCACAACCTGGTGTTTAGATGAGCTGCTCACTATTATTTTTGTCTTTTCAATTATTATATTTTCTCATTCATATGTAATTTATTTATTTTTCCAAACTCTTATCATTGCAAAAACAATAAAACAGCAATTTACTGTGCAAAAGAGAAGCCAGAATGCTGATTAGCAACATATAAGCAGTTCTTGGAAAAAAGAAATGTAATTTTAAGGAAAGTGATATTTGTGGTTTAGTTTTAAGTTGAATATGTATCATTTATATGGTACTGGTAACTTTTATTTATTAATACAATGTATGATTTATTTATTTTTATGTTTTATATGGATATGATTTATTAATTTTTATGTTTCTGTTATGAGACATGCCAAGGAGAGTTCCCTTTCAAAATTAACATGTCAAATTCAATATATTATACTTCCTTGTCTCCCATTTTTTAATGTAATGATTTTAACATGAGATATTTTTAAATTTAAAATTAATGTGCCACGTTTAATTTCTGAAAACAATAAAGTTCGTAGTACTTTTTAAATACTTTAAAATTGTCGTAATTGTATTATCTAAAGTTAAAATGAATTTATATTTATTTTTTATTTTTGAGCTTGAAATATCTTGAATTGATTTTAAATTTAATATTAATCTAATAATTTGAAATGCAATTAATATTGAAATTATAATCTTTGTTCGTGATTATGGTAAATTAAATTTAACTGTTAAAATGGATTTCCATTTTGGGAATAAAAGAGCAGTAATTACTCCAAACTGAAGAGGTGTTTCAGCCGTTAGGCTGTAATTCGGGTATTCCCCACCTCCCCCAAAAAAAATAAAAAATAAAATAAAATAAATTTCCATTTTCCATATAAAAAAGAGAGAAAATAAGAAACGGGATCTATTATTGGATATTTTTTATATTTTTATTAGTAAATAATACATGAGTCACTCTTTATATACAATTTTTTGTATATAGTTTATGCACATTATTCATAATGTTGAGTCATGCTATACATTGTACAAGTTTTAAGTCGAATTATAATTCTGACGTATATGCATACATGTGATAGGTAAGAATTAAGAAAGATTTTATTTTAATTTATTTTATTTTTTCGCATACAATTCCAAGTTGGTTACAATCTAACTTGGTCAAATATTTATCGACATATATATTATTTTTGATAGAATTTAAGAATAAATAATATTGCAATCACACAGATATTCTATGAAAAACTGAAAAATAAGAACACACGATATACCCAAATTCACCAATTTGACTAGTCCTGATGTATTCATAAAATGTCTCACACACTCTACAATAATCAACACACCAAACAATGTTTCGCAGAAATATGAGTCAATTCTAACAATTTTGCTAAGGTTTATAAACTTGCATCCTCTTTTTCTGCAATTTGTCATGGCCACACCCACATAAAGAAATTGGTCCAGTATTCCTAAAAGACTAGAAGAAAATTTTATGGTTCAAGTAGATGGGAAATTGAGAGTTCCACCACTAGATCCTTTATTTTTAAGCCACAAAACCCCCCACCATGCTCAAGGGAGACCTCAACTGCTTTTATATCCTTACTGTGCCAAAAGGGCTCATGTTAAGTTCAAACACAAGCTAATTTCCTGCTTTATGCACAATTTACTTTATAAAATCAACTGTATACGAATAGTCCTTGCTAGCATCATAGTTTTCAAGTCGGACCATTCATCGAATTTGAAGAGGTATTGGTGGATGAGTCACTGATCCAATCAGTGGTCAAACCGTTATTGACCTAGTAACATCATTAATATATAAAATTATATATTATTAGTAATTAATAAAATTTAAAAAAATCTCGTTTTTTATGAATTAAAACATAATTAAGTTCCAATATTGCTAAAATTTGTTAATTTTACTATTAATTTTTTTTAAAAAAAAAACTATATTAAAAATTGGGTCAACTAACCGGTTTTACCGGTGGTCAACTATTTTTTTGACCAAAACCGATTAAGTGGTCTAAACCGGATCGAAGTGTGAACTGATTTTGATTTTTACGGGTCCGACAAGTGATCCGGTCCGAATTTTAAAATCATGCTTAGCACACAATATATGTGCGTGCAAGTAAAAAATTGCAAGTTCATTAATGAGGAGATAATTTAAAAATGAGAGAAAAATTAGGAGATGAAAAAATTGTAATATTTTTTTTATGCTACAAGTGTTAACACAGTTTCAAGAAAGCTAATTTTTTTTCTCTTTCTCCCTTTGTAATATATATATATATATATATATATATATATATATATATATATATATATATATATATATACGGAAAGCTTCAAGAAAATAATTCTTAAATAGCATAATGCCTTAAATAGCATAATTTTATCAAAACGACGTAGTTTTGGAGGGACGCGGTGACATTTTTGTAAATACGCGGTGGCATGGTATTTACAAAAATGCCACCGCGTATTTACAAAACTACGACGTCTTGATAAAATTATGTTATTTAAGGCATTATGCTATTTAAGAATTATGCTCTTGAAGCTTCCTGTATATATATATATATATATATATTGTGACGCTCCCAAAACAGGTATACAACACCCATTCTGAGTCGCTAAATACATTGTACATAAAGCGAACTACAACTTCAATAATACAAATGACGTGTGAAAATACGACAATACATACTGTGAGTTTAAATACAAATATTGTCTTCTAGACAATATTCACACGCAAATAAGTCTTAATTATAATTATTCAAACACTATTTTACAGAAATAGTGAGGACTGCTAAAACATCTTTCTAGAAACCTCACTCCATACCCCGACTCGATCCTGCTATGTTCTCACCTCTTGAGAAGAAAAATGGAACAAAAAGGAAAAGGGTGAGCTCAACTAGCCCAGTAAAGAATATTATGACTAAGATAATATACAACAAATTATCGTTAGTCTTCAACAGGGAAAAAAACTGATAAAATATAATCGACAACAAGTTTTAGATCAACAAATACAACGGAAACAACAATCCATTAGAAGAGTAATTCTACTATCTTCAAATATTTAAGAGTCCATCATCAATATTTTATCCATGTAACAACAATCAATATACATCTTTAATCATCTTTGCACTACAGGCTAAAGATATTCATTTATATCACCGGTTGATCATGTTCATCTCACCACCTGTTTATCTTTGCACTATGGGCCAAAGATATTCATCAGTAATCATTTATCTTTGCACTACATGCCAAAGATATTCAATAGTATCATCATTTAGGACTGAGGATGATGAAAAATATTTTTTTAAAGAAACGAATCCAGTGAAACAAAATGACAAAGATTAATGATTAATGATTCGTAATTTAGTTTGTCCAAATTCAAAAATACTCCATAATAAACAATTATGAGCCAAACTTCAAGAATGAAGATCAAAACATGAATACAATCAAAGCTAGTAACCATAATAGATATTTTGGACAAAAAAGAGAATTTTCTTTTTTCGGTGAATAGTGCCGTATTCGTGAATAGTGCCGTATTCGTGAATAGTGCCGTATACGTGAATAGTAACCCCGACACAACAAGTTCCAAATTTAATAAAAAGTTCAACCAATATTTTGGCATAATGATATTGAAGAAAATAATATCATTTGCGAAAGAAATAACATCCCTTACCTCAAAATAACCGTACTTCTGACTGAATTTCGGTATAGTGCTGACAGAAACTCGCACCGTATAGCAACACTCAAAGTATACTCACAAGAATACGCTTGATAATATAGAGAGTGAAAGAGAGAAAACTTGTTTCAGGTGTAATCTTCAATTCTAACTTGGCCCTCTATTTATAGAAAAATGCTAGAACGCCAAAGGAGACTAAATAATAAAATATTATTAATTCTTTTTCTTTCTTCTACGCCATCTTTCACCTACCAAACTAGCCACCAAATCTGAAAATCTCAACAGCCCATGTGCCTACCACACCCACCAAAAAGTGGGTCCCACCATAATTAAATAAAAATTATTTTATTTTCCGAAACTTTAACAATTCATAGAAAATAGACCGTTTATCAGAAAAATATGAATTTTATGTTCATTCTGCCTGAAATCGAATTCTCTACAACTTTGTAAAAGAAATTTTTTCCAAATTCCCAACAAAATATATCCGAAATCTACAAACAGATGATTTTTAATTCTTCCAGTCCGACAAAATATTGATAAAACACCCCAGCATTAATTCCTTCAATTATATCCACATAAAATAATATATTCATCAATTAGATCCACATCAAATAAATATTTTCTTATCATATGAATCAATAATTAATTATTCTTAAATAATATTACAGAATCACAATTATGACAACCAGGCCGTTTCCAGGAAACAGGGGGCTTTTCAATAAGGATTTCTCCTTACTGGCGCGCAATTAGGTGACCAAACCTCTCATTAGACAGAACTTTCTAGACATTGCCAATAATGTTATCTGATAATATTATTCAAATAATATGAATTATTGATCTGATAATAGAAAATACTGTGCAGTGACAATTATTGAAACAATAATAATATAAACTAACAATGCAGCAATTATTGAATCAATATAATAAAATAATGAACAGTTACTACTGTAATAATTATTGGGTGGTGCCTTCTTACGTACGAATCAATAATTCAACAATACTGTGCAATACCGTGTGCTACTGTGCAACCACGCGTATTACTGTATTTTAACCACCAGGTAACCCAACAGTGTTAACGGTAACAATTTACGCCGTTATTTATAAAAATCCAAATTTGTCGTTTTCTTCATCCGACTGTTTTCCGTTATGGGGCCCACAATTGACTGCGCCGTCGTACGGAGATTCCCAACAATAAGAATATTCCACGACCAAACAAATATTTCCCGACAACAATGATTATTTTATAACCACTTGTTTATTTTGTAAAATTTTCACATTTCACCCATAACCAAAGCATTATATCAAATTAACCCTTATTAATTTAGAATAATGAATAAAAGAAAATTTAATTTTATTTATAATAAGTTGGGTCTTATATATATATATATATATATATATATATGAGGTTTCATCCATAACAATCGGTTGCTGTGGAGCAACCCCTTTTTGGCCTGTTAAAATTTCTGCTAAAACAAAAAAAATAAAGAATAAAAAATCAACAAGTCAAAAAAGGGGTTGTTCCACAGCAACCGGTTGCTATGGATGGAACCCTTATATATATATATATATATATATATATATATATATATATATATAAAATAGGGTAATGCTAGATATTTCAAAATTTTAATTTTAAAAAGTGTGTCAAATAATATATCACTATAATATTAATTGTGTATATTTTATGTAATTTACTATATTATAAATTATTATTAAAATATTCAATATAGATATGAAAACGTGAGAGAAATGAAACTACTATCAGGTTCTATTTAGCTTTTATTTAGACAAAAGATTATAAGTAAGGTCGTGTGTGTTATCGAAGTGATATTTAATATTTTTGTGATGCTAAATTTTTTATTTAAATTGTATAAAATTTTGTTGTTTCAATTGGTTTTGGAATCAAAACTGTACCAAATGAAACCGCACCACACGATTCAAAATCGCATCGTACCAATTACAAATGGTTTCATGTGCGATTTTAGATCTGTCAAACCACACTTAAGTAGTTTCGTGTACAATTTGAATTCCAAATCGCACCATAGTCACCCTCATCTTCTAGTTTTGTTACTATTAATAAAGCGATTTTCTTGAGTGTTGTCGTTATCGGACTAATCGGGTCACAATATTTTTTTCCCTATGTTGTTTCTTACAAATGTAGTTATATTATTTTATTAATTTTAATTTGACAATTAAATATCTTATTATTTAGTCCTCTAAATTTTATAAAATTTTAATTTTATTTTTATATAATTTACTCACGCAGTATTAGTTAACAAAATGTTAATTCATCGCATCCTACTCCATCCACCAAAAAAAGTATAGTTAGATTTATAGTTAAAAATATATTATTATTTTATGTTTTACTATTAAATTAATAAATTGTTAGTAAATATTTTGTCATAGCACTCTTTATCTTATGCGGTCGAAACAAAACCCACTGTGCCACTGTAGGGCCCGGGGAGAGGCCCTAGCTAGCTACCGTGAATTTTTTGAAAATTTTGTAAGCCTAAAAAATTCTTATATTTTTATTTAGGCCCTCCAAAATAAAAGAAAAAAAATAAAAATCCATAATATTTTTTGAACAAAAATATAAGAAAGTACTTCTATTTTCATGAATTATTTTATATTTTAAATTAAAATAAGAATATCAAATTTTATACTCACTTCGTCCCAAGATAAAAGTCTTAGTAAATTTTTAACACATTAAGAGGAATAAAATAACAAAATTACCCATAATAATATGTCATCAATTATTTTCAATATAGGTGAGAGAGTGACTTTTTAACTTTTCAATTCAAAATATTTTCAGCACATAACTAATTATACTTATTAAATATAGAAAGAGAATTATAATAAAAAAAATATGAAATATTTAATGCTACGAGTATAATAGAAAAAATAGTGTAAAAGTTTGGTTATTAAAAGAATGTGGATATACTACTTAAAATACTACTCTATCTGTTCCTTAATATAGGTCGTTTTAGAGTTGTGCACACGTTTTAAGGTAATGAATGTATAGCATTAACTATAATATCAATTGTCTATATTGCCCTTGTATTGGAAGAAGAGTTTGTTATTTATCGGATAAAAAATAGTGAGAGAACCAAAGTTACATTTAATACTTGGGGTAATATTGAAAACTAAGCAATTGATACTTACTTGAAATTCTCAAGCGACTTATATTAAGGAACAAAAATATTTATCTAAAATGACCTATATTAAGGAACGGAGGGAGTAATAATGATTTTTATTATGGGACGAAGGAGTAAATTTTTACTCCATTTTGTATGGATCCGATTACCATAAAATAAACTTCATAAGAAATTAATCAATTAATTAATACAGTATTAATACGCAAAAAAAAATTATTTCTCACCTGCATATCAATATTGTATTAATCAATTATATAGTATAAAAGGTAAACTATTGGACTCGTCACATAAGAATAATCCTAGTGGAGCCTCACCTCACCTCACCTCACCTCACCTCACGGCCAATATTTTTTAATTCAGTCTAATAAGGCGGCTCTTGCTGGCTATATGTTCTTGTTTTATCATCAAAAATTTTATTTTTGCAATTATGGATTGTCTGCTCTTAATAATATCTCATCCATATATAATAATGCCTTCCCATTTCTTATATTTCTATTTTCTTTAACCCAATCTGTTTGAATCAATTAGTTATTGTTAAATAATAGTCTACTCGTTTAATCACCAAAGCCTGTTAAATTCTTTACAGAAACGAACTCACACCACGCGCTCAATTACCAAAGCACATCAAATTCTTTACAGAAACGAACTCAAACCAAATACAAACTGAATAAAATTTAACAATGGAGGTTTGATGCTCTAGTACTGTAAAATAAAATAATATAAATGTGTACCTGATGATTAATGTATAATTTTGTATTTATAGTGATCACACGGATTATATATTGATACTTTTCTTAAAAGTTGAAAATTAAATACAATTCTCAAAATACTCAACGGCCCAAACAGGTTCCTACGTAAAGTTAAATACTTTGACGTTAATTTTGGCCGACCATATAATTCGGATCCAAATAAGTATGCCCCAACAGTAATGATTATCATAATTCAAATATTAGCCTTTTGTCGCACAAATTTTGTATTACTGCATGTTTGGCATTTTTCTCATGATTCTTTTTTCAAATGTTTAATATTATTTTTATTTGTTTTCGTTACCTTTTTGTGATTATTAGAAAATTTTGCATCTTGATTTGTTTGGTTATGCAAAGAACAAAAGAAGTCAAAGACTCTTTTTAACATAATTTTAAAAAATAATGGTAGAATGGAAATATATTAATAGGAGGCAAGAAATTGTCCGTTGGAGCGGCTAAATTGAATTTTAAATAAAATAAAATATAACTAGTCCCCTCCCCCCGCCACCCCCCACCCCCACCCCCACCCCCACTTAATTGACATGCAGGTTAGTTATGTAAGTTAATGAGTTTTTAGTCTAATGATTAAGATTAATATGTTAAATAAATTATATAGGAACGTAATATTGCATAGAATAAAATTAATTAATCAATTATATATTTACATGAATTGAGAGAAGACATCTTGTATGTATCAGAATTTCGCCGCGCGTAAGGGTATGTGGAGGTCTTCATTTGTCTCTCTCAATCTTATGATGGATGTATATGTGTGTATAAAATTCTTGAGACGACAATTGGGACCAAACCCTAATTATTTTATTTATAGAATAACTGAGGGTCAAAATCGTCCATCAAAATTATGAAACCCTAGGGCTTATTATGCCAAATTAATATTAGTAATAATATTTATGAGTCACATAATTATCAAACCCATAAATAAGATGATTAAATTAATACAATATATAAGCTCAATAATTCCATAAATAGTAGAGGCCACACAAGGAATAAAATATTCTAACATTCTATCACTTGGCCGAAATATTATTTATATACAAAACATAACGCTTACAATCATTAATTTGGCCAAGTATTAATTTAATGTCTACATCTTGTTCTAATAAAAACACCAATGCGAATTAATACAATCTTTGTGTCACTATTAACACAAAATCCCCATTAGGTACACACACAATTAGTACTTTTATTAGAATAAATTAAGATTAACATTAATTGTTGTCTTACATTAAAATAACTCACCAATTAAGACTACCAGTTAAACCCATGCCGACAACATGCTCTAAAAAGAGCTTGGGTGGTAAGCCTTTCGTAAGTGGATCTACTAACATATCATGCGTACTAATATACTTAATGACAACGTTTTGATCTTCAACTCTTTTCCTGACAAATAACTACTTAGTTTCAAGGTATAGTCCAACACCACTCGAAATAATGCTGTTGGAAAAATTAACAGCTCGCAGAATCATTATCACAAAATACTTTTAATGGCTTTGAAATGAAATCTACAACCTTAAGTCTTAAAATAAGATTATTTAATAATACGACGTGACAAGTAGCATGATAACAAGCCACATATTCTACCATCATCGTGGAAGTGGTAGTTAACTCCTGCTTATGAGTTCTCCACGAAATAGGGCCTCCTGAAAGCATAAAGATGTACCCAGATGTAGATTTCTTTTCGTCTTTACAGCAAAATTAGAATAAGAATAACCAACAACTTCAAGGTTATCTATTTTTTTAAATGTAAGCATAAAATTCTTAGTACCCTATAAATAACATAAAACCTTTTTGGCTGTTTTCCAATGATCCAAACCTGAATTTGATTGGTAACGTCCAAGCATGCCAGTTACATACTTTATATCTGGACGTGTACAAACTTGAGCGTACATAAGACTCCCAACCACATAAGCATAGGGAATAAGATTCATTTGATCACATTCAAGTTGATTTTAGGACATTGATATGAGCCAAATTTGTCACCCTTAACAACATGGACGACAGTAGGGGAGCAATTTTTCATGGTGTATTTGTTAAGAACTTTGTCAATATAAGCTCTTTGGGGCAATCCTAATATCTCGCGAAACCTATCTCGATGAATTTCAATACCTATAACATAAGAGGTTTCACCGAGATCCTTCATATCAAAATTTTCAGAAAGAAAACATTTGGTCTCATACAACATGTTTAAGTTAGTACTTGCAAGTAATATATCATCAACATACAAAACAAGAATAACAAATTTACTCCTACTGAACTTTAATTATATGCATTGATCCACTATATTTTTCTTAAAATCAAAATTACTCATCACCTCACAAAAATTAAGATACTATTGTCGAGAAGCCTGTTTTTACCCATAGATGGACTTCTTAAGTCTACATGCCATATTTTTCTTGCTTTTAACCAGAAAACCTTTTGGTTGTTTCTGGTTGTGCCATATAGACATTCTCATGCAAGTTACCATTAAAAAATGCAGTTTTAACATCCATCTAATGTAACTTTAAATCATAATGATCTACTAGAGCCATGACTATTCTAAATAAATCTTTATTGGATACTGGAGAGAAAGTTTCATTATAATCCACACCTTCCTTTTGAGTGAAACCCTTAGTAACCAATCGAGCTTTATACCTTTCAACATTCCCTTTAGGATCTAATTTGGTCTTCTAGACCCACTTGCAACCAACATGTTTAACACCTTTTGGTAATTCTTCAATATCCCAAATATTTTTAAGCTCCATTTATTTCAACTCATCATTCATGGCTTCAAGCCATTGAGTTGATTGAGCACTCGTAATGGCCTCTTTATAGGATATATGATCATTAATTTTACTTGAATCATAGTTAATCTCATTAAGATAGGTTATAAAATCATCAAATTAACAGGTTTTTTAGGTCTTTCAGACCTATGTAAAGGTTGCACAATTTCAAGAATATGATTTTCAATAATGTGGGGTTCCACATTAGGTGGTGGCTCAGCTATCTTAGGGCATCATTTGCCTCAATAAGAGGTTGTTGTGCCTCACCCTCTTGAATTACATGATTAGGAACATAAAACACTTTTTCTTTAAGATCAATTTTTCTAGACTCACTCCTACTTAAATCACTATTCTTTAAAAATTCTGCATGCCTAGTCTCAACAATTCTTGTGGTATGCGAGGGACAGTAAAATTGAAAGCCCTTAGATCTTTCAGTATATCCAATGAAATGACAACTAATGATTTTAGAGTTAAGCTTCTTTATTTGTGGATTAAAATCTTAGCCTCGGTTGGACAGTCCCATACCCGTAAGTATTTTAAACTAGGTTTCCTACATGTCCAAATTTCATAAGGAGTGCTAAGGACAGATTTGCTAGGAACTCGATTTAAAATATGAACAACTATCTTTAATGCCTCAGTCCACAGAAATATAGGTAAGCTGAAATTGCATAACATACTACGTACCATATCCATAAGGGTACGATTTTGCCTCTCAGCTACATCATTCTGCTGCGATGTACCAGGTATTGTATACTGAGCGACGATGCCATTTTCTAGACAAAATAAGGCAAATGGACCAAGATTATGACCTGTATTGGAGTTTTTATAACCATAATACTCTTTGCCTCTATCTGATCTCATTACTTTAATTTTTCAGTAAAGATCAGAAAAATCTAGTGAATGAATAATTCAATCCTTTATAAGATGTTGCATTCTGTCTTTTGAAATATGGCCTAAGCGTTTATGCCATAATTTTAAAGAATTCTCATGATCTAGTTTTATTTTATTTCCACTTTTAGAGGTACTTTCTATCACATTCATTGTTAACAAGGATTCAACAAAGACATTATCAAAATTTATCTTATAGAGGTTTCCCCTCTAAAGAGCCATAACTAATAACATGAGAGTAATGATAAATAATTATTTTATTATTCCCAAACTTAAACGAAAAATTGTCAACGTCAAGTTTAGATACATAAATTAAATTCTGTATCATATTGGGAACATAAAGAGTATCATCTAGATACAAGGTGAAACCACTCTCCAAAACTTAAAGGAAGAGTTCCTACAACTTCAACTTGTATAGACTCTCTATTGTCAATTTTAATGGTTCTTTCCCCCTTTCGTGAGTGTCATCTTTGAAAGGAATCCCTTACTTTTCTCATTTCAAGTCATTTTCTGAACTTAGGGCATTCTTTCTGAATACGTCCTTGCTTTTTACATAAGCGACATTTAGGACCTGCCTCAGAGTTGTTACATGAATAATTTGCCTTATTTATTTTGGTAGAAATTGGTTTATCCTTATTCTTAAAACCTTTACTATTTTTTATAAGCCTTCTTCTTATGGGATCCAATGGTAGTCAATTGAACAACATTAGGTTTTTCAATCTTAAGCCTTTCTTCCTCTTGGATGCACATGACGATTAACTTGCTCATCTTTCACTTTTCTTTTTGTGTGTTATAATTGATCTTAAATGGATCAAATTGTACAGGAAGAAAAGTCATAATGAAATGAATAAGAAAACTCTCAGAAATCGCCATGTCCATACCCTTTAATTTAAAGGCCATGTCGTTCATCATCATAATGTGCTCACGCATTCCAGTAAACCCATCATACTTGTTAGTGAGCATTTGCAAAATAAGAGTACTTGCATGAGTTTTAGAAGAACCCTTAAATTGTCCTCGACTGAAGTTAAGTACTCTTTAGGATACTCAGAGTCAGGAATGACTTCTCGAATGACTGTTATGATAGAGTTTTTCATAATCATAAGGGACATGCGGTTGGATCGCTTCTATTTTTCAATAATAATTTTTAGCTCAATTGAGCTTGTATCTGTAAGTGGAGCAGGAGGATCAACTCGTAATGCATAGTCCAAATCCATAACGCCGAGAAAAATTGTCACTTGTTCTTTCTAAGTGATAAAATTAGTCCCATTCAAGGCTTCAATTCTAGAGAAATACCCAGAAATATTAGTTGGAGTCAATGTTGAAACACAATTAAGCTCATAAGCATGCTTACAAAAAACTAAAAGAAATCCATAATGTACAACAATAATTAATAATAAAACCAACTGTAGGGCAAGCAGTTAGTTACATAAAATCTATTTACAACACCCAAAAATAAATTTTAATAAGATGTTGGTGCATAATTATCAATCTTTCGTTGGTCCAATTAATAATATGCTAATAACATCTTCATAAAATAATGCATAACACATTTATCCACATATCACCATTGGGCAGAAAACAAAATAAACATGTCATTAATGTAATAAAATTTCATTTAATAAATTCTAATTCTAATTTTTTTCATTGGGTAAAATTAAAATACTCATTTATTAAATGTAACATTATGTGACTTTTCTTAATCTTTAATTGTTTCAATTAATAACCCTCTGTTGGACTGATTATTAATTTTTAACAATAATTGAGTCACGCACACATGTAAATTATTATGATCAAACTCAATTTTGTTTTCAAAATATATTAATCAAGTTTGAAAAGTAATATTATTTATAATTTACATGTAAAAACTTAAAAGCCCTAATAATATATCATATCATGTTCCAAAATATACATTAAAATGCATAGTTATGAACATGAATTAATTACAGAATATTCATATAAAATCTAAACTTAAAATATAATGACATGATATTAAATAATATTATATATATAAACATAATTAGAAACTAAACCGTAAACATTACTAACTGATCCAACTCCCATATAATTAAAATAAACCAACTTCCACGTTGTGGGCAAGGAAATCGTGCCTTGTTAGTTGGGGTTTCGTGTTAGCTGAGGAGGATAAAAATCCACGAAGGACACATAATTGGTTGATTGATTGAAGAGGGGAGAGGAACAGGTGGGCAATTACTCCAACGACACGTGACAGAGCTCCTAGAATCCAGAAACCGTGTTAGGGTAGCAGGGATTCCAAGAGCCTTCTTGAGTGCTTCGAGTTGAGAGAATGTCCAAAACCTTTATATAATACTTTTAGATGGAATATCCAAGTCTTAAGTCACCAAAAGAGTTCTCCCCCTTATTAGAACGGAAGAGATATTTATAGAGTTTTCTGGAATTAAGTAGTCAAATGTTAGGCACATGTTTTTAGAAAAATTCCAGAAATACCCTTTAGTCATTAGAATAATGCCCATATTGCCCTGTCCTTCTAGCCACCAATCCAATCCCTCAATCAATTCCCAAAACGAGACGCCTCAATGAGCCTTCTGCCTCGGGACACATGGAGGCTTCTCCCGGGTCTAGCACATTTATTTTGACTTCTCCGTCTTCATTTAATTAGGTTATGCGAACCCTAATTTGCACACTTAATGAGGTCGTGGAACCTTAATCGTGCATTTAATTCAATTAGGTCATGTGAACCCTAATTTGCACTTGGAACATTTGCCCCTGCGCGAGAGTCGCTTTTCCAAAGAGATGATCGTTCAAGAATACTTCAAGCTTTTGAATGATTTTACAGGACTCCACTTTGCAAGTCTTGAAGAAAAGGATCCTAGAAGAGGGAACCCATAGGGAACCATACCCTTAGGATTAAACCCTAGGGAGGCAAAACCTAGCAGGGCTCTTCCTTGGACATATTGGAAAATCTTCTGAAAATCTTTCCATAGCTTGCCCAATATTTGTTTTCTTATTTTTTTTTTGGAAATTAAAACAAGGAAGATCATCAAATATTACCAAATAAAACTTGATCTAATAAAATCTTTCTTTGGATAAACTAAATCTTTCCTTTTTATCAAAGCAAATCTTAATTTTACTTTGAAAATAAAATTAAATCTTTCTTTATTTGGTTTTGAAGACAATATCCTTCCTTATTATCATTAAGAACGCAAATCAAACATATATTTTTGATTTTTTTTGTTGGGAATAAAATCAAAAATCAAACATCAAATCTGTACTATATTTAGGAAAATAATATTTATATATATTTCTATTCAGAAGGAAGATCAAATCTACTTATCTTTTGGAAACTAGATCAAATCCTTCCCTTAATAGGAGAATGGTAGCTACTTCTTCTTCTGTGTAATCATACTTGAAAACATATACATTTATTTATATATATGCATCTTTCAAGCCATTCAAGTTTTCACTTTTTGTCCTGCTTTATTTTGAATTTTCTTTCTTCCTACGAGTCAGGAAGATCATCAAGTGAGCAGCAAGGAGATGTCCTTTAACCTGGGCGAGAAGTAATAAGGAAGATTCCTTCCTATAGGGCTGAACCCTAGGGTTGAAACCTATAGGGCCGAACCCTAGGGGTTGAACCCTATAAGGCCGAACCCTATGGGGAACCCGAGCCCTTGGAGCTTCATTCCTTCTTCTCATATTTTCAAATTTTTTTCTTGCATGCTTTTTCAGGATTTTTCTTGACTTAGTCCCTCTATTTCTTTTTTTTATTATTATTTCAGGCAATCACATTCTTTCTTTGTTTTTGAGCCCCATCACCTTGATCATATCTTGGTTTTTTTCCTCAGAATTCATCAGAGAAAGGCTATAATTTTCGCGGCGAAGGGGCACTCATTCCAAGTAGTTGATTTATGGAGCAACAGGACCTCAAGGGTATGAAGGGAACAACCCCTAGGTGGCCGAACCCGATAGGGGGCCTAACCTTATAGGGAGACAAACCCTAGGTTGTTTTTTTTCAGGACCCTCCAATCTTTCTTTTGTCTTCCAAGCCCCAGTACCTTGATTACATATCGGTTTTTTCCCTCGGATAGTAAAGAAAGATTTGGTGTTTTTTCAATGAAAAACACGAAGGAAGAAAAAATGTTTTTCATGCAGCGAAAACACCCCAAATGGCCGAACCCCTAGGGGGCGAACCCTTGGGGGCTGAATGTAACAACCCGAGTTAAATCCCGAGTTCGGAATAAATCTTGAGTCAAATCCCAAGTCTGAATCAAATCAAATCCATCAAAATAAGGCCTCAAATTAATGGCCCAATAGTATCTTCTTGGGTCAACTTAGCCCACCACAGGCTCACCCAAAAGGTCATGACTTGAAGGTACTATTGGTAGTAACTTATTTCTTTATATGCAGACAAATTTTTCCCTTATCTTTCGATGTGGGACTGGGGTGTTACAAAATCCCCCATTTAAATTTCTGACGTCCCTGTCAGAACTGATCACACACACAACCCAAAGATCTTTGCCTCTCTAGCCATTGTGGGATAATACCGGCCGGCTTCGTGTCCCCACCTCCGGACCTCCATCTCTCCATTGTGGAATAATACCACTAGCCTTCGTGTCCCCACCTCCGACAACTCGATCGGATGACCCGACCCGAGCTTTCGAGAATCGGCTCTAATACCATATGTAACAACCCGAGTCAAATCCCGGGTCTAGAATAAATCTTGAGTCAAATCCCAAGTCCGAATCAAATCAAATCCATCAAAATAAGGCCTCAAATTACTGGTCCAATAGTATCATCTTGGGTCAACTTAGCCCACCACAGGCTCACCCAAAAGGTCATGACTTGAAGGTACTATTGGTAGTAACTTATTTCCTTATATGCAGACAAATTTTCTCCTATCTTTCGATGTGGGACTGGGGTGTTACACCGAACCCTAGGGGGGAATCAATATTTAGACGAAAAGATGATGTTCTGGAGGGGCTTTACTATTTTGATCATAACTTTTGACTCGTTTGGAGTTTCGAGGTCCATAATATATCGAAACGAAGCTGCCTGAAGTTTTTTCAAAAAATTTTGAGAAATTTTTCTTGCATGATTATGATTCCTAACTCCTTATGACATTGTTTCTTCTTCTTTTCAGGTTTTTTAAGCTTAAATCTCAAACTTTCTTCTTTACCATGGTAAGCACTTTGAGTTTAAATACTTTCCTTGTCATCTTTTCTTTACTTTTAGACCTCTTATGCTGAATTCTTCTTGCTTACAGGCCCTCTCGATTGAACATTCTGTCGACCCGGGAACCACCAAGGAGGCACTGTTTCTTAGTGATTGGGGAAGGGCTCCCTTTTTTTGGTCTTTCTGACATCTTTTGAGAGCAAGTATAGACTTATGACCGTATAATTCTTCCTCCGCCAGAGAAGGAAGGCTTGTTTCTATATGAAGCGACTTGTGGAGGTTGGGATCACTTTCCCAATTCTGATTGCATTCTCTGTCTATGCATATAGAATCAAGAGTACCCTTTCAGTTCCCTTCACTTCTTGTCTGATTCATCTAGCCTCCTTCAGGAATGGCATCATTGGATCGAAGAGATACTTTGGAATGTTGATTATGTGGATATACTAAAGAAAGGGATGACATTCTTCATTACATCAAGCTATGCAGGGATATTCGTATCCAACAGGACTATGGTGCTCCTTTACATACACATTCGTCATGGCTTGAGAGGAATGCACCTCTACTCTGGATGATGTCTATGCTATCTACCAATCTACCAGTAAGCATTTGCCTCCTACGCGTGAGTCACGCCTTTGGTGAGATGATCACATTAAATATTTTAAGTGTTGAAGTCTTGATTCCAGTGTCTGAATACTTCATGGGGCTTGATGTTTTGCAAGCCTTAAAAATAAAAGTCCTAGGAGACGGAACCTCTAGGGGGGAGAAAACCTTAAGAGAGTGAGCCTTAAAGGAGTTCTCTTGGAATATCTTGGAAAATCTTCGATGTAATCCTTCTTACACTCTTTTGAAATTTCTCTTTTCTTTAGAATCAAGAAGTCATTGAGAATACCAATGCTGATAAAGACGATTTTGATGTTCCTATTGGGCTCTTTGTGAGTATCATAAATGGGACAACGGGTATCGAGTCTTCTTCGCCACATGACGCCTTTCTACAACTTCTCCACATGACAGTTTTGATGGTGTCGATGAAACTCCTACTTCTTTGAAGCGGAATCCTTCTAAGACTATTACTGATGTTTATCCTCCCAAGGAGGACTCCGCCGAGTTGGTAATTGCTCGAGAGGGTATTGTGGATAGAACTTTGGGTGGGTTGAATGACCTTTTGTGTGACGCCCCCAAAATAGGTATACATCACCCATCTTGAGTCGCCAAATACATGGTACAAAATTCAAATACAAACTAATAATACAGCAGTCGTGTAAAATACGACCAAAACACATGATGTGAGTTTAAATACAAATATTATTTTCTAGACAATATCCATTCTCAAATAGAGTCCTCGTTATATTTATTATCACACTATTTTACAGAATAATGAGGACTACTAAGACACCATCTCGGACCATCACTCCGTTCCTCGACTAGTCCCAGCTACGTTCTCATTTCCTGAAGAGAACAGTGAAAGAAAGGGTGAGATCAACTACCCCATCAAGAAATATTATGACTGAGATAGTGCAAAATAAATTATCATTAGCCTTCAACAATGTTAAACTGATAAAATACAATAGACATCAAGTTTAACTGCAGCGAATCAAGCAATCCATTAAAAGAGTCAAGTAGAGAATAAAATCTACTATCTTTTATGATTTAAAAAGTTTTTCATCACTTTTATCGCTGAGACTCATCTTAATAAATAATTCACATCATCTCTGCACTACGGCCAAGGATATTCATGTATTCATCAATGGTCATGATCATGCCAACAACTGTCCATCAATGCACTACGGGCCAATGAGGACTTTTACCACATCATTTGTAACATTACGGTCATGATTACACCGAATAATCCCTAGTCATAATCATACCAAGTCCATCTATGCACTGCAGGCCACAGATAACTTTCAAGAATATAAGCACTAGGATGATGACAATGATATAAGATTTCAATAAAACAAGTTCAAGAATTAAGTTATTCAGGAACTAATAACGTCCAAATTGTCAACATGATACTTCTTTGTAAAGTAAAATTCAAGAATGCTCAGAAGAATATTTTCATGAAAAGATACCGGATGAAGCGCAAATATCAAGGATATTCCACTAATTTCATGGAGTATAGAAGTCAAAATTTTAAACAACTGAGAATAATAAGGAATGGAATAACAACAGAAATCACCATGCATGCGGTACTTCGCATAGACAGGTTATTCTAACAGAATAATAATAACGGAACCAGGTCAGGTAAAAATCACACCGACAGGATGTTCTAACAGAATAATAAAAAATGGAATAACAACAGAAATCACCATGCATGCGGTACTTCGCATAGACAGGTTATTCCAACAGAATAATAAATACAGAATAATAAAGACGGAACCAGGTCCGGTGTAAAACACACAGACATGATATTCCAACAGAATAATAAAGACAGAATAATAAAGACAGAACCAGGTCCGGCGTAAAGCACAGACAGAATGTTCCAACGGAATAATAAAGACAGAATATTAGAAAAATGTCACCAAGTATAGGGTATTCCGCGTATACAGGTTATTCCAACAGAATAATAAAGAAATGGAATAACATAAGTTCTCTCCTTGAATACAAAAGAATAATATCCCTTACCGTAAAATAATACTTGATATTAGAGTAGTGAAGTAACAGAAAACTCTTATTCTTTCTCTCTATAAATTCTCTCTCTAGAGTTTAGTGAATTCGTAAGAAAATAATGAAGGAATGAGCTTCTATTTATAGAAAAATGGAATGTATAGTAACTAACTCATGAACGGTCCAGATTGATTTACTTTAATCTGACGGTCCATATTTAAAGAAATTTTTTTAAATAAAATATAATACATTCTATTTATATAAAAAGATTTTTAATATGCAAACACTCTGCAGGCACTATGCAAACACTATGCATAATAAAGTATAATATATTCTATTTATACAATAACTTTAATAAAGTATTCTGTTTTATATAAAAAGATGTTTCTATTTATTACGTTAATAATAGTAATAAAAAACTGAGTGACTTATCACATAAGCATCAATAATCAATACCGTGTGCTACTATGCAACCACACGTATTATTGCACTTTTACTACCGAGTAGTTCAACAGAATCCACGGTAAAAATTCTGCCGATATTTTCAATAAAATATTTTTGTCGTTTTCTCAATCCGACAATAATTCTGTTGTGGGGTCCACCAATGATTGCGTCGTTGTACGAATATTTCATGATAAAACGAATATTTCCCGACCAATCGAATATAATATGACAACTTACATACTTTGCAAAATTTATAAATACTACCCACAACTATAACATTATATCAAATTCATTCCATAATATTCAAAAATGATAATTATAGAAAAATTCATCTTTTTTCAAAAAGTTGGGGTCTTACATTCTGCCTCCCGTGGCTTCTCCTAACTCTCATTGGACATGTCTTCCTTCAATGTTTGGTTGGATCTCTCCTATCATCATGTTGTTTTACTTCGTTCGGAAGTCACTTCTCGTCACCATGAGAACGACTTAATTTATTATATAAAGCTTTAAAAGCTTCAAGTTGTCATGGATAAATTGAAGACCAATCTTTTGGGAAATTGAGTCAGCTGCCCAAGACCTTGAAGGCCTAATAGCCTCAAATATGAAGGCTCGGGCTACCGCCATTGTTGAATTGAAGGCTTTAGCTATTCCCCTCTTTTTAGTTCAACATTTCATGTCCTTTAGATCATGAACTTTTATAGTTTTTCCATTTCCTGTATCAGAAAAGTCATTTACATATATTTTATTCATCAAATTTTAGTTTCTTTAACCTTGTTGATTGCATTTAATTTGAATGATTCCTTAAAACTCAATATTTATCATTGAATCTCAAGTTATTCAAATTAATACTCCAAGACAACAATAGGTATTATAAACAAACAAACATGAATTTTGTCAAAAATATGTATATATATTTTCCACAAACCAACACTTGAATTCATACTTTTTTTTAAGAAATCAAAAAAAAAACATTCAAGTATAAGTGAAAGTTTGTCAATTCATTGATAGTCAAATTGCTTTTAACGAAAAACATAACGTTTCATATAATAAATCTTGCTTTTGTCGAAGAAAGCATAACGTTCGCCACTTTTAGAGATGAAGTGTAACTTTCTTATTTTTATCAAAGAAAGCATAACGCTCACCACTTTTAGAGATAAAGTGTAATTTTTTTTTCGGGGTTGAGGGCTTATACTTAGGTGACTCAATTACTTTTGAAGTTGAAAGTATAACTTACGAGGACTTATAGTCAGGTGCCTCGATTACTTTTAAAGTTAAAAGTATAACTCTTCGGGTCTAAGAACTTATCGTCAGGTGCCTCATTCACCATTCACTTTTGATGATAAAGTGTAACACTCGGGTGTCTCGTCACTTGGGTCATCCAATTTCTTAGCAAGTGCGATCTATGAGAACTTAAAATCGGGTGCCTCGTCACTTGGGTCATCCAATTTCTTGGCTAGTACAGCCTACGAAGACTTAAAATTGGGTGCATCATCACTTGGGTCGTCCAATTTCTTGGTAAGTGAAGTCTATGAGAACTTGAAATTAGGTGCCTCGTCACTTGCGTCGTCCAATTTCTTGGTAAGTGCAGTCTACGAGGACTTGACCACTATTTAGAGTGGACCACCATCTTGGGTGGATTTTTTTAATTCGTCAATTCCTGTGCCTCCTCCCTTGTTCATCTAATTACTTGGCAAGGGATACTCCTAAGGACTTAAACCACCATTTTTGGTGGACCACCATCTTAGGTGGATTTTTAATTCATTTGTAGTTCAAAGTTCTATCGATGATAGAGCCAGTATTTGGGTTCTTGACTTCTAGGACTTCACCATGGGTTACACATTTCTTCTCCTAGTTCAATCTCCCCGGACGCCAACTTCTCATGGTATATCCTCTGCAGAATGTAACAGTCCATAGTGGAATGCCCTGCGTATTGGTGGTATACACAGAATTCTGGTTTTCTTTTCATCGCTTTCGTCATAACCAACATGGGCCTTGGAGGTTTCACCACTCCATGCTCGACCCATTGTTCGTACAGGCTCCTGGATGCCTTCTCGCTGCATGTGATAGCCTCCGGAACTGGCATTCTGGTATACTTGTCCCTATGCTTTTCTCTGCTTCGCTCAAATTTCTCATTCTTCTCCCTCTTACCCCTTGTGGTTTTTACTGAGAATCTGCCAAAGCCACAGTTGCTATCCTCTTGCTCTTCTATGTAATCATTGCATGGCTAGTGGGAAATGCCATGATTCCTCCCAAGTCTTGTGCAAAAGATAAGAGGGTCGCAAATGAATCACAAGCCTTAGTAATGAGGTGGGGCTTGGAGGCGTCTAAAGCACCATTGTTGCATATGTTAACCAAGTTCTTTTCTTCAATTGGCTTTGCACACTTCTGTGCTTGGGCCCTGAACCTATCCACGTAATCTGAAAACTCCTCATTTGGCTTCTTCTTGAATCGCATGAGCTCTACGAAGATTACCTGTTTCTTCACAAAGAAAAATTTCTTAAAAAATTACAATTTTAGATCATCCCAATCATGGACTGATCCCTTCTCCAAGTTGTAGTACCAACTAAAAGCTGATGATGACTGAGGCCATCTCTGTTGACTGGAGAGGTCCGTCTTCTAGCGAAGCAGGCGCCGGAAGGTACTATTGATGACATAGGGATAGTCGCTAGTCAACATAGATGGCCTCGCCTCCGGCTTCTGCCTCGCTAGAAGACGGACCTCGCCAGTCAACAGAAATGGCCTCAGTCATCATCAGCTTTCAACAAAAACAGAAAATAATCAACAGCAACATCATTACTATCCCCCAGTCAATCAGCCGAAAGTAAAGTAAAAGAAAATACTTTTACTTTTACTTCTGCTTTTACTTAAAGTGAAATGTTTTTACTTTTACCATAGTAAATGTAAATATAAAATGTTTCTTATATTTTACTTTTACTTTATTAAATTACTTTTACTTTGTACTTTTACTTCAGTAAATGTAATAGTTAATCCTGCGTGATTCAATAGTAATTTACTTTTCAGTTTTCTATTTAAGTAACTCGAAATGTTTAGAGTTACTCATGCTTTTCTTTTGTAAGAAAACCTCACCCGAGGTCCTTCTCTTTAGGAAATGAAGAAGAAGCTTGTTGCTTCCTTCTTCTAGTAAGATGAAGAAGAAGTTCTTTGTACTTCTCTCTTCCATTTATAGTTTATCTAGGTTATACGTAATCCTTCCTCAACTGTTTATAAATAAAAGAAAGAGATTACTTTATCGATAAACTGGTCATCTTCTTTAAGTTTCTTCTTTATGTTTAAATTTCTTTAAGAAACCTATCCACTGTTAAATGGTATCAAAGCCACAAGGTTGGTTCTTGGTTTTGTTGGTGGTTTCAGTTCAAAATAGTTAGCCTAGCTTCAAAATGTTTATTCAAACTTTTGCTTCTTTTGCTCCAACTTAAATGACCTAACTTACTGTAAAACACCTTTGATCGTTTAAGTCCTGTTATGCCGTTGTAAGTCTTCAGTGCGGGAGCAGTTTAGGTTAAGGGAATCATTAGATCTGTAGGTATGTGTTTTTACATAAGGTAAAAAGGGTTTGAGTTAAGCGGAATGCCAAAAGAAAATTTTTTTGATTACTCAGTTAAAACGAAGTAGACTGTTTAGATCGAGTTCACTAATAATTCAAGGCCAATTGAGTGACCCTTTGTGTCAGACGCAGTCTGATTTGTTTTTAAACAATTTTTTTTTTCAAAATTTATGAAATTTTGATGATGATAACCAATTGTTCGGTGAATTTTTTTTTCTCCTCTCTTTATAAACCTAATTTTTGGGGGTGAAGAGTATTTTCCTAGATAAAAATTTCGGGAAGGAATAATATAGGGATGGTGATCCATCTGAGAAGATGATCAACAATACCTTCCGGCGCCTGCCTCGCCAGAAGATGAACCTTGCCAGTCAACAGAGATGGCCTCAGTCATCATCAGCTTTCAGCAAAAGCAGAAAGCAGTCAACAACAACATCATTGTTGTCCCCCAATCAATCAGCCGAAAGTAAAGTAAAAAAAACTTTTACTTTTACTTCTGCTTTTACTTAAATTAAAATGTTTTCACTTTTACCATAATAAATGTAAATGTAAAATTTTTCTTATATTTTATTTTTACTTTAATAAATTACTTTTACTTTGTACTTTTACTTCAGTAAATTTAATAGTGAATCCTGCGTGATTCAATAGTAATTTACTTTTCAGTTTTCTATTTAATTAAGTAACTTGAAGTGTTTAGAGTTACTCGAAGTTATATATATATATATATATATATATATATATATATATATATATATATATATGTATATAATTTTCTACCGACGATTTTGAAAAATAGGTAAGTGGGGGTCTATGCAATAAGCTAAATTTACAACAAATACTTCATAAAAATCCACTTTATTTATCTCAATTTAATTGACTTTACTAAATATATTTTTAACAATATTTATTCATCATTAATATTATAACTCGTAATATTAACAACCAGATCATTCCTAGGAAAGGGAAGACTTTCCGATAAGAACTTTTTCTTATTGGCGCGCAATTAGGTGACCAAACCCCTTTCCTCGACAGAACTTTCTAGACATCGTCAATAATGCAAATAATAATATGAATAACTTTGTCATCTCAATTATTGATTTAATAATATAAAATAGTGACAATAATTGAATCAATAATGTGAGATAATATGCAGCAATTACTGTGGCAATAATTGAATAAAACTGAGTGACTTCTCACGTAAGCATCAATAATCAAAGATATTGTACAACACCGCGTGCTACTGTGCAACTATGTATATTTCTGTACTTTTACCACCGGGTATTTCAATAGTTAACGGTAAAACTTTTGCCGTTATTTTTATAAAAAGTTATTTTTATCGTTTTCTAACTCCGACAATAATTTCTTTGTGGGGTCCACCAATGATTGTGCCGCCGTACGAATATTCCCTGATAAAATGAATATTCTCCGACCAAATGAATATTTTATGACAACTTTCTTACTTTGCAAAATTTATAAATATTACCCACAACTATAACATTATATCAAATCCACACCATATTACTCAAAATGATATTTAGAGAAAATTAAATCTTTATTCATAAAAATTTGGGTCTTACAAAATTCCTCTAATCGTCCATAGTAATTGGACTAAGAATCCCCGTAACAACTTTCCAACACTACAACGCCAGAGTTAACTGATGTCAATTCATTCAAGTCATCAACCCATTAACGATGCAGCCTAGAAATGAACTAATAAGTTTGTAAGGGCCTAAAATGACATCTCTAAAACGCTCAGAAGCGTTTTGTTCTTCGACCCTTCTCTTAAACCACTGTTGAAAATTTTCATAAGTGAATCCTTTCATCTGTGTTATAGTCAACCCCGGGTTAGAAGCATGCGCTTCCACTTTGAATGAAATGCGTACAATAATATATTATTATTTAATTGTTGATTAAGGTTAGATATTAAAGCTTCAACTTATAATAACACATACTTGATGTACGACGATACTTCAGGCATATTTAGAAATACGTATGTAGATACAATCTTCAAATATTTATCGGTCAAGTAAATCTTCGTCTCATGTCCAAATGGTTTAGCCGGATAAGTGAATACAACCACTCATCAGCACGACTAAACGGATCGACGACCTAATTTTGACTTAAACAATTGTGCTTCGTTGTGACTACATTGTCAAAGTACAACGAGCAGAAGTTGACAAGCTCTTCCTCCATATAGCGTTCAATAATAGAACCCTCTACACGAGCATTCTTTAACTTTTTTGCTTTAATAGACGCATATACCTGAAATATGATAGTATCAGATAAATTAATTATAAATATGATGAATATTGCACAATGTAGGTGATATTACCTCTCAAAAGAATACATCCATCGATATTGCATCGGTCCTCCAAGCTTAAGTTCATATGGCAGATGAATAGGCAAATGCTCCATCAAGTCAAAGAACCCGATGGTAAGATCATTTCGTGCTTGCACATTGTCAACACTATATTTTTCTCCATCTGCTCCACATCAATGTACCTTATAACAGTTGAACAAATATCCTGAAAAAAATATGAAAGTGCAGTAAAGATATCATTAATATTCCTTGGTAACACCTAAAGAAATGCAATTGGCATCAACTTCTACATGAACACATGACAGTTGTTGTGACGCCCCCAAAATAGGTATACATCACCCATTCTGAGTTGTCAATACATGGTACAGAAACAACTACAACTTTATTAATACAATATAAAAACTGTGAGTTTAAATACAAATATTGTCATCTAGACAATAACCATACCCAACTAAGTCATCATTACAATTATTGATACATTATTTTATAAAAATGGTGAGGACTACTAAAATAACTTCTAGAACCATCATTCCACACCCCGACTAGTACTAGCTACATTCTCGCCTCCTGAGAAGAAAAATGGAACAAAAAGGAAAAGGGCGAGCTCAACTAGCCCAGTAAAAAATATTATGACTAAGATAATATAAAACAAATTATCGTTAGTCTTCAACAGGGAAAAATCTGAGAGAATATAATAAACAACAAGTTTTAGATCAATATTTGCAGCAAAAAATAATAATTCATAAAAGAGTTACGTAGAGAATGAAATCTACTATTATCTATGAATTTAACAGTCCATCAACAATATTTTTATCCCTGTAACATCATTTAATGCACATCCTGAATCATATATTCATCTTTGCCCTACAGGCCAAAGATATTCATTAGTTGGTCATGTTCATCTCAACACCTGTTCATATTTGTACTACGGGCCAAAGATATTCATCATAAAATCATTAATCTTTGCACTACAGGCCAAAGATATTTAATTATATCATCATTTAGGACTGAGGATGATAAAAAATATTTTAAAGAAAACGAATCTAGTGAAATAAAAGAATAAATATTAAGGATTCGTATCTCGGTTTATACATGTCCAAAAATACCTCATAAATAATCATAGTGGAGTAAAATTCAAGAAGGATCAAAACATGGATACAATCAAAGTTAGTAACCATAATAGATATTTTGGACGAAAAGGAAAAATTTTATTTTTCGATGAATAGTGCCGTATTCGTGAATAGTGTCGTATACGTGAATAGTGACGTATACGTGATTAGTAACCCCGACACAAAAATTTCCAAATTTGATTAAAAGTTCAAACCAATATTTCGGCATAATGATATTGAAGAAAATAATATCATTTTTAAGAAAAATAACATCCCTTACCTCATAAAGACATTATTTCTAGTTAAAACACCGGATATAGGCTATGACTTGAACTTGCACCGTATAGCAACACTCAAAGTATTAAAATACTTAAAAGAATACGCTCAATATATCGGGAGAGAAAGAGAGAGAAAACTTCAGTTTCCGGTGTGATTTTTAATTCTAACCTAAGCACCCTATTTATAGGAAAATGCTTAGAACGCCAAAGTAAAAAATTTAATATAATATTAATATATAAATAAAATTTTCTACGCCAACCTTAGACTTCTGAATTCAGCAACTTAGCATATGTTTAATAAGGCTCACAACATATAAAAAATGTTTTTATTAAAAAAAATATTTAAAACTTCAAAAATTAATTATTTCAGAACCTAGGAACTTCAATAATTCACAATAAATAGTCCTTTTTTCAAGAAAATTTGAACCTCATGTCTTCTTCATAGGAAATTTCATTTTTTACAACTTTGCAGAATTTTTTTTTTTTCCAAATTCCAAACAGAAATTGTCCAAAATTCATAAACGGACGATTTTACAGGCTATAATCAAATTTCAGTCAAGAAATGGGGTCCACCGACATGAAAAACATGTTTTTAACATTTTTAGTAACAAAAATACTCCTCCTCCACATATACTCATATCCCACATTCATCGTAAAAATATCATCATTATTATATTATTAAAATATAATAATATATTTAAATAAATTATTTTATCAGAAAAAGTTAAAATATTAATTTTTAACAATTGTCACATTAAAAATTTTCTCCATCTATATCCATATAAAATTAATATTTTCCTCATCATATAAATCAATAATTAATTATTCACAAATAATATTACAGAATCACAATACTGACAACCAGGCAGTTCTCAGGATAGAGGGGGCTTTCCAATAAGGATTTCTCCTTACTGGCGCGCAATTAGATGACCTAACCTCTCCTTAGACAGAACTTTCTAGACATTGTCAATATTGTTATCTAATAATATTATTCAAATAATATGAATTATTGATCCGATAATGGAAAATACCGTGTAATGACAATTATAAAAATAACAATAATATAAAATATCAACGCAGCAATTATTAAATCAATTAAAATAAAATACTGAATAGTAATTACTGTAACAATTATTGAGTAGTGCCTTCTTACGTAAGAATCAATAATTGGTGCAATACCGTGTGCTACTGTGTTTTAACTACCGAGTATTTTAACAGTATTAATGGTAACAACTACGCCTTTATTTATAAATAACTTATATTTGTTATTTTCTTCATCCAATCGCTTTCCGTTATGGGGCCCACACAAGGCTGCACCGTCGTACAAATATTTCCCGATAACAAGAATATTCCACGACTAAACGAATATTCCCTGACAAAATATGAATATTTTATAACCACCTTCTTATTTAAGATATTTGCACATTTTACCCATAACTAATCATATTAATCACATCAACCCTTACTATTTCAAAATAATAAATAGAGGAAATTAAATTTCATTTATTAATAATTTGGGGTCAGTCGTGACTTTTGAACCCAGTAATTTTCAAATGCTCAACCTTAGTACAATGAGATGTGTTAGAAGCATATCCATCTAAGAACTGCAATGCACTAAGCCGCTTGCAAATGTTTTTAAACTATTGTTTGGTAAGACAAAATGGAGCTTTTGGTTTTAAGTTGTTAGGTCGAAGCCACAACTCCTGCCTGATATTCATTTCCTTCAAGTCATTAGGTGTTTTATCATTGTCTTTTGTTTTACCACTCGTATCTAGTACGGTGTAAAACAAGTTCTCGAATACATTATTTTCTATATACATGACATCTATACAATGACGAAGTGCTACCGTGACCCAGTATGACAACACAAATCAAATTGGCAAATGTGTCCAGTTATGACTTTTCTCGTATCCTATTGCTCTCAACTTACCATGCTCCTTCCCAGGCGGTGGAAATGTCAGATCATTTAGCCTGCCCAATAAATCGTTCTCGACAAGCAACCAACAACTCCCTTATTCTCTATCTTTCTATTGAACTGTGTAGGCAACTTTCTATAATTATGCTTACAAGGTAAGAATCTACGAGCAGTTCCAAAGAAACTATGTAACGCCCCCAAAATAGGTATACAACACCCATTCTAAGTCTTTCTATTGAACTGTTTAGACATTTTTTAAATGATTTGGATTGAAAAGAAATCATTTTTTTGTTATAAATAGTACTCCGGGTGAATAGTACCTGAGTAAATAGTACCCCGTGAATAGTACTTCGGAAATAGTACCCCGTGAATAGTACTCCGGCATGAAAAAGTTAAAACTTATCAAGAATGCTCAGAATAATATTTTCATGAAAAGATACTGGATAAAGCGCAAATATCAAGGATATTATACTAATTTCATAGAGTATAGAAGCTAAAACTTTAACATGATGAGTGTAGAATTCAAAATCTGAACTGAAATAATATTACTTACATAATACAGAGTATGGAAGAAAATATTATTTCTTACGAATACTGAACAAAAATAATATCCCTTACCTTAAAAAGGAGAGTATTCCAACCGGTATAGTGGGGATATTCTTGTAGAGAATTTGAACTATTTTTTACGCTCAAAGCTTTCTTAAACTCTAAATAAATACGCTCAATATTATAGAAGAACAATTTTTTGATTCTGGTTTGATTTTCAATTATAACTAAGCATCATATTTATAGAAGAATGGAAGGATACTATTTAGAATATAAATCACAGACCAACGGTAAGATTTCAGATGAAAAATTCACGGGCAGAAGAAGAAGAAAAACGGACGCCCAATCTCTCAAAATTATTCATATAAAACAAACTTATATATATATATATATATATATATATATATATATATAAATATACACACTTATCACTGTCACTTCCCCCACCACATATCATCTACCACACACACACATCACTTTCATTTTATTTTTCTTTCCACTACCACTACTTTTCCACCACCACACACACATATCACTATCACACATATTATATTATATATATACACACATCACATACTTATATATATATATATATATATATATATATATATATATATATATATATATATATATATATATATATATATATATATATATTCCCTCCCCTTTACATATACTCTTTCCCCCCATTTCCAAAATCATTTCTTCCACACGTGGCCCCCACATGTGGCCCCACCTTTTTATATAAAAATATACTGAATAACTTTCTACTGATTATTTTGAAAAATGGGTAAGTGGGTTCAAATAATACACCAAACTTACAACAAATACTTCATAAAAGTCCCCTTAATATTTTTAACAACCTTTATTTATTATTATTATTATTCACAATATTTAACAACCAGATCATTCCAAGGAAAGAGGGGGCTTTCCGATAAGAATTTCTCCCTATTGGCGCGCAATTAGGTGACCAAACCTTTTTCCTCGACAGAACTTTCTAGAAATCGTCAATAATGCAAATAATAATATGAATAACTGTATTGTTTCAATTATTGATTTAATAATATATAAAATATTGACAATAATTGAATCAAATAACGTGAGATACTATGCAACAATTACTGTAACAATAATTGAATAAAACTGAGTGACTTCTCACGTAAACATCAATAATCAATATCGTGTGCTACTATGTAACTACGCGTATTACTGTATTTTTACTGACAGGTATTTCAACAGTTTAACGGTAAAACTTTCGCCGTTATTTTAATAAAAAGATATTTCTGTCATTTTTTTTTCCCGACAATAATTCCGTTTTGGGGTCCACCAATGATTGTGCCGTTGTACGAATATTCCCTGTTAAAACGAATATTTCTCGACCAATCGTATATTTTATGACAACTTGCATACTTTGCAAAATTTATAAATACTACCCACAACTATAACATTATATCAAATCCACACCATAATATTCAAAAATATATTTCGAAAAAAATTAATCTTTATTCATAAAAGTAGGGTCTTACTAACTAGTTTTCCGCCCATGACGTAGTTGAGTGCCTTGCATATCCCCCATACATACTGGACATGACAACTTACCATGATTCGACCAACCACTAATCATCTTACGTGCCGAAAAGTCAGTGATAGTCCACAACAAGGCTGCATTCATCACAAAATTCTGCCAAATAGATTTATCAAAAGTTTGAACACCTGTTTCCCACAGAATCTTAAGTTCATCGACTAAAGGTCTAAGGTACACGTTGATGTCTTTTGTAGGACTCTTATCCCCCGGTATAAGTAAAGTCAAGAAAAGATACGGATCCCTCATGCACATTGACGGTGGAAGATTGTAAGCTACCATAATCACTGGCCAAACAGAGTAAGGCTGACTAAAATTATTGAATGGACAGAAGCCATATGTAGCCATGCAAAGCCTGACATTTCTAACTTCGTTGGTAAATTATGTAAAACTGGCATCAAAATTCTTCCATTCATCTTCATCTGCTGGGTGAGTCAGCTGACCAGGCACGACATCCATTGTTCTATGTCAACTTATATGCTGAGCAGTGTGCGCAGACATAAATAGCCGCTGTAACATCAGTGCAAGAGGAAAGTACCGTAAAATCTTCTTTGGAACATGTTTCTCCTTCCCTCCACGTTTTACAATCTTGTACCAAGGCAAGTTGTATATATTACACTGCATCTGATCTTTGTCCTCCCCCATAGTATAATATACAATCCTGCTCACAAGCATCAATCTTTTTATACCCGAGATTCAACCCCTTAACCATCTTCTTCACTTCATAGTAATTCATGGGCAGAGTATTATTCCTAGGAAATAACTCACCGAAAATATCAAGTCAATCATTGAATCCTCTCTCATTACAGTCATACTCATTCTTGAAGTGTAAAAGGTTCGTCACTGCAGAAAGCCTAGTGTGGTTGTCATTTCCAGGATACAATAGGACACTCAATTCAGCTAGCAACTTGTAGAATGCAGTTGCTGAATCTTTTGGCTTTTGCTGAGCACTACTTGACGCATGCTCCTTTTCAGCCTAATCAATATTGGTAAGGGCATACACATCAACCAACATCTGCACAACAATATATATAGTTATCTAATTGTGAATCCCTCTGAACCTGTGAGACCCCAGATTTTATAAATAAAGATTTAAATTTCTCGAAATATTTTTTTGAATATTAAGGTGTGGATTTGAGATAATGTTATAGTTGTGGGTAGTATTTAAATTTTTTGCAAAGTATGTGAGTTGTCATATAATATTCAATTGGTCGGGGAATATTCTTTTTGTCGGGGAATATTCGTACGACGGCATAATCATTGGTTGACCCCACAACGAAAATACTGTCGTAGTTAGAAAACGACAAAATTATTTTATGAAAATAACGGTGGAGTTTTACCATTGATACTATTGAACTACCTGGTAGTAAAAGTACAGTAATACACGTGGTTGTATAGTAGCACACGATATTGATTATTGATGCTTAAGTGATAAGTCACTCAGTTATACTCAATTATTGCTACAGTAATTGCTGCATCATATCTCTCATATTATTGATTCGATTATCACAGTATCATCTGCATTATATGTTATTTTATTAAATCAATAATTGAGACGACAAAGTTATTTATATTATTAAATTATAATATTTACAATGTCTAGAAGTTCTGTCAAGGAGAGGTTTGGTCACCTAATTGCACGCCAATAGGGAGAAATCCTTATTGGAAAGCCCCCTCTTTCTTAAGAACAACCTGGTTGTTAAATATGGTGAGTTATGATATTAATGATGGACAAGTTCGTGTTGATTAAAGATTAATTTGATAGTTTCATTGTGTCGAAATTATTTGTGTTAAACATTTATTTCGATAGTAATTGTTGTCTGGAGGTAGTATTGTTCACTTGAGTATTTGGGACACTTTTTGTGTCAGAAATTACTATTCACGAGTTACTATTCACGGGTTACTATTCACCAAAATTACTATTCATTCTAGTATTGTTCACTCGAGTATTTGGGACACTTTTTGTGTCAGAGTTACCATTCACCGAAATTACTATTCACTTTAGTATTGTTCACTCGAGTATTTGGGATACTTTTTGTGTCGGAGTTACTATTCATAAGTTACTATTCACAAGTTACTATTCACGTGTTACTATTCATGAGTTACTATTTATGATTTACTCATGAGTTACTATTCACCCAGTTACTATTCAATCTAGTATTTTGCATTCGGGTATTTGGGTACAATATTATTCCATGAGGAGATGTGCTAATTTTTCAGATCGTTGGTTGAATGAATTAATATGGACCGCTGGTGGAAATTTATAATAGTGAATCAATATGGGTCGCTGGTTTAAAGTTTTAATAGTAAATCAGTATGGACCGTCGCTTTAAGTTTTAATAGTAAATCGATCTGGATCGTTCGTTTAAAAGTAAATCACTCTGGACCGTTCATGAATTAGTTACTATTCAATCCAATCTTCTATAAATAGAAGCTCATTCCTTCATTATTTCTTACGAATTCACTAAAACTCTAGAGAGAGAAATTATTGAGAGAAAGAAGAAGAGTATTCTGCTACTTCACTACTTCTATATCCAGTTTCTTTTACGATAAAGGATATTATTTGTTGCACCCATAAGGGGTGTTATTCTTTCTTATTCATGAAGAGAATTTCTGTTATTCTATTCTTTATTATTCTGTTGGAATAACCTGTAAAAGTGGCATACCCTATACATAACCTGTATACGCAGCATACCCTACTTGGTGAAATTCTTATGTTATTCCATTCTTATTTATTCTGTTGTAATAACCTGTATACGCGGCATACCCTATACTTGGTGAAATCCTTATGTTATTCCATTCTTTATTATTCTGTTGGAATAACCTGTATGCGTTGTTTACCCTATACTTGGTGGAATGACCTGTATATGTGGTTTACCCAATACTTGGTGATCTTCTTCTGTTATTTCATTCTTTATTATTATGTTGGAATAACTTGTTTATGCGAAGTACCGCATACTTGGTGAAATTGTTTTATTATTCTGTTCTTTATTATTCTGTCAGAATATCCTGTCGATGTGAATTTCACCTGACCTGGTTCCATTATTTATTATTCCGCATTTAATATTCTGTCAGAATATCCTGTCGGTGTTAATTTCACCTGACCTGGTTCTATTATTTATTATTCTGTTGGAATAACCTGTCTATACGAAGTACCGCATGCATTGTGATTTCTGTTGTTATTCCATTCTTTATTATACTCAGTTGATTAAAGTTTTGACTTCTATACTCCATGAAATTAATGGAATATCCTTGATATTTGCGCTTCATCCAGTATCATTTCATGGAAATATTCCTCTGAGCATTCTTAAATCTTTATTTACAAAGAAGTATCATGTTAACAATTTGGACGTTATTAGTTCGTAGATAAACTAATTCTTGAACTTGTTTTATTGAATTCTTATATCATTGTCATCATCCTCATGTTTATATTTTTGAAAGTCATATGTGGCTTGTAGTGCATAGATGGACTTGGTATGATTATGACCAGGGATTATTCGGTATAATCATGACCGTAATGTTACAAATGATATAATAAAGTTCTCATTGGCCCGTAGTGCATTGATGGACAGTTGTTGGCATAATCATGACCATTGATGAATACACGAATATCCTTGGCCCGTAGTGCATGGATAATTTGTGGTCGTGATACTAATGAATATCCTTGGCCGTAGTGCAGGGATGATGTGGATTATTTATTAAGCTAAGTCCCAGCGATAAAAGTGATGAAAAACTTTTTAAATCATAAAAGATAGTAGATTTTATTCTCTACTTGACTCTTTTAATGGATTGCTTATTCCGCTGTAGTTAAACTTGTTGTCTATTGTATTTTATCATTTTAACATTGTTGAAGGCTAATGATAATTTATCCTGCATTATCTTAGTCATAATATTTCTTACTGGGCTAGTTGAGCTCACCCTTTCTTTCACTGTTCTCTTCAGGAAATGAGAACGTAGCAGGGATTAGTCGGGGAATGGAGTGATGGTTCAGATGATAGTATTAGTAGTCCTCAATATTCTGTTAAATAGTGTGACAATAAATGTAATGAGGACTGAATTTGAGTTTGTATACTGTCTATGAGGACTCCATTGAGAATGAATATTGTCTAGAAGGTAATATTCTTGTTTAAACTCTCAGTTTATATTTTGTCGTATTTTACACGACAGTTGTATAATTATATTGTATTCGATTTATTTACCATGTATTTGACGACTCAAGATGGGTGATGTATACCTATTTTGGGGGCGTCAAAGTTGGTATCAAAGCTTAGGGATATGATCCCTGGCTAAGATGTGAGATAAGAACTAGGAGGGGAGAGACGGAGAATTCCTTCGTTAGTATAACCTACCTAAGTTTATTTGTTATTTAATTGGTCGGTCATAGTATAGGGATAATATGTGATATGTTATCTAATCCTTGTTTTGTGGCAGTATTTGAAAATGGCATCCGAGAATGTTGAGAACTTCAATGGAGCACAGGAGACCGTTGAGTCTCCACAAATCAATAATCAGAACAATGTGCATTAGGAAGGCAACAATCCTCATGCAAACAACAACATTGACCAAATGATGAACGATGGAATGTTCCGAGGCTTCATGCAATTCATTAAACATCAGGCGAGAGTGGCTCCTGTCCAAAATACAGGTGGAAACACTGACAACTCTCTAACGGTCACCGCCTAACAGTTCAAGGAGCTGGGACCTTCGGAGTTTTTTAGAGAGACAAAACCACTTAAGGCGGAGACGTGGATAAAGCAGATCTGCAAGATATTTGATGTCTTGGGATGCTCCGAGGAGCAAAAGGTTCCCTTTGCCACCTTCATGTTGCTTGCAGAGGCAGATTACTGGTGGGAATCTGTAAAGCGTACTCAACCTGCTGCACTGAAGATGACTTGGGAGAAGTTCCAAGAACTGTTCAACGACAATTACTTTCTCGAAAGTATTCTTCACATAAAAGAGGTAGAGTTCATCAAGCTGGAACAAAACAACATGACCGTGTCGCAATACGAAGCCAAGTTTGCCGAGTTGCCTCGGTTTGCATCCCATTTGGTTGATAACGAGGAGAGAATGACACGAATGTTTCTAAGAGGTTTGAAACCCGAGATACGTCAATACCTCATTTCTCATAAACTTTTTTTGTATTCAGATGTTGTTAATAGGGCTCAGTTATTGGAGTGCGATAGTGAGTCAACCCAACCAAAAGAGAGCAGCCGGCAAAATGATAATACCAGTTATAGCAGTCATCGAAGCGGTGATAATAAGCGTGAAGGGAATCAACATGACAGAAATGGTATCCACTTTGGTGGTAATCATGGCCAAAACAATAAGAATGAACATTTCAATAAGAGGAAATTTAACAATGATGGAAAGACGTCAGCACCAGCACCCGTTGTTAAGGATGGAGAATGACGACCTATCATATGTTTCAAATGCGGAGGAGAGGGACATATCGGTCCAAACTGCGCGATGCCGTCCAAGGCATGTTATAATTGTGGAAGAGAAGGTCACCTAGCCCGATTTTGTCGTTCATCGAAAACAAGTTCAGCTAGGATGGAGGCACCAAAGACCGTTTCAGAAAAGTCAAAACCGGTAGTGCAAGAGAGAGCGTTTTTTGTGACTTCTCAAAAAGCGAGTAACCCGAACAAAGTTAGCACGAGTTAGTTAATTATAAATAATTGCGAAGTCTATACCTTATAAGATACCGGTTCTACCCATTATTTTACATCTCTTGCTTGCGTTCAACGTTTAAATTTGACTCCGGAGAAGTTAGACTTTGACTTATTGGTTGAAAATTCGTTAGTAAGAGCCTTCATTACCTCCACTATTTATAAATCTTATTTGATTCAAATAAACACTTTAACGTTACCTGTCAATCTTATCTCTTTGAAAATATTTTCCTTCGATGTGATCTTAGGAATCGATTGGTTAACTACTCATCATGCTTTTCGTTAGGTTATTAGCTTTTATATTCATAACCAACCTGTTATGAGAATTCAAGCAACCAAACCACTAAAGTCAATCACTTTCATATCAAGCCATAAGTAAAGAGCCCCGATCCTTTCATTGTTGTCTTCCTTGTGTGGAATGCACCGAAGCCAAACTTTCTGTAGGAGACATCGTGAATTAAGATGACAAGTTGATAGGTATCATTGTGAGGTGCTATCCAGGTTAAGGGATAGAAGTCACAGTTGGTATCGTTAATAAATTTCCTGACGTATTCTTGAAGACTTCCTAGCCTACCCCTAGAACGTGAAAACAAATTTTGTATTGACCCTAGTACAAAACCCATTTCTGAAACCCTCAAATATTCTTCACCTAGAACGAACGTAACATTGCCAAAGACGTTGGCTCGAGCTGTTTAAGATTACGATCGTACCATTCAATATCATCGTGGAAGAACGAACGTGGTAGCTGACGCGTTGAGTAGAAGATCGTATACGTTTACAAATACGATGTTGTTAACACAAAGACTCATTTCGTATAACTTACAAATAATGAAGATAGAGTTAAAGACTCTAGGGACTCACGTGAAGATAAAGAATATACGATTAGAATTGGCTTTAATCGATAAAGTTAAAGTCGCTCAAGCTACATACCCAGAGCTGATGAATGTGAAGAAGAAGGTTCAAGAGGGCGTTATTCTAGAAGCAAGAATCGACGAAGAGAGGAAATCTCAACCCTCGATTTAATTGGCCCATTTAAAATCCTCGGTCGAGTAGGAACTGTGGCTTATAGACTTGTTCTACCGCCAAATATGTCGCGTGTTCATAACGTTTTTAACGTATCGACGTTACGTAAATATGTGAACGACCCGAACCATATTATTGATTTAGAACCGGAAGAGATAGCGGATAATTTAACTTATAAAGATGTACTTGTTAAAATCCTAAAATATATTCTACGCTTAAAGGTTATACCTCAAGAGTTAGAATCTGACGAAGTGTCCTCATCTGTTCGGCATACCAAGTACGTACGTAAATTTCGAGGGTGAAATTCTATAAGAAGGGGAGATTGTGAGACCCCAGATTTTATAAATAAAGATTTAAGTTTCTCAAAATATTTTTTTGAATATTAAGGTGTGGATTTGAGATAATGTTATAGTTGTGGGTAGTATTTGAAAATTTTGCAAAGTATGCAAGTTGTCGTATAATATTCGATTGGTCGGGGAATATTCTTTTTGTCAGAGAATATTCGTACGACATAATCATTGGTTGACCCCACAACGAAAGTACTGTCGTAGTTAGAAAATGATAAAATTATTTTATGAAAATAACGGCGGAGGTTTTACCATTGATACTGTTGAACTACCCGGTAGTAAAAGTACAGTAATACGCGTGGTTGCATAGTAGCACACATTATTGATTATTGATGCTTAAGTGATAAGTCACTCAGTTATACTCAATTATTGCTAGAGTAATTTCTGCATCATATCTCTCATATTATTGATTCGTTTATCACAGTATCATCTGCATTATATGTTATTTTATTAAATCAATAATTGAGACGACAAAGTTATTCATATTATTAAATTGCGATATTTACAATGTCTAGAAGTTCTGTCAAGGAGGGGTTTGGTCACCTAATTGGACGCCAATAGGGAGAAATCCTTATTGGAAAGCCCCCTCTTTCCTAGGAACAACCTGGTTGTTAAATATTGTGAGTTATGATATTAACGATGGATAAGTTCGTGTTGATTAAAGATTAATTTGATAGTTTCATTGTGTTGAAATTATTTTTGTTAAACATTTATTTCGATAATAATTGATGTCTGGAGGTAGTATTGTTCACTCGAGTATTTGGGACACTTTTTGTGTCAGAAATTACTATTCACGAGTTACTATTCACAGGTTACTATTCACCAAAATTACTATTCAATCTAGTATTGTTCACTCGAGTATTTGGGACACTTTTTGTGTCGAAGTTACTATTCACCAAAATTACTATTCACTCTAGTATTGTTCACTTGAGTATTTGAGATACTTTTTGTGTCGGAGTTACTATTCATGAGTTACTATTCACAAGTTACTATTCACGAGTTATTATTCATGAGTTACTATTCATGAGTTACTATTCACCCGATTACTATTCACTCTAGTATTGTGCATTCGGATATTTGGGTATAATATTATTCCATGAGGAGATGTGCTAATTTTTCAGATCGTTGGTTGAATGAATTAATATGGACCGTTGGTGGAAAGTTATAATAGTGAATCAATATGAGTCGCTGGTTTAAAGTTTTAATAGTAAATCAGTATGGACCGTCGTTTTAAGTTTTAATAGTAAATCGATCTGGATCGTTCGTTTAAAAGTAAATCGATCTGGACCGTTCATGAATTATTTATTATTCAATCCATTCTTCTATAAATAGAATCTTATTCCTTCATTATTTCTTACGAATTCATTAAACTCTAGAGAGAGAAATTATAGAGAGAAATAAAAAGAGTATTCTGCTACTTCACTACTTCTATATCCAGTTTCTTTTACGGTAAAGAATATTATTTGTTGTACCCGTAAGGGGTGTTATCTTTCTTATTCATGAAGAGAACTTCTATTATTCCATTCTTTATTATTCTGTTGGAATAACCTGTAAAAGTGGCATACCCTATACATAACCTGTATACACGGCATACCCTATACATTGTGAAATCCTTATGTTATTCCATTCTTATTTATTCTGTTGGAATAACCTGTATACGCGACATACCCTATACTTGGTGAAATCCTTATGTTATTCCATTCTTTATTATTCTGTTGGAATAACCTGTATGTGCGGTTTACCCTATACTTGGTGGAATGACCTGTATATGCGGTTTACCCAATACTTGGTGATCTTCTTCTGTTATTCCATTCTTTATTATTATGTTGGAAAAACATGTTTATGCGAAGTACCGCATACTTGGTGAAATTATTTAATTATTCCGTTCTTTATTATTCTGTCGGAATATCCTGTCAGTGTGAATTTCACCTGACCTGGTTCTATTATTTATTATTCCGCATTTAATATTCTGTCAGAATATCCTGTCGGTGTGAATTTCACCTGACCTGGTTCCATTGTTTATTATTCTGTTGGAATAACCTGTCTATGCAAAGTAACGCATGCATGGTGATTTATGTTGTTATTCCATTCTTTATTATACTTAGTTGGTTAAAGTTTTGACTTCTATACTCCATGAAATTAGTGGAATATCCTTAATATTTGTGATTCATCCAGTATCATTTCATGAAAATATTCCTCTGAGCATTCTTAAATCTTACTTTACAAAGAAGTATCATGTTGACAATTTGGACGTTATTAGTTCCTAGATAAACTAATTCTTGAACTTGTTTTATTGAATTCTTATATCATTGTCATCATCCTCATGTTTATATTTTTGAAAGTCTTCTGTGGCCTGTAGTACATAGATGGACTTGGTGTGATTATGACCAGGGATTATTCGGTATAATCATGACCGTAATGTTACAAATGATGTGATAAAAGTCCTCATTGGCCCGTAGTGCATGGATAATTTGTGGTCGTGATACTAATGAATATCCTTGGCCGTAGTGCAGGGATGATGTGGATTATTTATTAAGCTAAGTCCCAGCGATAAAAGTGATGAAAAACTTTTTAAATCATAAAAGATAGTAGATTTTATTCTCTACTTGACTCTTTTAATGGATTGCTTATTCCGCTGTAGTTAAACTTGTTGTCTATTGTATTTTATTAGTTTAACATTGTTGAAGGCTAGTGATAATTTATCCTGCATTATTTTAGTCATAATATTTCTTACTAGGCTAGTTGAGCTCACCCTTTCTTTCACTGTTCTCTTTAGGAAATGAGAACGTAGCAGGGATTAGTCAGGGAACGGAGTGATGGTTCAGATGATAGTATTAGTAGTCCTCACTATTCTGTTAAATAGTGTGACAATAAATGTAATGAGGACTGAATTTGAGTTTGTATACTGCCTATGAGGACTCCATTGAGAATAAATATTGTCTAGAAGGCAATATTCTTGTTTAAACTCTCAGTTTATATTTTGTCGTATTTTACACGACAGTTGTATAATTATGTTGTATTCGATTTATGCACCATGTATTTGGCGACTCAAGATGGGTGATGTATACCTATTTTGGGGGCGTCACAGAACCGGTTGGTCTACAGTACTACATGTCCATTCTCTAAACTGAGCTGATTCCACGTGATGAGTCTATACCGAATACCCATCCACAAACCCACGTGAATATAAGTGAAATTTAACTTCATCGGCATTCTTCCATATCATGTTTTTACACTTAAGACATGGGCATCTCATCTTTCCGTTCGGATCATTAATATGTTCTATTGCTTTTTTCATAAAATTGGACACCCCATTACGGTACGCATCAACTAATCCCTTTCCATCAATCTGTATCATACGGTACATCTAACTCTGATCAGATGATATCTTTAATTGAACAAAATACCCAATTAGATCAATAATAGTCACGAATATGGTCCATGCACGAATTTAGTTTACCTAATATATATCTCTACTCTATAGGGGTTAGGCTTCTATCCCGTTCTTCGATACGTCTCCTCATTAGTGCCAATCTTGAACACGTTTCTTCTATTTTAAGAAAATTTTGGCAGCACCTCCCCATGGTCTCCAAGTACACGAAATAAACCAAGAAAACTTAGTTTAAGTATGCATTCGGAGAACATGTAGAGACACCAGCTAAAAAATCTTCAAAAGTTTATAAAAATGTACCCTGTGAATTGACACTGTCCTAAGTGAGAGGCATAACATCCAGTAACAGTCCCAAATTGGGGACTATTCGACATTCACTCCTAATGAGTGAATGTCAAACGAGTTTCTAAGCTTCCACCTATATATACTACATGGACAAGTATATATTAAGTTTATTGAAGATTGTGACAAACTAAGAAAATACTTCTTAGTTTATTTTTCCAATAATAAATTAAGTAAATGCTACTCAATTTATTGTATTTTATTTTAAAACCTTGAATATGGAGACTACTTATTCAGTTTATTTTAATTGTAGAAAACTAAGCAAATGCTACTTAGTTTATTATTATATTTTATGTTAATTTATTTTATAACTTTGATTTTATGTTTTTGGGATATTTTTAATATAATTGTGGAAAACTAAGCAAATGCTACTTAGTTTAATTTTCTAATGATAAACTAAGTAAATGTTACTCAATTTATGATAATTTTTTATTTTATTTTATTTTTAGTATATTATATTAAATAATTTTGTAAATTTATTTTATTTTATTAAATTGAATTTATTAAAATAAATTTATTTTATTTTGTATTATATTATATTATATAATTTTTTTATTTATTAAATTAAATTTATTTTATTCAACTTAATTTATTTTATTCTAATTTATTTTTATTTTTAATTTAATTTAATTTTATTATGTTTTATATTTTATAATTCATTAAATTTATTTTATTTATTAAATTAAATTTATTTTAACCCATTTTATTTATTAAATTAAATTTATTGTATTTATTAAATTAGATTATATTTTATTATTATTTTTAATTTTTTTAATTTTTATTATATTATATTATATTATATAAAATATTAAATTTATTTTTTGTTATTAAATTAAATTAAATTTATTTATGCTATTAAATTAAATTAAATTTATTTTATGTTATTAAATTAAATTATTTTATTTCAATAATTTATTTTTTTATTTTTTAATTATCTAATTTTAAGTTTTTTTATTAAAATTAATTTAATTTATTAAAGTAAATTAAATTAAATTTATTTTATTATTATTTATTATTTATTTTATTTTGCACTATATTATGTTATATATTTTGTTAATATGAATTAATTTTTTTATTAAATTTAATTTCTTATTTTATATCAATTTGTTTATTTTAATAGTAATAAACTAACTAAATGACTTAGTTTATTTTACTATTGAAAAAATAATTAAATAATATATAAATACATCTTAGATCCATAAATTTGGTGAGTGAATAATTCTGACAAAAATTCCGTCAGAAATAACAAATATGACAATTCTAATATCAATCATTCAACTAACAACAACACATTATATTATACAAGGCAACCAAAGACTAACAATACATTTATAAGTTGTCATTGCACAAAAATATCAGCCTAAAAATATCATCATAACAATATCAGGCTCACTTTCATGACTAACAAAAATATTTGATTCAATACATGCATGACTAATAATATCAGTCTCACTTTCAAATTATGTAAATGAATAAGCTACCATTGTACAAATAAGATTAATTTAGGCAATAACATAAGCTGTTAATCAAAGTGATATATCAAATCTGCTAATTATATGCTATATATACGAATTAAGGAACAAAATTGGGGGAAAATCCTTGCTGCCAATCACAAATTATGCCAATAAATCAAACAAATTTTAAAAACTACATACGTACATACTCAAGTTTCCAGTCAAATTTTTAACACAAAATTGGGAAAAAAAATTAAGGCAACCCAAAATATATGACAACAAAATTTAACAAACAAATTAACTTACGAAGGCTAACCTTTAAGCTTTAATTGATCGGAGGAGGATAGGAGCCAGAAGCGGGAGGCAGGAGGCGGCAGAAGGAGGCAGGAGGCGGCGGAGTCGGAAGGAGACGAAAGGAAAAGGTGGTTGTCAGCAAAGGAGAGAGAGAGACTGATGCGGCAGGGGGGAGAACCGGGAGGAACTGGTGGAGAGGCGAGATATGAGAGTGAAAGATCGATTGATGAGGCGGCTGAAGAAATGAGATATATTAGGTTTTAAAACTTATTCTCGATGAACTTTTCATCGACCATATGTCTATTGAAACTAACTTATTCTCGACGGAACTTCCGTTGATGTTAGTCCAAGTTTCGTCTACTTTACTGGCGGAAACCTTAGCACCAAGGGCTGCCCCTTATTTTCGACAGACTTCTATCGATATTAAAGTATTTTTGACAGACCTATAGTCGACGGAATATTCCGTCGAGATTACCTTATGACCGACGAATTTTATCCAGTCGACTATAGTTCCGTTAGATTTAACCATTTTTCTTGTAGTGCCTGTAACTCGTGCTCAGGAACGACTCTGTCTCTGTTTCAAATTATATGATCATTATTGATTTTTGAAACTCAATTTGAGACATTTTCAAATTTAAAATTCTGATGACTAATTTAAAATTATCAAACAACAAAATTTACAATGAGTAAAACCTTTTAAATAATTTACAATATTATCATTGTATTGATTAAAATTAGAAAAAATTTATGTTAATTTTAAATTTAAAAATCACTTAATTAAGTTGACTTTAAAAAATCAACAATTACCGGACCAAATAATATAAAACAAAGGGAGTATCATATCCCCTTGAAGTTAGTTATAAGTGGCCTTATAAATAAAAACATAGTTCACAAGATTGTTATCTTAGAACTAATGGTAGAATAAAATAATTTGTAGTCCAATTCATCCGTCCTTGTTCCAAATAACATATATAGCTTTAGTGAATCATCTTGTCCTTACTCATATAAATCCAAAGATGAATTAATTTTGCGAATGTGTAGTTGAAACAATATTGCGAGTGCACGATCTTTGTGAGGTTTTGCAGTGACTAAAATTTTGCTACCTCCTCGACTCCTTTTCTTGAGCTAGGTTGATTGTTAATTTTAGTGCGATAAATTTGTACACAATTATTCTATATATTCTATCAAAGTCCTTGCACATTTTCTTATTTACGTAGTTTTAATTTATTTTGTTGTGACGTTCATGAATGTTTTGTATATTACAAAGATATATTTTCATCTTTGGATCTTTGGGGATGGGATTACTAATATTACAGATACGTCATGGTACAAAATTATTTGCATTACAAAATAAAACAAGATTTGCGAAATGTATATATCAATACATAAGATTAGATATAATTATAAGAGACCCCTACTTATTACACATCTTTTAAAAAAATATTACTAATATGGAAAAAATGTGTGTACACAGCTGTGTATTACACAGTAGGCTATAGCGACGGTTTTTTGGGCTATAGCGACGGTTTCACCCGTCATCATAGCTATTCTGGGCTATGGCGACAGTTTTCCGTCGCTATAACCCAAAAAATATGTCGTCCTAGACCTACTGTGTAATACACAGCTGTGTATATACATATAGCCCTACTAATATTTATTCACGTAAGTTGTAAAATATTTGTAATATATTTTATTTTCCTTAATTTTATGATCGATAAACCTCAATTCGAGGTTTCACTTTCCTCCCAACAATTTCTCTCTATCTCTCTAGCTCTTGAGCAAATCTTCCTTCTAACTTTACTTCTCTCCTTTTTGTTTTAGTTATTGTGTAATTTATTCTCACATGCAGAGCAGCAAAAGTTCGGTCAAAAACAGATGGATCTTTTCATGCAAGTATACATGCATTAGGGACACAGGAATTATCATCTTTAAACCATCACGGTTTTGTAGAACATGTAGTGGTTATCGATCATGACCATGTCAGTAGAAATTAAGATGATATGGCAATTTGGTGAGTGTTCATATTATTCTTAAATTGTTGATCAGATCTTAACATAGTCATTGTGGGCAAGGAAATCGTACCTTGTTAGGGTTAGGGTTTCGTGTTGGCTGAAGAGGAGAGAAATCCATGAAGAATACGGAATTGATTGGTTGATTGAAGAGGGGAGAACGACAGGTGGGCGATTACTCCAACGACGCGTGGCAGAACTCTTAGAATCCGGGAACCGTGTTAGGATAACAGGGATTCCAAGAGCCTTCTTGAGTCCTTCTAGTTGAGAGAATATCCAAACTCCTTTCTAGTGCTTTTAGGTGGAATCTCCGAGCCTTTAAGTCACCAAAAAGGGTCCTTTGATCTTCCAAGAGTCCAAGTCCTATGTCTGAAGAGAGGTCCAAACCCTTTTAGTGCTTTTAGGTGGAAAATCCGAGCCTTTAAGTCACCAAAAGAGTCCTTCGATCTTCCAAGGGTCTGAGTCTTGAGTCTCAAGAGAAGTCCCCTTCCAAATGGAATAGAAGGGGTATTTATAGGGTTTTCTGGAAAGTAGTCATGTGCAAGGCACATGCTTTCAGGAAAATTCCAGAAATACCCTTTAGTCCTTAGAGTAATGCCCATATTGCCCTGTCCTTCTAGCCACCAATCCAATCCCTCAATCAATTCCCAAAATGAGTCGCTTCCACGTGTCTTCTGCCTCGGGACACGTGGAAGATTCTCTCAGGTCTTGCTTCTTTATTTTCGGCTCTTCCGTCTTTTTATTTGATTATAATGTAGAACCCTAATTTGTGCATTTAATTTAATTAGGTCAAGAGAACCCTAATTTGCACTTGAGCCCACATTTGCCCCCTGCGCGAGAGTTGCGTCTTTGAAGTGACGATCGTGCAAAATACTTTAACTATGTGAATCCTGCTTCAAATTTCTGAAAAATCCACGGAGCTCATCTTGTAAGTCCTGAAAACAAAAAATCTTTGGAGAGGGGACTCCTAGGAAAGCTCTTCCAAAGATATCTTGGAAATCTTTTATCCAATTAATCTTTCCAAACCTTGCACAATTTTTGTTTCCCTAATATATATATATATATATATATATATATATATATATATATATATATATATATAAAATCTTATTTTATTTTGAAAAATAAAATAAAGTCTCTTTATGTAAAATCAAAACATTTACATTATTTTGGAAATAAGATCAAATCATTTCTATTTAGAAATAGAATATTTGATTCCATAATATATATATATATATATATATATATATATATATATATATATATATATATATATATATATATATATATATATCCCATGAAGGTGGTACAAGTTCATGGATGCCTAAAAAAAAGAAGAATTGATATATCAGAATGATTGATACAAAAGGAATGGATGAAGAATCTCCAAGTTCAAATTACTAATATGGTAAGATGGGGGAAAAATGATCTTGTGATAATTTGTACATCCATCATTCAAGCACAAAAATTGGAAAATAAAATAAAATTAGGAAGAAATTTGAAACTAAATCAGAATAGATTATATATTTGTCAAATAAAATCAAATCTCATAAAATCAAATCCTTCCTTATATTTTAAAAACAAAATCAAATCATTCCTATTTAGAAAATAGAATACTTATTTCCATTTTTTTTTGTTTTGCAATATCCATAAAATATGAATTCATCTCCATATAACTCCCATCCAAATTACTATTGTAAGTCATGTTGCTACGTTGTCCACCAAAATGGGACTACACTAGTAAGACTTGATTTCAGGACAATAAACCTGTTCCACGGTACAATATATATATATATATATATATATATATATATATATATATATATATATATATATATAATTAGGAAATTATATATTACCAAATAAAATATTTCTTTTTTTTAATCATAATGAATTAAAAGGCATACTTGAATCAATCAAAAAAAGTTATCTTGTTGCTACTTTAAGGACTTCAGCTTAAATCCTATAGTCCGAAGGGATTAAATTAATTAGCAATTATAGGATTAAACCATCCTTTTTTCTAAAAGAGAAGGAAAATCGTATCAAGGATTTATCAGTTTTCTTGACAAAGAAAAAACAAGGAAGTTGTTAGTATTATTAGATGAGCAAAAATATTGCTAAATATAAATTTAGCGACACTTATATAATAATATTTTTATTATTGTTATTATAGTAATACACATCACTTTAAATGATACTTGTTACTTTAACGATATAATTTTTACTTTGACAACATAATTTTTATTCTCATAATATCAAGAAGAATGGTTAGCTTTTATGTTAGAAGTAAATAAAATTCTTATAAAGGGCATTAGGGTAATTAGGATATACCGTAGCTCCGCTAGGGCAATTCTTGCCGGCTAACTTACAAGCCCACAAGCCAGTACCTTGGCCGTCAAAAATTCCACCGCTAATAGTAACACCGTCAACTCCTTCAAAGTGTAGCCAATTCCCAGCATTCCCGATAACCCCATTATCCGTAATGTATATGCATACCAATTCTAAATTAGATGCATGTGTCAAATCTGTATATACTTAAAATATTGCCTTATAATCTTTGTGTGGATGGAATCTATATGCATAATTAATTGATTATAGCCATAAATTAAGTCAATTTGATTTTACTTCCTACAGTTATGGATACAGATGTTCTCAAAATCTTTGAAAATAAATAAATAATTAAATTAGTGAACAAAGTAATAAGCATTTTACCAGGCGGAAACCATTTTGCTCCATTCTCCTTCTGAAGCCAATAACTAACAGAGTGAGAGAAAGGAAAAAAACGGGGAACCATAGTTATCTCCATTAGTGCTTTAATATACCTTGCATGGAGCCGACCAAAGAAATGCTTTAACCTTTAGGATCCTTTTCCCCCAAATAAATAAATGCATGGTGCTCCATATGCCAGGTGATTTAGGATAAATAAACACTAATTGGTATTTTTTTTAATGTAATGGACCTATTTGTTTTGTGTAGAAGAAGCATAGTCACGAAACCCTCTTAGAATCATTTTTAATGGTCTTTTACAAATTTGATAGGTGGTGGTACTCCAGGATGGATAATCTATAGACCGGGTGGGCAAATTTCATTGTTCTTCTAAATTTGAAGCTTTGCAATATCAGGAGGTCTATAATATCTATGGATAGCAGGTGGACAATATAAGGTAATTAAGCTATCTACCCTGACCAGCAGGTATTACTTGTGAATTAATGCATATAATGATAACATACCATACCTGGATATTTGAATTGACATGTGGTTATAGTCTGATTTTGAAATTTAATTGTTCACGTTGGATGGTCCATGTGGACATCGTTTAGTTGATGCTTCGTGATTGCTTCTTCTATTTCTTTTCTTTTCAGGTACTCATAGTATATAAAAAACCAATACTTACGCAATGAGGAAGGCATCTATTTCCTGGCCATTTCACCTTAAACAAGATCTTGACTTCAAAAAACGTTTTATTCATGAAGTACAAGGCAAACACGCAACGGGAACATCTATTTTGAGCCATTCATCTTAAAGGGATTCTTGGATTGGATATTCTCAAAAAAAAAGAAATAAACACCTAGAAAGGAAAGCAGCCATTACGAGCCATCACCCTTACAAGGATCTTGGCTAGTGTATTCTCAAAAAGGGAAGCAAAGCCGACAAGCGGAAGATTTATTCGAGCCATTCACTTAAACAAGGTCTTGGCTCGGAAATTCTGGTGAGGTAGCCATTATTCAATCAGTTGATCAACGACGGTAAGGAGAAGTTCAATGTAGGAGGGGAGAGCTCCCCTTAGGTGCTAACTCCTAGGGGAACCAGCCTAATGGCCTCTCCTTCAAATTTTGTAATTCGTCTAGCACCTTCAGGAATTATTTACATTGGACCAATGAGTATGAGAATGTTGATTATATGGATAGAATAAAAAATTGTATATTTTTCATGCATATCTATGAAGAGGGACATCGTATTCACCGGTACTGTGGTTGCCTCCCTATGCATATTAGTCATATGCTTGGGGGAATGCATCTTTACAACGGAAGATGCTAGTACAACAGTAGCATTTGCCTGCGCGTGGTACGCCTTGTGTGAGACGATTCGCGCAAAATATTTTTAAGGAGTGTGAGTCTTCACTTCTTGAAGCTGATTTTTTTGGTTTTACAAGCCTTGAAAACGAAGTCCATTAGGATAGTGAACCTTAGAGGAGCAAAACCCTATGAGGGAAAGCCTAGGGAGCTCTTCAAGGGGCTATCTAGGTATCTCTTAGCTTTCCTGGGACATGTCTCACTTACAGGCTAGGTTGCGACCTCTTTATTTTCAACATCATGTTGTTGCACTTCGTTCGGAAGGTCACTAATGTCTCTATGAGAATGACTTACTTTATGTAAAACTTTAGGAGCTTTCAAAATGTCTAGATAAAATTGAAAGACAAACTTTTGGAAATTGAGCAGCTACCTAAGACCTGAAGCGCTCGATAGCTCCATACGAATGGCTCATAGTACGAAACCCATGTGACTGAAGGCTTTTAGCTATTCCCCCTCTTAGTCGATATGTCATGGCCTTTAGATCATGAGCTTTCTAATTTTTATTTCCTGTATGAGAAAATTCATGTAATATATTCATTTATCAAATTGTCGTTTCTTTTATCCTATTGATTGCTTTTAATTTGAACGAATTTTTAAAACTCAATTTTAACATTGAATCTTAAGTTTGTTCGAATTAAGCTCAAGACAATCAATAAGATCTCATTAAAACATCAAACGATGAATCTTTTCAGAAAAAAACATGTTTTTGTTTTTTGGTTTTTTTTTTTTTATATGCAAACTAACACTTAACTATTACTTTTTTTTAAAAAAAATCTTAGAAAAAAAAAATATCAGCATAAGCCCGAAGTTTGCCAATTTATTGATAATGAAAATTGCTTTTAACGAAAATCATAACTTTCAAATAATAAAATCCTCGTTACTTTTTAAGTTGAACGTATACTTGTCTGGTTCGAGGACTTATAGTTAGGTTCTCGATTACTTTTAAAGTTGAAAGTATAACTTTTTCGGGTTTGACACGTATAGTCATGTTCCTCATTCACTTTTAATGATCAAGTGTAACACTCGGGTGCCTCGAGCACTTGGTCGCCATTTCTTGGCAAGTGCAGTCTACGAGGACTTGAAATCAGGTGCCGCGCACTGGGTCGTCCAATTCTGTGGCAAGTGTATCTACGGGACTTGAAATTAGGTGTCTCGTCACTTGGGTCATCCCATTTCTGTGGCAAGTGTGTATACGAGACTTGAAATCGGGTGCCTCGTACCTTAGAGTCCGTCCAATTTCTTTGGGCAATGCAGTTCTAACGAGGACTTGACCCATCTTGTTGTGTAGTTTTTATTTTTTTTTTTTTATTTTTTTAATTCATCAATTCTTGGCTGCTCCCTTGGTCATCCAATTATTTGGCAAGGGGATATTCTTGAGGACTTAAACCACCATTTTTGGTGGACCACCATCTTGGGTGGATTTTTAATTCATCTGTAGTTCAGAGTTCTTTCGGTGGTAGAGTCAGTATTTGGGTTCTTGGCTTTTGGGACTGCACCATGGGTGATAGTGTTGCACATTTCTTCTCCTAGTTCAATCTCCCCGGCCGCCAGCTTCTCATGGTATATCCTCCGCAGACTATAACAGTCCATAGTGGAGTGCCCCACGTATTGGTGGTATACACAGAAATCTGGTCTTCTTTTCATCTCTTCCGTCACAACCAACCGGGGCCTTGGAGGTTTCACTACTCCATGCTCAACCCATTGTTCGTACAGGCTCCTGAATGCCTTCTCGCTGCATGTAATAGCCTCCAGAACTGGCATTCTGGTATACTTGTCCTCATGCTTTTCTCTGCTTCGGTCAAATTTCTCATTCTTTTTCCTCTTGCCCACTTGTGGTTTTGACTGAGAATCCGCCAAAGCCACAGTTGCTGTCCTCTTTTCCTTCCATGTAACCATCGCATGGCTGGTGGGAAATGTCATGATTCCTCCCAAGTCTTGTGAAAAAGATGAGAGGGTCGCAAATGAATCACAAGCTTTGGTAATGAGGTGGGGCTTGAAGGCGTCTAAAGCACCATTGTTGCATATGCTAACCAAGTTCTTTTCTTCAATTGGCTCTGCACACTTCTGTGCTTGGGCCCTGAACCTATCCACGTAATCTGACAGCTCCTCGTTTGGCTTCTGCTTGAATCGCATGAGCTCTACGATGGTTACCTGTTTCTGCACATAGAAAAATTTCTTAAAAAATTGCAATTTTAGATCATCCCAATCATGGACTGATCCCTTCTCCAAATTGTAGTACCAACTGAAGGCACTATCCGTCAAAGTCTTGTTGAATTCCCTCATCAACAAGTTGTGGTTGTTTACTTCATCATATCCTAGCCATGGAGACATCGACTCTACGAACCTGGCAATGTGTTCTCTGGCATTTCCTTTCTCCCCATTGTATTTTGGAAACTGCGGGGGATGCTCAATATACCCCGTCGGATAAGGTTGCCTCCGAATGTGTGCAGGGTAAGGTGGAGTAAAATCTAACTCTGAGGGTCGGGACGTCTTCTTGCGAAGTTGATTGATCACATCGATCATATCATCTTTCATCATGTACTGGCTTGTGGCGTGAACTCTCTGGGGTGTTGTAATATACTGATGTATTGGCGGTGTGTATGGCAAAGAGATTGGTTGATGTACACTTGCATCGTGCAAAGCTGGCATTGGTGACCTTTGCTGGCTCACTCGCTGGATATGGCTTGGGACAGTTGACATCTGCACTTGTGAAAATGCTTGAAGAGAAGTTGGGATGATGTTCGTTTGAGGTTGGCTTGCTTCCAACCTAAGTTGTGTCCCGTCACCACTGTTCTGGAGCTCCAAGTTGATTACTGGAACCGATTGACTTTCCGTCAATGGAGGTACAATCTGGTTCTCTTTGTTGTTGCTGCCATTGTTATTGTCCTCCACTCCTACTTGTTCTCCATGCGAATTGCCTGAGAACATGGCCTTGAAGGTAGGGATCTGCATCAATTGTTGGCGAAAGTTCCCCATCTCCTCTTGCTTCCTCTGCATCTCCAACATCATGGTCATCATCATCTCTTGTCCTTCCCGTGCTTCCTTTAATGCCTTGAGCATCTCCAGTTGCACAACATTGGTCTGCTCTCCGCTTGCATCCTCGCCTTGCCTTCTTGCAGTTGTGTATTGTTGATTGGCCATATGTGGTGATGTTGAACTCCCTTCTGAAGCGTCTTCAATAATTGGTTGATCAAAATCCAGGTTTTCGCCTTGGAAAGCTTGAGTGGCTTGCCTTGAAACTGGATCTGGTGAGGTAATGTTATTTGTTGATGAAACAGCTTTTCCTGTAGTTCTCCCACTTCGAGAAGTGGGCATACCCTTCACGAATTCTACACCTCCCCAGCAGAGTCGCCAAATAAATGTGGGCAAGGAAATCGTACCTTGCTAGGGTTAGGGTTTCGTGTTGGCTGAGGAGGAGAGAAATCCAAGAAGAATACGGAATTGATTGGTTGATTGAAGAGGGGAGAACGACAGGTGGACGATTACTCCAACGACGCGTGGCAGAACTCCTAGAATCCGGAAACCGTGTTAGGATAACAGGGATTCCAAGAGCCTTCTTGAGTCCTTCTAGTTGAGAGAATATCCAAACCCCTTTCTAGTGCTTTTAGGTGGAATCTCCGAGCCTTTAAGTCACCAAAAAGGGTCCTTTGATCTTCCAAGAGTCCAAGTCATGTGTCTGAAGAGAGGTCCAAACCCTTTTAGTGCTTTTAGGTGGAAAATCCGAGCCTTTAAGTCACCAAAAGAGTCCTTCGATCTTCCAAGGGTCTGAGTCTTGAATCTCAAGAGAAGTCCCCTTCCAAATGGAATGGAAGGGGTATTTATAGGGTTTTCTGGAAAGTAGTCATGTGCAAGGCACATGCCTTCAGGAAAATTCCAGAAATACCCTTTAATCCTTAGAGTAATGCCCCCTGTCCTTCTAGCCACCAATCCAATCCCTCAATCAATTCCCAAAATGAGTCGCTTCCACGTGTCTTCTGCCTCGGGACACGTGGAAGATTCTCTCAGGTCTTGCTTCTTTATTTTCGGCTCTTCCGTCTTTTTATTTGATTATAATGTAGAACCCTAATTTGTGCATTTAATTTAATTAGGTCAAGAGAACCCTAATTTGCACTTGAGCCCACAGTCATTAAGACTGATTTTTAAGTCTCAGATTCAATTTTCACTTGTGTGAGTTTATTTCTTTTATTATGAGAAATTTGTTTCGTCTTTTTGACAGGTTTGATTGATTTTTGATATTTTAATAGTGATGATGTAATTGATTATGAAATTATATTCTTCAAAAAATGGGGCTTTCAAAAACAAAAAATATTATCATTAAATTAGCAAATTATTGCCCAAGCAAATCAAAACCTAATCCTCTAGTATATTTGTTCCAAAAAACCAATTGCATTTTCAACTACTTCAAATGTATCAAACTAATGGAGAAATGCAATTTATTTTAAGCACATGATTTGCTTATTTTTAGGAACAATAATACTGGATCAAATTTAATAGTAGTTTGTTAGAAACAAAAAATGTGTCATTTTTCCCACATTGCATAAATATTACTCTCTTGTCCCAAATTAAATACTCAGTTTAAAAAAAAGATCAATTGGATTTTTTTTAGAATTAGTAATTATATATGCATATATAAATATATTTTTTAAAGTATAAAAATTGGGGTTAGTAGTAAATTGATATAAAATTAATTTTAAAAATAATTAAATTGACTTTAAAAAATTAAAATTGACCAAGGAAATATGAAGTAAATAACATTCACTTTAAGAGAGGTGGTAGGATCTCTCTCCTAACAAGTGGAATATATATATATATATTGGTTCAACTTCCTCGTGACACTGTGGGTTGATACATGTTTTATACATTTATTTGACATGAATCAATAGTAATTTGTGTCGATATATTCGTGAACACTATAACGTTAATAAAAAAAAGAAATTGATATTTTTACATAATTTTTTAATATTTTTACATGAAAATTATCGCTATAGATCTTATAACTGTCGCGACACTTTTCATGTAAAAATATTAATTTTTTAAAAAATCACTATTTTTATGATATCATTGTAAAATATAAATTTTTATAAGGAGAGAGAAAGAGAAAGAGTGTTCTCATAAAATAAATTCAATAGGGGATAGTTTAGTTTCAACTCTCTTCCATCCCAAAAAAGAATCTCAACCCTCAAAATATTAAAAAAGTCATGAATTAATTTCTTAATAACCCTTAAACCATACTCAATTAGTTAATGTCACCATTCTCATATATCAATTCATGATCTTCATTCTCTTCTTCATATCATTATTTATTTGTGACTTAATTATCAAATGATTCCCTTCATTTTGATTTTATCTCAAGAGAAGAAAAAAAATATACACTAGCTAAAATCTTTTCAAAAAAATCATTTGAAAACTAATAATATATAGTAGCTAGAAAACTCACATACACTTGTATCCAATCATTACTTACCCATGCATCTCTATTCTGCAATTTGCATTTCATATTTATTTTGTATTCTTGTGCATATAAGATTGTAGGACCTAACCTCAAGGACTGATCAATAATTCACTTCACATGCATGCATTCACAGAGAACAAAATTATATTGAGTTATATATGTACATGCGTATGGTTGTGAGGGGAGGAAGAAACTTCAAAAATTTATTCTATTTGTGATAATATTAATTTTTTTTCCCATGAGTGTGCACGTGGCCGCACACGTATGTGCCTTCAAATATGTACCCTACCATTAAAAATTAAAATCTAGTTCATGGGTGGATTCATGATACCCTAAAAAGCTTCTTCATATAACTGGCATCCCCTTCATTACGTTTAATAATTTTCCATAAAATATATTCAGCAACATAAATATTACTTATAGTAACATGATAAAATTTGTCATTTTAGTAACACAATAAAACTCATCGTAAATAATTATGCCTTTACAAGTATTACTAAAAATAATATTTGTGTCGTTGAATGTGTATTATAGAATATGAAAGATATCTTACTCCATATATGTATAGTTATAAATAGTTATATATATAGAGAGAGAGAGAGAGCTTTAGGTGTAGGTGGTCCGCATACGAACCTCCTATAGCAACAGTCTGGTTCGTCGCTATAGGTCAAAAATATGTCGTCAAAATTATAACGGCGGACTGAATCGACGGTTTATTGTTCTATAGCGACAGACTGAACAGTCGCCCAGACCATCGCTATAGGTGGTCCGCATGTGGACCAGCTGAAGCTCTATGTGCGTGTGACGGACCTATAGCATACCCTTTATCCAACATACCTTGCATACCCTCCTTTAGCGATGGACGGGACGACGATTCGGTCACTGTGTACTACACAGCTGTATAAATATAATTTTTTTCATATATATATATATATATATATATATATATATATATATATATATATATATATATATATATATAACTCACTTCGTATCCAGAATTTTCAATGATTGAGATTTTCTTTTCATATTTTCCTCTTTCATGTATAAATTTGTCGGATATCAAAATGACTAATAGTATTCGTGCTAAGAGTAGTCAAAAGGCACTGGGGAGGGGGGAGGGGGGAGGGGGGAGGGGGGAGGGGTCCACTATCAAAATTAAATAGTGCTATGGCAGTGAAGAGGATCATGAATGTGAAAGGACGATATCGCTCTGTCACATGCCTATTGAATTATATTGGTTCATCGATGACGAACCAAAAAAATAGTAGGATCCCAATAAACCATGATTGAATTCGTCCGTTAGAAGAATTATATAAATTTAGGCTATCGGTTTTAGTCGAATGCGGGCCTGAACTTTTAAGGTTAAACGAGTTGAGTTTCATTGTAAAACAAACTTATTAATTAATTAATTCAGATGACTTTTTATAGGAAGTTGCTAGCTAGCTTCTTGATGATGAACTAGAACTACTCACCCAAACAAGGGAATTTTTCCAATCAGACACATCTCTTATGTTTCAAGAAAACATCAAAAAAAAAATATTCTTTCCCTTTATTATGAAATATCACAGTCAAGAAATCTCCATCAAAGGGACCCCATTCCTCTGTTCCTCACAGAAGTAGTAGTCTGCTCATGCAGTGTGCAGATAATGAAAACTGCAAAAGTTTTGCCTTACCTTTCACTTATAAGTACTTATTTATTTATTTATTATCCACAGTTCTCTAATTTACCAATGTTTGGATCTAGATAAATGTTAGTGTTTCAAGAAAACTATAGGACGAAGGAATTTGTGGCTTTCCATTTAGATCAAAAGTAATTTCCCTTTCATGTTGACTAACACTTTGATTTCTCTCTTCTTCTTTTTTTGTTTTCTTGTGGGGTTTTCAATTTTTTCTACCTCCGGTGGATTTTCGTCAAAGGGGGAACTTTTATAATTAAATTTAAATTAATAATAATAATAAAATTATCAAATATAAATTTTAATTAAAAACACATAAAAGTCTCTACAAATTATTATTTGAGACTTTATTTCTTGAAACTGTTTAATAATACTTGATCTTGAAAAGTTTCTTTCATATATATATATATATATATATATATATATATATATATATATATATATTCATCCTATTTCCAAATATCAAATACAAATTCACAAAATAATAAAAAAAACAAACCAAAAAATAATTTGATATTATGAACAAATTAAACGCCCACTACTATATATAGTCTTTAATCAAAATGAAATATTCACAACTTATTCTTTTATTGATTTAAATTCAACATCAAATGACACACATACCAAAAATTTTAATATGTATTGTAAAGATGCTCTACATGTGTATAGATGTACTAATTAACATGAATTAATAAAAATAAATAAGGATCAAAACTAAGTAATTAACCACTAATGAACAATTTGATAAAATTGAATTAATGATATTTAACTTTGATTTTAAAATTTTGGCAAAATCAAATAGACTCTTGCAAATAAAAATTAAAATTTGAAGTTAAAAGAAGATATTAGAAATTCCTAACTTTTATTTATTTATTTTTTATTTTAGGGTGGGCACCAATTTACCATCTTAACACTATACTAACAAAAAAATAATCAAGGGTGGGCACTTGCCTTCGGAAATGACTTATTTTAAATGATTTATAAGTTAAAATATAAGTTGACTTACATTTTTTTAAGTTGTTACTTATAAATAAAAGTATTCGACATTAATTTAATTTATAAGTCAAAAATTAAGTTATAACAAGTTACGAAGGTGTTCGGCTCATAATGATTTATAAGTTAAAATAAATGTAAAGATTACTAAAAATGACAGTACTAAAAAGAGGGGTAAAATAAACATTACATTTGATCAAACTAACTTATTTTTTACTTAAAAATTAATTTATAAGTAGAAAAATAAGTCATTCCCAAGCAAGTGAATAATAACAAATGACTTATATATTGGTTTGACCAACTTATAAATCATTTTGAACATGCTCTTAGTGCGTAAGCCCCTGCTACCCCCTCTCTTTATCTCTCTCCAGTTAAAAGTACCATATTTAATTTGGAGAGTGGTTAGCATGAAGTTAACTTTGGTCAATTGACAAATACAGTGTCGACACACATGAGGATCGGAGTGATCTCTTCATGCGTGTAAGCACTGTATTGGTCAATTGACTAATTTATCATGAAGTTGAATTCATGATAACGGGATCTTTTAACTTGCATTAGAATTCAATTCCTACCAAACTTTACATGCATCCAGGGCTCTTATACATTAAGTACTCTGTGTCGGTTTCAAAATAAGAGTATTATTCGAAATTTGACTTTCTTTATATGTTATTAAGATGTAGTAATAAAAAGTTTTAAATCAAATTCTCTCATTTTGGGACGGGAGCCAAGGTGAGGGGGAGGAAATGATTTAAAGATTTGTTAAGAGTAAAAGCTATCTCCATCCTTAGCAGACACCGATAGACACCCATTTAAGAAAAAAATGGTTTATTGAATGTTATATTTGAATTTTTGTGCTTTACATATGATTCAAATTTGGAGAGGTCCATTATTGAAAGAGAGAGGTAAGGCTAAAGTAATAAAAAAATTCCAAGGGAACCCAAAAAGACTTAGAAATGTTGCAGAATGCTAGAATGTCACCATCTCAACTTAAAAAGAATAAAAACTATTGGGGTTAAAAAAGCTCAAATCCATGGTAAACAAATTAAAAAAAGAAAAAGCTAGAAACCCAAAAAGTAAAACATCTTTTTGAATAGTTAACAGACATAAATTACTACCAGTGGCTCCAAAGCATATCAAGAATAGAAGATAAATGAATGGAAACATGAAATAGTACTTGTTATGAAACTCTACCACAATTACATACAAAAGATGATCAGCAACAAATATGAAGATTCTCTTTAGCAACTGCTAGGTATTGAAAAGCTGAGAAATTCTGTATCAGAACCTATTTACAGAACGGAAATAAAGGGAACATTCAAAAAAAAAAAAAAAACTCTATAGCACACACCTGTTGAATTTGAAGCTTTCCCATATTGAAAGCAATTAAGCGCAGGCTAAGAAAAATGTCCGAATGTGGCAGATAGTCTCTGAAAATTCTTAGAATATATGTCGGCAGCAGCTTGTAGAGGCTGCTGTTGTTGCTGGTTTTGATGCCATGGAGAATTTGGAGAGAATTGCGTTTCGGGTTTAGTCTCATGAGAATTGTACATATGATCTTGAGAAGAATGATTTTGCGTTGAATTTAGCAAGAATGGAGCTTGGAGATATTCACTCCATTTGATTTCATCTTGTTCTCCTTCCACAGAATGAATTTGAGCTTCTTTTTCCAATTTTCCGCCATCTGTTCCTCCCCAACAAAAAGCAACATTACTGTTGTTAGTATTATTGGTCTCAAAATTATATGTCATGGTATTTGTACTGCTGCTACTGCCACTGTTGGTAATTGCATTGGCATCCCAATTCTGCATCCTGTTGAGATGAAATGACCCCATCGAATTGGATACTGGTGGAATGATAGTGGAATTGAATTCCGACATCATTTCTGATGATTTTGAGGCCGGATTCATGAAGAAAAGATTAGTGGAGTTTAAATTCACCGACAGGTCTATTTCAGGTCGTCCATAGTTAAACTGGTGGAAAGAGAGATACCCCGCCAAGTCCGAATTAGGCTTGGTTGTGGAGGTTTCATGGGAGGTAATAAACCTATTTAGGAAGAATTCTTGTGTTGGTGGCGGCGTTGAGATATTGCAATTGTTTTCTATAAGTGGATATCGGTTTATTGATGTAATGGGAGGTTGTGGTGGTGTTTTTGGCTTGTCCTTTGTTATTTCTTGGTTGGAGTTTTCGTGATCAACAAAGTTTAGCTCGTATGATTCTTCTTCTGATGCTTTGTCATTGTTTCTGTTATTGCTTGTGGATGGTTTTTCTTCATGCTCAAGCTCGGAGAGGGGTTTGTGAGTATTGGGATCAATGCCTTTTTGCCTTAGTTTTTTCTTGATGGAAGAGTTCCACAAGTTCTTGATTTCGTTATCGGTTCTTCCTGGTAACTGAGCTGCAATTTGAGACCATCTGATGAATTGTATTAGTATTAGTATTACATACATGATAGGAAGTACTGCAAAAAAAGAATCATAGAGTTCAATGGTGATTAATTAATAATTACTTGTTGCCAAGAACTGCATGCAGTTCAATAATCAAATTCTCTTCTTGTTGTGAGAATGTCCCTCTTTTTAGATCAGGCCTTAAGTAGTTGATCCACCTTAGCCTACAGCTTTTTCCACACCTTTGAAGTCCTGCAATAGTTCAAATTTTGAAAGAAAAAAATCAAGAAAAGGGCATGTGTATATTAGTTTTGAATGCATTTTTGTTTGGCATTTGAAAATTTGAACAGTAGAAATTAAAAATGGAGAAAAATTAACAATATTTGGGCATACATGTATGTATGTATGTATGTACCTGCTAATTTTGGGACAGAACTCCAACAGCCATGCCCATACTTTGTTATATGTTTCACAAGTTTTTCATCTTCCTCTGGTGACCAAAGGCCTTTCCTTAGCTTTTGCTTGTAACAGCAAGAATGCTTCCCCATATGAAAGAAAAAGAAGAAAAAGAAAAAGAAAAAGAAAGCTATGAAAAAGTTGTATCTATAGAAAACTAGTTACTAAATTGTCAGCAAAAGGAGAGGGGGAGGCTCCTATGTAGCTAAGGATAGAGAAAGGAGAAGAGAGAGATGATAGGGAGAGTTTAGAAAATGAAAGGGCAGGCTGGTAGGGAATCAAATTAATAGGAGGGCTGAAAGAGAGAAAGGTTTCTTTTCAAGAAGAGGGGTGACTCCAGATTGTGGTTCTAAATTTAATATGATTTGTTTTTTTTTTTTGAGAATTTATATTATTATAATTTTATATATTTCGTGGGTATCGGTTAGATAAATATTCCGACTTATTTACACAAAGAAAATAAGAATTTTTCAATACGATTATCACCTTTTATGTTATTATTTTTTTTGAAATGTGAAGATGGAGTTCCAATTATCTGACTTGCATCTGTCTCATCAAAAAGTTTGAGAATTAATTAATGAGTTTGACAGCACTGGTGTGGGGTATATTGACAGATATTTATGGTAGAAAACAGGAATTTTTTTTCAAGTTCAATCCCCTTTCCAATTTCCTTATCAGTAAAAATTTGATAAAGGTTGTGGCACGTACATAGCGTATTAAAGGACGGTTTAATGTAGTTGAAGATTATGACAATCAGATTATAAAATTTAAATTCAATTATTTTGTAATACAGTAATAGTAAGAGTTTTGATTTAATTTGTTTAAGGGTATCCTTAAAAGATTAATAAATACATAAAACAAACACTATTTATACCAATTTACTTAAAATATGATTCAAATAAACTGCATATATACAATATGCACCAAAGTTATCACAACATTCTAAAAGAGGCGGCAAAGGCAAATAATCCTATTTTATGGCCAACCCAAAATTATTTATTTATTTTATTTTGTTAAAATCATTAATTTTAGTATATACATCTCTTCATAATATATATATATATATATATATATATATATATATATATATATATATATATATAAACAATTGTACTTAACAAAGAAGACTTTTATTGTATTGGTTAAGAAATGAACCAGTCTTTGTTGAGATTCCAATTAAACACAAAATCATCCAAATGATTAGAAAAAGGTTAAGATGTTCTTGAAGATAAGTAATGGCCATGATTAGTTAATACTTGCAATTATATATAGTTAACTGCATTAAATAAATGAAAGTAAGAACTTCTATATATATATATATACGGTTAGACATTCTCTTGTCTTTTCTGACAACTCTGAATTAAATACTGCTTGGTAACTTCTTTGCCAGCATTTTTTTTAAATATTTTATTTGGTTCTTTAAAAAATTAAATAATTATTTATGAGACCATTTATATTTAATATTTGGAAACCAAAGGCATATTTACTTTCTCTCACAAGAACTCCCAATTCTACCAACTCCAAGAACCATTTATCTCCCAAGAAAGAATCAATTTACATAAATAATAATAATAATAACCCACAAAAATTTCAACTATTCATGATTGGTTTTGGAATTTTTAATTTTATTTAGAATTTTTTTTTTGGGAGAAAAAAGATGTCGGTTTCTTGTCTACATTCGGATATTGTAAGGCTAAAAATTAACTAAAAAAAATTGAATAAGTAAACACAACCGACAATCACAATAATGTGGTTGTCATATACTGAATTGAATTATGAATTACTGGAAACTTGAATGAGGACAAGTGCTTTGATTAATTATTTCAAGTTTTCCAGGTAATGATCTCAAAATAAGACAATTTTATCACAGTATCGTTCAATTAATTATCTAGGCATATCTTTATGATTAATTGGATAAGTTTTTTTAATTTAATTTCATGGTATGCTTATTTTTTATACTAAAAATCACATTTCGAGTTGTAGGAGTGTTGTTTGAGGAACTTTTCTAGTTGTGATGATATTATTAAAGAAATGTACTAATTGATATACATGCATGATAGCATGAGTTTTGCATGCATGTTATGGTTTAGGTATTTCTACATATACATACAACATTAATTTCAATATTTATACACCTGAATAGATTAGAATTATCGATACCGAAGTTATAATTTGAGTACAATGTGCATGGCGTTGTCAGCATAAAACATGAAATGAAAAAAGAATAAATATTGCATGCATCAAATTGCAGCTGATAATCCCGTCACTTGTCTGTCTCAGTAGTTTAAAGAAGAAGTTTGGAGGTCTTGAGTTCGATTTTTACTCGAAACAACATAGAGATCACGGACCGGAGACGTAAGCCTGTTTCAAAAGTCTTGTTGTTTGAAATGGAGAGATTAGTCCGACGTAAATCAGATACTCCACATATCAAAAAAATAAAATAAAATTGCAGCCAGCCTGGTCGAATAAATACTTGCATGGACTGATACTTGTATTATATGCAACAAATAAGTTCCAACATGTTTGTATAGGTGCTAACCCTTTCATTTTCTTCTTCTTCTTCTTCTTTTTAATTACCAATGAACATCACATTATAAAGATGCGAGGTGGGCGCTTAGTCGCTTAACACAAAATCAACGAAAGGATTTGTTCAACTTTATAAATATTGAAGATATATGCATGATTTTCCGACAAGAGATCTACCTACTATGTATTGCGATAAATTTACGCTGAATTATAATTATAAAACTTGTCAAAATATGAGATTGATATGAATTATAAATTACCATTAAAACTTATTCATTAAGAATAATCTTATTACATATTTTTTCAAAAAAATTACCATTAAAACTTATTCATTAACTTAAACATTTGCAACATATAACATATATAATTTTCCTTCCCACAATATATATTAACAATTTACTTTATTGTCCGGAGATAAAGAAAAACCTAGGTGAAGTCTGTGAATGAGAGCAATAGTTTATCTGCAAATAGAACTTTTGTGGAAATACTAGCTAATAGAAATTAATTACATATAGCATACACTCATCTATCCCAAAACAACAAATATATGGGTACCAAACAAAAACCTGAAAAATAATTACGGATGTAACTTTGTCTATAGAATTAGTCAAGAACTAACATGTCAACTTATACAACTATTTGTTATACCAATTATGTACGAAATGATTACATCCACAATTTTTTTCACAATATTTGTCCGATATATATATATATATATATGTAATTTTATTTATTCTAAGATGCTTTCGTTTGACTTTTTTTCTCTCTCCCAAACAATACGTTTATCCTTGTGCCTTGGATAAATTTTCAGATGGGAGTGAAAATAATATTCTCTCCCTTCTACAATGTAAGATTAAGTTTTAAAGTCAAACTGAGACCTAAGATTTCAAACTTAAAATTGATGTAATTTTTTTAATTTGAAAAATTATTAATCTTATAATTATCCGTATATATTATTTTAGATAATTTATAATATTGATGTAATTTATTCGAATTTTAAAATTAAAAATCACTACTTTTAGATTGTTTATAAAATTTATTAACTATCAGAACCGTATATAACCTCATAAAATTAAAATCGTAATAGAAGACATGACACAGATGATCATTATTCTTAAGATCTTTATTCGCTTTCACCACGATCAATTTGTTATGGGTTATGAATGATATACTTTCAGAGTATATGTCAAACCTCAAAACTGAACAAACTTGTGATAACAATTCAGATTTGTTCCAAATGAACATTTCTTTGTGATATTTTGATTTTTGTAGAAGATTTATTCCAAGTGCTTAGTATTTTCTTATGTGTCCTTATGTGTGTGTGTGTGTATATATATATATATATATATATATATATATATATATATATATAGCCCGGCTCTCTCCAATGAACTGGAGGAAGCGAACTAAGAGTGAACCGGCTATAACGACGGTTTTTTCCGTCGCTATAGCATATAAAACCAATTTTTTATGCTATAATTAGCTTTCTATGTTATAACGACGAAAAAAACCGTCGTTATACCTTGTTTGTTCTTAGTTCGCTAGAGTATATATATATATATATATATATATATATATATATATATATATATATATATATATATATATATATTGTAAGTTACACTTTACAACTATTGACACTACAAGAAAAAAGCTTTTTTGCCACCGCATATCAGTGACTGCCTTTGGTCATCAATGGCCATCAGCAATCGCATGAGGTGTCTAATATAGATTGCACATAATCTGGTTGATGTGTGGACATCAGCGACCATCTTTAGCGACCACAGTATCAGCGATCATAAAATAGAGACTGATTCCATTGTTGAGCTGAGTCACCGTGAGTCAGGTGTCAGAGGTGACCTGACCCACGACCACCAATAGCGACCGACGCGGTCGCTAATACCCTCGAGTCATATGTGGTCGCTGAAAAGGATTAGCAACTGTATGCGGTTGCTGATGATTAAATTTTTTTAAAAAAAATTGTTGTAATTTTGTGGATTTCCCAAAAAATGTTTACCTGTTTTGTACCTGCTTTATATCTCAACACACATCAATATATATAAATAAACCAACATCCATACAAATTCATCAAAATATATATATATATATATATATATATATATACACAATTTAATAAAACCAACACAGTAATATAAACTTCCACGCATACTATGCTCATATATACAAACAAGTACCGTCCAAGTAAAATTTATATACAAATGTCATAACGTACAATATAAACATGTGTTCAATTATTTAGAGGGTAAAAATTATAATCAAGTGTCGATTAACAAGACAAAAAAGGAATACGATGTTAGTTTTTATACTTTATAATTTTAATGATGACAATATGCTAAAGATTATAATTTATTAAATGGGTTGAATAAACTTTGTAATGGTTTGTTGAAAATAATATATAGTTAGTTTAATGGGTTATATGTATATACACAGCTGTGTAGTATACAGTCGCATATGGCGACGAGTTTTTTGGGCTATGGCGATGGGTACCGTCGCTATATATAGACTAGAATAACTATAGTGACGGGTGAATCGTCACTATAGTCCAAAAAATCTATCGTCATAGGCGACTGTGTACTACACAGCTGTGTATATATATATTTTTTTCTTGTTTAATATATGATGATCCAATATGTTTATATATGAAGGTTATATTATGGACTACATAATTTATGTTTTGGGCTGAATTCTTATTAATCTATTGAATATGATTAAGTATGATAATGTATTAATGGTCAGGATTGATTATATGTTGGATTGTTTTGATAAAAGGATATTGGCAGGTATAAATTCTGTTGAGAAATTATTACTACAATATACATATGTGTTAAGGACTAATTGGGTTCGCGTGATTTGGATGCCTATACCAAAATATTTTTGTACAATCTTGGTACATACATTGGTTGGTGTAGGTATTAAAAACACACCCAAAACACTGTATTATGGAAAAAATTTAGTTCCATAATTTTTTTTTTAGTTGTTCTACAAAAAAAAAAAATTGATCCGGATTTTGATCAGGTTCGGACTCCCGGACCTGATCATTTTTCTATATATATATATATATTTCCAAGTTTGTTTTTGAAATAGAGTTTGTTAAGGAATCTATTCAAATTATGCAATCTATTTTAATTTAAATTGGAGTCTAACATGGAAACTTTCGTGATTGATCAAACTTGTTTTGTTGTTGGACATTAACAGTTATGTTTTTAATTATCTCGTTGACTCCTTTATTTCAGCAGATTTTATATTCCTAATTTTATCATGCTGAATATTTTATAGTCGTTAAAAATATTTAACAGATTGATGAGTCTACTATATTCCATTGAGCTTTTAATGCTAACAAATTAGAACTAGTCGTTGCATCCTATTCTCTATATATGCAGCCTGCACAACAAAAGAAGACACAATACTTGAAGTTGAAAATCATCATTGTGTTCATCTTGAAAGTTATTTGAGTCTTATTCCAATTATTGTATCTCTCTTGAATTCTCATTTAACTAGAAAATCAATGTACTTCAAAATCATATCTTTTGTAAACTAAGTATAAGTTTAGGTTGGCTTGAGTAATCATGTAATATTCAGTCTCTACAACAGAATCATCAAGTTCTCAGTGGTGAGAGGAGTTGCAGAGATGCAAGACGGTAGAGGTGTCCAAGTTAGAATCGATCTTCGTTGTACAGGGAGTTTTCTTTAATTTTTGAATATTAAGTTTTAATAAAAACGTGTCTCCAATACTAGTTGGTATTGGGCGTGGATTAGGCCACTAGATTAAAGGATAGGGACTTAACCACATAAAAATCTTTGTGTGATTTACTTTCTGCACTTTTCTTTTATTCATATTTGCATTCTGCATATTTAGTTTTAGTTCGTGCAGATATACTAAAACAGACAGAGATTATCTGTCCGATTATAACTGACAAAGAACATATACTAAAACAAACAGGGATTACCTGTCTGATTATAACTCACGAAGAACATATATTAAAACAGACAGGTTTAACCTGTCTGATTATAATCTACAATAGTAAACTTTAAAAATTGTCCACTGTTAACCTTTGCCCCTACTAGTCTGTCGTCGTCATCGTCGTTGTCATTTTCCTTTGACATAGTTCTTCTTCACAACCGATGCACTCTCCCACAATTCTTGATCAATTGATGTTAAACACATTGTCGAACACATTCTTCTCGATAAGAATCACATCTAGATTATGAAGAATCAAATTTGTAGACCAATATGGCAGTTCCCAGAAGATGCTTCTCTAAACTAAATTATGAGATTCATCAAACCCATTGATTATGTTTGTGGCACCAATCTTACCGAATGGGATGACCGATAATCTCATCACATGGTTTCGCATCTCTTTCCCCAAAAATCATGGTACAGGTATATCATTGTCTACTTTCTCTTTCCTGAAGTGTTCTCTATTTTCTTTTAAATGGGTGATCTATCACCAAGAAACGACGATGACGGTTACACCAACAAGGCTTTCGACCTTTTGATAAGTTGAAAGACTTTGTATGCTTCAATATGGACAAGACAAATTCCCATGTGTACTCCATCAAGCTAACATACCATAAGCCTGGAAGTCTCTTATAGTCCACATAACCGCTGCCGTAAGGTTAAAATTTATTTTTGTGAAAACATCCCAAGTATGTACTCCATCCTCCTACAATACCTTCAAATCGTCTATTAGAGGTCTCAAGTAAACATATAAGTTTTTCTAGGACTCTTGGGACTAGGAACCACGAGCGAAAAAAACAAGTATGGCTATTTCAGACATATCCAAGGAGGCAAGTTGTACGAAGTAACAATCATAGGCTAACATGAGTACGAAACAGATGAGTGGATGAACGGGTTGAAACCATCAGTGGAAAATCCAAGCCTAACATTTAGAGGATCCAATGCAAACCCAGGATGTGATAAGTTTTTTCTGTCATAAATGTATATCATATGCATATATCTCTAGCTTATCTTTTATATATATATATATATATGTAAATATATATAGGGTCAGGATCAAGTAAGGACTCCCTTACTTTGTTAAAATGCGGATTTTTTTTTTTGATTTTTTTTTGTTTTTTTTAATAACTAAAAAAAAGTTTAATATTTTATGGAACTAAATTTTTTTCATAATACAGTGTTTTGGATGTGATTTGGGTACGTATAACAAAAATATGTATGTACAATCTGGGCAGACTGTACCACCACTGTAAGACCCCAAATAATTAATAAATAAAATTTAATTTCCTTTAATTATTATTTTGAATAGTAAGGGTTGATTTGAATAATGTGGATAGTTATGGGTAAAATACGCAAACATTTCAAAATAAGCAAGTGGTTATAAAATATTCATTGTTGTCGGGGAATATTCGTTTGGTCGTGGAATATTCGTACTGTCGGGGAATATTCGTACGACGGCGCAACCATGTGTGGGCCCCATAACGGAAAGCGATTGGAGGAAGAAAACGACAAATATAAGCTGTTTAAAAATAACGGCGTAGTTGTTACCGTTTACACTGTTGGAATACCCGGTGGTTAAAATACAGTAATACGCGTTGTTGCACAGTAGCACACGGTATTTTGAATTATTGATCCTTACGTAAGAAGGCACTACTCAATAATTGCTACAGGAGTTACTGTTCATTACTTTATTGATTCAATAATTGCTGCGTTGATATTTATATTATTATTGTTTCAATAATTGTCATTTCACAGTATTTTTCATTATCAGATCAATAATTCATATTATTTGAATAATATTATCAGATAACATTATTGGCAATGTCTAGAAAGTTCTGTCAAGGAGAGGTTTGGTCATCTAATTGCGCGCCAGTAAGGAGAAATTCTTATTGGAAAGCCCCCTCTATCCTGGGAATGGCCTGGTTGTCAGTCCTGTGATTCTGTAATATTATTTTTAATAATTAATTATTGATTATTATGATAAAGAAAATATTTATTTTATGTGGATATAGATGGAGAAAATTTTTAATGTGACAATTGTTGAAAATTAATATTTTATCTTTTTCTGATAAAATAATTCATTTAAATATATTATTTTAATAATATATTAACGGTGATATTTTTTACAATGAATGTGGGATATATGAGTATATGAGGAGGTAGAGTATTTTTGTGGCATTAAATGTTTAACACATGTTTTGTGTGTCGGTGGACATAATTTTTGACCGAAAATTGAGTATAGACTGTAAAATCGCCCGTTTGTGGATTTCGGTCAATTTCTATTTGGAATTTGGAAAAATTTTCTTCTGCAAAGTTGTAGAGAATGGAATTTCCCATGGAAAGTCGCGAGTTTCGAATTTTTCTGATAAACGAGCTATTTTCTACGAATTATTGAAGTTTTGGAAAATAAAATGATTTTTATTAAATAATGGGTGGGACCCACTCTTGTTTGACAACATGTGGGCTGCTGGAAAATTTCATTTTATGCATGCTTGATGGCTGGTCATGGTAGGTGGCGTGGAAGGATGAAATGAAATAATAATTCTTTATTAATTTAGTCTCCTTTGGCGTTCTAACATTTTCCTATAAATAGAGGGCTAAGTTAGAATTGAAAATCACACCAGAAACAAAGTTTTCTCTCTTTCTCTATCTATATTATCGAGCGTATCCTTGTGAGTATACTTTGAGTGTTGCTATACGGTGCGAGTTTCTGTCAGCACTATACCGAAATTCAGTCAGAAGTACGGCTATTTTGAGGTAAGGGATGTTATTTTCTTCTCAAATGATATTTTTTCTTCAATATCATTATGCCGGAATATTGGTGAACTTTTTTATCAAATTTGGAACTTTTTGTGCCGGAGTTACTATTCACGTATACGGTACTATTCACGTATACGGCACTATTCACGAATACGGCACTATTCACAGAAAAATTATTTTTTTTTCTTTTCGTCCAAAATATCTATTGCGGATACTAGCTTTGATTGTATCCATGTTTTGATCATTCTTGAATTTTACACCACTATGATTATTTTTGAGGTATTTTTGGACATGGATAAAACAAAGTACGAATCCTTAATCCTTAATCCTTGTCATTTTGTTTCACTGGATTCGCTTCTTTAAAAAAAATATTTTTTTTATCATCTTCGGTCTTAAAGGAGGTTATTATTGAATATTTTTGGCCTGTAGTGCAAAGATGAATGATTTCTGATGAATATCTTTGGCCCGTAGTGCAAAGATGAACAGGTGTTTAGATGAACATGACCAACAGATGAATATCCTTGGCCTGTAGTGCAAGGATGAATATATGATTCAAGATGTGCATTGATTGATGTTACAGGGATAAAAAAATACTGTTGATGGACTGTTAAATTCATAGACATTAGTAGATTTCATCCTCTACGTAACTCTTCTATGAATTAATATTTTCCGCTGCGAATATTGATTTAAAACTTGTTGTCTATTGTATTCTATCAGATTTTTCCCTGTTGAAGACTAACGATAATTTGTTGTATATTATCTTAGTCATAATATTCTTTACTGAGCTAGTTGAGCTCACCCTTTTCCTTTTTGTTCCATTTTTCTTCTCAGGAGACGAGAATATAGCGGGTACGAGTCGGGGTATGAATTGATGGTCCTTGAGAGAGTTGTTTAGTAGTCCTCACCATTTTTGTAAAATAATATTTCAATAATTGTATTGAGGACATAGTTGGGTATGTATATTGTCTAGATGACAATGTTTGTATTCAAACTCACAGTTTATGGGTTGTAAAAGTTGTATTTGTTTCTGTACCATGTATTTGGCGACTCAAAATGGGTTGGATGGAATGGACCTATTTTGGGGGCGTCACAGTTGGTATCAGAGCTTAGGGATATGATCTCTGGCGGAGATCGGGGAATAGAACTAGGAGGGGAGAGACGAGTAAATCCTTCGCTAGTGTGTTCTACCTAAGCTTATTTGTTAGTTGGTCAGTATATAGGGATATTATGTGATATATTGATTTCCTTAATTAACCCTTGTTTTATGACAGTATTTGTGAATGTCGACTGAGAATATTAACAATGGAAATGAGACCGTGGAGACGCCTGTACTCACCAACGAGGAGAACGTGCAACAGGCTGGCAATGTTCCTCCTGTGAACAACACCACTGATCAGACGATGAACGACGCAATGTTCAGAAGCTTTTTGCAGTTCATGCAAAATCAGACGAGGGAGACTCGTGTTCAAAATACAGGAGGAAATGATAACAATTCACGGGTGGTCACAGCCAAGCAGTTCAAAGAGTTGGGACCACCAGAATTTAAGGGAAAGCCAGATCCGATCATGGCGGAGACATGGGTCAAGCAAATTACCAAGATATTCGATGTCTTGGGATGCACGGAGGAACAGAAGGTTCCATTCGCCACCTTTATGTTCCGTGGCGAGGCAGACTACTGGTGGGAGTCTGTGAAGCGTACCCATCCAGCCGCACTCAGCATGTCTTGGGAGACGTTTCAGAAACTATTTAATGACAAATACTTTCCTGAAAGTGTTTGTCATATGAAGGAAGTGGAGTTCATCAGATTAGAACAAAATAACATGACGGTGTCTCAGTACGAGGCAAAGTTTGCAGAGTTATCCAGGTTTGCACCTCATTTGGTGGAGAATGAGGAACGTATGACGCGGATGTTTCTGAGAGGTTTGAAACCCGGCATACGACAATATCTCATCTCTCATAAATTTTCTCTCTATTCAGATGTTGTTAACAGGGCTCAATTGTTGGAGCGAGACAACGAGTACGGTCAACCGAGGTACCACAATCAGGATCATACTGAAGATAGCAGTCAGCAAAACAACAATAACCAGTGGAGAAAGAAAAAGACGGACAAAAATGGTAACCACTCTAGTGGTAATCATAGTTATGAAAATAGAAGAAGCGAGTCAGGAGGAGATTTTAAAAAGAGGAGATTTAACAACGACCATGTGAAGACGACAGTTCCGACAGCAACTGGTTCTAAGGGAGGAGAAAGACCACCGGTTATATGCTATAAGTGCGGGAAAGAGGGACATATCAGTCCAAACTGTCCACAACGGTTCAAGGTATGCTATAATTGTGGAAAGGAAGGACATATCGCTCGAGATTGTACGGTAGCGAAACCTAGTTCAGCGGGGACGGTGACTCAAAAGACTGTCCCAGAAAAGCCAAAGTCAATGGTTCCTGGAAGAGCGTTTGTTGTGACTGGTCAACATGCGAGGAACCCAAACGAGGTGATCACGGGTAAGCTATTTATAAATTCTTGTGAAGTTTATACCTTACTTGATACCGGTGCTACCCATTCATTTATCTCTCCTGCTTGCGCTCAACGTTTAAACTTGACTTCGGAGAAATTAGACTTTGACCTATCTGTGGAAACTCCGTTAGGAGAAACTTTCATCACATCCACTGTTTATAAATCTTGTTTCATTCAAGTTGGCACCATCACCTTACCTGTTGACCTGATCTCTTTAAAGATACTTGCTTTTGATGTGATTTTAGAGATTGATTGGTTAACTACTCATCATGCCAAAATTAATTGTTTTCGTAAGGTTGTTAGTTTTCATATTCCTAATCAACCTGTTGTTCAAATTCAGGCAACTAAACCATTAAAATCAATCACTGTCATATCTAATCATAAAGCTATTCGTTTATTGAAAAACGGATGTCAAGCTTTCTTAGCCCATGTTATGGATTTGAATAAAGACACGTCAAATTTGAATAATATTCCTGTTGTTATTGACTTTCCTGACGTATTTCCTGAAGAACTTTCCGGTCTACCCCCAGAACGTGAAGTTGAATTCTTTATTGATCTTGAACCTGGTACAAAGCCCATTTCTAAAACCCCATATCGAATGGCTCCTATTGAACTTCAGGAGTTAAAAGTCCAACTACAGGAGTTATTGGACATCGGTTTCATTCGTCCTAGTACATCTCCTTGGGGTGCTCCTGTTTTATTCGTAAAGAAGAAAGACGGAAGTATGCGACTTTGTATTGACTATCGGGAATTGAACCATGTCACCATTAAGAATAGGTATCCTCTACCTCGTATTGATGACTTGTTTGACCAGTTGCAAGGAGCACAATTCTTTTCAAAAATCGATCTTCGTTCTGGATATCATCAGCTAAAAATTAGAACTGAGGATATTCCAAAGACTGCCTTCAGGACTCGGTATGGACATTATGAATTCTTAGTCATGTCTTTTGGATTGACTAACGCTCCTGCTGCTTTCATGGATATGATGAACCGAGTATTCAAAGATTATTTGGATCAATTCGTTGTTGTCTTTATTGATGACATCCTCATATATTCCAAAAGCCGTGAAGATCATGAGCACCATTTGAAGCTGGTACTCCAAAGGCTTCGTGAAAACAAGTTATATGCTAAGTTGAAGAAATGCGAGTTTTGGCTTGAGGAAGTAGCATTCCTTGGGCACGTGGTGTCAAAAAATGGAGTATCTGTTGACCCGACGAAGATTGAAGCAATACAAAGTTGGGAGAAACCGAAGTCGGTCACTGAAATACGTAGCTTTTTGGGCTTAGCTGGTTATTATCGGAGATTCGTGGAAGGATTTTCTCGAATTGCTACTCCATTAACTCAGCTAACTCGGAAGGATACAAAATTCGTATGGAGCGAGGAATGCGAGAAGAGTTTCCAAGAGCTTAAGAGGAGACTTATTTCGGCACCTGTTCTAACAATACCATCTGATTCGGATGGATTTGTTATCTACAGCGATGCTTCAGGCAAAGGGTTAGGATGTGTTCTCATGCAACGTGGGAAAGTCATAGCCTATGCCTCGCGACAACTTAAAGAGTATGAGAGGAATTATCCTACTCATGATCTAGAGTTGGCAGCAGTCGTTTTTGCGCTAAAGATCTGGAGGCACTATCTATACGGGGAGAAAGTGGAGATATATTCAGATCATAAAAGCCTCAAATATTTCTTCACTCAAAAAGAACTCAACATGCGGCAACGACGTTGGCTCGAGTTGTTGAAAGATTACGACCACACTATTCAATACCATCCTGGAAAAGCGAACGTGGTAGCTGACGCATTGAGTAGAAGATCATATGCAGGAATGAGTGCAATGATGTCAAGTATACGCATAGAGCCAACTTTAATAGAAAAAGTTAAGGTTGCTCAAGCCAGCGATCCGGAGCTGATGCATATGAAGACGAAAGTACAAGAAGGTGTCATTCCAGAAGCGAGAATTGATGAAGAAGGAATACTTCGAGTCCACTCCAGACTTTGTGTTCCTAACAATCCTGATTTGAAGTACAAGATCATGATGGAGGCACACAATACACCGTTTGCAATTCATCCTGGAAGTACCAAAATGTATCGTGACCTTCGACATACATTTTGGTGGAACAATATGAAAAGAGAGATTGCAAAGTTTATTTCAACGTGTTTAACTTGTCAACGTATAAAAGCGGAGCATCAAATGCCAAAGGGTCCATTGCAACCACTTGAGATTCCGAAATGGAAGTGGGAACACATTACTATGGATTTTGTTACGGGTCTTCCTACGGTTTCTCAAGGCATCAATGCTATTTGGGTTATTGTTGATAGATTAACCAAGTCCGCTCATTTCTTGTCGATACGAGAGACTTATTCCCTTGAACGTCTTGGTCAAATGTACGTAAATGAGATTGTAAGATTGCATGGCATGCCAGTATCCATAGTTTCGGATCGTGACCCAAGATTTACTTCAAGATTTTGGGTTAGCTTGCAAAAAGCTATGGGTACGGAGTTACGATTCAGTTCGGCATACCATCCTCAAACGGACGGACAATCAGAGAGGACTATTCAAACTCTTGAAGATTTATTAAGACTCTGTGTCCTAGACTTCAAGGGCAGTTGGGATAAATATTTACCATTGGTGGAATTCTCCTACAACAACAGTTATCAGGCAAGCATTGGTGTGGCCCCATTTGAAGCATTGTATGGACGAAAGTGTCGCTCTCCAGTATGTTGGGACGAGGTGGGTGAAGCAACATTGTTGGGACCCGAGTTAGTACGTATGACTACAGAGAAGATCGAAACGATTCGACAACGTATACAAATGGCACAAGATCGAAAAAAGAGTTATGCGGATCTTCATCGAAAGGACGTAGAATTTAGCGTTGGGGATCATGTATTGTTGCGTGTTGCCCCATGGAAGGGAGTTACAAGATTCGGGAAGAGAGGAAAGCTTAATCCACGATTTATTGGTCCGTTTCAAATTCTTGATCGAGTAGGTAATGTAGCCTATAGACTCGCGTTACCTCCAAGTATGTCTCGTGTTCATAATGTTTTTCATATATCTGTGCTTCGTAAATATGTGAAAGACCCGAACCACGTCATTGAGTTAGAACCGGACGAGATAGCCGAAGATTTAACGTATGAGGAGGTACCTGTCAAGATCTTGGATAGGAAGGAGCATGTCCTACGCACGAAGGTAATACCACAAGTTAAAGTTTTGTGGAGGAATCATGCTATAGAGGAAATGACCTGGGAGTTGGAAACGGAAATGAAAGCGAGGTATTCTCACCTTTTCGAAACACCAGGTACGTATGTCAATTTCGAGGACGAAATTTCATAAGGAGGGGAGGTTGTAAGACCCCAAATAATTAATAAATGAAATTTAATTTCTTTTAATTATTATTTTGAATAGTAAGGATTGATTTGAATAATGTGGATAGTTATGGGTAAAATACGCAAACATTTCAAAATAAGCAAGTGGTTATAAAATATTCATTGTTGTCGGGGAATATTCGTTTGGTCGTGGAATATTCGTACTGTCGGGGAATATTCGTACGATGGCGCAGCCATGTGTGGGCCCCATAACGGAAAGCGATTGGAGGAAGAAAACGACAAATATAAGCTGTTTAAAAATAACGGCGTAGTTGTTACCGTTTACACTGTTGGAATACCCGGTGGTTAAAATACAGTAATACGCGTTGTTGCACAGTAGCACACGGTATTTTGAATTATTGATCCTTACGTAAGAAGGCACTACTCAATAATTGCTACAGGAGTTACTGTTCATTACTTTATTGATTCAATAATTGCTGCGTTGATATTTATATTATTATTGTTTCAATAATTATCATTTCACAGTATTTTTCATTATCAGATCAATAATTCATATTATTTGAATAATATTATCAGATAACATTATTGGCAATGTCTAGAAAGTTCTGTCAAGGAGAGGTTTGGTCATCTAATTGCGCGCCAGTAAGGAGAAATTCTTATTGGAAAGCCCCCTCTATCCTGGGAATGGCCTGGTTGTCAGTCCTGTGATTCTGTAATATTATTTTTAATAATTAATTATTGATTATTATGATAAAGAAAATATTTATTTTATGTGGATATAGATGGAGAAAATTTTTAATGTGACAATTGTTGAAAATTAATATTTTATCTTTTTCTGATAAAATAATTCATTTAAATATATTATTTTAATAATATATTAACGGTGATATTTTTTACAATGAATGTGGGATATATGAGTATATGAGGAGGTAGAGTATTTTTGTGGCATTAAATGTTTAACACATGTTTTGTGTGTCGGTGGACATAATTTTTGACCGAAAATTGAGTATAGACTGTAAAATCGCCCGTTTGTGGATTTCGGTCAATTTCTATTTGGAATTTGGAAAAATTTTCTTCTGCAAAGTTGTAGAGAATGGAATTTCCCATGGAAAGTCGCGAGTTTCGAATTTTTCTGATAAACGAGCTATTTTCTACGAATTATTGAAGTTTTGGAAAATAAAATGATTTTTATTAAATAATGGGTGGGACCCACTCTTGTTTGACAACATGTGGGCTGCTGGAAAATTTCATTTTATGCATGCTTGATGGCTGGTCATGGTAGGTGGCGTGGAAGGATGAAATGAAATAATAATTCTTTATTAATTTAGTCTCCTTTGGCGTTCTAACATTTTCCTATAAATAGAGGGCTAAGTTAGAATTGAAAATCACACCAGAAACAAAGTTTTCTCTCTTTCTCTCTCTATATTATCGAGCGTATCCTTGTGAGTATACTTTGAGTGTTGCTATACGGTGCGAGTTTCTGTCAGCACTATACCGAAATTCAGTCAGAAGTACGGCTATTTTGAGGTAAGGGATGTTATTTTCTTCTCAAATGATATTTTTTCTTCAATATCATTATGCCGGAATATTGGTGAACTTTTTTATCAAATTTGGAACTTTTTGTGCCGGAGTTACTATTCACGTATACGGTACTATTCACGTATACGGCACTATTCACGAATACGACACTATTCACAGAAAAATTATTTTTTTTTCTTTTCGTCCAAAATATCTATTGCGGATACTAGCTTTGATTGTATCCATGTTTTGATCATTCTTGAATTTTACACCACTATGATTATTTTTGAGGTATTTTTGGACATGGATAAAACAAAGTACGAATCCTTAATCCTTAATCCTTGTCATTTTGTTTCACTGGATTCGCTTCTTTAAAAAAAATATTTTTTTTATCATCTTCGGTCTTAAAGGAGGTTATTATTGAATATTTTTGGCCTGTAGTGCAAAGATGAATGATTTCTGATGAATATCTTTGGCCCGTAGTGCAAAGATGAACAGGTGTTTAGATGAACATGACCAACAGATGAATATCCTTGGCCTGTAGTGCAAGGATGAATATATGATTCAAGATGTGCATTGATTGATGTTACAGGGATAAAAAAATACTGTTGATGGACTGTTAAATTCATAGACATTAGTAGATTTCATCCTCTACGTAACTCTTCTATGAATTAATATTTTCCGCTGCGAATATTGATTTAAAACTTGTTGTCTATTGTATTCTATCAGATTTTTCCCTGTTGAAGACTAACGATAATTTGTTGTATATTATCTTAGTCATAATATTCTTTACTGAGCTAGTTGAGCTCACCCTTTTCCTTTTTGTTCCATTTTTCTTCTCAGGAGACGAGAATATAGCGGGTACGAGTCGGGGTATGAATTGATGGTCCTTGAAAGAGTTGTTTAGTAGTCCTCACCATTTTTGTAAAATAATATATCAATAATTGTATTGAGGACATAGTTGGGTATGTATATTGTCTAGATGACAATGTTTGTATTCAAACTCACAGTTTATGGGTTGTAAAAGTTGTATTTGTTTATGTACCATGTATTTGGCGACTCAAAATGGGTTGGATGGAATGGACCTATTTTGGGGGCGTCACAACCACTTTTTGGTATAGGTATTCAAAACACACCCAAAACATTATATTATGGAAAAATATCAGTTCCATAAAATATTAAATATTTTTTTTAGTTGTTTAAAAAAACCCAAAAAAAATTAAAAAAAAAAAGTCCGCATTTTAACAAAGTAAGGGAGCCCTCACCTGATCCGTTCTGTATATATATATATATATATATATATATATATATATATATATATATATATCAACATATACAAGCAAGCGCAAGAGAGAGAGCGCGCGCACACACACACACACACACACACACACACACATATATATATATATATATATATATATATATATATATATATATGAACACGGATCCAGTCCGGGAGTCCGGACTGGATCAAAATACGGACCAAATTTTTTTTTCTTTTTTTTGCTTTTTTTTTTGAAACAACTAAAAAAAAAAAAAATTTATAGAACTGAAATTTTTCCATAATACAATGTTTTGGGTGTGTTTTTAATACCTATACCAACCAATATATGTACAGTCTGCCCAGACTGTACAGACATGTTTTGTTATAGGCATCCAAATCACGCCCAAAACACTGTATAATGTAAAAATTCCAATTCCATAAAATTTTTTTTTTAGTTGTTTCAAAAAAAAAAGCAAAAAAAAAAAAATGGTCCGGATTTTAACAAAATCCGAGAGTCCGGACCTGATCCGGACTCATATATATATATATATATATATATATATATATATATATATATATATATATAAGCTAGAGATAATCATCTACACATCTACACATCTATATATATTGTAAATTACACATTACAACTATTGAATTATATTTAAGTATAGTTATTAGTACTAATTATGTAAGTTATACACATTAGTAATAATTAATAGCTAAATAGAATTTAAATAGTTCTTACTAATTTTTTTTTTGTTTCAATATAAAATAAGACTTCACCACTTGTACTTATAAAATAAATAGTAGTCTTTTCTATTGAATGAGACAAGGAAGAATTAGTTTTTTTAAACAATTTTGCACCTTATTAAATGTCTCATTATAAACGCAAATCAAATGATTTCTACACAATTCAAATGAAGTTCTATTTTATTCTCCACAATTAGAAAAAAGAATTACGCCATTATATTTACTTAAATTATGTCCATTATAATGAGTTTTATTCAAGTCCAAATTAACTTGACAATAATTAAGTTTTCAAAATATAGAATAAGGTTGAATTTATAACATTAACTATATTCAAAATAAGTATAAGCTTATATATGGACGACTTTATATTTGGAAATTTTTAAATATGATTAAAATAATTTAAAATTGATTTTAATTATATTTTGATACCAACGGAGTACATATATACCAAGTTTAAATATTAAATATTTGACGAAAGTTATGCGTGTTCTTATAATAATATCGAAATAAGTAAAAAGGGTTTTGTTCTAATTTTACTTTATTTACTTCAACAAATTAAAGTCTAAACTTTGAATATTATAATTGATTGTCACAAGTATATATAATAATCAAAGAAGTAATAATAATAATTAATAATAGTTCTTCCTATCTGTATTATCTTGTCTCCTTGCTGTGACATTATGTATGAAGGTTCCTTGACCTTAGCAACGTCCTAACGGGATAATGAATATTAATTTCAAGGCCCCATAAGGAGATACATGTAATCTCCATACCTCATTATGCATTCGTGAGCTTATATTATAGAGGTGAGAATGAGCTGTTATGGTTAAGTCAACCATGGACCTACCTCTCTCTCTCTCTCTCTCTGATAATACATGTTTATTCCACTGTTTATTTATTATATATATATATATATATATATATAGGAGGATAATACATACATGAAAAATTAAGGAGCGAGGGACTTGCTGTAACACCCCAGTCCCACATCGAAAGATAGGGAAGAAAATTTGTGCATATAAGAAAATAAAGTTACTACCAATAGTACCTTCAAGTCATGACCTTTTGGGAGCCTGTGGTGGGCTAGATGACCCAAGAAGATACTATTAGGCCAGTGGTTTGAGGCCTTATTTGGATAGATTTGATTCGATTCGGACTCGAGATTTGACCCGGGTTGTTTCACTTGCATTTTTCTATGACACCCAAACATACATGAAAAATTAAGGAGTTTTTCTTTTCCTTTCTTTTCCTTTCCCCTCCCGTCTTTGGAGCCATATAGATGGAGAGCTGAGTAGGTTAAATAACTTGTGATCATTGAATTTTACATGCACTTTCATTGTGCTCGTCAAACCATTTTTCTTTTCAATAATTAAATTCTGTCAACTTTAACTATTTTTGATCAAAAGTTAACCGACAACATTTTAGTTGGTGATTTTAATTGACTGGTGATGATTTCAATTTACATATGTATGTATGTATACTAGATTGTTTAGAGGTTATTAGTAATTGAGAGTCGGTGCGTGTAATTTGAATTTGACTTTAACATAATCCACGAGCAATATCAGAATTTGCCAAAATGTTAAATGTGACAATTTAAATTTGAAAAGGTATAATGTACGTGTACTAGCTATGTCTCGTGTCTCTGACACTATATAGACATTGGGATTTATCTCAAACTTTGAATGACCTTAATAATTTATTAAGGTGAGCGAAAAATTCAAAATCAGTTATATTTTGTTAGATAAATCTGTGTGATGTTATCTAACATACGCATACATATTCACATATATGGTCACATGCACGTCTTATACTTTATAAGACGTAATGAACCAAATAATTTATCGGAGAAGACTATCATTTGAAACGAAAGTAGTTGGTAAAACTTTCGAATTTCAATACCTTTACGAAAAATCAAATTTTCTAATTAAAATTATGTTTATTTATGCATGGAAGCCGCTATGAATATCCTTTGGATCAATTACATGCTACACGTACGAAACAAAATATTGCATAAGTTATGCACACTAGCTAGATAGATAAATCGTAACATAAGAAAAGAAATACCACATAAATTATGCAATGGAATCAAAAATCAATTTTGGTTCTTATTATGTACTTGTACTACAAGTTGCTGAGCTGGGGTACTTTAAGGGAAGATGAACTTTACTCCCAAACTTAATTAATGACAGATATCAGAGGAGCTAGTGGTCCCTAGGTTTATCACACACAAACACACGCATTCAATTGAAATTTCATAAAAAGATTTGTGGGGTTTTATATAATTAAGAATATCTGACATCTCTATATGTGTCGGTCCTTTAGCTAATTAACTTCCTATATAGTGATTAAGCAAAGAATATACTGAGAAAGAGATGCAGATAGAAATCAAGAGGTATATATATAATTAATTCCAATTTCTGAGATCTTGATGCAACGAAGACAATATTGATGCAACGAAGACAATATTGATGCAAGACTTGAGAGGCACTTTTGTCGAATAATCTAGTCTTGGACGTAATTTATAATCCGTCTGAAGTTACAAGACCCATAATATGTCAAATAGTAGTTCTTGACAAGTTCTACCATACTTATTACCTTCGACCAAGAAGTGATCGAGCCGTTTAAAGCCCGAAAACGGGAAAGATCAAATTTGGACCTTTGAAATTTTTATGAACTTATAAGTTTTTATGTAATTTTGCTTTCTTATAGTTTAATTAAGATTATAAGAATTTGGTAAAAAGGACAGACTTGATAAAATTAATAGAAACCACATTGAGTTCCCATGTCAACAAAATGTGGCCTGCATAAAATTCAAACGAACATGGTGTCTCTTTCCGGGGTGGGACTTCAATTATTGATAAAAAAAATTGCAAGCAACCAACTTGTCTTTCCAATCCAAAATCATTGGCTAAGTTCATTTCTAAGTAGTGACTGAAGAGTAGCTCTAGTCCTGTACTCTGTACGGAAGATAGCAAAGCCATGGAAGATGCATCACTATCTACACAACTGGGTACTTTGAATCTTTGGCTCATTTGACATTTTTGTTCCTAGCAAGTTACTTATGTTAACAGTTCCTAGCAACTGGGTACTTCTTGTCACGTTTTATACGCTTCATCAGATAATTTTTAGATACAATTTATGTACCATGTGTTTGTAGTTCCAACGCACTACTTCAATATCTTATTTTTTTACAAACAGCTTATTTAAAACGTAACTTATGTAAGTCACAAACACAGAATTTATAACCCAAACACACCACGCCACCATTTTTGTTATGATGGCCAAACGCACTAACATCTATCGCAGCAAATGCTTTTCAGACGCCCTCAGTTTTTTGAGAAATTATTGGACTAAAATCTCCATCATCTTTTATCCATCCATTTCAGAAGATTAGTTTCAAAAGTTAACATATTTTTTTAAGATTTCAAATCAAAAGACGGAGATTCTACTCCATTAATTTCTTGCACACAATCTACTGAAATGGATAGATGAAAGTTGACATAGATTTTATATGGGATGGAGTAGAAAAATTAGAACATATATATAAAAGTTGCAAGATTTGGTAAGATTGTTACATCCACGACCAGTGGTTGATCAAATTCAGTAATGTCTCCACAATTATACACATTTGAGGCTGCAGCATTTAGCAACACTTGAAGAGACTGATCCAACGAATGCAAGACACATCATTAAGAAACTTAAAATAAATTTAGATGCTTAATCATTCTAATAATTGAAAAGCAAAAGCAAGATTGTGACAAGCATTATATCACTCGTAAATCAACATCGGGTCTTGGAAGTTGGAACTGAGCGTCAAATTTTAACTGAATTTCGATTTTATAAAATTTTATATATTATTTTAATTAATTTGAAGCTTGAATCGAGTTGAGTCGTAGTTAATTATGAATAATAATCGAAGGGGACATAATGTTTGTGTGCCCTTGAAAAAGTGGGAGTGGCCTTGCTTTTCTTTGTGTTTTGAAAGCTATAACTTTCCCTAATCATCTTTTTAAGTATAAAAAAAGAAGACTAATTGACAAGAAAGAGCAACTAAAACTTGAGTAATGGAATTACTTTTTGTGAGCTTAGTCCTTAATGGTATCATTCATTATATTCTTGGCTTTGATCTTGGAAACTTTTTTTACTCTCAAGACATTATGAAAAAAGTGAGGTCGGCAAACCCCTTCATTTTTACTTTTCTACTCTTAATTTCCACTCTAATCCAACAAAAAGTTCCTTAATGATGTGCTCCCAAATTCAACTACTGGCATCATTTTCATCTTTCCCAAATTTCATTGATGGGATTTTGTAACTTACTCCCTTTCTTTGTTTCAAATTATTATTGGTAATAATTTGAGACGTTTTAAAACTTAAAAACCGACAAGATTAACAAAAAATTACGAAATAATAAAATTTATTTTATGATTAGTAGTACTTTTTAATCGTTTATAATATCCATCATTGTATTGACTAATATTAAATGAATTTACGTCAATTTATTTACTTTGAACATCAATAATGACCTTATAAAATATTTCCTTTTGACCTTTTTCAAGTTTTATCTATAAGCATGTAGCATCTCAATAACTTGTTCCCTGCGGATCCGGTTACCATGAAGTTAACATTATGATAAGTAGGTCAATTGACTAATAGAGTGCTGACATGCAGAGAGAGATCACCTTCCGACCTACATGTCGACACTGTATTGAATAATTGACTAAAATTAACTTCATGCTAACCACTCCCGTTCCCTACAAGGTTTTTACTCTCACAAACCCATGTCAAACAGGGGAAAACTAGTAACATATTTTCCACTAGTGCCATTTTATTTTATCTTTCTTGCCAAGTAGATGAATTAAGCAACAGGCTATGTAAAATTTTGAGAATAATTTTGATTGAAATCTTAGTGATTACTAATTAGGCATACTGTAAGAATAATTACAAAACCCCATAAAATTAATCCAAATTTTTTAAAAAAAAATTGTAGCTAGGAACATGTCACATTGTTCATGGGGCACATAGAATTGATAAGAGTTTGATTAGGGGTCCCTATGAGATGACCTTAATACATCCTATTAAGAATAAGAATGGACCATTAACCATATCACTACTAGCAAGGAAACATAACCACATGGAGATCTCATAAGTATTACTTAAATCATGACTAAACTTGTTTATCTTTTTGTCTTGTCAGCAACTAATTAATTAGTGATAATGACACTAACATGAGGGAGGCCTTCTTACACGTATGGAAACTTTAAACACATTCATTAGTTTAAAAAATTACACTCCATGCATTATATATATCCACCACCATTAATATTTAGTATTTCCCAAAGAAGTAGTTTTAAACGGAACCATAAAAATTTACATATACTTATATATATATATATATATATATATATATATATATATATATATATATATATATATAGCCCGACCTTCTCCAACGAACTGGAGGGAGTGAACTAAGAGCGAATCGGAGGGAGCAAACTAAAAGCGAATCGGCTATAGCGACGATTTTTTCCGTCGCTATCATAAAAGAAAAAATCGATTTTCTATAATATAGTGACGAAAAAAACCGTCGTTATAGCCAAATCAATTTTCTATAATCGGCTATATATATATATATATATATATATATATATAGGGTCCGGTTCCTGTAAGGGCTCCCTTACTTTGTTAAAATGCGGACTTTTTTTTTGTTTTTTTTAAACAACTAAAAAAAAGTTTAATATTTTATGGAACTAATTTTTTTTTTTCATAATACAGTGTTTTTGATGTGATTTGGATACGTATAACAAAATAGGTTTGTACAGTCTGTGCAGACTGTACATACATTTTTTGGTATAGGTATCCAAATCACGCCCAAAACATTATATTATGAAAAAATTCCGGTTCCATAAAATATTATATAAAAAAATTAGTTGTTTTAAAAAAAATGCAAAAAAAAAGTCCGCATTTTAACAAAGTAAGGGAGCCCTCACCTGATCGGTTCTGTATATATATATATATATATATATATATATATATATATATATATAGCAAGGATCAAGTGCATACCCCTTATCTTATTCACCCGTGCTTACCCCCCTTTAGGCGACGGTTTCGGTCATATAACCGTCGTCTATACTTTTAGCGACAGACAACATATAGTGTCGCTAAAAGTATAGACAACGGTTGTATGACCGAAACTGTCGCCTTAAAGGGGGTGAGCATGGGTGAGTAAGATAAGGGGTATGCACTTGATCCGGACCGTATATGTATATATATATATATATATATATATATATATATATATATATATATATATATATATTAATTTTTGTTCTTCGATTCATTTAATAAAATCAGAACAAAAGCAATCAAGGCGTGGGATGCTATGTACTCCCTCTGTCCCAAATTAACTGCTCAATTTTGACCTTTTTAAGTCAAATTGACTTTTTTTAGAATTAATAATTAAGCATATATAAATATATTTCTAATATTATAAAAATTGGGATTAGTAATAAATTGTATATACTTTCTTTTGGTTATAATCTCTTCACCTATATTTTAACAAAAATAGTAAAAAGATTATTTTTAAAAATGGTCAATTTGACTTTAAAAAGTCAAAACTGAGCAATTAATTTGGGACGGAGGGAGTATTAATTATAATAAGGTCTTAAACCCCTTTAACCCAATAAAATATCTGATGCTAATGATTTTTTTAACTCCATCAGTCACCCAAAAAAAAGTGTTTTGTCTGGTTAAAATGCTTGAGTTTGTCCCCAAGGGCATGGAATTATTACATGTAAACTTTTTTGGTGGGAAACGGAAGACTTTTAATTTAGCTTCCCATATCAACATGGAAAAACATGATAACCCTTTAATTTGTGTGGATCGAAAGATAGCTTATGCCTTTATATGGATGTTTGAGATTCTAATGAGGGTAGTGGCTCTTGAGTCTTGTCAATCAGCACCATGTTTTGAAACCTACGTGTCCCATTCTCATTGGAGTGTGCTTAATTTGTTTCCTAAAGATGTCTGATTAATTTCTCTAATAAAGGTACATGCATTTAAACAACTAATCCAAAGCCCTAATTGGGTTATATTTATAAATTCATGTTGACATTAAATATCAATATACGTGAATATATACATGATATATGAGTTTGTAAAGAAGGGACTCGCATATTACGTATAATAAATCTATTTTATCATTTATAATTTCAAGTTATTCGTATTTCATATTCGAAATAAAATTAGTCTACTTATTTTTTATTAATTTATCGATAGGTATTAATCTAACCTTCTTTTCTTGTCCCTCCAAAAGAAGACCTATATGACCTAACCGATCTTGGATTTGAACTAAGGTGGTATTTGATAAAAATTGAATGAATTTGAATTTGAATCTGAAACTGAATGAGCTGAATCTGAATCTGAATGAAAAAAACTGTTTGATAATTAATATCTGAAACATCTGAATGACAAAACTTTATTATTTTACCCCTCTGAAAAAATTCAAAATTATTATAAATTTATTTAATATTACTTAATATAATATATAGTTAATATTTTTTTTAATTTTTTTTACTTCATTCAGCTAAAAAAAATTTGACTTAGCCATTCAGCTCGTCTATCTTACCGATTCAGCCATTCAGACCAAAACAAACGCACTGACCAATTCAACCATTCAGATTCAACTACATTCAACTCTAAACAAACGCCTCCTAATCTTACAATATTTGCCATATGTTTATATTGAGAAATCAAGTTGAAGTACGTATACAAAGATTATCACCTTCTCGAAGTGTGTCATGCATGAATTTTAAGATGTGTCCAAAAGAACGCCCGACAAAAAGTAAGTTTAGTTTGGTAATATGGTTATAGTACCATTAAAAAATTAAGAGCACATAACTTATTTTTAGGAAATTGATATTTCCATGATTTTTTGATATTTTCATATAAAAAGTGTCGTTATAAATGTATAGCGACGTTAAAAATTGTATAGTGACGGTTTTTATATAAAAATATCAAAAAATCATGTAAAAATATCAGTTTCCTATTTTTATTATAGGTTATGTGGGTTGAATCCAAATAGTTTTAAATCGTCAACTCATTTTATAAATTTCAAAATTATTATTATTATGATTAATGAATCAAATTATTTATTATTTATTTGACAGTGTAACACTCCTTTTAAAAATGTTATACACTGTCAAAAAATTTACACTTTTCTCTCTAAACTTTTTTCCCTCCCACTTTCTCTCTTTAATTTGTTTATTCACATTCTCTTTATATATTGGGGGAGGTATTCATAAATTGCTCATGAGAGACTACTCCTTTGTGTTACCAACACTATGTCTATTTTGACAAATTTGAAATACAAGTAGTAGTTGATAATTATGAACCTACATTTGTAAATTATAACATGTGATAAACTATATTTAACCCACAATATAATAGTCTGTTTGGTCATAACATTGGAATGGGAATAAAAATAGAAATAGAAATGAAAATTCCTATTCATATGTTAGGTCAAAACGACAAGCTACACGATTTTGATCGATTGATGTTTTTTTTAAAGTTTGTGGATTGAAATCAAATGGTCAATTTTTACTCATCCTGATATAATATCTATTTCTTTAAGCATATATGATTAGATTTTCTATGGGGATACTCATTCCCTCTCATTTTAAGTAACCAAATATAAGAATGAGCATTTCTCATTCTCCCCAAACCAAACAGGCCATCAAAATAGACAATCAATCCATATAATTCTAAGTTAATTGGGTTAACCCAGTGGTTTATAACATGAATTACCAGGCCTAGTGGCCTAGTTCAAAGTACATAGCTGTGCATAAAATTTAGGAACAATTACATTTTATAATACATTTAAAAACATAATTACAACAAAAGTGCACTCATTAAATATTTACACAATTAATATCATTAAAATTTGATTTTCATTATTAGTACATATTTATACTTTATTTTATTATGGGATGTGTTTTAATTTTCCAATGACATGGCAATTCAGTTTTTTTTAAAAAAAACTGAATTTGTTTTTTTTGGGGATTGCGTTCATTTTAATTTTTTTTTGTTCCGTATGTAGTATCTTTTCTCTTGGAAACCTTTATTCGCTGTTTTGTTCACTTTCTAAGCAAACCCTTATCCTTCTTCTTCTCTATGTTCTTGTCGATTTTTTGGGTAGATTATTGTCGTCGGCGTTTGATTTTTACTTCGTGTTTGTCGTATTTTGCTTCTGATCGTGTTATTCTCAGGTTTTTTTTTGGTTTGTTGTTATTTATCGGTACTACATTTTCTGATTTCTTTCTATCTTTTTTCGTGATGGTCTCTACGAGGAAGAGCACAAAGGGAATGGGGGTTAAGAAACCGGATAGGAAGAGGAAAAGAGTTCCAGAAGATTGTTCTTTAGAGGATTCGAAGTTATCTTTAATGGTGAAGGATAGTTGTCCAGAGTCTTCTAAACAGGGGAAGAGGTTATTGTTGAAATCTGATGTTGATATTAAGAATATTGGGAGACAGTCGAAGAAGAAGACGAAATCACTGGTGTTTAATGATTCCGATTTTGAAGGTTCTGCTGAAAAAGTTGGCAAAGAAGATAAACTTGAGGCTCATAGCCAGAAAATTGTTCCCCGGCAGAAACATTTAAAGGTTTGTTAATTTTTTTTAAGAATTTTATTTTTTAGTTGTTTTTTGTTTTTAGTGTTTTTATTTTCTGCATGGTGGTGTTTTGGTTTGTATTGTTATTTTTTTTTTGTTCAGTATTTTTATGGATGTTGAAGTTGTTGTTATTATTTAGATTTATAATATGGTGGTAACTTGCTATTTTATTTTTTGTTAACAATATTGAAATTATTGGAAACTTTTGATTCCATATTTGTTAACGTGTAGTTTATTTCAATAGAAGATACATAATAATTGTTATTTGGTTACCTTCTTTTATATGTTTGGAAACTAATTTTTGTAATAGTTGTTAAAATATATTAGAGTTTGTGTTGTTAAAACTGATCTTTCATTAGAGTTTTTGTTGTTTTAAGGATTGTTCAAATTGTTTTTGTTTAAATAAATTTTTCATTCTTTTTGAGTCTTAGATAGTATTAGATATTTTTTTGGTTTCAACATTAAATTATTGTTATTATTTAGATATATAATATGTTGGTAACTAGCTATTGTTTTCTTTGTTACCAATATTTAAATGATTGGATACTGCTGATACCATTCTTGTTTACATGTATTTGATTTCAATATAAGTAACCTGATAATTGTTAGTTGGTTACCTTCCTTTGTGCATTAAATGAAATATCAATGCTCCATTTTGAATGCCAAAAAGGTTGGCCACCGGTTGTCTTCCTATCTCCAAAAAGTCCAACTCAAGTTTGATGTTGGGCATTTTGGTCCAGAACCAACTCGTATAATTGATTGCATCTTAACAATCCATCTCTCAAGAGTCCACATATTTGTATTAAGAGATCCTCTGATTAGTTAAGATATAAATATGAGTCTAAACTATTCAAAGGATCTTTTAATACAAAAATGTGGGCTGTTAAAATATATTAAAAGGTGAGATATTAAAATGTATTAAGATGCAATCAAACAACAGGTATCCATATTTCTAGTGCAGTGTTCGAAAATCTACATAGAGCTAATTGACCTTTTAAACTAAAAAGATACAGTTGATAGTGTGACCACCAACCGGAAACTCACTATATACCGTAGGCTTTTGGCCCAAATGGTATCAAAAAATTTATAGGATTATGGGCATTGGTTTCTTTTAATTCTAAGTGATTAATTCTATAGATTTTTGGTACTCTGTTTTGGTAGTTGTAATATATTGCACACACTGCAGGTGCTCCACTTACTACCCATAGGTTCCAAAATTAAAAATATATTTTGACTTTTTAATAAAAAATCACAATTAATATGATTTTGTTATGTTTTAATTTATTTTTTTGATAATTAGTACTCCCTCCCCCGTCCCCAAAAGAATGGCTTAAAAATAAATTCCACACAAATTAAGATGGTCAAAGAAAAGGAGAGTATAGATTTATTTTCTATTTTCTATTTCACTTAAATTTACCTTTTGAGAACAGAGAGAGGGAGTAGTACTTTACAAGTAGTTGATTGGCACATAAATCAACTAATTTTAAAAAGAGAGAATCAATCAACTAGTCGTATAAATAATACTACTATTACATAATAGTTTTACACAATGCTCACTAAGACACCAACAATAGAAACAATATATACAACTCAAATGAAAAGGATTGAGAATGAAAATAATCTTTCTAAACTAATCAAAATAATTCATTTCCTACAAAATCATACCCACTCACCCAATAAACAAAATTCGAAATTTCTTAAAATATAAATTACTATCACGGATTATTGATTTTTATTTTTTTTACTTATAGAATTTTCAAATAGGTGATCAAACTTTCAGTCTTTTTCACTTAGGTTTAATTGGGTATGTGTATGTCACGTAACATGGACAGTTGATTAGGCCAATTGTGCATATATAATAATTACTAGTTAGTTTTAGTTCATATAATTTTGAAATTGATGTCCGTTCACTTGAGCAAATTATAAATGAGCACAACAGGTTCAGATTAGGAAGCCAAGCCACTATACTAGAATCCAAGGATAAACATAGGAGATACACATTATTCACCACCACATGGTTCTATAAACAGATTGTTTTTTCATACTTTAATTAGCTAACCAAGGGAGCCGGGATGGACTTGACATAGCAACAAAAAATTCCGGGCGATAGAGCAAGTTGTTAACCTTGAACCAGATCCGAGTCTAGCATTGGTAGTAGCATGGGTTTATGCCACAGAGGCAGGGGTAGAACGCACTAGTAGCAAAGAGAACATCCCTTCTAGTCCCAGGTAAAGACCCAAAGCTACTGTAGCTTACCTTTTATGGTTAGTGGATCCACCAGTAAGATTACCATTTGCCTGCAAAGGAACACAAGTAACACACTGCGCTTCTTTATAATGCTTGCTAATGTTATATCACCACAAACTTTTTCCAATTAGAGTTTAAGTTTATAAAGTATTGTTTTAAAATGAATCATTCCAAGTTGGTATATATGATGATACGTTGGGATATATGTTCCAAATTGATATGTTTTTTGAAAACCTGTTAAATCATTTGAATTTTATTTGACTTGGTAAAATTTTACCAGTAGCTAACAAAGACTAGGTCTTTCCAAAGTTTTTTATTCTTCAAAGTCTTCCTGATATACTTGAACAAACTTTGTTCGTCTTCAACAAGGTATCTGTTGGGTTGGGTTGGGTTATAACATATATCCCAAGCTCCAATTAAGTATTGCCTTTCTGGATGTATGGGTACCTATAGGGATCGGAGTTCACAGGTTGGAAACCAGGCATTATAGGGACGTGATGATCTTGGGCTCTGATCAGGTGTCCCTTTAGGTTTTGTGAACAACATCTCATAGTCTTTCACTACTTCTTGGATAATTGCTGGAATTTCCTCCTTTGCGTCTTCAATAGCAGTTAGTTGCACCAAGAGGTAAGTTTCTTCCTTTGGGTTCCAATGGAACTCTTGTTCTATTTGCACTGAGAAAATTGTTGTGAATTTCCTTTATCCCCTAGAATTACTTTCTTGCCCTTCCAATGTATAAACACTCTTTTGTTATCAAAATCAAAAATCACTGGACTCACTGTTTTCATCCATTGGACTCCTAGGACTGCATCATATCTCCCAAGGGTATTACATATATAGGAGCTTGGAACTCTCCCTGCTTCATTTTCTATGAAAATTGGGAATCATTCTATCACATTTGACAATTTCTCCATTAGCTACAGTGATTTAATTGGGTTGCATGGTGTTGTTTGCAAGTGACATTTGTTGACCAAAGTGCTAGACGCAAAATTATGTGTTGATTCACTGTCTAATAACATGATTATGGACTGCCCTTTAACTTGGCCCTATAATTTAATAGTGTGAATCCCATGTGTACCTGTTAATGCATGAATTGACACACCACAATCTTCTAATTGCAATACTTCTCCTTCTTTTCCTGGAATAATCATGGCTAATTCTTACTCGTGCTGCAAATTCTCTTCCTCTTTAGTGATCATAATATACACGTGCTTATTTTTACACTTATGCCCATGTACAAATACCTCGTCACAGTGGTAACAAATCCCCTTTTCCCTCCTAGCTATCATCTCAGCTGTGGTTAATCTTTTAATTGGGTAGGATTTCTGACCTCCTCCTTTTGCAGGATTGTTTGGTTCTTTGTGAATCACAGGGTTAGGCTTGGCCCATTGGTTTTGGTTTCCAGGAATTATCTTAGAAATTGCCTGATTCCTTTTATCTAGATATTCCAAATAGATTTCCTGCCTCCTAGCTTGGTTAATAGCATCTCTCAAGGTTGTGGGTTTAACCAAGTACAAGGCATTGACAATTTCATCCTTTAATCCACTTAGAAAGCTGTCAATAAATTAATCTTCTGTATAATTTCTGTTCTGAGAAAGTAGATAAGTTTTTAGCTCCTCAAATTTCTTATATAATCACCTTCCTTGCCTTTTTGCATGAGCTTATTTTACTGGCCTTGTAAATTTTCATGTCCTCCTTTTGCAAATCTGTGGCATAAATGTTGGACTAGTTCATCCCATAACATCCATGGGTGTTCATCTTGCATGGGTTGGTACCAAATTTCTGCATCTCCGTCAAGGTACAGGGCAGCATATAGGACTTTTGATCTGGCATCAAACATTGATTTTAGTTAGAAAAACTTTTCATATTTTTGAAACCAGCCCCGGTGGTCCTTACCATCAAATCTAGGGAAATCAATTTTTTTTGCATGGGAAATGGAAGAAAAGGGGCTGGGTACTGTCTAGAGTACCCTCTCTCCATGAAATGAGGCCAAGGGCTTGATGCAGTGAGGCTAGGAAAGTAGGAGTAGGGTGTGTATGATGTAGTCAGAGCTGTTGTATGGAATCCAATTGAAGTATTGTATGGGTAGAAATGGTTTGGAATTGCCTGAGTAAATGGGTTGGTGTGTCCCGGATGTGCTGGAGTGGTGTTACAATTTAACTATTATATGGGTAGAAGTGGTTTGGAATTGCCTGAGTAAGTGGGTTGGTGTGTCCCGGATGTGCTGGAGTGGTGTTACAGGTATATGCAGGTATAGAAGAAGTACTACCCATTGTGCCATAAGAGTCGGTGTATGGATCCCAACCGAGCATGGAAAAAGTGTCTGGTACAGGGCTGTGATTAGATGTAGTGGCAAATCTTAGGGAGTAAGAGCACAACCATGGTTCCAGCATGGAAGATATGGTAGGGACACGTGAAATTTGGGGATTGGTTAGGTTCAGTGGTTGTGTTGTGGAACTAGAAACTGGGTTAGAGTGGATGGTGTTGTGGTTTGGCTGGTGTGTGGTTAGGTGCAGTCCTAAATTGAAGCTGGGGAACGGATATTGTAATGGGAGACAAAATATTGGGGAAGGGCTGTAACCATTACCTCTGTTGTGGTGGCTGAAGTAGGTGTTTCAGAGGCCTTTAATTTCCTTTCTCCATTCGAGCGAGTACTGGCAGAATGTCCATCAACTTCTGAGTGACATCTTCATTTGATGCTTGAAACTGCCGAGTGAGTGATGCAAGTTGGTCACCCAAATGCCCAAACTGCTGCAGCAATTGCTAATGATTCTTTTGGATACTGTACATGATCAATGCGCCCCTCCATAGCCTTTAGGTCCTTCTTGTGCTTTTGAAGGCTCAGTTTGGAGGTATTATCCATTTTTGGCCCAAGGTTGCTCTGATACCACACTATTGTTATGCTAAATCTAGTGGTTCAAATAAAACATAGAAGAAAAAGAGAACAATAATGGAATTGCTGAAAAGAAATTTTGCATAGAGAATTTCGATGATGTTTAGGGTACAATAATGAGCATATTATACCCCTCCTCTCCAGCAAACTCTGACGAGCTGATAACACACACCTCACACCTATTGACACGTGTCACTCACATAAAAATAAAGATAACAATTACTAATGACTTGAACGACATCTTTTTATCTAATTAAATCCTTCCCTGAGTCCCCAACGGCTAGGAATCAGCCCCTTTTGTGTTATCTTCCTCCCCATCTGAGTTGCTTTCTTGACATTCAATTGATTTCAATAGTCCAAGAATATTGTTTTCAATAGTCCAAGAATATCTTCCTCCTCACTTTTTACAAGAGTGACTTTCATTCGTCACCAAGGATTCATAATAGTTTTACATAACTATTCTACAAGTCTTCGCTTGGTCTTCACGTTTATTCATATAATGAATAACGTTCTTCTTTAGGACACTGCTTACATCTATCTCCATAGGATCCTTTAATTCTTCTACTCGTATGCTGAAAATGTTTTTCATTTAAAGCAAGTGTGAGCATTCAATTGCTCAGCAAGTCATAGTAGTTGAATAAACAACATCAAGATTTTAAACATTATTTTAAATCTTCAATAACCGAACAAAGGTTGTGAAGCAGCTAGAATAACAGGAATAAACTCTGATTCCTATCATTTTAAAACATTAGTCACATTCACTTTGACATACCTTCATGCTTCTACTCTTTCATTTACATTCTGTCTGGCTAGAATTTTTAGCACAGACTTAACATTAACAGTTTATAAATAAACAGAACTCTTTCACATAAACAGTTCAATCACAAAACAGTTCATGTCACATAAACCACTACAAGAAAAAGTTCTATCAGTGACCGGATGTGCGGTCGCTGTTAGAGCATTTCTTGTAGTGAACACCGAAGTGTTAAAAACTTGGCACATGGCCTCATGCATACTAACACCTTGTACAAATATCACACATTTGCACGTAGGTAAAACTTCTCAAGTTCAACATCTGAGAGAGTTTAAGAAATTAGCATTCATTTAAAATATGAATGAAGTTAAGAAACTTGTCTTAAGCGCTGCATACAACTACATTTTACGCTGTACGCCTCTTCAAATCCCTATATATAACATAATGAAACACATATACCAATTAGTCATATTTTTAACTTATGCATTGGTTTAAACTTAATCTTATTTCTTATGGTTCGTATTCTAATACTTAAGTTCACGAAACTAACTTTCTTAATCGTCTATCGGCGTTACGACATACGGAGATGTCTTAAGTCTTATAATCTTTTATGATTTCTTTTACATAACCTTTTCTTCTTCCTAACTCAACTTATTTGAAGCATTACAACTGTAATGTTCGTTAAGTCAATTATCATTCCTTATGGCTTTCTAACAAGTAAATGTCATACCTCAGGATTATTCCTTATCGTCTATGTCATATTATCTTTAGTATGCTAAGAGCGATCATTCAATGCCAATATTATGAGTTCATAGAGTTCAAGCATTCTACATTACCTCATTTCGTATCTTACAATGTCCGATTTATTCAACTCATAATATTATTTATGTTATTATCATTAACTCGGCTTTTTAACGTTATACATTTTTCAATATTCAAGTTATTATAACGCTCATGGAATTTAGAATTAACCATAGCAATTACAATGATCAACTTGCTACTGACTTGCTCGATATTCCCTACTGAGAGTCTGGCTGCAATACATTCTCATTCCGAGATATTGCCAGCGAGAGGCTCGGGGTTCTTCACGCACTACACGTCACTCATACCTCTTCATTATCTTATGTTCAAACCATACACAAGTGTGTCTGCTTAGCACATTTAACTTATGTGTACACGACCCGTCTTTGTTGGTTCACGTGTTTTAACGTTTATGTTCTTTCTTACAGTCTTGTCCGATCTAGGTTCAGAACCTTCATTAACCCCATTACCATTTGTTACAACCTTATAACATTTAAAGGTTATAAGTTATCATCTCTGTTTAACGTTCAAGTCATTACATTTCATGTAATCTTAACCGTTCATTTTACTTGAATATGGTCTACCGTATTTTCGAATACGGGATCCTGCATTCCAATTACGCACTTTGCGTTTATATTTAAAATCTTCAATCAATTCTTGATTATCATTTTTAATGTTTTAATAACATTTCTTAACGTCTAAGCTATACAACCAATGTATACTCAGAACGTTTATTCGACGCTAATATAATTCACGGATAATGTTTACGTACTTTGCGTTCATATTGTTCGTCTTTTAAACTTTCATTAAATCTTTCCGTCCAACCTTTACTAAAGGTTTAAATCACTTGTTCAAGTGTTACATTACATGAACTATATGTTCACTATCGTCTCGTACACGTTCCCCAAGAACTGAGCAGTTAAAAGCTCATTTCTGGGCTTTGCCCTGCACCGGCGCCGCGGCGCCTGTTCCCTTTGCTTTTGTCGCGATGCAACGCAACTCTGCAGTGGCTGAGCACCGGGTCAGGCGCTGTAGTGCCCATTTCCCTTCAATGGGCGGCGCTGCGACGCCTCCCTGAAAACTCAGAAAACTTTCTAAGTCGTTGAACATGTTTGAGACGCCTATTTTGGAAATCTCACAACTTCTTCGTTCTAACTCAGAATTAATCCATTTTTAAGGCGATGGAAAGCTTGCAACACCCTCAACAATTACCCCCAGACAGAATTTTATTGTGTATCCGTTAACGAGCCTCAATCTTAGCCTGAAAGTCCTCCCCCGCGTAGTTTTTCAACTTAGCGTTAAATTTTTATTCGTCCGTAATTCGACCATTCAAACTCGGAATTCATTCATTCTTGAGTCCACGACTCACGTTTTTTTTACATTTTCTTACATTATTATGAAACCCTAACTTTTCGGGTTCCTTAACTTCTTATAGTTGTTTCATCTTTTATGAAATTTCGCCATAACTTCGTTATTAGTTAATTTCAATACGTTCTTCATTAACGTTTTTCTAATTCCTTACCAAAAATATATCAACAATTCATATATATGATGGTTTTAAACTTGTCCATCAACAATAAGTTCTAATTAGATGGTTTTAAATTTGTCCACCAATAACGTTCTTCGCGTTCTTCGTATTCTTCGTTCGTTCTTCATTTTAATCGATATTTTGATTACGATTTCACTTTTTCTTGGAATTTAGTGTTATAAAACACCAATCTTTACTTATTTCACCGAATCGTTCATATGATTCATTCAGATCGTTCAAATTCATCAAGCAATTCATACTTCATATCAAAAGCTTTTATAAGAAATTTATAAACTAAATTTCTAATTCTTATTTCTTCATTTTTTTTATGATTAAACCATATGAAAATTGTTCTTAACATTTTTTACTTCCATTATCATTAAGTTATATGATTTGACATATATATAAAACCTTAAAGAAAAATGGATTAGAATTAGGTAGCTAGCTTTTCCTTCCTTTCTTCTTCCTCTTGACATCCAAAATTTCCCCCTCTCTCTAGATGTTGGTTAATTTTTTATTAACCAACAAATGAGCTTAAGCTTCTCTTTTATAGAATTTCAAGGCTAGGGGTAAAATAGTCATTTAGGCCCTAAATCAATATTCACACCTCCTTAGTATGCACGAAGCTTCCCTTGGAAGTTTCGTGGTTCCGTCTTACGTAATTCGTCCAATAGTTCGAAAAACTGCGATTTTTGGAATCCAAATATTTTTGGATATTCTATCTTTCCTCTACAGATTTACTTTTATGCATTCTTCAGAAATTCCGAAATCTGAAAAACACTTTTTGATGAATAGTGTTTTCTGTGACATTTTCCCAAAATGTAGTTAAACAAATGAAAAGTACATAACAATACTTTTTGTCGTTTTTATTTCGTTCGATTTCTGCACTTTTTTCAAGAAAAACTTTTATCGGTTAACATAACTTTTTACGACATTATCGTCAAATCTTTCGACGGAATGCCATTTTGACATACCGATCTCTCAGAAAGGCTTAGGTTATTCAAACCTTAACCCTAAAGTTTCGTCGGGTGAATTTTGCCTATTTCGTCTTTTTCTCAAAAATATTTTTATCCCTGGAGAACTTTTATTTTCGTCTTAAAAATTCTTATTCGTTCATTCTTGCTCGTAGCCAGAATCATCTCGTTTTATTGTCATCCTAGGTCATAGAACGAATAATAAACACGTACAACACAAAATATAATTAATAAAAATTCCTTTTTATAAATTAATAATTTTTTAAACTTAATTTCTGGACAATTTGATTTTCCAAGTTTTCACATCGGCAGTATGAGATATCAATGTGGCATGTACCTCCCCTTTTGGATAGTTACATTTTTTTGTTGGTCCTGATCTCAAGTTAGCTTTTTGATAGTGTTGTAAGTGCTTGTGCTAACATGGGTGGTGCAGTTATTTCGGAGGCAAGTTCGGAATTGTCGTAAAAGTATGGGTTAATTTCTTTAGCTTTTGCAAAGAGTTCTGTTATGGATGTTATTGTGATGGGGTGTGTCCGAATGGAAACTTTGAAGAGACTTGCAATTTTTGGGCCCTGAGAAGTGAATAGTTATGTCCTGATGAGGCATAATTTTCTCCTTCCCTTCATGATGCTGCTAGTATTGCCTCATTGAAAACCAGCTTTAATTGCGCAGCGAATTCATTGATTACCATGTACAAAAAATGTGGTACCTTGGTTGATACTCATCGGGTATTTGCTGAGAGTGAGGATAAGAATTAATGTAGTATCTTGGACTACCATGACATCTGTCTGCCAACATGGTTGTGCATGCCAGGTGATAGACTTGTTCGAGGATATACGTTTGTTTGTTGTGTATTATTAGCCTGTAACCACTGTCTGCATATGAAGGATTTCAATATAAATCCTATAATGGAAGGTTGGAAGAAGCTATTGAAGTGAGGAGACTAATGTTGTGAATTGGGATAGGGAAGAGACCTATGTTTTTACAGTTTATGACAGGTCGCATGATAAGATTAATTAGACTTGGGAAATAATTTTGAAGTTGGTAAAGAAGCAAAGGTATGTGGCTCAGATCCAATATGCAGTTAACACCGTGGAAGAGCATATGACCTTGTAGTGATTGTCACTCAGTTTTTGAGTATGCATTGAGAGGGAGATTATTATGAGATGCCAATCAATTTCACCCATTTGCCCCAAGGATTGTGTTCGTGCAGGCACTAGTGGTGACAAATTTCACGCAATTTGACCAGGCATGAAATCCCTCCCCTTCTTTTGTTCTTTTATGCTGTTTTTAGTATTGTTTTACGTAGTTACATATTTCACAATTCACACAGGATAATTGCACCCACTCTTAGTCTTTTTTTTCTCACTTTATACTAGAGGAATCAAATATATTTTCTTTTAAAGTAGATAAAATCCTAGAAGAACCATTTTGGCTCGTCTCAATTTGGCAATTTCCCGTCTTCTAGCCTTTGTAACTACTATACTACGTACACCATTCAGTACAGAGGGCAGACACAGGAAGGGACCAGTGGGGTCTAAAGCCCCCACTGGAATTTTGGGGGCTTTCCTTTTATATTAAGTATTTGCTAAATATTAGGGATAATGCGTAGTTAATTAAGGGGCTAAAATTAATTTAGTACATGGTTTTATTATCTCTCACATTTGAGGAATATATTTCTAATTATAGACTATAAAGTAGTATGAAGTTCATGTTTTGCTTTGAGTTATTCTAAGTAGATTTGAGTATATAATATCATATTACCACTATTATATGTTAAGCTAATGTTAGAAATCTATTTGGAAAGTCGTCATTCTAAAAATGTGCCTTTAGTTTTAAAACTAACTGCCTAAGAATTTATAATTAATAATAAGCCCCGAATCAAAAATCAAATAATTATTACTCTTTTTGTTTCATAAAAAGAGTCTTATTTTTAAATTTTAAAGTCAAACGACAGTATTTAAAACTTTAAAATTAATGTGAATTCCGTTGATTTTAGTTGATAAAAGTATTATAATTGTATAGTTTGTTAAAAATACTATTAATCACAAAATTTATTAGTTTCTAAAATTTTATTCATGACATCAATTTTAAAAGTTAATATGCCGTTAATTGATTTTCAAAAGTTAAAATGAGACTCTTTTTGGACGGAGAGAGTATTATTTTGGTCCAACTGAAAAAAAATCCAGCCTCCGCCACTGATTCAGTAGATACTTAGATTGGCTTGCTTATTCTGTTGAGGCAACCTATCTGTTGCCATTTCCTGTTTCTACTTTATGTTTTCTGTTTTCTCAGAGTTTTTTGAAGTTGGAAGGATGTTGGTATGTAGAAGAGGTATGTAGAAGAAGTCCGTGATGAAGTTATGTCTTCGGTGATGTTGAATCCTACAGGAAGCTTTCTGCAAGAAAATGGTTAGAGCATCCCCTTATCTCGTTTTAATGGCAAAAAGCACTTTTTGACCATTGTGGTTATAGTGATTTAACGAAATAGTCATTGTGCTTTTAAAATATTCAATTAGCCCACTGTACTTTTTAAAAATGTTCAAACAGGTCATTCCGTCCATTTTTTGTAACTGCCGTTAACAAATTTCTTACGTGGCATTTAAAAAACAAAATAAAAAAATGACAAATTGCTTAAGTGGCTTTTAAAAAGAGATTTGTTAAAATTTTTAAAAACATATTTTTTTTAAAAAAATTTAATTTTTTTTAAACAGATTTGTTAAAATTTTAAAAAATAGATTTTTTTAAAAAAATAGAAATTTTTTTAAAAAACAGAATTATTTTAAAAAAATATAAATTTTTTTAAAAACAGAATTTATTAAAAAAGGATTTTTTTTTTAAAATATAATTATTTTTAAAAAACAGATATTTTTTTAAAAATAGAATTTTTTTAAAAACATAATTTTTTTTAAAAACAAATTTTTTTAAAAAACGGATTTTTAAAAAAAATATAATTATTTTTAAAAAATAGATTTTTAAAAAAATAGAATTATACAGATTTTTTTAAAAATATAATTATACAAATTTTTAAAAAATATATTTTTTAAAAATAATAAAACTTTTAAAAACAGATTTTTAAAAATTTCTAAAAACAGATTTGTTAAAATTTTAAAAAACAGATTTGTTAAAAAAAATTTAAAACAAATTTGTTAAAACAGATTTTTAAAAACAGATTTGTTAAAAAAAATTTAAAAAAAATAAAATTTTTAAATTTTTTTAAAAAACCAGATTTGTTAAAAATAGATTTTTTTTAAAAAATAATTTTTAAAAAAAACTAATTTTTTTTAAAACGGATTCTTAAAAAATATATAATTATTTTAAAAAATAGAATTTGTTTTAAAAGCATAATTTGTTAAAAAAACAGATTTTTTTAAAAAATGTTTTTTTTTAAAAACCGTTTTTGAAAAACAAATTATGCTTTTAAAACAAATTCTATTTTTAAAAAAAATTATGTTTTTTAAATATAATTATTTTTAAAAAAAATCCGTTTTTTAAAAAATTCTGTTTTTTAAAAAATTCTGTTTTTTAAAAAAATTCTATTTTTTTAAAATAATTCTATTTTTTTAAAAATCCCTTTTTTTTAAAAAAATTATGTTTTCAAAAAATCTGTATAATTATATTTGTAAAAAAAAATATTTTTTAAAAATCTATATAATTATATTTTTAAAAAAATCTGTATAATTTTATATTTAAAAAAAATCTGTTTTTTAAAAATAATTATATTTTTTAAAAATCCTTTTTTTAACAAATTCTGTTTTTAAAAAAAATTCTGTTTTTTTAAAAAAATTATATTTTTAAAAAAAATTCTTTTTTTAACAAATTCTGTTTTTTTTAAAAAATCTATTTTTAAAAAAAATTCTGTTTTTTAAAATTTTAACAAATCTGTTTAAAATAAATTCTATTTTTTAAAAAAAATCTGTTTTTAAAAATTTTAAAAAATTTGTTTTTAAAAGCCACGTAAGCAATTTGTCATTTTTTATTTTGTTTTTTAAAAGCCACGTAAGCAATTTGTCATTTTTTATTTTGTTTTTTAAAAGCCACGTAAGCAATTTGTTAACGGAAGTTACAAAAAATAGACGGAATGGCCTGTTTGAATATTTTTAAAAAATACACTAGGCTAATTGAATATTTTAAAAGCACAGTGGCTATTTCGTTAAATCACTATAACCACAGTGGTGAAAAGGTGCTTTTTGCCTCGTTTTAATCTATTTGTTATATACATTTCTATTGTTTGAAAACTGTGGGCAAGGAAATCGTGCCTTGTCAGTTAGGATTTTGTGTTGGTTGAGGAGGAGAGAAATCCACGAAGAGCACAAAATTGATTGATTGAAAAAGTGAGAATGACAGGTGAACGATTACTCCAATGACGCGTGGCAGAACTCCTAGAATCCGGAAACCGTGTTAGGGTTATTGGGATTCCAAGAGCCTTCTTCTTGAGTCCTTCCACTTCTAGAATCCAGAAACCTTGTTAGGATTATTGGAATTCCAAGAGTTTCTTGAGTGTTGAGAGAGAATGTCCAGGTCCTTTGATCTTCCAAGAGTCCAAGTCCTGTGTCTCTAGAGAGGTCCCCTTCCCAATGGAATGGAAGGGGTATTAATAGGTTTTTCTGGAAAGTAGTCATGTGCTAGGCCCATGCTTTTAAAGAAATTTCAGAAATACCCTTTAATCATCAGAGTAATGTCCATATTGTCCTGTCCTTCTAGTCACCAATCCAATCCCTCAATCAATTTCCAAAACGAGCTGCCTCCACGAGCCTTCTGCCTCGGGACCCGTGGAGGCTTCTCTCGAGTCTCGCTTATTTATTTTCGGCTTTTTCGTCTTCATTCCATTAGGTTATGCGAACCCTAATTTGCACATTTAATGAGGTCGTGGAACCTTAGTTGTGCATTTAATTCAATTAGGTCATGTGAACCCTAATTTTATACTTGGGCCCACATTTGCCCCTGCGCGAGAGTCGCATTCCCAAATAGACGATCGTGCAAGAAAACTGCAAGCCTTTAAACGATTTTGCGGGACTTTACTTTACAGGTCTTGAAGACAATGGTCTTAGTAGAGTGAACCCCTAGGGAGCCAAACCCTTAGGGTTAAACCCTAGGGAGGCAAAACCTAGCAGAGCTCTTCCTTGGACATATTGGGAAATCCTCCAAAAATCTTTCCATAGCTTGCCCAATATTTGTTTCCATTTTTTTGTTGAGACACTTATTTTGTTTTATGCTCTCCATCCGAGTGTTGCCACCTTGCCGTATAGTGACCTTGGTTATCCTTCGGATGACTTAGGTTTCGAGGAGTCATCATCAGCACATCAGACCCCTGCTCCTTCATCCTTTGTCTAGATGAACTCTATGATTGCTTCTAAAATAGCTCCCGCTAGAGCTTTCTTCAATCCAAATGGAGATCTTGTTTCTTGGAGGAGCTTTCAGATATCCTCTTTTAGTCAAGAAATTCTCGAGCATCTTCTAGCTCGATTCCTGTAGATACCTGACCGGCTGATTATTAAGGTAGCCTTTGCCCAAACCTTCTTTTTAGATCGTCTCGCCAACCTTGTTCTCGGGCTTCATGATATTTCTTTATACTCTTTGCGAGTTGAGGACTTGAAGAAATTTAGCGATGATGTAGATGACCTTGCAACTATGGGTGTTGATATGTCTCCTTTTTGTGCTAGGCTGGATCATCTTAAGTCAATTTTTAATCTTGTTGCACTATGTTCGGAGGTCATTGTACGTAAGTGTCAAGATGACTCTTTTTCAGTACAAATTTCAGAGCTTAACGAATCCGCAAACAAATTGAAATCCAGTCTCGAGATATAAAGTCCCAACTTCGGGATGTAGAGTGCTAGCTTCAGGTCTTAGAATCCATTACCCGATATATTAGGGAGCTGAAAGCTGCAAATCTCAATATTCGGGACATTGCTGACTTGGAAGCTTTAGTTATACCCCCACTTTAGTTTGATATGCTATGGCCTTTAAATCATGGCCTTTTGTAGTATTTTCCATTTCCTGTATCAGAAAACTCATTTACATATATTTCATTTATCAAAATAAAGTTTAACTATCCTTATTAATTGCTTTTAATTTGAATGATTCCTTAAAACTGAATATTTATCATTAAATTTCAAGTTATTCAAATTAATACTCCATGACAACAATAGGCATTGAACGAATAAACATGAATTTAAAGAAAAGACATGCATGTGTTTTTTTTTCGATATCATGCAAACCAACACTTGACTCTATATTTTTTCATTAAGTAGTTTGACAATTTATTGATAATAAAGTTGCTTTTAGCATAACGTTTCAGATAATAAATCTTGCTTTTGACGGAGAAAGCATAACGTTCGCCACTTTTAGAGATAAAGTGTAACTTTTTCAAGGTTGAAGACTTATACTCATGTGCCTCAACCACTTTTGAAGTTGAAAGTGCAACTTCTGAGGGCTGATAGTCAGGTGCCTCAATTACTTTTGAAGTTAAAAGTATAACCTTTTGATCTGAGGGTTGCTATTCAGGTGCCTCGATTACTTTTCAAGTTGAAAGTATAACTTTATGATCCGAGGGCTGCTAGTCAGGTGCCTCGATTACTTTTAAAGTTGAAAGTATAACTTTTTGATCTGAGGGCTGCTATTCAGGTGCCTCGATTACTTTTGAAGTTGAAAGTATAACTTTATAATCCGGGGCTGCTAGTCAGGTGCCTCGATTACTTTTGAAGTTGAAAGTATAACTTTATAATTCGATGACTTATAGTCAGGTGCCTCGATTACTTTTGATGATAAAGTATAACACTCGGGTGCCTCGTCACTTGGGTCGTCCAATTTCTTGGCAAGCGTGATCTATAAGGACTTAAAATTAGGTGCCTCGTCACTTGGGTCGTCCAATTTCTTGGCAAGCGTGATCTATGAGGACTTAAAATTAGGTGCCTCATCACTTGGGTCGTCCAATTTCTTGGCAAGTGTGATCTACGAGGACTTGGCCACCATTTAGAGTGGACCACCATCTTGGGTGGATATTTGATATTCATGTATATACATTTCAGAAATCTTTCAATGGTAGAGCCAGTATTAGGGTTGTCCATCATCTTGTGTTGATGAAGCTTGTGTAATAATGTAAGACCCCGAATTTTATGAAATAAAAGTATTCAATTTTTCTTATATTTACAATTCAGTAAATGGTTAAATTGATAAAAGGTTAAAGTTAAGGGTGATAATTGAATTTTTTTTTTTCAAAAATAAGCAAGTGGTTATAAAATACTCATTGTTTTCGGGAAATATTCGTTTGGTCGTGGAATATTCTTTCTGTCGGGGAATATTCGTACGACGGCGCAGTCTTTTGTGGGCCCCGTAACAAAATAACTGTTGGATGAAGAAAACGACAAATTAAAGTTTTTTTATAAATAACGACGTAATCGTTACCGTTTACACTGTTGGAATACCCGGTGGTTAAAATACAGTAATACGCGTTGTTGCACAGTAGCACACGGTATTGCACAATATTTTGAATTATTAATCCTTACGTTAGAAGGCACTACTCAATAATTGGTACAGGAGTTACTGTTCATTACTTTATTGATTCAATAATTGCTGCGTTGATATTTATATTATTATTGTTTCAATAATTGTCATTGCACAGTATTTTTCATTATCAGATCAATAATTCATATTATTTGAATAATATTATCAGATAACATTATTGACAATATCTAGAAAGTTCTGTCAAGGAGAGGTTTGGTCATCTAATTGCGCGCCAGTAAGGAGAAATCCTTATTGGAAAGCCCCCTCTATCCTGGGAACGGCCTGGTTGTCAGTACTGTGATTCTGTAATATTATTTTTAATAAATAATTATTGATTATTATGATAAAGAAAATATTTATTTTATGTGGATATAGATGGAGAAAATTTTTAATGTGACAATCGTTGAAAATTAATATTTTATCTTTTTCTGATAAAATAATTCATTTAGATATATTATTATATTTTAATAATATAATAATGGTGATATTTTTATAATGAATGAAGGATATATGAGTTTATGAGGATAAAGAATATTTTTGTTGTAATAAATATTAAAAACAGATTTGGTGTGTCGGTAGACCCATTTCTTGACTGAAAATTGATTGTAGACTGTAAAATCGCCCGTTTGTGGATTTTGGATAATTTCTTTTTGGAATTTGGAAAAATTTTCTTCTGCAAAGTTGTAGAGAATTGAATTTCCTATAAAAAGTCGCGAGATTCGAATTTTCTGACAAAAGGGCTATTTATCATGAATTATTGAAGTTTCGGAGTTCCGAAATAATTGATTTTTGGAAGTTTTAATTATTTTATATAAGAAAAATGTTTTTGTGGTTGTTGGCACTTGGGTGGCTGATGTTTTTGACCAAAGAAGGCATGCTAGAGTTTTCAAAACACGTGGGTAAGAATTTTGAATAAATAATAATATATTTTATTAATTTAGTCTCCTTTGGCGTTCTAATATTTTCCTATAAATAGAGGGCTAAGTTAGAATTGAAAATCACACCAGAAACAAAGTTTTCTCTCTTTCTCTCTCTATATTATCGAGCGTATTCTTTGAGTATACTTTGAGTATTGCTATACGGTGCAAGTTCGTTCAGTGTTATTCCAGTCAGAGGTACTGTCTTTCGAGGTAAGGGATAGTAAGGGAGGTTATTTTCTTCTAAAATGATATTATTTCTTCAATATCATTATGCCGAAATATTAGTTGAAACTTTTTATCAAATTTGGAACTTTTTCATGTCGGGGTTACTATTCATGAGTTACTATTCACGAGTTACTATTCACGAGTTACTATTCACGAAGCGTGAAGATGATTTTTTTTGTGAAATTACTATCTTTTGGTGTCGGAGTTATTATTCACGTATACGACACTATTCACGTATACGACACTATTCATGAATACGGCACTATTCATCGAAAAATGAAAATTTTCCCTTTTCGTCTAAAATATCTATTGTGGATACTAGCTTTGATTGTATCCATGTTTTGATCATTCTTGAATTTTACAGCACTATGATTATTTTTGAGGTATTTTTGGACATGGATAAAACAAAGTACGAATCCTTAATCCTTAATCCTTGTCATTTTGTTTCACTGGATTCGCTTCTTTAAAAATATTTTTTATCATCTTCAGTCTTAAAGGATGTTATTATTGAATATCTTTGGCCCGTAGTGCAAAGATGAATGATTTCTGATGAGTATCTTTGGCCGTAGTGCAAAGATGAACAGGTGTTTAGATGAACATAACCAACTGATGAATATCTTTGGCCTGTAGTGCAAAGATGACTTGTTGATGAATATCTTTGGCCTGTAGTGCAAAGATTACTTGTTGATGAATATCTTTGGCCTGTAGTGCAAAGATGACTTATTGATATATATCTTTGGCTGTAGTGCAAAGATGAATTTATTAGTATGATTATGAACATGAACTGTGATTTAGTATAACCATGATCTTTGATGTTTCAGGTGATAAAAATTATCTTTGTCCTGGATGAGAAAAGGAATTTAGAACAACAATTACGATTATGAGTTATACATGTGATTGTGGACAGGAATTTTTGATTGATGTTATAGGGATAAAACATTGTTGATGAACTTTTAACATGGAGAAGATAACAGACTTTATAGTCTATTTGACTCTTCTAATGGATTGCTCGTTCCGCTGCAACTATGGTTGAAATTTTTTATCATATACCATATGTTCTAAATCTCTGATTTATTACTGTTGAAGGCTATTGATAATTTATTTATCTTTAATCATGACATTCTTTACTGAGCTGGTTGTGCTCACCCTTTTGCTTCACAATTCCTTTCACGTAATACGAGTGTAGCTGGGTCGAGCGGGGGAATAACAAGGGAATAGAACGGTGGTCTACAGATGTTGAGGGTGAGGTGAATTTAACTTGAAAGGGTGTTTTGCCACTGTCATACAAGATGTCTAATGACATACCACCTCGTGTCATCATAAGACATGGATGTGCTCATCCACTTGCTGAGTATATCTACCAGCACTATCTATATGATCTTGGAGTCTATTTGAAATATAACTCTCAATTAGGGACAGTGGAGATAGTGATATGTCAGGAGAAGACTTGTCATTGGGAAGAATATGATAGTAATCTTCTTATTTTTCTTTGGGGTCTATTAGGTCAACCAAGGATAATTCTGTGGCCATATGATATCTATAATAACCTAGACGCATGGCCTCCCATGTACGAAGGTTTCCTTGAGCACTTCCCAAAGATTTTAGTTTTTAAAACAGTTTTTGACTATACCTTTATGTAAGGTGTCACTGTGAGGTGTTGTCCACGGTTGGGACATGTGTCACATTTGGTATATATTTGTATCCAAACTCACAGTATATGTGTTGTTGTATTTTGCACGACAATTATTGTAATAAAGTTGTAGTTGTTTTCTGTACCATGTATTTGGCGACTCAGAATGGGTTGGATTGAATGGACCTATTTTGGGGTCGTTACAAATAAGACTTCTCATGTCTTCGGGTGATCATCCTGGATTTTTCGAGAGAATCTTGATCAAGATTTTGTTCATGGCATTTATTTGTTTATTGCCTTTGGGTAGTGAGGTGATGATTTATAGTGTTTCAACCTGTATCTCTCCATCAGATTTTTAACGTCCCTATTGATGGAAGGAGTTCTATTATCTGATAAGATGTTTAGATAGCGGATTGTTTAGCACGGTGTTTCCCTTTCCAATTCGATTTCTCCTGCTGCTAACTTCTCGTGATAGATCCATTGCAGACTATAACAGTCCATGGTAGAGTGTCATGCATGTTGATGGTACACACAGAAGTTTGGTCTTTTTTCATCTCTTTCGTCACAACAGATCTGGCCCTGGGAGGTTTCACCACTCCATGTTCAATCCATTGTTCATACAGGCCCCTGGATGCCTTCTCACTGCATGTGATGGCCTCTAGAATTGGCATTCTTGTATACTTGTCTCCGAGTTTTCCACTGCTTCGTTCAATATTTCTCTCATTTTTCCCCTTTTTCCCCCTTGTGGTTTTAACTGAGAATCTGCCAAAGCCACAGTTGTCGTTCTCTTGCCCTTCCATGTAACCGTCGCATGACTAGTGGGCAAAGTCATGATTCCTCTTGAGTTTTGTGCAACAAATGAGAGGGTCGCGAATAAGTCACAGACTTTTGTAATGAGATGGGGCTTGAAGGCATCTAAACCACCATTTTTGCGTATGCTGACCAAGTTCTTTTCCTTGATTGGTTCTACACACTTCTTTGCTCAGGACCTAAATCTGTCCACATAATCTAACAGCTCCTCGTTCAGCTCCTGCTTGAGTTGCATGAGCTCTGCAATAGTTATTTATTTTTGGCAATATGTTCCCTGACGTTTCCTTTCTCCCCATTGTATTTTGGAAACTGCGTGGGATGCTTAATATGCCCTGCTGGGTATGGCTGTCTCCGAATGTATGCCGGGTAGGGTGGAGTAAAGTCTAACTTCGAAGGTAGGGGTGTCTGCTTGCGAAGTTGATTGATCACATCAATCATATCATCCTTCGTCACATACTGGCTTGTGGTATGGACTCTTTGTTGTGTTGTGATGTATTGTTGCATTGGCCGTGTGTATGGTACAAAAATTGGCTGATATTTACTGGCATCATGTAAATTCTGTATCGGTTGTGCTTGTGGGCTGGTTCGTTAGGCAAAGCTTGGGATGGTTGATATATGCACTTTTGAAAATGCGAGGATAGTGGTTGGAATGATATTTTTCTGAGGCTGGCTGACTTCCTGTCTGGGTTGTGCCACGTCACCACTGTTCTGAGGTTCTAGGTGGATGATTAGAATGGACTGATTCTCCGTTAATGGTGGTGCAGTCTGATTCTCCTTATTGTTGCTATTGTTGTTGTTGTCCTCCACTCCTGCTTGTTCTCCCTGTGAATTGCCTTGGAATATGGTCTTGAAAGTGGGGATTTGCATCAACTACTGGTGGAAATTCTCCATTTCCTCTTGCTTCCTCTGCATCTTCAGTATCATAGCCAGCATCATCCCATGTCCTTCCCGTGCTTCCTTCAATGCCTTGAGCATCTCCAGTTGCACAACATTTGCATGCTCTCCACTTTCTTCCTCACCTTTTTCATGCCGTCATGATCTTTGGCCCCTCACGTATGAATGACTTGAGGGAGCTCATCCCTATGTCCTCATATATTTCTTGCATCTTTCCTTAATATTATTCATCTTGCTCGTCATGATAACCAAAGCTTTATTTGGATCTTGTAAAAAAGTGTGCCTCCTAGGGGTTGAATCCTAAGAGGGAAACTATTGATTTCTTTTTCTCTTATTCATTTCTTTTATTTTGGTCCTCCCTTTGTTTGGTAGTTAGTCTTGTGTCAAGCATCCTTCAGCCTTTCTTGTGGAGTTGCTTCTTGGCCATCTTCAAAATTGAGTTCGTTAACACTTTCGTATGAATCATCCTCCCAAGGGGAGACCATTTAAAAAGAGTTTATTAAACTTGTCTGCCAACTCCGGAGGATGCTCTGTCAAGAATATATAATTTCATGGATATTATCCTATAACAGAACCAAATTTGTTAATTATATGGGAATTTATATATTAACACATGTGTACATATGTAAGAATGCAAATATGTAAGGAATCATATAATGTACTTCCCTTGATTTGAAAAGTTGGAATTATGGAGTTCTCATTCCCCCATTTTTCTTTACTTTGAGAAATCGAAAGTAAAGAAAACTTCGTGAAATACTTTTTTATTTTTTTTTAAAAATGTGAGAGTTGTCTCTCATTCATCGCGTAACACAGCTCTTGAATGTTCGAGCTTATGGTCCGAACAAGAGATGAATAATGGGTTGTCCTCCTTTCAATGGTAGTTCGGTCATTATAAAATCTTTGGGCCCTAGACTTGAACTTCGCCCTTCCTTGGTAGTAATCGTGATCCATTCTGTCTTTTCTCTTGGTGAGATTCAATTTTCTTTAGATCTTAACATCATCATATTTATTGAGTTTCTCTAACTCGAAGAAGTCATGATCCATGTGGTGATCTGGTGTACCACTTAGTGATTCTCAACTATGTTTGGTGAGTTCCCAATACATTTGTGTCATCCATCTTGATTCCAAGTGAATCTTTTAATCTCAACAAACTCATGCGTAATACCGGAAAAGATAAAATACATACACAATTGTCAGTGTACTGTTAAACATCATGAAAAATCAAATCATACGGATGCATCTATGTTCTACATGAAGTTTGTTAATCATGTATACTTACATTATATTGTAAATATATTTCATTTTCATATTTATTTCGAATTGTATCGAAATAAAAAAAAATATTACTGTTGCTAATAATAAAATTTATCATATATACGTAAATGAACAATATGTATAAATGAAAGAGATGTATAGATGGAAATATGTATATTTAGCAAGAACCCCTTTTAATTTCAAGCACCACAATAGTATATTACTATTACTCTATTATAGTAGGGTTCGGAACAAGGAGGGTTCGGGCCCCTCAGAAGTAAGGAGGGTTCGGTCAAGCAGGGCTCGGCCATTATGACTTCGTAGAACGAGAGGCTCGGACATGGAAGATCTAGGATTCGGCCATGGAAGGTAGGGTTCAAAAGGGGTTGCAGTACTGAAAAAGCATCAGAATCTTCTTTGTCTTCAAAGAATTTCTACAACCCATTCAACAAGGATATGGGTAAGTTTAATTTTTTTTAAGGAGGGTTCGGTCAAGCAGGTCTCGGCCATGCTCATAAATATTCTACCGCTACCATGTTGCAGCAGGGCTCGGAGATTTGAGGCTTCGTTGACGTCATGCATAAATACATGTTGGTATCTTTACACCACACATTCCTTATCTTCATCATCTTTTTTTTTCAACCCTTCCATTTGGTGGCTTCAACCAAGAAGGCTAGAGTTCTACCAAAAAGGGCAGCTTGGGTTCGGCAAATGAGGGCTCGAGCCATATAGGATTTGACCAAGGGGGGTGTATGCCCACAAGGATTCGGGTCTGTTATGCCTTGTCTCTGCCATATTCTCTTATTAAGAAAATTTTGTGCACATGTTCTGCTATGAGAAGAAGTTGTTTATCAACTCTTACAATTCTTTTAGGAGTGATATCTGTATTTGATTCTTATATTTTGTTTCTTTATAATCTAGTAAATTATATAAGGTTATTGACGTTATTATATACAAGTGGATATTATGTCATCATCATAAAGTAATCAAACTAACATTTCATTGCATATATGGCAAAATCTCGTTATTATTAAAAAGGGTATACATATTCACTCATATACGTGCATGCATAGACCAAATTACTTAAATTGATGATCAATTTTTATTTCTAACTCATGTTATGTATGCATAAAAAAAGTGGAGTACTCTTTCCATGCAAAATAATTATTTTTGTCATACATGCATGCACTTACTGGACTTACTAGATAATATGACCTGAGAGTTCATTCATTCACATGATAAAAAAATATAAACTCCATCTCATTATACACAATTAATTAGCCCATGCAAAAGTCTAATATCTTGGGAATACTATGTGCTACGAGCCTTTACATGAAGAACAACATCACCAAGCAATTAATGGTGGGCCTCATCCATTAAGTAAAATGTTGTCCTTAGAAATCTAGCTAGTTAGGCGAACCCTACAATGCCAAAGCCTAGAGGGGGTTTTACCGAACCCTGCAAGGCCGAAGCTTAAGGGATTTTTTTTACCGAATTCTAGGTAACATTTCGAGAAATAACAAGTTCATAATGATAATAATAATTATTATAATTATTATTTATTTAATTTTTTTTAAGACTCCTCCGTATCTAGACCATAATTTTTTTTAATGCACATATACTAATTTTTTAAGTTGAAATTCTTAATGAGTTAAAAAGAATGGTATAATTTACTTCCCTTAGTATGAGAAGTAGAAGCTATCGAGTTCATGTTGGCCCCAATTTTCTTTACTTTGAGAAATTAAAAGTAAAGAAAACTCCTTGAAATACTTCTTCAATTTTTTTTTAATTTGTGGACTTTTGGCTCTCGTCACTTCAATCGGTTGTTTTTTCAACTCTTGTCCGATAACTTTTGTCGGTGAGACCTCTTTAGCTCTAGCGAAATTCATCGATGAAACTTCCGTTGGCCTTCTGAGGTGTCTTCTCTGACCGTTGTTCTTCCTCTTCGTGTTGTGGTCATACCCTTCATGAATTCTACACCTCCCCAGCAGAGTCGCCAAAGAAATATGGGCAAGGAAATCGTGCCTTGCTAGTTATGGTTTCGTGTTGGCTGAGGAGGAGAGAAATCCACGATGAGCACGGAATTGATTGATTGATTGAAGAAGAGAGAACGACATGTGGACGATTACTCCAATGACGCGTGGCAGAACTCCTAGAATCTGGAAACCGTGTTAGGGTTATTGGGATTCAAAGAGCCTTCTTCTCGAGTTCTTCCACTCCTAGAATCTGGAAACCTTGTTAGGGTTATTGGGATTCCAAGAGTCTTCCTGAGTGTTGAGAGAGAATGTTCAGGTCCTTTGATCTTTCAAGAGTCCAAGTCATTTGTCTCTAGAGAGGTCCCCTTCCCAATGGAATGGAAGGGGTATTTATAGGCTTAGTAGTCATGTGCCAGACACATGCTTTCAGAGAAATTTCAGAAATACCCTTTAATCATCAGAGTAATGCCCAGATTATCCTATCCTTCTAGACTCCACGAGCCTTCAGCCTCGGGACCCGTGGAGGCTTCTCTCGGGTCTCGCCTATTTATTTTTGGCTTTTTCGTCTTCATTCCATTAGGTTATGTGAATCCTAATTTATACATTTAATGAGGTTGTGGAACCCTAGTTGTGCATGTAATTCAATTAGGTCATGTGAATCCTAATTTTACACTTGGGCCCACAAAAACTAATTGCGATCTACTCTCAGCAATCAAATCATCATAATCTCTATTATATGGGCTCTATTAATTTGTATATCTAGACTTTAACCTCTCAGATTTTCTTCTATTTTGAAAATGGGACCACATTTATAAGCTTTGTGCATTATTTCTCCAAACCTTACTGGCATTGATTTAAGAATTTGCCACTTACATATATATAATCAGTCTCTCTTCCCTCCCAAAAACTTGCTGCTATTTTTTCTCATGCATTATTTCTCCAAACCTTACTTCCATTGTTTTAAGAATAGGCACGTTTCAAATCTCTCTCTCTCTAACATTATCTTTCTCACCCGGTATGAAAATTCAAAACTCATAGTGTCTCTTGATAACTACACATTGAAACAAAATGTTCAAATAAATAAAGAAATAAATCTAACGATGTTGTAGTTGCGATATTTTACATGAATCCCACATCAGATAAATTAAAAGTATAGATGAGTTATCAAGTATGATTGAGCCTCAACCTAATAGATTAACTTTTTAGATAAAGAGGTGGTCCAACATGCTTATTGGATCAATCTACACAGGTGTGCGCGTCATTAGTGATGCCACTATAAATGGTATCAGAGCTCATGGTTCGTTCCAAAGCTTTTTTCCTTGATATTTGTAGACTAATACTCCCTCTGTTCCTAAAAGATTGTTGTTTTAGGGAGTAATTTGTGTTCCTAAAAGATTGTCGTTTTGAGTTTATCAATACAAATTAACTCTTTTTTTCCTACTTTACCCTTATTTAAAGCTTTCTCTTTCTTAATCGTTTTCCTCAAAAAAGAAAAAACCCTTCTTGATCAGACAAACAACCTTTAAACTTCCTTCCTTTCCCAATGTTTCTTATTCGAATAATCATGACGTCTTTTCTATTTCCTTTCAAAAGCATATACAATAACCATAAACTTCTGATAAACAATGGATATAGATGAAGAAGATATAAAGAAATTTGTCTCGAAAAAGAAGAAAATTGTTCATGATTTTGATTTGAATTTACCTGCAGATCGTAATATTGATTTGAATAAATTTATTGGAGAAACATATCAAGTTTTTGAAAAGGAAGAACTTCAAGCAGTATTTCGATTCATGTTGAAAAATTATTTTCCTAGGTTCTATTAAGTGGGAGGCATGGATGTCTTTACTTGGTTTGTCAGAAGTTCTCATAAGGTTAGTTTTTTTTTGTTTGGCAGAGTATGTATGGATAGAACAGAGAGATGGGTGGGTTAGTTTCTTTTTTTGTTTCGCAGAATGTGTAGGGATAGAACAAAGAGATGGGTGGGTAAGTTTTTTTGGCAGAATGTGTAGGGATAGAACAGAGAGATGGGTTGCCTTTGTATTAAAGATTTTTATGTAATTGAAGTGAATGCTTTTTTCAATTGTGGTTTATGAGATTTATGGTTTATAAAGAAATTGATATTGATCACTAGGACATCTCGCCTTTTTGTTTCTCTCTGTGATTTAAAGTTCTTGTTCAGAGCATATCCAACTTTTCAAGTCTGTAATTGCAAATAATACCTCGTTAAGTGTTTGTGGTTTTGCTTAAGTTGTGGTATAAATTTTAATGTATCATTTCATTGATTTTTGGTCTTGGAATAGTGATTTTGTATACTAGAATTGATGGGTATATATAGGAGTTTAAGGTTCTCCACACAATTGTGGCTCAATTATCTAAGGTTAAACATGAGCAATTTATAGTGAATTATGTTACCCTGATTTTTTTTATAAAAAAAAAGATTTTCTTGTATTAGATGGATCCTTGAACTTGTATGAGAAACGATAATCTTTTCATATGACTGAAACAGGTTCAGCATTTAAAATATTCTAGTATTACGTTGAATTCTACATTTGATCTGTTATCTTGATATAAGCATGGTTCTGACTTGTGACTTTTGGTACTTGCAATGCAATATAGTTCAAAGGAGTCGTTAGATATCTTGTGGGATTTACTCTAATTAGTCGAGCTAACATGGAAATTTGCTCAACTAAAGTTTTTGTGTGCTTTGTGGAACCTTTTAGATGTTTTGGATGTTTGCAGTCTATTGTAAATTCAGGTATTGGTTATGCAATAAATCTGACATTGGTTGGAATTGTATGCCTAGTTGCGATTTCAGTCATCACTTACCAATAAATTTGAGTAAGTAATTAAACTTATTATAATGGTTATCAAACTTCAGGTGTGTGACGTTTTTTATGTGGGCATGCTGGTGTTTATGCTCTTGGTACTGTCATTGCAAAGCATGCTGGTGATAAGAGAGTTGTTTTCATTCCTCAACAAGCATATTGGTAAATAAACCATATCTTCTGGACAGAGAGCATGAATGGCATGGGAAAAACATTTGTACATAAGAGAGTTACTTTAATCATCCTTTCTGCAAAGCATGTTGATGATAAGAGAGTTACGGATATTTAATTGCATCAATATTTTATTACTCTAGACAATGAGATGAAGAACACATGATCCAACACCACACTAGCTTAACTATGTTCAAAAACAAGCTTAGTGTTCAAAAACAAGTTTATCCTTGTTCAATTACAAAAAAATAAGAGAATTTAGAGAGCAGAACACTAGATTACTGGGTAACATTAATTAATCCATTTAGAGAAGTTCTTGAACTCGGTGTTGTCACTATCTAAAGTCATAGTCTGATGCAATGCCTTGCAAACAGTCTTGATTGTTGCTACATCTTGTTCAACTAAATTCCTTGCTCTAAATAACGGTGAGCTTGTTGTACCAATTCAGCGTCACATTTTATTTGAGAAGGGATTTCACCTTTACTTTACAACACTGATTTCTTGATATGTGGAATTTTGTACTGTTGGGAACCCTTAGCTTTCATGATCTCTACCATGCACAGTTGCAAGGTTAAAAAAATATAATCAGACTTTACAGTAGGAAAAGCTTGAAACGAATTCACAACGGCATTAATAAGCTCCTCAACATTTTTTGATGATTCTTTATGCTGCAAGGATTGAATAACAGCAAAAAATCCAAGGTCTAACACATTCAAATCAAGAGAATTTGCAGGCTGACACATCAAACGTATATCAAATCCATCTTGTGTGGCTGCTCGGCTAAAATCTTCATCATCAGGACTGATGTGTGTTTTGGCATTATCTTGTTGTATAAATATCGGATAATGCAACTCCTCTTTTGGCCATTTTTTCTTGATGGCAGGTAGTACTTTTTCAATCAAATACCTCTTTATAACATCCCTGTTAACTGAAGTTATTGGCTTTGTTTCCATGACTCTTGCAACTCTATTAATACTACTTCTTTTAGCAGGCTCTACAGTAACAAAAGGAAACACTCCAATTTTTCCCGAAAAGATCTCATTTCTTTGTGCATCAAACCTTGGACGAGCTAAAGCTACTAAAAACTTGACTTTTCCAATGAAATTTTTGCTTTTACAAGTACGCAATGGATCTTCTTCATTGGGTAATAAGTAGTATTTTTCAGTTTTTTTGTCATGTAAAACCATTTTTCATCAATGTGAACCATATTATACATACCTATGAAAATTGGGTCATGGGGCATGCTACTTGCATCAAGCATTGATAGGCAATATTGCAGTCGCGATTTTTTGTTTTCTTCTTTTAGAAAAGGCTTGATAGCATTCGAATGTCGCCAGATATCTCCGGATTGCATGTCTAAACAATGTGGTCATGCTTATGTTGCTAGAAGAAGATAAACTTTGAAGAGTTGTCCGTTTTTGTAAAGGGACTTCTCAAATTCTATCGATATCAATTTGGATTCTCATACGACCACAATTCTTTGTCCTCTTAGAGAAATCAGCAGTTTCACTATCTCTTGTTTGTTTCCAAATTTGCTGAAAAGTACGTATCGGAACAAAAAAAATGATGAAGCCACCTCCGTTGTTGCCCCTTTTCTCAGTTTTCCATCAACACTCTTTTGTTGTAGCACATTATAAATGGCTTTGCGCTTTTCGTCACTTAAAATCGCATATTTTATGCGATTATGTGTTGATGTTGACTCTAAATCTTCATTGCATTCGTCGACAATTTCATCTATTTGAAAAAAAAAATATTCCATGAAACTTGTGATGTTTGATTAATATAAATAGGAAATAAAGGGATAAATGGTACCAATATTGAAGTTCAATGATGCTTCAGATGTTTGCAATCCTTCTTCCTCGCCCACATCATAATTTGCCATTGGTGAGTTTAGATTGATATTGAGACCCCGTATTGGTGAGTTTGGATTGATATTGAGATCCGGCAAATTAACTCGAGACCTATCCGTTCTTGGTGAGTTTGGAGTAACTTCTAATTCCTTATCTTGCCCAATATCACTGGAATTTATGATTTCCACATTCAAATCTATTTCACCAAGAGGCCTTCGATGACTGGCAATATTTGGAGTTTGAATTTGTGTATCTTTCCCCCGTTGCTTTGCTTGATCTAGATGAGAAATCAAGCTTTTGGTAAGAGAATAACAAACGTTTAGGAAGCACTTTTTTTGGCAAAAAAACTCGGTCTGTCTATTTTACAGAATTTTTTTTGGCTCATGTAGTATAAGTTTTAGGCGGGAAAAAAGTTTTGGCATTAATTGAAGTATACTCCTTTTTGAAATCTACGAAGGTAATAATTGATTCAGACAATTATAATAAGGGTAGTATAGTATTTTTTATAGGTATTAATTGCATTTCTTAATCTGTGTGCATTAACCTTAAACGATAATCTTTTAAGAACAGAGTAATATTTCCAGCTCTTCATTAATATAAATGTTGTATATCTGATTGCAATTAGTGTGCCGATACGAGACTGGTGGAATAATAATTCTGATCTTTTCAGTTTTGTACTTGTATATTTTTTTATTGCTTGAAGGTCTGAAGCTCATGTCAATCATAAACAAATTTCAATTCTAAATGGTGTTTTTCCTGAACTATATATACAAATACATTCTTATGGATTGAATATGGTGGTGCTTTGCTCTCCTTGCCAAATCAGAATTGCTTCATATATATATGTATCTATTATTAATTTCTGTAGCTTTTCGTTTTTTTCAAATTATAAATTGAGGATTAATTAAATTTGGTTATAGAGGTTTGTAGATCCATGCATGCCTCGTAATTAGCCCATTTTTACAATAGGCAAATAAACTAAGCTTGCATATGCCGGACACAATTAGATGAGGTATACTTTTTTATGTTTCATTCATGAAGAATGTTTAATTGTATATTTGTATCATCAGAAATTTCATGTTATTTAATTATGCAAAGTGAAAATAATTTATTTTTTTGTGAGAATCTATTTTATTACAATTTGGATTCTTGGGTTTACATTTCATACTAGGGTTTAGGGAGAAGGAAGAGGCCAAAAAGGACTGTAAACGGATATTTTCGAATGCGAATAGAAGCGCAAGACCCCGAATTTTATGAAATAAAAGTATTCAATTTTTTTTTTTATAATTATTAGTCAGTAAATGTTTAAATTGATAAAAAGTTAAAGTTAAGGGTGATATATGTAAAGTTTATAAAATACGCAAGTGATTATAAAATACTCATTGTTGTCGGGGAATATTCGTTTGCTCATGGAATATTCTTGTTGTCGGGGAATATTCGTACGACGGCACAGCCATTTGTGGGCACCATAACAGAATAACTGTCGGATGAAAAAAATGACAAGTTTGAATTTTTATAAATAACGGCGTAATTGTTATCGTTAACACTGTTGGAATACCTGGTGGTTAAAATATAGTAATAAGCGTGGTTGCACAGTAGCACACGGTATTATACAATATTTTCGAATTATTAATTCTTACGTAAGAATGCACTACTCAATAATTGTTACAGTAATTACTGTTCAATATTTTATTTTATTGATTCAATAATTGCTGCGTTGATATTTTATATTATTGTTGTTTCAATAATTGTCACTGCACAGTATTTTCTATTATCAGATCAATAATTCATATTATTTGAATAATATTATTAAATAGCATTATTGGAAATGTCTAGAAAGTTCTGTCAATGAGAGGTTTGGTCACCTAATTGCGCGCCAGTAAGGAGAAATTTTTATCGGAAAGCTCCATCTTTCCTGGGAACAACCTGATTGTCATTATTGTGATTCTGTAATATTATTTGTGAAAATTTAATTATTGATTTATATGATAAGAAAATATTTATTTTATGTGGATATAATTGATGGATAGGGAAATATTTATTTTGTGTGGATATAAATGAAGGAATTAATGTTGAGGTATTTTATCAATATTTTGTCGGATTGAAGGTATTAAAAAATTAAATCGGTGTTCTTAAAGCTCTATTGCGTGAGTTATAATTTTAATCTGACCGTTGGATCGTTGTGATTTTTGGATATGTTATACATATATAAGTTAAGTATATGTCCACAAATTTTGAACCGTTAAAAATTAACGTATGATTTGTTATGAATTTTAAGAGATGTTAAAAATCATCCTTTTGTGGATTTTAGATATTTTCTGTTTGAAATTTGGAAAAACTTAAAGCTAAAAAGTTGTAGAGAATTTGATTTTGTATGGAATGGACATAAAATTCTTATTTTTCTGATAAAAGAGCTATTTTATATGAATTGTTGAAATTTCAAAAATTAAATATTTTTATTAAAATTGTGGGTGGGACCCACTTTTGTTTTGAAACATGTGGGCTGCAAAAAATGTTCCAAGATGGCATGCTTGGATTTTTCAACAAATGAGGTTACGTAAGAAAGAAAATAAATAATAATATTTTATTATTTTAGTCTCCTATTGCGTTCTAGCATTTTCCTATAAATAGGCGCTTAAGTTAGAATTGAAAATCACACCAGAAACATAAGTTTTCTCTCTCTATATTATCGAGCGTATTTTTGTGAGTATTTAGATACTTTGAGAATTACTATTCAGTGCAAGTTTCCTTCGACTTTACATCCGATATTCCAGTCAGAAATACTGCTCTTTTGAGTTAAGGGATTGTAAGGGTTATTATGTTTTTCAGTTTCGTAATTTTTCCGACTCTCAAAAATTTTAGAAAAATTTGAAATGATAATTTGATGAATTTTCTAGATTGTGTCCAAAAATGGCAATTTTTGGATGATAGATTAGGAGTTATGAATTTTATGGGAAAAGACTATTTTAAAAGTAAACCCTTATAACTTCTTGTGGTTAACTCCAAAATTGGTGAAATTTTTATTGGGAGTACATATATATAACAGAAATATACTCTGTAAATGTGACGCCACCAAAATAGGTATACATCACCCATCTTGAGTCGCCAAATACATGGTACAAAATTCAAATACAACTTAATAATACAACTATCGTGTAAAATACGACAAAACATAAACTAAGAGTTTTAATAAGAATATTATCATCTAGACAATATCCACATTCAAAGGAGTACTCATTACATTTATTATCACACTATTTAATAGAATAGTGAGGACTACTAATACTATCATATTGACCGTCACTCCGTTCCCCGACTCGTCACAGCTATATTCTCATTTCCTGAAGAGAACAGTGAAACAAAGGTTGAGCTCAACTAGCCCAGTAAGAAATATTATGACTAAGATAATGCAGAATAAATTATTATTAGCCTTCAACAATGTTAAACTGATAAAATACAATAGACATCAAGTTTAACTGCAGCGGAATAAGCAATCCATTAGAAGAGTCAAGTAGAGCATGATATCTACTATCTTCTATGATTTAAAATGTTTTCATCAATTTTTATCGCCGAGACTCAGCTTAATAAATAGATCATATCATCGAATCTTCCCTGCACTATGGGCCAAGGATATTCATTAAATCATCAATGGTCATGACTATACCGAATAATCCCTGATCATAATCATACCAAAAACTGTCCATCAATGCACTACAGGCCACTGAGGACTTTCACCACATCATTCGTCACATTACGGTCATGATTATACCGAATAATCTCTAGTCATAATCATACCAAGTCCATCTATGCACGTAAGCCAAAGATGACTTTCATCACAATATAAACATGAGGATGATGACAATGACATAATAATTCAATAAAACAAGTTCAAGGATCAATTTTAAAGATTTATAATTTTAATTTATCCAGAAATCAATAACATCCAAATTGTCAACATGATACTTCTTTGTGGAGTAAAATTCAAGAATGCTCAGAAGAATATTTTCATGAAAAGATACTGGATAAAGCGCAAATATCAAAGATATTCCACTAATTTCATGGAGTATAGAAGCCAAAACTTTAACCAACTGAGTATAATAGAATATATGAAATCACAAATGAATTTTTGCCTGCCATGCGGTAATCCACGTAGACATATCATTTCCATAATTTAATAAGGAATGAATACGAAAGATCATTCACCATGCATGCGAAAATCCACATAGACATGTTATTCCAACATAATAATAAAGAATGGAATAACATAAGAATTGACTAGGCGTGCGTAATCCACACCGATAGGTTATTCCAACTGAATAATAAAGAATGGAACCAGGTCATGCGTAACTCGCACAGATAGGATATTCCAATAGAATAATAAACAATGGAACCAAGTCATGCGTAATCCGCACATAAAGGATATTCCAACAGAATAATAAAGAATGGAACCAGGTCATGCGTAATTCCTCATACAGATAGGATATTCCAACAGAATATATAATAAAGAATGGAATAACAACAGAATTCATCAGGCATGCGATAAATCGCACAGACAGGTTATTCTAATAGAATAATAAAGAATGGAATAACAGAAGAATTTCACTATGTATGCGGTACTTCGCATAGACAGGTTATTCCAACATAATAACAAAGAATGGAATAACAACCCTTACGAGTATTAAAAGAAAATAACTCTCTTCATGAATACGAAAGAATAATACCCCTTACCTTAGAAGAAACTGGATATTGGAATAGTGAGGTAGCAAACTTCTCTTCTTCTTTCTCTCTATAATAATTGCTTTAAAGCTTTAGTGAATTGGTGAGAAATGAAGGAAGAATGAACTTCTATTTATAGGAAAATATAGTTTTAATAATTGCACATTTTGGGGCTCAAAACATTACAGTATAATACCTTCCTCTTTTTCTTTATTTTTAATTTAGTCCTGCAAGTATTATCAAACTTGCATCACCTCCCCTAATAGTAAATAATGTGAATCAATAGTTCAATCATGTGAATCAATAGTTATAATCATGTGAAAATACGAATTATAGTATAGTACCTCCATCTATACCTCCATTTTTAACTTAGTCATACAAGTATTATCAATCTTGCACTAACTCCCCTAATAGTACAAGAATATGAATCAATAGTACACACATGTGAACAAAATAGTTATAATCATGTGAATTAATAGCAATTAATTTCTCATTTATCCGATTAATTACCCGACTGGTCAGTATAACTTCCAGACATCAATTAATATCGAAATAAATGTCGATTTCCACTAACATTAATAATTTCAACACAATGGAACTATCAATTTCATCTTTAATCAACACGGATTTATTCATCATTAATATTATAACTTACAATATTTAACAACCAGGTCGTTCCTAGGAAAGGGGGTGCTTTTCGATAAGAATTTCTCCTTATTGGCGCGTAATTAGATGACCAAACCTCTCCTTGATAGAACTTCTAGACATTGTAAATATTACAATTTAATAATATGAATAACTTTATCGTCTCAATTATTGATTTAATGATATTGTGACAATAATCGAATCAATAATATGAGAGATATAATGCAACAATTACTGTAGTAATAATTGAGTATAACTGAGTGACTTCTCATGTAAGCATCAATAATCAATACCGTGTGCCACTATGCAACCACACATATTACTGTACTTTTACTACCGAGTAGTTCAACAGTTTAACGGTAAAACTTCCACCGTTATTTTTATAAAATGATAATTCTGTCATTTTTCTAAATACTCCCTTCGTCCCAGGTTAAAAGTCCTTATTACTATTTTGGGTTGTCCCATGTTAAATGTCCACTTTCTTTTAATAACCAAACTTTTACACATTTTTTACTATTTTGCCCGTAGCATTAAATATCTCGTACTTTTCTTATTCTAATTCTCTCTCCATATTTAATGACATTATTATGGATAATTTTGTCATTTTATTCATCTTCTTAATATGCGTGAAAAGTCCACCAGGACTTTTATCCTGTTTTATCCTGGGACGGAGGGAGTATAAAAATACTTCCGATGTGGGGTCCACCAATGATTGTGCCGTCGTACAAATATTCCCTGTTAAAACGAATATTCCCCGATCAATCGAATATTATATAACCACTTGCTTACTTTGTAAAATTTATAAATATTACCCACAACTATAACATTATATCAAATCCACACCATAATATTCAAAAATATATTTCGAGAAAATTATTCTTTATTCATAAAAGTTGGGGTCTTACAGTAAATTTCAAAATTTTTGGATAAAAGTACAGTTTATGATAAATGTTTAAATATTCGGCAGTTTTGGCCATATGAAAAATAGTAAATAAATTTTAAAAATTTTGAGAAAAATAAATGTTCAATATGGGACTATATTCTGCTAAATCCAAGAAAAGAAATTTTCTGGGACTGATTTGGTATTTTTCATGAAAATGGACTAGTTATGAATAAATGAATTAAATATGTTATGTGAAGTAAGAAAATTGGAAAATAGGATTTATGGCTTGAGAATCCTATATAAGGTATATGCAGATTTTTTATGAGAGTTTTGGTTATTGGTGATGAAATCTTATTAGTTTGGTATTTTAGAATGATTAAATTAATGCATTAATTAGTAAAGTATAAATAATTAAAATAAATTATTTATAAGTTTAAGAAATGATTAAATATTATGGTAATATTAATAATATTAGATTATGAGATTATTAAGTGATTTATAACATTTAGATTAAGGTATTATGAAATCATTGATTTAAAATATTATTTAATGATTAATAATATTAGTAAATAAATTTATTGTTATTATATAATGAATAATATTAAAGGGAGTTTATAATATAATGAATAATGTTATTATCTTCGTTATATATTCGTTGAATATTTATTTTCTGTTCAAATCATTTTTGATATAATATTATTCTTGAATTTTACTCCACAAAGCAGTATCACGTTGACAATTTGGATATTATTGAATTTTGAATAAATTAAATTGTTAAAGTCTTTAAAAAAAATTATCCTTTATCTCATGTGATTTATTCTTTATATCCTTGTCATGATCCTCATGCTTATATTGTGATGAAAGTCATCTTTGGCCCGTATTGCATAGATGGACTGTTGTTTATTGGTTTTACAGTTGTATGCCTTTGGCATGTAGTGCAATTTAAAGAAGAACTGTTGATTGATATCTTTGGCCTGTAGTACAAAGATGACCTGTTGTTGAATATCTTTGACCCGTAGTGCAAAGACGACATGTTGTTGAATATCTTTGGCCCGTAGTGCAAAGATAACCTATTGTTGAATATCTTTTGCCTGTAGTGCAAAGATGAACTGTTAATGAATATCTTTGGCCCATAGTTCAAAGATGAACTTATTAGTATGATTATGAACAGGAACTGTGATTTGGTAAAACCATGATCTTTGATGTTTCAAGTAAAGACAGATGATAAAAATTATCTTCGTCCTGGATGAGAAGAGAAATTTAGAACCACAATTATGGTTATGAGTTATTCACATGATTGTGGACAAGAACTGTCGATTGATGTTACAGGAATAAAACATTGTTGGTGGACTTTTAACATGGAGAAGATAATAGACTTTATGGTCTATTTGACTCTTCTAATGGATTGTTCGTTCCGCTGCAACTATGGTTGAAATTTTTTATCATCTACCATATGTTCTAAAAATCTGAATTATTACTGACGAAGGATGTTGATAATTTAATTATCTTTATTCATGATATTCTTTACTGAGCTAGTTGTGCTCACCCTTTTGCTTCACAATTCCTTTCAGGTAATAAGAGTGTAGCCGGGTCGAGCGGGGATAACAGGGGAATAGAAAGGTGGTCTATAGTTGTTGAGGTTTTCCCTAAACAGTATGGAAATAATTTTATTGAGAACTTTAATTAGATAAGTGTGTTGTATTTTATACATCATTTAATAGTTATATTTGGTGAATCTAATAGGGTGAGGTGAACCCAACTTTGGAAGGGTGTTTTGTCACTATCATACAAGATATCTAATGACATACAACCTCGTGTTATCATTAGACAGGGTTGTGCATATTCACTTGTTGAGTATATCTACGAGCACAACCTATAAAACCTTGGAGTTTGGTTGAAATATAATTCTCAATTGGAGACAATGGAGATAATTATATGTCAAGAGAAGACTCACCATTGGAAAGAACATGATAGTAATCTTCTCATTTTTCTTTGGGGTCTATTGGGTCAACCAAAGATAATTCTGTGGACATATGATATCTATCATAACTTAGACGCATGGCCTCCCATGTACGAAGGTTTCCTTGAGCACTTTTCAAAGATTTTAATTTCTAAAACAATTATTGACTGTACCTTTATGTAAGGTGCCATTGTGACGTGCTATCCAAGGTTGGGATAATAGTCACAGTTGGTATATATTTGTATCAAAACTCACAACGTATGTGTTATTGTATTTTGCACGATAATTGTAGTAATAAAGTTGTAGTTATTTTCTGTACCATGTATTTGGCGACTCAAAATAGGTTGGTTGGATTGGACCTATTTTGGGGGCGTCACAAGAAGTATATCCGTATTCGACAGATATGTAATATGAATATTCGTATTCATATCTCTATTCGCATCCGCATCAATTCAAAAGAAAATTTTAAAAGTCTTTGTTTTTTTAATTGTGTGTTTTTTGGTACCATTAATTAACTAGAAGATCGATCTTCATATGTAATAGTAAGACTGTAAAATGAGAAAATAGTTCGAGCTCAATTTGTACTCGCTCGACTAAAAGTTCGATTCGAGCTCGACTCGAAATATAAATGATTCAAATATAAGCAAATTTTAAAGTTCGATAAATTACTCGAACTTTTTCAAATTTTAATTTTCTTTTGATATTCGGATCATCTTCGTTCGAAAAGTTCAAGCTGCCCAGGTTTGATTCGAGATCCTCGACTCGGTAGCTAAACATGCCTCAATCCAATCTTATTTTATACTCCAAAAATTTTGTGAACCAAATCTGAGCAACTCAATATTCGGCTCGACTCGGTTCATTTACACCCTTGTGTATTAGAATTGATAACTAAAGTAATCATTAATATATTTCTAATATATATATATATATAACATAATATAATATAACTTTTATATTAATTATTATGTACTCGTAATATTTTTAATATATAGTATTTAGAGATTTTTACGTTAAAATTTATTATATGACTAAGTAACTAAAGAACTCATAAAAAATAAAATTGCTGCAGAATAACAAGTTAATATTAAAGTTAGTAGGACCATAAAGAGAGTTTTAGTTCGAGTTAAATTAATTCTAACATTATATAAGAGCATAACAAATATTTTTTTTCTAGTTAAATTCTAGCATATATCAAAGACCAAAGATGAAAAATAAATTTTTTTATTTTATTTTTAAAATTATAATTTGTTTTTATAGACTAGTAAAACGTGCTCATTTTAAATCATTTATAATTGTAATGTACATTAGTTTATGAGATTATGATTATAAGGTTGACTCATCGTATTACAAATACTTTTAAAATGGAGAACTGATAAATTCACCCCCTTTTTTGTTATTTTTGCCCATATGGCCCGCCCATACATTAACTATGATTTAGTAACTTTCACAATAATACAAAATGAGTTTTTCAAAATTACCCTCACCTGAACATATTACAGTAAACATGGTTTACTGAGACTTGACTTTAAAAGATCTTCTAATAAACTTTAAATTTTACCAAAAAGCGCACAACTAGCTGTCAGCCAATAATCAGCAGCAACAACTGCAAAACACACCGGCTACCACAAAGCAATCAACAGAAAATTCCGACCGGCAACATGGGATAGCCTCCGGCAAAAGTAGGCTTGGATTGAAAGAGATAATATGAAATATTATCAGAATAAGAAAACAATCAGGCCCCATCCACGAGTTTCGGCAACCCAAATTAGTCGCCAACTCAAAACTAATGGAACAAGATCAAACAAAAACACCTATAACTGATATGGAAAAGATAAACATTAAAACACGCATGAGATCAGTAGGGAATAGCCGGAGAAATCCCCAACAATAACCAATAACTCCCCACAATCATAAAAGAACCCACCGCGAGTGGAGAAGGGAAGTTAATGACGATAGTAGGGCAAAACAGCCAAAAACCAGTTGAAAGGAAGCCCATAAGCCACAACAATGGAGCAACTACGATGAAAAACATCCGACAATTAAAGCCAGCGAAAAACACAATTAAATTCATTAGAACTAAATCAAACAGATAAAAATGAGAGACCAAAATTCACACCCAAGACATGACAAAAACAGATCAAGATCCAAAATTAACCAATACCGAATCCCACAAGAAACCCCCATATCAAGATCAAAATTACACACCCAGAACACCAAAGCACCCCTATGACGCCCTCAAATTCGGGTTACCTTTACCTCGTGCGTGGTGCTCATGATACTATCATATTCATTCATTCCATCATAACACTAACTTAAACCTGTCTTAGATTACATATTAATATTAGCTTAAATCTCAGGTTCTATAGACCTTTACATGAGACAATACCAAATAATATTACAAGACATAATAATAAGGTAATTATTACAATAACTCCTTAAGTTCACTTTAAGCCCATATGCTTAATAATAATTTATTATGCAACTTTGCATTTTCCCTTATCTTTCGCGGACGTACCAGAATTCTCGGTTTTAACTGAAAACATTATATTCAACGCAAGGGTGAGCAAAAGATTACTCAACAAGGAAATAAATAGTTGAATGATCAATATTTATAATAAAGGAAATATAAATCATGAGATACTGAGCAAAACAACTCTTTAAAAGTTTTGGGTTTGAAAATCAGTTTTTAGCATGCTGTAAGGTCAAATGACCAATGAACTTTGTACTAGAATTGATAGTACTAAAACTGCAATCCATGGATATAAATAGATATTAAAAACTGAATATACCCTAGACTTGTACTTTAGGTGATCAACCCAAGTACCCTATATTGTGGACATCATAACAGTCTAATGACACATTACATATGTTTCGGAATCATATGTCCAGTATCATATGCCTCTTTATAAAAGGGTTGTTCGTTCACAGCATTATATAAGAGTCCGCACCACAAAAAAATAGTTTGGAGAACATTAAATGAGATTTTCATGAATGAATAATATCAATATATATCAACATTTGTCTAGCCGAAATAATGGCATTGACATACTTTCAATATCACAAGAATAATTGAATTTGAAAACTTGCAGTTCAATAAGTTAAATAACTTGAAAAGATAACTTTTGGGTTGAGTACTTGCAACATAAAGTTATTTGAGTAAGAAAGGGTGATGTACTTGCCTCTCGCGTCATTTAAACTTTTAATAGAGTATCTTGCCACTAAGTAGCCTACATATATACAGTGGCGGCGTACTTAGTTTTCTTATAGCACAAAATTTATATTTATTGATACACATAGCTCAACTATGGTTATTGAAGTTATTATTTAATAACTATCATGTATGTTACTTACTAACATTGTCTAAATATATAGATAACTTTTATTTACAATTGAGTACACATAGGCACTTAGCTTGCCACAGTGCATTTTCACAATTTAGGATGCATATAATAATTTTACGTAGCTCGCTCGCTCACATAGACACATAGCACATACTGCTTTCATACATCACAAAGTATATTTATTTCAGTTCAAAAATGTCATATTATAGATCTTAGATCATAAAACGCCTTTATTATCTCATGAAGTCATGTTAAGACATTTACAAGTTTTAAATTTTATTTTTACAACATGACTCAAAACACAAAAATATGATTTTTGAGGTATTTTTAGGGATTTTTAATAATTTCTATACTACTCTTTTGAATCTCCCATTTTTACAATATTATAGAACTCATACCAAAGTATTTTATTCTTGGTTTAGGTCTTTAAAACTATCAAGTTAATAAATTTAAAAATAGACCCCAAATGGATTGTTTCACACATTTTCTTAAATCTGCAATTTTTATGATTTTCAAGGTTACTTTGATGATTTTTATGAATTTTTGTATTAGCCTTTTAGACATGAACTTTGGACATACTTCTAGACTGTATACCAAGGTATTTTTTATTGGTTTAGTTTTTCAAGTAAGCTTTCTGAGCTTCTTGAAATTGATACTCAAACTAGGTGGTTCACCACAATTTCTAGTTTTACTAACTTTAGCCAATTCTTGTCAATTTCATTTCTGGACTCTTGGGTTCATTCCAATACTTGAATTTTTACTATTTAAGACTAATTTTAGCATTCTCTTGGCTTTGCTAAGCATAGATTTGATTTTGACCTTCTAAACCTAGCTTTTTCAAGCTTTTACAAACTACTTTCTAAAGTTCTTGTATGCATTAGAATCCTAACACTTGGAATAGTCTAGAATACTTCTAACTTACTTTTCTAAGGTGTAAAAATTGTTTTTTAAGTAAAATAACAAAATATCAAAATTTACACCTAGAAAATCTGTAGAAATCAGTAGTTTTGTTGATTTTAGAGGCCAGTTTGGTGATTTGTTTGAATTTTCAACTTAAGCTCTTGACTCAACCATTTGGCCTTTCTTCTAGACCATACATCAAGGTATTTTAATCAATGTCTAGGTTTCTTATTCATGTCATTTAAGTTTCTCAAAACAGTGCCTCAAACTAGCTTATTTCTCACTTTTTTCCCAAAACAATTTTTGATACTTTTCTATTTTTCTCCAATTTTGTCTGCTTGGATAGTCTAGGCATGTTTATTTTATCTAGTTAAGTATACTTTTAGCATCACCACACTTTATTTAATCATCTAGCCAATTTTGACAAGAGCAGATTCTATGTCCCTATTTTCATTGCCCCCCTTGTGTCCCCCTACTTAAATTTTGACACATAGGCTCTTATTTAATTTTAGAATTAATTGATGTTAAGCAATAGGTTAGGTGACAAAATTTAAGTGGGGGAACACAAGGGGACATGAAAAATGGAGACAGAGGATCTGCTCTCACTTTTGACCTATCAAAACTTACTTTAGGCTTGAAAATAGGTTCTAACTTTGGGTTCTTACTAGCTTTGGTCATGAAAATGATTAGGAATCATTAAAAGCATGCTTTGACAACTTTGTATGAGCTTATTAGAGTCTTTTAAGTCCAGGTATAAAAATTACATAAAACAGTCTACTTTTGGGCTTAAAATGTGATTTTTAACAAGTCTAATGCTCAAAACAGTCTAGACTTAGTTTCTTTAGCTTGAGTAGCTTACTTATGTCATATTATGTGTGACGCCCCCAAAAAAGGTATACACAACCCATTCTGAGTCGCCAAATACATAGTACAGAATTTAAATACAAACTTCATTTATACAATACGACAAAAACATAGTTGAGAGTTTTAACACGAATATTGTCTCGTAGACAATATCCAAACTTAAATGGAGTCCTCATTATAATTATTATCACACTATTTTATAGAATAGTGAGGATGTAACGCCCCCAAAATTGGAACTATTTTCCTTCCCAATCTTGTGCGTTAATATTATCCTGTTCTAGTTTTAAAACATTATTTAATTTTAAAATAGCTAAAAATACGGAATAAATTTTTTTTCTTCTTTCCATTCATTCATTCCCTGAATCGCAACCTTTACAATTCTTCTTTATACTAGAATCATATTATATGATTTATTTAGTCTGAATAGATATGAGTATAAATATACAATTCATTCTTTCAAGCATATTCCCTTTTTAGAACAAATAATCTTCATTTATCGAATAATTCAACAATTTACACATCTGTGATTTACACATGAAATTACCATCAAATGATTCAATACAATCTCAACTAAATCACTAGCCTTCTTTTTATGCGCTCCTAATCACGATAGATCGCATCATAGCTTTAACCTGCAAATTAAGCAAGATTGAGCACGACGGCCCAGCAAGTCTAACAGTCTATCATGCATCACGTAGCACATAAGTTTCACATTCAGTTCATGCATTTATATTCTTGGTGTTCAAGCATATTACAAGTACATTATCACATTTATGTCTTGTTGGTAGCAAGATACATACCATAGCATGCTACACATGTCATGTACTTGCCATTCATTGCACATATATATTGAGTTCCCCGACTCAATTCAATAATTAGTCATAATTTGACATTCATTATTCACAAAGCAAATAATGCAGTTCATAAGTATCATCATGCTAACAGTTATCTATAGCAATTATAAGTCCACATAAATAAACTGAGAAACTTGCCTTGATCGGAGATTACCACAAAAGTTAACCTAGAGTTTCTCCACAATTCCTACAGAATTATATTTACATGCACACACATATTAGATAATTGAATATGTTACAAAACATGCATGTATATTCATGAATAATAATTATTAGTTTTATACAAACTAATATTATTTATTCTTACTTAAAACGAATATTAGTTTATTTAGAAACTTATATCATTTTAACCTTTTTACACCAAATAAAAGTCCCTCGCATTTTAGTATGTAAATATTTTACACTTTGAAGCTTCAATAATTTATATTCCACTTTAGGAATATCTTATGCCTTTACTCATTAATTCGGGACTTAAACAGCTAATAAATAGCTTTTATAGTAAAATTTAATTTACTATATTATTCCTTTAATATAAATAATTTTTATATTATTATTTTGCATGTTCATGAGTTAACTCGAATCATTATCTCATATATAAATATTTTATTCCGCTAACACATTCGCTTACTCTTCGTTTTGCAAATATTTATATTTTCACTATGTATGAACGTATTAGCCACACAACCATGTCATATAACTTGTACATCTATATTTTAATTATTCACATTGACCACCTTTTTTCAAAAACATTTATTCTTTTACTCACGGTAATCATTTCTCGCTTTAATAGATTTCGACATGATTTTACTTCATGAATATCTCACAATTTATAATCCACTCGTAGCTTAATATATGGGTATTCCATATCTCTTATACCTCACTTAAGTATACAAGGTATATTCATAGCTCATTTTCGTAATAATTTATAGTTTCATTTTCATGAATTTATGGGTTAAATACTATTGCGTTACCATACAATGCCAAAACAGCCCCTTTGTCAAGTAATGTTGGTAGCCAAGCCTTTATTTTTTTGGTACATCAATAATTTAAAGCATAAAGTCATCACAAATCCAACCCAACCATTGCATGCTTCTGCCGATGATATTTGCTGCTACCACTGGGCAACAACTCCTTTTCTTGCCCCATGCGTTGACAAATCTTTACTTCTCACATTCTTGATTTTCTTACGTTGAATCTTGGGTATTATGTAGGTGATACACTCACCTATTATAAAAATTTATTAACTGGGTAATCCTAGCAATCTAAATGTGCTGATTGAGAGCCCAAGGGAGCTCTCAGTTGATGCCAAACATAGCCTCTGCTGCTGCTGTGGGCAGCAACCCTATTCCCTACATAGTCACTTCGCGATCTTATAACTTTTGGCTCACACATCGCATTGTTTTGATTTTCGAATATGACATACTTGGTGTATGAGACTATTTTTAGAAAATATTAGCCATGCATTCCGGACACGTTAAACCACTCAAAACCGTGTGCCAAAGTGGCCATCTGCATTTGCTACTGCTGTTGGGCAGCAGCCCCTATTGCGGCGTAGCAACTTTGCAGATTTTTTTTTAGTTTTTATATCATAAGTCCGATGACATCCAACTTTGGATATGCTGTAAAAATCATAAGAGAATATATATTTAGAAAATATAAGCCACCCATTTTAGACATCATAGGCAGCGCAAAACATAACATTTTACCCATTTTTTTCAGCTTTACCTTATCTCGCTAAAACAGTCATAACATTTTCGTTTCAAAATATTTTTGAGCGATTCTTGAGCCCACGCGAAGCTAACTTCTGGGGCTAAAACTTTCATTCTTTAACCATTTTCAAATTCAAAACACAGAATTCCAGAATTTAGTGCAAAGGGGTTTGGTCGGAATTGGTTGGACAATTTTGACGCGACTACTTTGAATGGTCGTAACTCTTTACTCCGAAGTCGAAATTAGTTCGTTTTGGAGTCTATGGAAATCTTATTCAGTGTACTATAATACCCCAAAAGCTCAGAATTTTCTGGATATATATACTATCCTCGAATTTATGTTTTAGGGTCAGCAGTCACACAATCTTTTGAACTTTTCGTTTTGTCTCAAAATTGTTTTTTTGTTCTAATTTGAGTTGCCCAAACCCTTTAATTATGTACATATAGAGTATATATATGTAGCCTTAGCCTCCTTCTGCAAGATTTTTAACTATTACTTCTCTAGATTACTTATATTTTAGAGTTAACAAAGTGGCTTGACAAATACGATACTAAGCATGTATCCTTGACTCACCCACTGTTCAAAATAGAGGCCTAAAGGGCTATTATACAAAAACCTCAACTGTTAGTTTTAGCCAAAAAGTGCACCTTGTTTGTATTTAACATACTATACCATTCTCATTACCACCATATATATAATAATATAATTCTAAGTAACAGTAGCATCCTGAATGATGACTTATCAAGAGTCTTAGCTAGTGCCTCTTAAGGCTATTGCTACTGCTACTTATTTCTTGCTGCTGTTTACAGCGAAATGCTGCTACCAATAGGCAGCAAATGTACTCTTTATCTTGGGCCATTTTCGTCTTCAAGTAAGGTAGCTTATACACAACTTATTTCCAGAAATTTATAGATGATATACTCACTTATTTAGAAAAAGTACTAGCTCACTTGTTTAGATAGTTTAACACTTCTGGTCGAGAGCTCAAAAGAACTCTCAGCCCCAATCGCACCACTGCTACTACTGCTGCAGTTAGCAGCAGCCCGACGCCCATTATGCCCAATTCGTGGTTCAATTACTTCTAGCTCATCCACCAGATTGTAACCCTTTTTAAACATAGCATATGAGTCTACATTTAGAAGTTATAAACTCTCTGTTTTGGGTTCTTTATGACGCCTAAGACAGTGATCAAGATTAGCTTGACCAACTAGTTTCAATTTTTTTTCTTTGGCTTGAAATTTTAATTTCGTTCTATCTTGGCATACTCAAACCCTCTAATTATCATTACATATGTTATATAAACCAAGCCCCAAGCTTTTGTTTTGTCAAATAACTGACTTTTAATTAAAACAGTCCACTTGGGACTTTTGTCAAGCATGTGGTATGCACAGTCTAGAACTACTTGTGTCATAGCAATTTGCTTGTATTAGAAAGCTATTGTCATCCTCCTTATTACTCCTCAGCCCAACCTATCTCCTTGTGCCTAAATGTAGTCCATAACAGTCAAATACATAACCAAATATATTCAAGTAATTGACAACTATTTAGTCTATTTTCTTTACAATTTTAGTTCTAAATTCCCATAGTTATGTATGTAATCACATAGCTTCTCTATTATTCGATTTGTTACATACAATTAGAAACACATGGCCTTATTCATAGCATACTGGTATCAGTGGTTAAACAAAATAAAAAGGAAACTAATATACACCAAGCTACATTAAAACATTAACAAAACTAGCAACATAAAACAACCCCTTTATTTTCTTTTCAAGTCATTCGGCCCCTGCTGTTAACTAGTAGCAAGAGAATGAAGTGGAAGAGGATTGGAAAGCTTACCTTAATAGCTCAGAGATTACAATTGTCTGCTGCTCAATTTCCTTCTCCTTCTCAGTTGTAGCCTTAACTGCTCTATCTTTGTGATTGCTAAACTTTGGAGCTCAGTGAAGTAGTATGACTATCTAAGGATGAGATGTCTTATATGGCCATATACGGCTGAATCTCCTTCTCTCAATCACCCTACCTGACCCCTAGCTGGCCTCTACATAGCCACCCTACCAAGCAGCAACACTCATTCCTAGTCTAGTTAACTTGGCCCCTAATAGCCGACCACTGCATTCTAGAAGTCAACTAACTTGCTAACTATTATGTTGATTTAAGTTAGCTGTTACTTGAAGCCAACTAACTGATTTATGAAACTTAACTACACAGCTCCCTTTTTCTTCTCTAAGGATTACCGGATGGGGCTGTGAAGAGGCTGGGTACTGTTTTAATTTGGGCCCCAAAACCTTATAACCAATGTAACATATTTGCAAGCATTCTTAAAAAAAAAGACTTTTAGTATGGCCCAATATTCCAATATGGACTCCTATTTAAATTTAAAACACGTGAATCTTATCTATCATATTACCTTTTTGGATAGCAACAATAGTTGGCACATATATTATTATGATGACAACTCTATTTAATTACACAACTCATGGAAGTACACCATTTTCTTTATTTGTTATTAAATAACATTTTTAATTATATCTTAATATAATTAATTCTTTGAACACATAGATAACTTCATATCAAGAATCTATCTCAATTAAGCCTTGTTGGCTTTCCTTTTCAATCTTGGTATTTAAATACCATTATAATAAGGTAAATCCAATCTACCTTATTTGATATATATATATATATATATATATATATATATATATATTTAATATAATTTAATCCCAAGGTCATAACAATATATTATCTAATAAGAATTTTATTTATTAAATTCTTATTTTAATATTACCCAAAAATTGGGTTATCACATTCTTTCCCCCTTATAAGGATTCCGTCCCCGGAATCACAATACCAAATCATTCTTAATCGGTTTAGATTTTATTCTTTTTCGTAACCTTATCGTTGAATCATTTCAACGTACCATTTCTTTAGATTTTTCTTAAAGATTTTAAATAAATTATCTATTTTCACTTTAGGTTTTTTAAACTTTAACCTTTAATTTAATCATTCAAGATCTTATAAATTTTCGGGCTGTCACAGAGGACTACTATAGCCACCATCTTGGAACATCACTCCATTCCCCGACTAGTCCCAGCTATATTCTCATTTTCTGAAGAGAACAATGAAAGAAAAGGTTGAGCTCAACTAGTCCAGTAAAGAATATTATGACTAAGATAATGCAGAATAAATTATCCTTAGCCTTCAACATTGTAAAACTGATAGAATACAATAGACAACAAGTTAAACTGCAACGAAACAAGCAATTCTTAGAAGAGTCAAGTAGAGCATGATATTTACTATCTTCTATGATTTAAAAGTTCATCATCAATATTTTATCTCTGTAAAACATCTCAATAAATAATCCACATCACCGAATTATCCATGCACTACAAGCCAAGGATATTAGTTAGTATCACCAATGGTCATGATCATGCCAAACAACTGTCCATCAATGTATTACGGGCCAATAAGGACTTTTACCACATCATTTGTAATATTACAAGTCATGATTATACAGATACATAATTCCTAGTCATAATCATATCAATCAACAGTCCAATTATTCACTACGGGCCAAATATGACTGTTATCACAATATAAGCATGAAGATGATAATGATATAAGAATTCAATTAAGTGAGATCAAGGATAAATTTTAAAGATTTATAATTCAATTTATCAAGAGTTTAAGAATATCCAAATTGTCAACATAATAATTGCTTTGTGGAGTAAAATTCAAGAATAATTTTCATTCATCAAAAATAATTTGGACATAAAAGAATTAATTTTTATCGTGAATAGTACCCCGGGTGAATAGCTCCCGGGTGAATAGTGCCTCCTAAATAGTACTTCATGAATAGTACCGTATGTATGAATAGTGTTGTATGTATGAATAGTACTCCGACATGAAAAGATTAAAATTTAACAAGAATGTCCATAAAAATATTTCAATGAAACGATACTAGATGAAGCGCAATTTTCAAGGATATTCTATTAATTTCAAGGAGTATAGAAGCAATACTTATCAAAATAAGTGTAGAATTAAGAATATGAAACGAAATAATATTACTTATATACTGCAGAGTATAGAAGAAAATATTATTTCTTACGAATATTGAAAAAAAAATATCTCTTACCTTAAAAGGAGAGTACTTCTGGGTGGTATAGCGGGGATATTCTTGAAGAAAACTTGCATGTTTTCTACTCTCAAAGCTTACTTAGACTCAAAATAAATATAGAAGAAGAATTCTCTGATTCTGGTGTGATTTTAATTTTTAAACTAAGCATAATATTTATAGGAGAATGGCAGGATACTAGGAAAAAAAATCACGGACTGAACTATGCAAACACTATGTAAACACTATGCATTATAATAAAATATAATATATTTTATTTATAAAAAGTATTCTGTTTTATATATAAAGTTTTCTATTTTATACAAAAACTGAGATAACTTTGTACCGATGATTTTGAAAAATATGTAAGTGGGGGTCCATGTAATAAACCAAACTTACAACAAATACTTCATAAAAAAAACCCCTTTATTTATCACAAATCATTTGAATTCTCTAAACACATTTTTAATAATATTTATTCATCATTAATATTATAACTCATAATATTAACAACCAGATCATTCCCAAGAAAGAGGGGGCTTTCCGATAAGGACTTCTCCTTATTGACGCGCAATTAGATGACCAAACTCCTTTCCTCGACAGAACTTTCTAGACATTGTCAATAATACAAATAATAATATGAATAATTGTGTCGTCTCAATTATTGGTTTAATAATATAAAATATTGTGTAGATGATATTGTGACCATAATTAAAACAATAATATGAGATACTATGCAACAACTATTGTGGCAATTATTAAATAAAACTGAGTGACTTCTCACATAAGCATCAATAAACAAAGATATTATACAATATCGTGTGCTATTGTGCAACCACATGTATTACTGTACTTTTATCACCGGGTATTTCAACAGTTAACAGTAAAAGTTTTGTCGTTACTTTTATAAAAAGGTTATTTTTGTCGCTTTCTATATCTGACAATAATTATGTTGTGGGGTCCACCAATAATTGTGCTGTCGTACGAATATTCCCTGATAAAACGAATATTTTATGACAACTTGCTTACTTTGCAAAATTTATAAATATTACCCACAACTATAACATTAAATCAAATACACACCTTATTATTCAAAATAATATTTAAAGAAAATCAAATTTTTATTCATAAAAGTTGGGGTCTTACATTATGAATACTCTTACATGGTTCAGGTATGTTGGTTCTTCATTTAGGTGCTAATTAATTTCTATTTTCAAGTTTACTTTCATTGGTTTTTAGATATGAATTTGAACCACACATAATATAGACTTTAACTACGTTAAGGAACACCTTTTAAATACCCCTTATGGACATTTCATGGTCACTTTACTGACTCGTAAGTTCAGGTACTGAACTTGATCAAAACAGTCCACAAATTTGGATTTTAAGCACAGTTTTGACTATTAAATCTCAAATAGTTCCATTGCAAGACTAAGGAAACTTCTAGGCATTCAAATAAATTTCACAACATCATTAAAAATTATCACCATGAACCTTAATAAGCTTGCACAGTCAGTAAAGTGACCATGAAATGTCCATAAGGGGTATTTAAAAGGTGTTCCTTAACTTAGTTAAAGTCTATGTTATGTGTGGTTCAAATTCATATCTAAAAACCAATGAAAGTAAACTTGAAAATAGAAATTAGCACCTAAATGAAGAACCACCATACCTGGACCGTGTAAGAATAGTCATAATGTAAGACCCCAACTTTTTATGAATAAAGATTTAATTTTCTCTAAATATTATTTTGAATAATAAGGTGTGATTTGATATAATGTTATAGTTGTGGGTGATATGTGTAAATTTTATAAAGTAAGCAAGTTGTCATAAAATATTCGTTTGGTCGGGAAATATATTTTTTGTCGAAAATATTCGTACGACGGCACAATCATTGGTGGACCCCACATAACGGAATAACTATCAGATATAGAAAGCGATATAAAAAACCTTTTATAAAAAATAACGGCAAAAATTTTACCGTTAACTATTGAAATACCCAGTGATAAAAGTACAATAATACGCGTGGTTGTACAGTAGCACACGGTATTGCACAGTATCTCTGATTATTGATTTTTACGTAAGAAGTCACTCAGTTTTATTGAATAATTTTCATAGTAGTCGTTGCATAGTATCTCATATTATTGACTCAATTATTATCACAGTATCATCTACACAATATTTTATATTATTAAATCAATAATTGAGACGACATAGTTATTCATATTATTATTTGTATTATTGATAATGTCTAGAAAGTTTTGTTGAGAAAATGGGTTAGGTTATTTAATTGCGCGCTAATAAGGAGAAATCATTAATAGAAGGCCCCCTCTTTCTTGGGAATGATCTGCTTGTCAATATTGTGAGTTATAAGATTAATGATGAATAATTATTGGAAGATTAAACTATGTTTATTGAAGATAAGTGATTTGTAATAAATATTTATTTAATTTTTAATATAAATAGAGGGGTTTTTTATGAAATATTTGTTGTAAGTTTGGCTTATTACATGGACCCCACTTACTCATTTTTCAAAATCTCCGGTAGAAAGTTGTCTCAGTTTTGTTTTATTATTATTATAATAGTAATAAAATATAAAAAAATTTATATAAAACAGAATACTTTTTATATTATATATAAAGTTATTTGTTTTATTAGATTATAATTAGAATATGTTATATTTTATATAAAGTTTTTGTTTTATTAGAATATTTTATTGCATAGTGATGAATAGTGAAATCAAATTTTCGCCGAATTCTTCGCGTGAAAATTTTACTGTGCGTCCATGATTATTTTCATAAATAGTGCCCTGTCATTCTCCTATAAATAGGATGCTCAGTTAAGAAATGAAACTCACACCAGAATCAGAGAATTTTTCTTCTATTATATTGTGTGTATTTCTTTTGAGTATAAGGATACTTTGAGTGTAGTAAATAGTGCAAGTTTTCCTCAAGAATATCTCTGTTATATCAGTCAGATTTAGTCTCGTACTAAAGTAAATGATATTATTTTATTTCAATACTCGTAAAAAATATTATTTTCTTTCATACTTCATATTATGTAAGGGTTATTATTTTTGTTCAAAATTCGTAAGGAATATTATTTTCTTCCATGCTCTATAGTATGTAAGTGATATTATTTCGTTTCATATTCCTAAATTTACACTTACTTTGATAAGTATTGCTTCTATAATCTCTGAAATTAGTAAAATATCATTGAGTTTTGCGCTTCATCTAGTATCGTTTCACTAAAATATTGGTTTAAACTTTCTTATTAAATTTTAATATTTTCATTCGGGGTACTATTTACGGAGTACTATTCACTCGGGGTACTATTCACGACAAAATTGCTTTCTTTTCTGTCTAAATTATTTTTGATACATAAATATCATTTTTGAATTTTACTCCATAATTGGTGATCATGTTGACAACTTGGACATTCTTGAACTCTGGATAAATTGAATTATAAATCTCTAACATTTATCCTAGATCTCACTTGATTGATTTTTTATATCATTGTCGTCATCCTCATGCTTATATTGTGCTGAAAGTCATCTTTGGCCTGTAGTGCAAAGATAGAATGTTGATTGGTATGATTATAACCAGGAATTGTGTGTTGGTATAATCATGACCTGTAATGTTACAGACAAATGTTGTGGTGAAAGCCCTCTTTGGCCCGTAGTGCATAGATAGATAGTTGTTTGGCGTGATCATGACCACTGATGATACAAACAAATATCTTTGGCCCGTAGTGCATGGATAATTTGTTGATTTGAAATATTTATTGATTGGTGTTACATAGATAAAATATTGATGATGGACTTTTAAATCTTAGAAGATAGTAGACATCATGCTCTACTTGACTCTTCTAATGAATTGTTATTTTCGCTGCAGTTGTTGATCTAAAATTTGTTGTCTATAGTATTCTATCATATTTTTCTCTATTGAGGACTAAAGATAATTTATTATGCATTATCTTAGTCATAATATTCTTTACCCGGCTATTTGAGCTCACCCTTTTCTTTCATTGTTCTCTTCAGGAAATGAGAATATAGCTGGAACTAGTCGGGAAATGGAGTGATAATCCAAGATGGTTGCTATAGTAGTCCTCACTATTCTATAAAATAGTGTGATAATAATTGAAATTAGGACTTTATTTGAGTTTTGGATATCATCTACGAGACAATATTTGTTTTGAAACTCAGCTTATGTGTTGTCATATTTTGCACGACAGTTGTATAAATGAAGTTTGTAGTTAAATTCTGTACTATGTATTTGGCGACTCAAAATAAGTTGTATGGACCTATTTTGGGGGTGTCACACTTGCCTTCTCCTACATTTTGGCTCCTAACAGCTACACTTAACCCCTGCCCAGCCACCCTATATATTATAGGTTCTAACTAACTTGCTAACTACTTGCTAGCTAAATGAGTTAACTACATTATAACTTGACCGAATTGGCAACTTATAACAACACTCAGCTCACTTTTCTTTCCATCTTGGGCTGCCAAATGGACTAGTACAAGGCAGGGACTAGCTTTTAATTTGGGCTCAAAAACAGTCCCCCTACTGCGTCTTATTTGGTTTGTCGGATTGGGCTGGGAAGAAAGGGATTGATTCTGCTTTGCTTTTCGGCTTAATGCAATAACCTATAACATTTAAGGAAATGAAAGGCTTACATGGAAAATTAGGGTAGCCTAATTTATATAATCTAGGACCCTTATTAAATTTCTTTAGGTAAAGCAATGGTCCATATTATCCCAAAATTAATGTGGTACATAACCAAGTATACCTAATTAATTTAAGGGTCCTTTACATAAGTATAAACAAATAGAAAGTAATTACAATAAAAGTGCATCAACTAAATAATTACAAAAAGAGTGTAATTAGGACTCATATTACAAAAATAGTACAATTCATATTAATAAAGAAACCTAAAATCAAGGATAACTAATAATTCAAATTCAAATTCAAATCTTGTCTCTAACAAAAATTTCAAATCCATATTTCAAAATTCAAATCAAAATGAGAAAATTAAAAATTAAAAATTATGAAGGAGTTAATGTTCATCATCCTCCTCTCTCGCTGCCACCGTTGCCGCCGCCGCCGCCACCACCGGAGTTGCTATTCTGAATTTCTTTTGACGATTTGGTTACCCACAAAAATTGAAATGGTTACCTTTATACGAATTTTGACTAGTAACTACATCACATTTAAAATAAAATTGGTAATCAAATAAAACTGAATTGGTTACCTTATCAAATGGTTTGGTAACCAACTATATGAAATTTGGTTACCAACTGCATCACATCCAAAATAAATTAGTAACCTAATAAAACTAAATTGGTTACCTTATCGGAAGGTTTAGTAACCAACTGCATAAATTTTGGTTACCAACCGCATCACATTCAAAATATATTAGTAAGCTAATAAAACTGAATTGGTTACCTTATCAAATGATTTGGTAACCAACTACATGAAGTTTGATTACCAACTGCATCACATCCAAAATAAATTAGTAACCTAATAAAACTGAATTGGTTACCTTATCGGAAGATTTCGTTACCGGTGAAAATAAAGAATAGACCGGTGGTGGTGGGAGGCGGAGGGATCGAGGAGAGGGAGGGGTGGGAGGAGGAGGGGGAGGAGGGGGTGGGGCGTGGGCTGTGGGGTGTGGGGGGAGAGAAGGGTGGAGGAGAAAGAGAGGCGTGAGGAAGGGGATGGGGGAGGAAGGGGAGGCGGAGGGAGGGGAGGTGGTGAGGCGGGGGCGGGAGGAGGGGGAAGGCAAAGGGAGGAAGAAGTGGGAGTGGGAGTGGGAGTGGGAGTGGGAGTGGGAGTGGGAGTGGGAGTGGGAGGGGGAGGGGGAGGGGGCGGGAGGAGGGGCGGCAGTAGGAGGAGAAAGGGGCGGGAGGAGAGGGAGGGGGTGGGGAGGGAGTGGTGGGAGGAGGTGGAGTCGGGAGGAGGGAGGAGGGGAGGAGGGGGAGGCGTGAGGGTGGGGAGGGGTTGGACAAGAGGAGGAGGGAGGGAGGAGAAGAAGAAGGTAAACAGAAATGGAGTGAGAGAAAATTGTGAGAGAGATGGGGGAGAAAATCGTGTGCATAATTAAAGGGATAAGATTACACTTTTTTTATAATTAAGTATTGCACTAGTATTGTAAATAAATATGGAAGTGTATTAGTTTTGTAAAAATTTTACGAGGGCACTATTGTTGTAATTATTTTTAAAAATGTAATAGAATATGTAATTGTTCCTTAATTTAATGTGGCTCAGTAATTGAATATGGCCTTCTTACATTTTCAATATACATGGATTTTTACTTACCACATTTGTTTAGGCTAGCAAAATAAATAGCACTCACATAATCAAAGATAGTGATTCTATGTAATTCGAATATTCATGGTAGTACGTAACCATTAACCTTATTTATCAATAAACAACATTATTAAATGAATTTAATTATATTATAATATAATTATTTTCATTGATTAAATAGGTAGTTTTCATGTCAATAATCTTTCTCAATTAAGTCATGTTGACTTTTCTTTTCATTCTTGGTATTTAAATACCATTATAATAAAGTAAATTCAATCTACCTCCTATACTATACACTTTTGAGATACTTAATAAATTATTAAGTAATAAAAAAATTATATGCAAAATCTGACATTATAATAACTGAATATTACATAAGATTTTCTGAGTCATTACAACCCCCAACAAGGCTCACCGAAAACACAATCACCATCAGAAACCCTCGGACTTGGCGAGAGATAGGTCAAAAAGGAGCTTATCGAAAGTTCAAAATTGGGCTGCCGGAAAGGCCACAAATTGAACAACGGGAGCAAGGTGGAGGAGAGGGCATACAGTCGCAGAACCAGAACATTTTTAGAGGGTAGTCAAAATACATCAGTAAAAAAATTATTTATTGATACATAGAGTGCTTCTTTTAAATTCATTTTGCCCAATTATAGTATTTCACAACATCCTATTCCAACTCTTGTCAACTTTTGAGTTGTGAGTCTAATGGCTTTAAATATATATATATATATATATATATATATATATATATATATATATATATAGAGAGAGAGAGAGAGAGAGAGAGAGAGAGTCTGAATCAGGTCCGGACTCCCGGATTTTAACAAAATTCGGACCTTTTTTTTTTTTTGCTTTTTTTTTTGAAACAACTAAAAAAAAAAATTATGGAACTGAAATTTTTCCATAATACAGTGTTTTGGGCGTGATTTGGATGCCTATACCAAAATATTTCTGTACAGTCTGGGCAGACTGTACATACATTGGTTAGTATAGGTATTAAAAACACATCCAAAACACTGTATTATGGAAAAATTTCAGTTCCATAAAAAATTTTTTTTAGTTGTTTCAAAAAAAAAAAGCAAAAAAAAAAAAATTTGGTCCGCATTTTAGGACCTGTCCGGACTCCCGGACAGGATCCTGATTCTATATATATATATATATATATATATATATATATATATATAAATTTCCCCAGAACTATAGGACTATTAATCAAATTTTGAAGTTTTTAGTTAACTGATTAGCTACTGTTATAGATAAATTACTAATTATAATATTATATATTCAAAACCTTATATTGTGGTTCCGGACATTTTCGTTAGAGATAACTGAGATGAGTCACTCAAAGCAAGAAAATGAATTAAGTTATTTTCATTTACAAAAAATTAATACCAATGTATGATTAAGTCAGTGAAGACAAAGGAGTGCAATATTAATTAATTAATCATCAAACTTATTTAACATTATTTTATCTTATAGTAATATGTTAATTTATTATAGGTGGAAGGACATGAGGAAGCTCCCCATTTGTCTGAAAAGGAGAAGAAAAAATTGACAAGTAGTTCATTGACATAATATTAATTGTTACTGTTTTTACTATCAATTCTTATTGTTAAACGATTGTTTAAGTAAATATTTAAACAATCATTTTTTTATTATTCTTAAGTATAAAAATTTAAATAGCAATTAATAAAAATAAACATTAATAGAAAGAATATAGTAAATTATTCCCATCCTAATATTCATAGGCCTTAAGCACACCTATGATACCCATCCCAAATTAATAAGATTTCTTAAATTATACTCATCCCAATATTCATAGATTTCATATTTTGGGGACCATATATATGACCCCCACTCCCCCTCCCGGTCCCCCTGGTTTCGCCTTTGAGGGCATATAAAATTGGTGGGCCGGAATGGAGGAAGAGTATGGGTAGAGGTGATTAGGATGCCGGAAAAAATGTCAGACTAGAGAAAGATCTGATCCCAGACCGGTGGAGATACCGGACAGAATAATCATTTAGCACAAATCAGGTTAATGGACAGAATAATCATTTAGCACACATTAACCAGATCGAAGAAATCGCCATCACCCAAAACACCAGAGAACCGAAAAGCTCCAATAAACAAAACCCAACATGGAGTAATTTTGGAAAACTCATATTGTATTGTTGTGAAGTTACTCAACCATAATTAATATATGAACTATATGGACGGAAATAACAAAAAAGAAGATGAATTTATCAATTCCCTTAAAATATTATCGTTGATGATTATGCACGTAACTGTTAACAATAATAAAAAAATCGATTCAGAAATTCACAAGATCAAAATCCCTCCTGTCACGTGCTATCGGTCGTGCATGCATGAGTTGGATCATGGATGTGATAATAGAAACCGATGAACTGCTAGCGCCGCCGCCGGAGAAGCATGGTGTCGCACCGTCGGACCCCTACCCAATTCCACACAAGGGACGACTTTATTTGTATTTCTTGTTGGAAATGGGATTTGAAACATTAATATTAGAGAATGTTGAGGCTCAATTTAATGAGGGACCCACATTCCGGAAATATCAGGTTTTTGCACCAATATGTTCTCCTCCGCGAGGAGTATAACGTGGTATATTTATGTGCTCAAATCCATTAAGAACTGAATGAGAAAATTGACTCCAAAGTTACCTACTTGATATGTTGAAAACTGTAAAAGTTCCACATATGGTACTAGAGGGAAAATTGAAGTCTTTATATATGGGATGTTTGCTCAATGGAAAGGGCCCGAAGGGACACCTTACTTTTGTAGAAGGGAGAGAACCTAACCAAGGCTTGGTTCGAACCCCCACACGCGCGTGAGGCGAGTCATGATATATAACTTTTTATACTACGTAGTTTTGACGCCCAACGGTAATAAACTGTCACTTCATACTATAAATTAATCTATTTGAGCGCTAAAGCAGAATGTATATTTTCCTCCCTCCCGTTCTGTAGCAATAATTTATTCCCCGTTTCTGCAGTTTTCGTCACGTTCTGTATAGCAAAATCTCGTTCCGTTCGTTCTTTTTCCCGTTTTCTAAAAAAGGAAATTTCTGTTCCATTCTCTGTGCAAAGTTGGCAAAGTGTGCAGTGTTCCCGTTTTGCACTGTTCTTCATTTCCTTCCAGTATCATTACTGTAAGTTGTATTTACATGCATCATTACTATAGTTTCTAATTACATGCATCATTATTGAAAAGTTCGGTACATAACATAAATTTTGTTCGTAGTGTTCTTAATTTTGAAGTGCTTCTAATTAAGAACTGGAAATCCGTTTTATCTTGTGAAGCAATTATTCAATTAATCCTTTAGCACCAGTGAGGGAATAAATTTTCTTTAAGGAGACTTTGTGAATTCAAAGTACTTGAATTTATTTATTAATATTTTCTGTGTTATATTTATATAAAATCATATTCTGTTTTTATCATAAATATATATATATATATATATATATATATATATATATATTAAATAATACTATATATTACAGATTACATTTCTCCCCCGATTATTTCCTAAGTTCTGAAGTGGAACTATATTTTTTGGTTTGTTCTAAAATTGTAGACACATTTTTAATTGTAGAAGAGACCGTTTATTAATTGAACATTATCATCCATGCTACAAGTACTTATATTTCTACAAAACGTTAGGAACATTCTTTTTTTTATTTAAACAAATATTTATAGTTGTGGTTTTAAAAATATATTTTTTATTCTCAAACGGATTAAATAGATGTTAACTATGAACAGGGGCGAAACTATGTTAAGGGTTACCCAAAAAATATTTTTTAGTAGTTTTTGTTTTTTTGTTAAATTTTGTAACTATAGGGGCAAAATATGTCAATATACATATGTAAGGGCAAAAAATATAAATTATGCTTTTATAAATTTGAATTTGTGCTCGCATGTATGGCGTGTCTTAATCCAAGTAAATCTTTCTCACCATTTGATGACAAGGAACGATTTATTCAATTTGTAAAATTTTAATCATTGGAATTTCAAGATGAGGATATCTAGGGGCTTGATAACTTGAGACTTATATTGTAGATATGAAAAAGGAGTCTAAATTTTATAATGTAAAAGGGATCGATGAATTTGCTCAAAAGTTAATTAACAAGAATATGGTTGATTCGAATTCTCGGGTTTATTTTTTGTTGAAATTGATTTTATTTTGCCGGTCGCTACTGTCACATTGGAGAGAATATTTTCATCTATGCATATTGTTAAATCCGAAGCCAAACGGGAGATATATAAATGGTTGAATGATTGTTTAATTTCTTACATTAAAATGATGTATTTGAAACTATTGATAATAAAACTATCTAGGAATATTTTCAAGTTATGAGATTTAGGAAGATAGCATTGTAATTTGTAAACATTACTATAATTAATTAATATTTAAAAATTTTGTTATTTTTGGATTTATCACATTTAAGTCGTATTTATTTTATCAAAAAATATAAAATAAAATCTGCCCTTGCTGAAAGTAAATCTTGGTTCCGCCCCTTAACTATGAATTATGAATTACTTCTAGGTGAAGAATGCATATGAATCAATTTGTTTTTGTTAGATTAATTGGAGACATTTTTTTATTATACTTGATATAAATAATTTATATTTTTAAATAATAAACCCTATAATTAGTATTAATTTTCATATAATATGTATTATTCATAATTTTATTAACTAACATTAGGTAAGATATTAATTATAAATTTAAAGTGTATCAAATTAACTCCAAAAAGTCAAATTTAATCTTTAATATTTCAAAACAAAGGGAGTGCTTTTGTTTGCTAAAAGTTTTGAAAATTGATTTAAATTCTTAAATTATTACACAATTATGTGTAATTTATCTTCAAACTAAATAGCATGAGATCCACTCCGCAAGAGATACAAATAAGCTATGTATTGTGATAAAATATAGAAATTGTTAAATTCACAATATATTTTTTATTTTTATAACAAAAGTGTCGATGTAGATGTATAGCGACGATAAAAATTGTTGCTATAGGATCTATAATTACACTTTTTGCAAGACCCCAACTTATTATAAATAAAATTGTATTTCCTCTATTTATTATTTTGAAATAGTAAGGGTTGATTTGATTAATGTGGATAGATATGAGTAAAATGCGCAAATATTTCAAATAAGAAAGTGGTTATAAAATATTCATTGTTGTTGGGGAATATTCGTTTGGTCGTGGAATATTCTGGCTGTCGGGGAATATTGCCTTGTGTGGGCCCCATAACGGAAAACGATTGGATGAAGAAAACGACAAGTGTAAGTTGTTTATAAATAACGGCGTAGTTATTACCGTTAATACTGTTGAAATACCCGGTGGTTAAAACACAGTAATACGCGTTGTTGCACAATAGCACACGATATTGCACCAATTATTGATTCTTACGTAAGAAGGCACTACTCAATAATTGTTACACTAATTACTGTTCAATATTTTATTTTATTGATTCAATAATTGTTACGTTGATATTTTATATTGTTGTTGTTTTAATAATTGTTACTACACAGTATTTTTTATTATCAGATCAATAATTCATATTATTTGAATAATATTATTAGATAACATTATTGGCAATGTCTAGAAAGTTCTGTCTAAGGAGAGGTTTGGTCACCTAATTGCGCGCCAGTAAGGAGAAATTCTTATTGGAAAGCCCCCTCTTTCCTAGGAATGGCTTGGTTGTCAGTATTGTGATTTTATAATATTATTTGTGAATAATTAATTATTGATTTATATGATAAGGAAAATATTCATTTTATGTGGATATAGAAAGAGAATTTTTAATGTGACAATTGTTACAAATTGATATTTTATCTTTTCTGATAAAATAATTCATTTAAATATATTATTATATTAATATAATAATGGTGATATTTTTACAATGAATGTTTGATATATGAATAATGAGGGAGCGTATTTTTGTTACAAAAAATGTTTAACACTTGTTTTGTGTGTTGGTGGACCATATTTTTGACTAAAATTTGATTATAGCCTAGAAAATCGTCCGTATGTGAATTTCGGTCAATTTCTGTTTGGAATTTAGAAAAACTTTCTTCTGCAAAGTTGTAGAGAATTAAATTTCCTATGAAATGGACATAAGATTTGAATTTTTCAGATAAAATGGTTATTTATTATGAATTATTGAAGTTCCGGAATATTGGGTCTGAATTGATTTTGTTACAAAAATTATTTAAAACATATTTTGTGTGATTGGTGAGCCCCACATGTGTTTTAAATGTGTTGAATCTTGATTTTCAAATTATGCGTATGATTTAAATAAAAATATTATTATTATATTCAATTTTCTGCTTTAGTGTTCTAAGCATTTTCCTATAAATAGAGTGCTTAGGTTAGAATTGAAAATCACACCAGAAACTGAAGTTTTCTCTCTCTATAATATCGAGCGTATTTTTGTGAGTGTTTTGATACTTTGAGTGTTGCTATACGGTGCAAGTTTCTTTCCGCGTTATATCTGATATTCCAGCTAGAAGTACTATTCTTTTGAGGTAAGGGATTTTATTATTTTTATAAATGATATTATTTCTTTCAATATCATTATACCGGAATATTGGTAAGATTTTTCTTATGAAATTCTTATCTTTTCATGTCGGGGTTACTATTCATGAGTTACTATTCACGAGTTAATATTCATGAGTTATTATTCACAAGTACTATTCACGAAGCATGATGATTTTTCTTGTGAAATCTCTATCTTTTAGTGTCGGAGTTACTATTCACGTATACGGCACTATTTACGTATACTACACTATTCACAGAAAAATTAAATTTTTTTTCTATGTCCAAGATTGTCTGTTATAGTTTTTATCTTTGATTGGATCTATGTTTTGATCTTTATTTTTGAATTCTGCTCCACAATAGTTTATTATGGAGTATTTTTGAACTTGGATTGTCTAAAATACGAATCCTTAATATTTGTTATTTTGTCTCACTGGATTCGTTTTTTAAAATATATTTTTCATCATCATCAGTCCTAAATGATGATATTATTGAATATCTTTGGCATGTAGTGTAAAGATGAATGATTTCTTGATGAATATCTTTGGCCCATAGTGCAAAGATGAACAGGTGTTGAGATGAACATGACCGACTGATTAATATCTTTGGCTTGTAGTGCAAAGATGACTATTTGATTCAAGGTGTATATTGATTGATGTTACAGGGATAAAATATCGATGATGGACTTTTAAAGTCATAGATGAAAGTAGATTTCATTCTCTACTTAACTTTTCTAATGAATTATTGTTTCCGCTGCAGTTGTTGATCTAAAACTTGTTGTCTATTGTATTCTATCAGATTTTTTCCTGTTGAAGACTAAGGATAATTTATTGTACATTATCTTAGTCATAATATTCTTTACCGGGCTAGTTGAGCTCACCCTTTTCTTTTTTGTTCTATTTTTCTTTTCGAAGTACTGTCTTTTTGAGGTAAGGGGTGTTATTTTTTTATAAATGATATTATTTCTTTCAATATCATTATGCCAAAATATTGGTCAGATTTTTCTTGTAAAATTCTTGTCTTTTAGTGTTGGGGTTAATATTCACGTATACGATACTATTCACGAATACGGCACTATTCACAGAAAAATTAAATTTTCATAGATTTGTCCAAAATATCTATTATGAATACTAGCTTTGATTGTATCCATATTTTGATCATTCTTGAATTTTACTTCACTATGATTATTTATGAAGTATTTTTGAACTTGGACTGTTTAAAGTACGAATCCTTATTATTTATTCTTTTGTTTCACTGGATTTGTTTTCTTTAAAATATTTTTCATCATCCTCGGTCCTAAATGATGATATTACTGAATATCTTTGGCCTGTAGTGCAAAGATTAATGATTTTCTGTTAAATATCTTTGACCCATAGTGCAAAGTTGTATATGTGTTGAGATGAACATGATCAACTGTTGAATATCTTTGGCTTGTAGTGCAAAGATGAATATTTGATTCAAGATGTTTGTTGATTAATGTTACAGGGATAAAATATTGATCATGGACTTTTAAATTCATAGATAATAGTAGATTTCATTCTCTACGTAACTCTTATATGAATTATTATTTATGCTGCGAATATTGATCTGAAACTTGTTATCTATTATATTCTATCAAATTTTTGCCTGTTGAATACTAACAATAATTTGTTCTATATTATCTTAGTCATAATATTTTTTACTGGGCTAGTAGAGCTCACCATTTTCCTTTTTGTTCCATTTTTATTCTCAAGAGGCGAGAATGTAGCGAATACTAGTCGGGGTATGGAATGAAGGTTTTAGGAAGTTATTTTTGAAGTCCTCACTATTTTGTAAAATAGTGTATCAATAATTATAATGAGGACTTATTTGAGTGTGGATATTGTCTAGATGACAATATTTGTATTTAAACTCACAGTTTATGTATTATCGTATTTTGCAGGACAATTGTATTAATAAATTTGTAGTTGTTTCTGTACCATGTATTTGGCGACTCATAATGGATGTTGTATACCTATTTTGGGGGCGTCACACTTTTGTTGTAGAAATAACATTTTTTGCTGTAGATTTAACAATTTCCTATATATATTGTGTTGTGATGTGTATGAAGTTAATTTTAGGAAATTAATATTTTTACATAATTTTTTTGATATTTTCACACGAAAAGTGTCGCTATAAATGTATAGCGACGATAAAAACTGAGGCAATAAGATTTATAACGACGATTTTACACAAAAATATTAAAAAAAATCATGTCAAAATATAAATTTTACTCCGTCCATATTATATTATGTTGGCCCCTGCCTAAATTTATATCTATCGCCCCATCAGAGGATTCATATCTCTATCGTTTTGACCTTTTTGATTAATTGTAAAAGACCCTCAAAATCATTACAATAAATTAGTAATACATGCAGTCGTATACGCAAGTGAGCTGAATACGAAACTTGTACTAAATAAACTCGTTTTTAAAACTAGTATATAAATCAAATATATTATTCTGTTTTAAAAAAGATTCCAAATTATTAATTAATATGAGATTGAGTAGAATTATAAAGATAATCAATTATAGTTATTTAAATAATTTAATAATTCTCCTTTGACTGAACTCTCTTAGGAATTTTGACTTTGGACACATGAATCGTAGGTTCTGCGTGCTTATCATCTGTCACACGTGGACAACCTAACCTGAACAACCTCCCCACACGTGCGAAGATGGTAACATAATCTCTTTCCTTGTCGGATCAGATCGTTTATTTACACGTCAGAAAGGCTGACTCACATCACATGGACAGTACATTATATAGTAAGTAGAATCAGATCCTTTAGATCAGACTTTACGTGGCACATTTACAGCCGTCAGATTCTGACATTTCAGATAAGGTTGTAAAATAAACAAACAGTTTGATTTGAGCTCGACTCGAAATATAAACGAGTCAAATATGATCAAATTTTAAAATTTGATAAATTATTTGAATCTTCTCAAATTATAATTTTTTATTGATATTTGGATCATATTCGTTCTAAATTTTTAAACTAATCTGACTCGATTCGACATCGTAGTTAAATTCAAAAAATTTGAGTTTTAGAATAGTATCAAAATCATACAAAAAATTATAAAATTCCTTCTAATGGTTAAATTCTTGATTAAAATTGTGAAAGAAATAAATTTTTTTCCTTTTACAAAATCATTATTTTTAATTATAAAAAAAAAATAAACTAACATTAATATATGAAATGAAATAGAAGATGCATTATATATTCCTTTCATTCTAAATTATAAGATTATTATTGACTTTTGAAAGTAATTTTGAGATATTTTTAAATTAAAAATAAAGATAATTTATTAAAAATTATAAAACATAATAAATCTTATAATGTGTAATATTTTTTAAATAATTTATAAATTTTATTATTATGTTGACTAAAAATAAAATAATCTATCACAATTTTGAGATAATAAATATATTAAATTAAGTTTAAAATGATAATGATTGAATATATCATGTGGGCCCTAGAAGAGGAAAAGATATTTGTAAGTTGGATGATTAATATGACTATATGAGGGACCCATCCTACTTTGTTACGAAAAAAAATCATAAATTACATTTATATAATTAAATATAATTGATTTTAAATTTTTTGTTCATGCGAATAAATTATTTAAACCATCTAAAATTTAAAATAAATCTCACCGTTCATATAGTGTCGGAATTACGGGAGTCTATAAATAATTAGTGCACAGACATAAAAATTAGCTACCGATGCAACGAGGCTAGCTGTCAGATGACACGTGACTTCGATTTGTACAACACGACAACAGCGATGATGGTTAAGGGCTTTTATCTACGAGGCTAAGCAACCGTGTCGGTGTACACAATTTTCCTGACATGAATCCAGAAGACGACACGTGTTGTCTCCACCATCATGTCCTGTCCTGGTAGGCTGCTTATAAATCAGTAACCATTCCACATTTGCAGTTACTATATCACCCCTCATCCTCTGTGCTTCTGCTTTATTCTGATATATATATATTTGCTCAGTATTTGGAAGAAAAAAACAGCAGAGGGAAGATGGGAACAGCCACCTGCATAGATATAATCTTGGCCATCTTCCTCCCACCGCTCGGTGTCTTCCTCAAATTCGGCTGCAAGGTAGTACCTAATTTGTGTCCCTTTTTTTTATCTAAAAAAAACAAAAGAAATTTTCAAAAAAATTGTTGTGATTCTTTTAAATTATAAAACCCATGTTATATATATATATATGGAAAAAATGTATCTACACAGTTGTGTATTATACAGTAGACTATAGCGAAGATTTTTTAGCCTATAGCGATGGTTTCACCCGTCGTCATAGCTATTTTGGGCTATGGCGACAGTTTACCGTCGCTATAACCCAAAAAATATGTCGTCTTAGGCCTACTGTGTAATACACAGCTGTGTATATACATATAGCCCTATATATATATATATATATATATATATATATATATATTACTGTAAAAGTTTTGTAATTAAGAAATCTAGTACTGGAAAAAATTGTAATCATCTCATTCATTCGGATTCAGTTGTTATGAAGTTAACTTTATAGTAAGTTGATCAATATAGTGTTGACATATCTCAGATTGTTTATCGATATTGTATTGATTAACTGATCAAAATTAATTTTATACTAACTGCTCCCGTCTCAATCATTATAAGGAATTAAAAATAAGACTGATATCATAATATCTAGTTGGTTGTGACACTGACCTAAAATAAAGTAATTTTGATTTTCTAAAATTATTGAATAAAAAGTTAGGGTCAACAAGCATATCGAATCATTTCTTTATCGGAAAAGTTAATATTTTTGAATTTTTTCGATGTGAGATTCATATTTGAAAAAATATCCACATAAATCATGCATGTAGGAACCATTTATCCCTGTCTATGATAATTTTCAAGAAATTATTTCAACCTCTAAAGAAATATGAGAATATAACCATTTTATGTTTGATTTTTCCTAGGAGATTAAAATATTTGTTTGTGAGAAGATCAAAATTGTAAGAGCATGACTCCTAACTCCTAAGATAGTTAAATATGCCAATATTATATAGAAGTGAGTGTTTTATTTCTCAATAGAGTAATTAAGTTGTTATTCTTTAATTTTTACAAATTTTAGTTAATAAAAAGAAGAAAGAATTTGGTTCTCTTTTATTTTATTTTATTTTTTGTTGTAGTTTAATGAAATATTATCAACTGGAGTGGAAATGTGATGATGATGATGATGGGTGGTGGTGGTGGTGGTGGTGGTTATGGTGGGTGCAGGTGGAGTTTTGGATCTGTCTGTTGCTGACCATCCTTGGATATATCCCTGGAATTCTCTATGCTCTTTATGTCATCACTAAATAAATCCACCTACTACTCTGACCTGACCTTGGTAATTAATTTATATCTCCCTTGCCCTCTCTTTTATTAATTTATGAAAACCTAACATATTGAGCATGTATATATGATTATCATACAAATTTGAGTTAGGGTCTTTACATAGTAAAATTTAATTTTTGATACATCATATACTAAAAGGGCATATTAATTGTAAATTAGTAAATTTTAGAAGTAGTTAGTATAAAGTTAATTTTGGTCAATTAATTAGTACTGTTGACACGCAAATCGGGAGGTGATCTCTCTTTTTGTGTCAGTACTGTATTGGTCAATTGACCAATTTATTATGAAGTTAACTCCATGGTAATCAGATCCGTAACTTTTGTATATCAGCACAATTCCATGCATTTCTTAATTAACGCTAACGTTAGGTTTTACCAGTGGCGAAGTTAAGTGGGAGGGTGTGGAGTTAACTGACCCCACTACAAAAATATTTTATTTATAATACATGATAAATTTAGAAGAAAATTTAAGTATAATGAATAAATTAACCTTACTGAAATTTTATAAATTTTTAATATACGGGGTCAAATTGAATTTTTTATAACTTTGTCAATAACATATATATTACTTCTACTCCTTGATATATGCATCTTCTTCTAATATTTTTAAAATAAATAATAGTCGAATTTATATTTTTTTTATAACATAAGAAATTTAAATATTTATTAACAAATTTGTGATTAGAAAGACGTATTAAGGGTTAATAACTGGGTATATATATATATAATGTTGTTATTATTATATTAATAATATTGTAACAAAATACATGTTTTATATATGTAACTGGTTAAAAAGTATAAAATTATCTAAAAAAATTGGTTCGGGAGTTGCACTCCAGAATTTCTGTCAAATTATTATTGCATCACAAAATTTTGACTTCACTGAATAAAAATTCTGGCTTCGCCACGGGGTTTTACAACTCGATTCTTAATTCACACTAACGTTAACGTTATGTTTGACAACTCAATTCTGATCTGCCTTTGAAACTGGTATTAGAAATTTGACGCTTAATCTGGATTTTCCAAACATAGCTTAAATTAAAAGTTTTACGTACGTTGGATTCTGATTAAATTGATGCAAAGTTTTGAACATGAACAAGGGTATCATATCATATCATATCCTCATTTGTTTGTTTGTTTGTTTGTTTGTTTTGACAGGCACGAGATGTGAAGCCTCACCAAAGTCATCTTCTTTTTTGTTAAAGGAGATCTCTAGAATGATTTTATCGTTTATTTGTTGGACAGATATATATATATATATATATATATATATATATATATATATATATATTTATATTCCTGTCAAGAGCTCCTACCGTTTAGTTTTTTCTTCCCTTTGTCCATTTACCCTTCATTCCATTAATTAGTGGTTGGTGATTATTATGGTGCTTTCCTAACATGTATTTTAAGATGTGTTTTGGATTATTGTGTATTGTGCATTTTTGATTTAGAATAAAACTCTTTTGAGCTATTAGTTGTTTGTTATCACCTGTTTTGTTTTTTTTTATTGGGATATTTCACATAAATCTCGCGTAAATATAGATATATAGGTTAATAAGTATAGTGAAATTTTAATCTAGTAGGTTAATATTTTAAGTAAAGAGATAATTTAACATGTTTATTGGGTTAGTCTACACAGGTGTGTGATGAATTGATATGAGATGGATCGTGCGATTTCGCTACACTTTTTAAATAGAATATATTTCTACTTAAAGTATTTAATTAACATGAAATATTGAACTTTATAATATATATATATATATACACACACACACACACTACTAAAAAAATGAACATTTGTGATGGCCAAAATTCATCACAAAAAGTAGAAAAATCATCACAAAAGGTTTACGTGATGGCTTGATGGTTTTGGCAATCACGCAAACGCTTATTGCTTTTGTGATGATTAATATAATCACATAAACACGTAATTTATTGAAATTGTCAAAGTCATCACAAAAAAACAAGACTAGGGATCAAATGTAAGAATGTGAATCTCTATTAAAGTATAATTTATTTTGATGTATTAGTTGTATCCAATGATACTTGTATGATTCGAATCCTCCCCCATTAACAAACTAAATAACGAGTATTGCCCCTACACCAATGCCCAGATCATGATTAATTATAATTTTAAAACAAAATATATAAGGAAACATATGTGAGTTGACTTACTAAACAAAATTACTTCCATATAAGATTTGGTGATTGCAATGGCAGTCACAAATACTCTATAATGATGGTAAAATTAGTCATCACTGAAAGCCGTCATATATTTTATTATTTTGTGATGGCTTGAAAATTACATCACAAAATACCTTCTTTTTGTAATTACAAATAAAAGTCGTCACAAAAAATAATCTATTTTAATGATTGTCATGGCCGTTATAAAATATTATTTTGAGTATATCTTACATTAAAATATTAGTGATAGCTTAAATGGAATCACGAAAATGGTATATTTATTTTGCGTGAAAAATTTGGTGTGATTGACATGACCATCACAATTATAATACATTGATGGCAGGATTAGTCATCACTAAGAGTCGTCATATATACTATTATTTTGTGATTGCTTAAAAAGTACATCACAAATTACTATCTTTTGTGATTGTTTTTAAAAACTATCACAAAATTCTGTCACGTATTCTTGTTTTTCTAGTAGTGATATATATATATATATATATATATATATATATATATATATATATATATATATATATATATATATTGACAGTACTATCTTTTAGTTATTTCATTATTTTTGAAATATATTACTTATTATTGGATTTAAAAAATGAAATGAAGAAAAAAAGAATATTTTTTTAATATCTTAAGTGAATGTTTGGTTATTGATAGTGATGGGCAAGGAAATGAAATGAAATTTAATTTATCTGTCAAAATAATTATGCTACACCAAATATAATAATTTTATTCCTTCAATTTAAATGTAACATTAGGTCACACAAAATTAATGACCCATGACTATAGTATAGTGGCAAAAAAGAAGATGTATACAAATTGTTTAGAAAATAAAAAATAAATTTATAGAATCATATCAATGTCAAACATGTAATACATTTTAGGATTGCAAAAGCAATGAACTATCCCTAATCAAGTGGTAAGTTAGATTATTTATTTCACTCAAAATTTAGGTTTGAATCCTATCCAACCACTCCTAGAGGTATTATGATGATCTTCTCTATTTCAAATGAAATGAAGAGTCTTTATTTTTTTATATATTCTTTATCATTTTCTCTCTCATCATCATGATGTCACATTCCAACATACAGTAAAACCTCTATTTATGAATAGACTTGAGACCAAACTATTTATATTCTAATTGAGAGGTTATTACTAAATATAGGTATTGGTACAAAATATTTTCCGAACACCAAAAAATATACACTTTAACAAAAATATCAATAAGAACTCCCTAATGTAGTTTTTTATAGGAAAATGTGGTCTTTTATTGAAAATATAGTCTTTTATAGGAAAATATAGTTCTTTATAGGAAATGTAGTCTTTTATAGAAAATATAGTCTTTTAAAATTAATATTGTCTCTCTCTCTCTCATATATATATATATATATGAAATTATTACTATATAGAGATATAATTGCTTAATACGGGACTTAAAAATATATAACATATTACAATTTAGAGGTTATTCCTATTTATAATTGGCCCAAATTAGGATCAAATTTTTTTATAATATTGTAGAGGTTATTCTTATATAGAGTATTCCTAAATAGAGATTTTAATGTATTTTAAATCTGATATCTGGATTATGAAATGAAGAGTCTCCGGTTCATTTAAAATGAAAAAGATTCTAATTCCTCACATAGTATCTTTAATTGAGCTTTAGTTCGCAATAGATGCGGGGAAAGTTCCTTTAAATATGTGAAGTTATTTGTATAATGTGACGTACCAGAAGTTTTATAAATACTTTAACCAAATACACAATGTACAAATTTGTAAATAAATTGTTTAAAACAATTAAAAGTCCATGCTACACCATTTTATATTATTTTGTGCTTTATTTATTTAAAAGTACTTTTATAATTGTGCCATTAAATATTATTTTAATTGTATACGACTTTTGTTAAAAGTTGAATTCAAAAGTGCAAGTATCATTAAATTCATAATTTGGCCTCCAAAGTAATTAAGTTTACAAATTATTACATAAACTACCTGATTGCATACAATGTCGACCCATAATAGTTTATTTTCTGTGTCTAAGATTGTCTGTTATGGTTCATATCTTTGATTGAATCTATGTTTTGATCTTCATTTTTGAATTCTACTCCATAATAGTTTATTATGGAATATTTTTGAACATGGATAAACCGAAGTACGAATCCTTAATTCTTGTTCTTTTGTCTCATTGGATTCGTTTTCTTTAAAATATATTTTTCATCATCCTCAGTCCTAAATGATGATATTACTGAATATCTTTGACCTGTAGTGCAAAGATGAATGATTTCTTGATGAATATCTTTGGCTCGTAGTGCAAAGATGAACAGGTGTTAAGATGAACATAACCGACTGATTAATTTCTTTGGTCTATAGTGGAAAGATGACTATTTGATTCAAGTTGTATATTGATTGATGTTACAAGGATAAAATATCGATGATGGAGTTTTAAATTCAATGATGATAGTAGATTTCATTCTCTACTTAACTCTTCTAATGAATTGTTGTTTCCTCCGCAGTTGTTGATCTAATACTTGTTATCTATTGTATTCTATCATATTTTTTCCCTGTTAAAGACAAAGGATAATTTGGTGTACATTATCTTAGTCACAATATTCTTTACTGGGCTAGTTGAGCTCACCATTTTCCTTTTTGTTTTATTTTTCTTCCCAGGAGACGAGAATGTAGCAAATACTAGTCGGGGTGTGGAGTGATGGTTCAAGATAGTTGTTTTAGTTGTCCTCGATATTTTTGTAAAATAGTGTATCAATAATTGTAATGAAGATTCATTTGAGTGTTGATATTGTCTAGCAGAAAATATTTGTATTTAAACTCACAGTATGTGTTGTCGTATTTTGCACGACAATTGTAATAATGAATTATAGTTGTTTATGCTCCATGTATTTGGCGACTCAGAATAGGTTGGGTGGATTGGACCTATTTTTTGGGCATGACAGCATATGTAGAAGTAGTGGGTCTAGTGGCGAAGACACATATGCAGAGATGTAACCGAATGAATATGCGTTTGTCTGTACTTGTATTTAGAATATAAATAATTTTTTACTACCTCCGAGTTTAATTATTCCATTAATCTATCACTTAAATTTATTCATTTACATATTTACTCCTATTCCTATACCTATATAAAAAAATAAGGACAACTGTCTATACTATCCCTTAATAAATCCACCCCACGTATAATAATTTTATTATATAAATTATAGAGTAAAGTTCAGATCACCACCTGGGGTTTGGGGTCTTTCCTACTTAACCACCTGTAGTCAGTAAAGCTACATTTAAACTCCCGACTTTTTGAGTTGAAGTGAATAAATACTTTCCGTCTTAACTTCATTACTTGAGTTAGCTAAAGACTTAATTACCCTCCATTCATTATCGTCTGTGTGTCCTTCCTCTTCATCATCCCCAGTCCCAATTTCTAGGGTTCTTCCCCAATTTCAAATCCTCGGGCTGATAAATTGGGAGACCCAATTCATGATATACGGAGGCCATACACCTGGGTCTCCCAATTTATCTTCTTCATCATTCATGAAACCCAAATTGCTTCATCCCATCATCATCCCTTCTTTTTCCTCTCAATCTATCTCCAAACCGTAGTAGGATTCCCAATTTTTTAGGGGTTTTCCCCAATTTCAAATCCACCCATATACTGATTATATGCAACTTTCAAAATATGTATAGCAATTTCAAAGAACAAGCGATCGAGTACGTGAAACAAGCTGTGCACGAAGATAATGCTAGGAATTACGCAAAGGCGTTTCCTTTGTACATGAACGCTTTGGAGTACTTTAAGACTTACTTGAAATACGAGAAAAAACCTAAAATCAAGGAAGCTATTACCCAAAAATTCACCGAGTATTTACGCCGTATGTGCTTAGGAGATTCGGGTTGTGCTAGATGATGGAGGTACAGGTCCCGCCACCAACGGTGATGCCGTTGTTGCTACCAGGCCGAAGACGAAGCCCGAAGTGATCTACGGAGACCCAATTCGTTTTTGATAATTTTCATGAAAAAAACCCATAAAATCTCAGACCCATTTCGTTGTTGAACAAATTCATGAAGAAAAAGCCTCCGAATCACAAACACAATTCGATTTTGAGCAAATCCATGAAGCAAAAATCGCAAATACACAGACCCATGAAGCTAATGAAGAAATTATTATTATTATTATTATTATTATTATTATTATTATTATTATTATTTGTTTTTGAGACAGTTGCATGTAATTAATTATTATATTTTTTAGGCAACTTTTTGTATATCTATAGGATAAATATTTAAATTTGAAAGTTTATTTTTAGGAATTCAATTGATTTTAGATAAGATTTATTATTTTCAAACATTAATCTTGAATTTAAAAATACGTCAAATTAAAATTTAAAAGCGTCAATATTAATATTTTATATTTCTGTATGGAAGGAAGGGGTATAATAGTTATATATAAAAAAATTTGAATTTATTAATAAATGCATTTAAGATAAACTACTAACAAATAAATCTCAGATTTTTAGTATTTTAACAAATATATATATGCATACTATAATAGTTAACAAATTATAAAAAAGACGGACTCTGCCTCGCATACTATATATACAAGTTAAAGTTGTAATTTATTTATTTTAAAAGTAAAGAGGAAGAAGAAAGGGTATTTCGGATATTTTTTCATTTTTTTGACCGTTACAGCTCCTTTTCATGCGTTTTTGGCGTCTAACATACACGCACGATTAAGTTGGATGAAAAAGATGACGTTTTTACCTCAACTCAAAAAATTGGGAGTTTAAATGTAGTTTTACTGACTACAAGTGGTTAAATAATAAAGACCCCAAACTTCAGATCATGATCTGAACTTCTCCCTAAATTTAAAGTAGGTTTTATGTTCTTATCTGTCACACGTGGATAACCTCAACTTAGAAAACCTAACCACATGCATTTGTTTGTGCAAAAACTCTAAGTGAACATAAATATTAGATATAAAAATTAGATATAAATGTTTTTAAATTTTATTCATTTATATTTTGATTCTCAATAGAAATAAAAATATAAATAAATAAAATTTAAATACACTCAGATTCAAAAATGATTTTGTGAGAACGGTAACCTAATCTCTTTCCTTGTCCAATCAGATCGTTTATTTTAAACAGGCTGAGTCACATCACATGGACAATGGAATACAGTTACGTAGAATCAGATCCTTTCAGATCGACTTTACGTTGTTCATTTACAGCCGTCAGATTCTGACATTTTTGGATATTACAATAGGTATGAATGTGGGAAAAAAGGAACAATTAATGGACCACACGCGCTCTCCGCTTCTATATGTAGTGGTCAACCCCATCTTTTTTCTCTCTCTCTCTCTCTCTCTCTCTCTCTCTCTCTCTATATATATATATATACTAGCTGGGTCCCGTGCCATCGACATTGTATGGATAATGTGATTTATCTCAAACTTTGAACGACCAAAATAATTTATTGAGTGAGCGAAAAATTTAAAGTCATTTGTATTTTATTAAATTATTATTAGATTATTAGATAGATAGATGTATTTTATTAGATAGATGTATGAACGGTGGGATTTATCTCAAACTTTGGACGTCCCAGATGATTTATTGAGTGAGCGGGAAATTCAAAATCATTTGTATTTTATTAGATAGATATATAGGATTCTATCCATAGTAACCGATTGCTGTGAAGCAATTTCTTTTTTAACTTGTTGAATTTTTAGATATATATATATATATATATATATATATATATATATATATTTAAGTATGATATTATTAATATTTTTCGATCCATTATAAAATAAAATTTAATCTATTTTTGAAATAAATTTATCAAATTTCTTTTTCTACAACTCAATTTTGGGGTTTTCAAAAGATTTGTAGTCGGAATGATTTTGAAGAATTTAAGTTTTTTGTTTTTTTGAAAATATTAAAAATCAATTTGTGTATTTTTAAATGTATAACATCACAATAGAAAATTATAATAAAAATATTTCTATAGTGTCATTTTATGAATTGGTACGTGTTTAATTTTAAAATGTGTTTCTTTTTTTTAAAATAAAAATGAGCCTCATAATCATATTAAAACCATACAAAATTTATAATCATCCTTCCAATGACCGAAATTGTGAAAGGAATTATTATTATTTATTATTTATTTTGAAAAAATCATTACTAAGTTGCATTATTACATACTATGGTACTTGTTTTACTACTCCCTCCATTTCAAATTAGATGTTTTAAAGAATTTTTGTTGTATTAAAATAATTAAACCTTGCTCTTTTTTAGATAATTAAACTTATTATATTACAAATTTACCCTATTCATACAAGGGCGGATCTATATGAGGGGCAGCATAAGCAGCTACTTTTGTTGGAATTTTTTTTATAGGTACAAGAACGAGATAAATATGTAAATTAATAAACTTAAGGAGACAGATTAATAGAAAAGTTAAACTTGGAGGAGCCAATTTTTTTTTTTATAAACCAATTCTAAATAAAGTACAAAAATCATCTTAGTTTGAAGTATACACAGTATTTTACAAAAATATTATGATTAGCTCAAATTTTCTTTATTTAACTTCAACAAAAAAATAGTTAAAATTCGCCCTTGCTGGAAAAAATTCCTGGATCCGCCCCTGTATTCATATATTCTTTCTCTGCATAAGTGTATAATCCCTAAATTGCATAATTATGAATATAATTATAAATTTAATTATAAATTTAGCATAATAATTACATTTATTAGTAAGTGCGTAAATGATTAAAAGTAAAATAATCTGGGATGGAGGGTGTACGAATCAAGTTCTTGTAATATAAGTATGCAAATAATTTCTTGCCTTTTAATTGGCTCAAATTTAATAAGTATATATAGTATATATTTATTTACACGCCTAAATTGATCTATATACATATCTAAATTGTACACACACTCAAATATAAAATAATAATAAATGAGGAGAGAATGTGTTATATATGGAGAATGGAGAGAAATATTTTATTACTCTCCAGCCTTTTAATATATGTCGTTTTAGAGTTGTATATAAGTATTAGAAAATAATTATATAATATTAAATATAATATCAATTATCATAATACCCTTAAATTAAATATAATATCAAATAACATTAAATATAATACCCTTAAATTTTTATAGTTATCATAGTTGTTTCATACTCTCTCACATATGTAATATTTTCTATAATTTTCTCCTAAAAAACTCATTGATCTCATTTACTCTTCTCTTTATCTCTCTCCTTCCCCATACAACGACTCATCTGATTCTTTAGAAATCCTCTTCACTCTCTCTCCCTCACAATTAACATTATATTTGAAAACTTGAGTTCCATCTTTTTCATTTTAAAGAAGTTAAAAACTTGGGCCATGCATAAGAATTTTTTAAACTCATAATCTAATATTATTAATATTATAACAATATTTAAAACACTTCTTAAACTTATAAACAATTTATTTCAATTGTTTACACTTTACCAAATAATGCATTTAATCATTCAAAAATGTCATACTCATAAGATTTCATCACCAATAATCAAATCCCTCATCAAAAATCTGCATATACCCTATATAGGATTCTCAAGCCATAAAATCCTATTTTCCAATTTTGTTACTTCACACAACATATTTAATTCATTTAATCATAACTAGTTCATTTTCATGAAAAATACCAAATCAGTCCCAAAAATATTTCTTTTCTGGGATTTAGCAGAATATAGTCCCATATTGAACATATATTTTTCTCGGAATTTTTAAAATTCATTTACTATTTTTCATATGCCCAAAACTGCTGAATATTTAGACATTTATCATAAATTGTACTTTTGTCCAAAAATTCCAAAATTTATCAGGTATACTCCTGTTATATACATGTACTCCCAATAAAATTTTCACCAATTTTGGAGTTAACCACAAGGAGTTATAAGGGTTTACTTTTAAAATAGTCTTTTCCCATAAAATTCATAACTCCTAATCTATACATCCAAAAATCGCCAATTTTTGGACACAATCTAGAAAACTCAACAAAGTATCATTTCAAAAATTTTCAAAATTTTTGAGGGTCAGAAAAATTACGAAACTGCAGATAGATTTTCACCCGCCATGCGGTAATCCATGTAGACAGATCATTTCCAAAATTTAATAAGGAATGAATACAAAGGATCATTCACCATGCATGCGGTAATCCACATAGACAGGTTATTCCAATAGAATAATAAAGAATGGAATAACAGAATAATTCACCATGAATGCGATAGACGCACAGACAGGTTATTCACAACAGAATAATAAAGAATGGAACCAGGTCATGCGTAATCCGCACAGACAGGATATTCCAACAGAATAATAAAGAATGGAATAACAACAGAATTCACCAGCCATGCGATAGACCGCACAGACAGGTTATTCCAACAGAATAATAAATAATAGAATAACAGAAGAATTCACCAGGCATGCGATAGACCGCACATGCATGTTATTACAACAGAATAATAAAGAATGGAACCAGGTCATGCGTAATCAGCACAGACAGGATATTCCAACAGAATAATAAAGAATGGAACCAAGTCATGCGTAATCCACACAGACAGGATATTCCAACAGAATAATAAAGAATGGAATAACAATAGAATTCACCAGGCATGTGATAGACCGCACAGACAGGTTATTCCAACAGAATAATAAAGAATGGAATAATAGAAGAATTTCACCATGTATGCGGTACTTCGCATAGACAGGTTATTCCAACATAATAATAAGAAATGGAATAACAACCCTTATGAGTATTGAAAGAAAATAACTCTCTTCATGAATACGAAAGAATAATACCTCTTACTATAATAATAATATCCCTTACCTTAGAAGAAACTGGATACTGGAATAGTGAGGTGGCAGACTTCTCTTATTCTTTCTCTCTATAATAATTGCTCTATAGCTTTAGTAAATTGGTGAGAAATGAAGCAATAATGAGCTTGTATTTATAGAAAAATATAGTTTCGATAATTGCACGTTTTTGGAGTTCGAAATATTACATTACAATACCTTCAACTTTTCTTTCATTTTTAATTTAGTACTGCAAGTATTATCAAACTTGCACCACCTCCCCTAATAGTAAATTATGTGAATTAATAGTACACACATGTGAACAAATAGTTATAATCATGTGAATCAATAGCAATTAATTGCTCATTTATCCGGTTAATTATCCGATTGGTCAATATAACCTCCAGACATCAATTATTATCGAAATAAATGTCGATTTCCGCTAACACTAACAATCCCAACACAATGGAAGTATTTTTCTCAAAAATTTCATTTTTGAAATTTCAAAGTTTGACTTTTTCTGGAAAAGTCAACTATAGACTTTTTGACCAAAAAGTCAACCCCTACAAATTTTATGTTTATAGTCTATTTCTACTAATTTCATCGTTCCGGACTCAAATATCACGTCCGGGTCTCCAAATTCAACTCCGAACTCAAATTCGATTTTTAATAACATTCATTATTAATATTATAACTCATAATATTTAACAACCAGGTCGTTCCCAAGAAAAAAAGGACTTTCCGATAAGGATTTCTCCTTATTGGCGCACAATTAGATGACCAAACCTCTTCTTGACAGAACTTCTAAACATTGTTAATATTACAAATAATAATATGAATAACTTTGTCGTCTCAATTATTGATTTAATAATATATAAGATATTATTCAGATGATACTGTGACAATTATTGATTCAATAATATGAGAGATATGATGCAGCAATTATTGTAGCAATAATTGAGTATAACTGAGTGACTTCTCATATAAGCATTAATAATCAATATCGTGTGCTACTATGCAACCACGCATATTACTGTACTTTTACTACCGGTTATTTTATGATAACTTGCTTACTTTGAAAAAATTTCAAATATGACCCTGAACTTTAAACTTTTATCAATTTAACTATTTACCAAAATAGAAAAATTGAATACTTTTATTTCATAAAATTCGGGATCTCACAATAATCAAAACATTTAATGTTACAGATAAGGTTTGTGGTGAGTCTTCTTTGGCCCGTAGTGTATAGATGGACAGATGTTTAGCATGATCATGACCACTGGTGATACTAACGAATATCCTTGGCCCATAGTGCATGGATAATTCGTTGATTTGAAATATTTATTGAATGATGTTACAGAGATAAAATATTGATGATGAACTTTTAAATCATAGAAGATAGTAGTTATCATACTCTACTTGACTCTTCTAATGAATTGCTATTTTCACTGCAATAGTACTCTAAAACTTGTTGTCTATTGTATTAATCTATCATATTTTTCTATGTTGAGCACTAAGGATAATTTGTTCTATCACTACTACAAAGCAGTAAATAGACAACGCAAAAAAATGTTGTGCTTTCAGTCAAAAAAACGTCACGGTTAAGGGTGTCATCTATTTGACACCCTTACACAACGTTTTAAAAACGTTGTAGTTAAGCACATTACACAACGTTTTTTAAGAAAAAACCGTTGTAGATTTGTTTTCCATAAATTAACAGATGCTTAAAAACGTTGTAGAAGGAATAATTCCATAACGTTTTTTGGATAAAAATGTTGTAGTTTAATATATCAGACAACGTTTAGGCATATTTACACAACGTTTTTAATATGTTGTAGATTAAAAAAAAGAAAAAAAAGGTTGTCGTTTACCTACATTACCAATGCACCTGAAATATGCTAATGCTAAAAAGATTAAAAGAGTTGTAACTTCAATCATTTATCAAAGATTCCAAGTAATCCAATGACACACAATTCTACAGTTTCAACAAACACCATAATGGAAAAACATAATTGTTGTTACATCTTTACATACAATAGTTGAAGACCATAATTGTTGTTATAAAGGAGAGGAACATACAATAGTTGAAGACCAGAATTGTTGTTACATCTTTACGTCTTCCATAAATTTGCACATATTACACCACATCTGACACCTTTTAGCAAGGTTCTTTTGTGAGTAAGGCATCAAACACCATAATGGAAAACTATGATGAACCATCAAACCTTTTACTTGTTAACAAATGTTGACTTCTGAGAAACTTGTTTCAGTTTTTGAACTCCATAATGATACTGTAAATCGAAAAAAATGAGATACAAAACTTGTTTAACTACTATTGGTCCGTGCCATCAATCTACTAATATCATCTACCTAATCCCAGTATATAGAAAAGATGCACACACTAGATTACCTTGGATTTGTTCCCTGATTGCTCCAGTTTGACAAAAGCACAGAGTGTTTTCGCTCTGATCTCATCATCAATATGAGGTTGCTCCCATTGTGTATCAGCATCATAAAGTTCCCATTTTCTATCTAGAGAACTAGTTTCACGAAGATGAGATACATGAAAAATTGGAATGTTATACTGCTATGGAATGTTAGGTATACTGCTATGGAATGTTGGGTATAAAAAGACATGCACTTGCAGCAAAAAGGATGACTATCAACAACTATACAAAAGATGAGATACATGAAAAAATGGAAAGGTCAAGACAAAAAAATAGGAAGTGCTGACTCTAGTCCTTCCTCCATCACTGTAAATGTTCTTTAGTAATGTATATACACACAGATAAATTATTGGCATGTATGCATGAGTAAAGAGAAGTGACACGTAAAAGCTTACATATTTTTTTATCATGGAGAGATCAGGGGACATGATCGATTTTTGAAAGCACATTCATCTCTTCAAAATGTCTGGAAAAGATTGATCTTTAAGGAATGATCCATATATGACAAGATTAACCATGTTTAAAACACTGTCCACATCTTCATCAATAGCAATATGATTCACAGTTCCTATTGCACCTGAAATATGTTAATGCCTGAAAGATTAAAGAGTTGTAACTTCAATCATTTATCAAGAAATCCAACGACACATAATTCTACAGTTTTGACAAACACCATAATGGAAAACCATAATTATTGTTACATCTTTACATAGAATAGTCGAAGACCATAATTGTTGTTACAAAGGAGAGGAACATACAATAGTCGAAGACCATAATTATTGTTACATCTTTACATCTTCCATAAATTTGCACATATTACACCACATCTGACACCTTGTAGCAAGGTTCTTTTGTGAGTAAGGCATCAAACACCATAATGGAAAACTATGATGAACCATCAAAGCTTTTACCTGTTTACAAATGTTGACTTCTGAGAAACTTGTTTCAGTTTTTGAACTCCATAATGATCTTGTAAATCAGAAAAAATGAGATACAACTGCTATTGGTCCGTGCCATCAATCTACTAATATCATCTACCTAATCCCAGTATATAGAAAAGATGCACACACTAGATTACCTTGGATTTGTTCCCTGATTGCTCCAGTTTGACAAAAGCACAGAGTATTTTCTCTCTGATCTCATCATCAATCCGAGGTTGCTCCCATTGTGTATCAGCATCATAAAGTTCCCATTTTCTATCTGGAGAACTAGTTTCACGAAGATGAGATACATGAAAAAATGGAATGTTATACTGCTATGGAATGTTAGGTATAAAAAGATATATGCACTTGCAGCAAAAAGGATGACTATCAACAACTATACAAAAGATGTGATACATGATAAAATGGAAAGATCAAGACAAAAAAATAGGAAGTGCTGACTCTAGTCCTTCCTCCATCACTGTAAATGTTCTTTAGTAATGTATATACACACAGATAAATTATTGGCATGTATGCATGAGCAAAGAGAAGTGGCATGTATAAGCTTACATATTTTTTTTTTATCATGGAGAGATCAGGGGCTATGATCGGTTTCTGAAAGCACATTCCTCTCTTCAAAATGTCTGGAAAAGATTGATCTTTAAGGAACGATCCATATATGACAAGATCAACCATGCTTAAAACACTGTCCACATCTTCATCAATAGCAATATTCTTCACAGTTCCTATTGCACCTGAAATATGTTAATGCCTGAAAGATTAAAAGAGTTGTAACTTTAATCATTTATCAAAGATTCCAATAAATCCAACGACACACAATTCTACAGTTTCGACAAACACCATAATGGAAAACCATAATTGTTGTTACATCTTTACATAGAATAGTCGAAGACCATAATTGTTGTTACAAAGGAGAGGAACATACAATAGTCGAAGACCATAATTGTTGTTACATCTTTATATCTTCCATAAATTTGCACATATTACACCACATCTGACACCTTTTAGCAAGGTTCTTTTGTGAGTAAGGCATCAAACACCATAATGGAAAACTATGATGAACCATCAAAGCTTTTACCTGTTAACAAATGTTGACTTCTGAGAAACTTGTTTCAGTTTTTGAACTCCATAATGATCCTGTAAATCGAGAAAAAAAAATGAGATACAAAACTTGTTTAACTACTATTGGTCTGTGCCATCAATCTACTAATATCATCTACCTAATCCCAGTATATAGAAAAGATGCACACACTAGATTACCTTGGATTTGTTCCCTGATTGCTCCAGTTTGACAAAAGCACAGAGTATTTTCTCTCTGATCTCATCATCAATCCGAGGTTGCTCCCATTGTGTATCAGCATCATAAAGTTCCCATTTTCTATCTAGAGAACTAGTTTCACGAAGACGAGATACATAAAAAAATGGAATGTTATACTACTATGGAATGTTAGGTATACTGCTATGGAATGTTAGGTATAAAAAGACATGCACTTGCAGCAAAAAGGATGACTATCAACAACTATACAAAAGATGAGATACATGAAAAAATGGAAAGGTCAAGACAAAAAAATAGGAAGTGCTGACTCTAGTCCTTCCTCCATCACTGTAAATCTTCTTTAGTAATGTATATACACACAGATAAATTATTGGCATGTATGCATGAGTAAAGAGAAGTGGCACGTATAAGCTTACATATTTTTTTATCATGGAGAGATCAGGGGCTATGATCGGTTTCTGAAAGCACATTCCTCTCTTCAAAATGTCTGGAAAAGATTGATCTTCAAGGAATGATCCATATATGACAAGATCAACCATGCTTAAAACACTGTCCACATCTTCATCAATAGCAATATGCTTCACAGTTCCTATTGGGTATCTCAACTTCATAGCAATGGCCTATGGAAAAAGAATGTTAAATTATGGTGAACCATTTAAGAAAGTGAAAACATCAAGTCAAAAGAACTGACAGAAATATCTACAATCATTAACCAGAGTATCACCTCCAAAACCACACTGTAATTACCAGTAGAATCCCCAGTTAAGACAATAACTTTGAGATGAGAGTGGGAATTGTTAACAAGTGGGAATTCCGCAAAAAGTGGCAGCAGAGCCTAAAGAACAAGGGCATGCTCTAGCCACAAACCTCCATATAAAAGTTAATTTCCCACAATGGCAATAATAAAGTCATTAGACCCAAAATTCATCCTGTCACGCATATTATCTTGGTGTACAACCATGAAATTATCTACTTCCCATGCTTCAGCAGGAGACCCCGGAATAACAAAGTAGTTTTCGGAATCACATGGTGAGTAAAGCATCTGACAAAGTATAGGTGGCAAATTAGAATTTAGAAACAGTTTATGCATATTCCAGCGCATGTATTTGCGAACATGATTTGAGAAGTTCAAAAGAGAAATACCAATTAAAGATATGAAGTTTCTCACTCAGAAAGTAAATGAACATGAGTTGGAGTTGCTCCAATACTAAATCACTTTTTTTTTGAAATTGCAATTCATTTTCTTAATAGAGATACATAATATTTAAATCAAATCATCCACATGGATGCCTATTAATATAATAACATCAAATAAGGGGAAATCTAACATCCACAACAGTTTTTGTAAGATAGCCCTTGACGGGTTCTGGATAAAATACTTTCCATACAACACAAAAGCAAAAATTAGCATTAAATAAGGGTAGTTTTATTATTAAAAAAAAAAGAAAAAAGAAAGTTGATAGTATTGACCATCTTACACCAACAGATAGCCCTAGCCAGATTTAGATTTTCTTTTTTTGACAAAATGCCCTTGCTTGCTTTAAATTGCAGGGACAAAACTTAGCACTAAGTATAGTTTGGTGTGGCTATCTCACAACAGCCACTGTGGAGGTTAGCTTTCCTGATCAAATAATCCTCCAATCATGTGACTTGTCACCATAAAGATATTACCCCTACGATTTTCATTTTTATTTTTATTTTGGTTGGTATTTACCCCAACAAATTTTGAGTCAAGATGATAATAAACTCAACCATACACATGTGAGTATAAAAAATTTGTTCAGAGAAGAATCAAATTAATTTGATTGGCAATCTACTAAATTGTACCCATCCAGAATTACGCACAGCTGTGTATGCCTGAATATGAAAAATTTATGATATCTTTTCATTGTATATGCAGGGTAAACACTCCCCCCCCCCCCCCAACAAAAAAAAAACCCAAAAAAACACCTCGGTCACAATAGTGGTTTAGATAGATTACTCTCTTGTCAGATGGATTCATGTCATACACAGATAATCGTGTCAATACCCTCCTTGGACAACGTCATGTACATAGCCTTTTCTTCGATTGAGAAGACCTCAAATCTTTTATGCATAAATAGCCACTAAATTTGAATTCTTTTTATCAACTAGTAATGTCTTTAAAAATGCATTCATTGTCTGTCCAACAACAGACATGCATTTAAACATAATGAATAAGTTTAATTTCTAGTAAAAGCCCTTTGTTCAAATCAGATAAGCAATTATAAGCATTAAGTTTCAGACAGTAAACAACATTCTGTCATACTTCTAATTCAGTAACACAACCTAATCAGTCAATGTAGCTGAAAGGTTAATAATGCCAAGAAATATGCAGGAATCGCAAAAGAGACATTTTACCTTTCCCGACAGCATATCAATGGAAACAACATGGGCAACAGTATCCTGTGCAAAAATAACTAGAGCATATTCGTACTGAATTGGAAATGGCCGTGAGATCCCGAATTTTATGAAATAAAAGTATTCAATTTTTTATTTTGTTAAATAGTTAAATTGATAAAAATTTAAAGTTAAGGGTGATATTTAAAAATTTTGCAAAGTAAACACGTTGTTATAAAATATTTGTTGTGTCGGGAATTATTCGTTTGGTCGGGAAATATTCTTTTTGTCGGAGAATATTCGTACGAAGACACAATTATTGGTGGACCCTGCAACAGAATAACTGTCGGATATAGAAAACGACAGAAATATCTTTTTTATAAAAATAACGGCAAAATTTTACCGTTAGACTGTTGAAATACCCGGTAGTAAAAGTACAGTAATACGTGAGGTTGCATAGTATCAAACGGTATTGATTATTGATGCTTACATAAGAAGTCACTCAATTATACTCAATTATTGCTACAGTAATTGTTGCAACATATCTTTCATATTATCGATTCAATTATTGTCACAGTATCATCTGCATAATATTTTATATTATTAAATCAATAATTGATACGATAAAGTTATTCATATTATTATTTGCAATATTGACAATGTCTAAAATTTCTGTCAAGGAGAGGTTTGGTCATCTAATCGCGTGCCAATAATGAGAAATCCTTATCGGAAAGCCCCCTCTTTCCTGGGAATGACCTGGTTGTTAAATATTGTGAGTTATAATATTAATGATGAATAAGTCCGTGTTGATTAAAGATGAAATTGATAGTTCTATTGTGTGGAAATTATTAGTGTTAGTGGAAATCGACATTTATTTCAATAATAATTGATCTCTGGAGGTTATATTGACCAATCGGGTAATTAACCGGATAAATAAGCAATTAATTGCTATTATTACACATGCTTATAACTACGTATTCATATGTGTGTACTATTGATTCACATGATTTACTATTAGGGGAGTTGGTGCAAGATTGATAATACTTGCATGACTAAATTAAAAATGGAGGTATAAATGAAGGTACTATATTATAATTAATTTTTTCACATGATTGAACTATTGAGTCACATGATTATACTATTGATTCACATGATGTACTATTAGGGGAGGTGGTGCAAGTTTGATAATACTTGTAGGACTAAATTAAAAATGAAGAAAGAGATGAATGTATTATACTGTAATATTTTGATCCCCAAAACGTGCAATTATCGAAACTATATTTTTCTATAAATAGAAGCACATTCTTCCTTCATTCTCACCAATTCACTAAGTCTCACAAGAGCAATTATTATAGAGAAATTATAGAGAGAAAGAAAAAGAGAAGTATGCTACCTCACTATTCCAGTATTCAGTTTTCTTCTAAGGTAAGGGGTACTATTTATTTCATATTTTGAAGAGATATTGTAGCGAATTGCATTTCTCCTAAGTAAATAAAATAAGATTTTGCAGTAATAATTGTTTTTATTTTATTTTATATGCTTCTGTATGTGTTATTATATTATCATGTGCAGGGTAGTATGTGATGTGGTGATATGTTAAATATAATAATTATTGTTTATTATATTTAATAAATACCCTCTATTTTGATGGAAATGATGTATGAATATTTTATTCAATTTTTGAAATGCATGTTGGTATATTTAAAATATGTTACAAGTGGTGTAATATGTACAGAAAAGGAGATAATTGTTACTTTTCTTGCCAAACACAGCCTAAAGAGTTAAAGCTTAGCAGTAGAAATTTAAACTCAGCTTAAGGTGGGATACGTGGGTTTTATTCAGCAATTGATCCATTAGTTTAGCATGAGTTGGCATTTAATTAGAAATCTAGCCTTAACAACTCAGTTAGCCTACGAAAGTATTAACCACGTATCTACTCCTTTAAAGTGTAGATCTCTGTTAGAGATATCAGAACTTAGATATCATATAACTCTTCTCCAGTTCATGTTCAAGTGCTCTCTGTTGTTAAAAGAAAAATCTGGTAGACGCTTTATGTTCGGTTAGTTGGGAAAGTTTTGATAACTGGAAAAGAATACGCTGTCAAGTGAAGAGGAACTCGGAGAAGTATTCGGATTGTAATCAACCAATTCGGAAAATCAAGGCTTAGAAAGGTAATGCATCTTTGCTATATATTTACATTAAGATGCTTTATATGCACTACTTAATGGTTATGGAAATTGCTACGAGTTGATTTAGAAGGTGTGCTACCGATTTGATTTTTATTAAGCAGTGTAACCATTCGGGGTTAGCATGCTAAAAACAGTGGGATTTTTCCTATTTAGTATAGGTATGTGTTATCAAATGGATTGCATGTTATAAAGAGAATAAATTAATTAGATTGTTAATTATTTGACATGCATGTGATTGTGTATTTGATTGCTATGAATATAATTTAGGCACAAGGAAATAGGTGGCTGTGGAGTAATAAGGAAACTAAATAGGGTATTTAAAGAAAATAAATAGATATGGCACTTGTGTTGCAAAATAGTGCATGTAAAGTGTTTGATAAAGTTCCTCAATGAACTGTTTTTCTTAATAATTGTTTATTTGTCAGAATTAAGCTTTGGTTATATATATATGCCATGCTTAAGGGTAAGTAAAGGGTTGTGCATCGTTAAATGAAATGGAAGCTAATTTTTTTAAGCTACAATTAAATGCTAGAATTTAGCTTGGCCAGCACCTTTACTCACTGTTTTGGGACAGCCACCAAGTTGATTACGTATCATGTGTTGAGATTTCATGTTATTTTAAGGTGGGGTGTATTATGTAAATATTTTTGGATAAAAGGTTGTGATTAATTTATCAAATGGTTGCCAAAAATGGCATTATATAAAAGCAGGGTTGTTGCCCACGGTGGCAGCCATGTCTGTTTATGGATTCAAATGGAGGCTTCCTTGGACTCTCATTTAGTGTAGATAAATCTCTAAGATAGCCCAGCTGTTATTGCTCTGTAATAGGTGTAAATACCAGTTGTGTAATGTCCAAAACTTAGTGTAAAGGGGGTCATTAATGTAGGGGTTAAAGCTGGGTAAAGCACTGGGAGGACTGCTGCCTAATGGCAGCAGCAGTTGACTATTTTGGGTTACACAAAAGAGGTCTTTCTTGCTCTTATGGATATTAAATTAAAGTAACCCATAGCAGTTAATTAATACTTTCTTAAAGGGGTGGGTACACCACCAATTTCATATTCAAAATGTAACAAATCATGGGAAATCATGGGCCAAAAAGGTGAGTATTATGATCTCTTAAAACATGGGATTGGAGTAAAGGGACTGCTGTGTAATAACAGCAGTAAGCAGCAGCGAGCAGCTGCTATTACTGCGTTAGTAAGCCATTTTTGGCTATGTGTTGTAATTTGAGAGTTTACTTGTAACTCTTAACTTCTGAATTTCAAAAAGGAATGAATACATAATTTATTATAAAACTATAACTTAAATAAGATGGGCAACAAAGGAGGGACCTGCTGCATAATGGTGACAACATATAGCTAATATCAGTAACCATAACAAAGAGAATGAACACTAACAGCTGTTGTTTAGCAGCTACAGTAATAACTATTTCGTAAAAGAATAACCATACGAGTGGCAATTATCTTTGATATATAAGATATGCTATCAAGTTACCTTGTGAAACATGAAATACCTTAGGTTTTCACCTTGAATACCTAAGTTATAAAGAATATTGCAAAGTATACTTATGATAAATGAAGAAAGTAAAAGAGATATGAACTAAACGCAATGAGCAGAAATTATGTCAGACCCTATAAAAGAAAGAAAAAACTAGTATAAGAACATGAATGAGATATTTTAAAAATGTAAATAAATATCTTAAGTATTAGAAAATGAACTAAAAACATGATCACTATATATGACTATGTGATGTATAGACATACAAGCTATATGACTTAGCTATTTGGCTAATATGCTTGTGAATGCGAACAATTGTGTAGGATCTGTGAGGATACACAAGTTAAGCTGAAATTATACAAATAGTCTACAAACAAGGCAAGTATCTAAATCTTACTCTTTATTGAGCAAGTATTTTGAGATTATTCATATGTTGACAGGTTCTCTAATTTCTGAATTGTCTTCCATTATTTATGAATATTGTAAGATTGAATAATCTTTTTATTCCAATCAGCTTCAAAAGATTGGGTAAGATATTATCATATGCATGAGCAGGTTGCAAAGAAGTCTAAGCCATTCCTTCCGGCCAGACACAGATGTGAAATATTTCAATTTCTTTTGTATTAAGTCTTGAGATATTATCGTGCCATGATTTAAGCTATCCAGCTATATTGTTGTAGTTGGAGTCTAAAACTGAGAATAAACATACCCTTAAATGGGATATTTTATTGCACTATGGGAGTGGTTATGTAGAACATGAAAATTGTTCTGGAAAAGATAGTATTGATCAATACAGGGCATAAAGAGCTGATCACCCTACGTGCTCGTAAGATAAGACGGTTCATCTGATAATATTTCTTATTGAACCTTTTTAAGAAAAGAAAAATATGGTCATGGTCTTAAAACCTCTCAGTTATTCAATGTTATGATATTTCAGAAATATAAATGATTCAAGATTTATTGCTTTACAGATTTGATTCACTGTCAAAGCATGCTTCAAATAAAATATTTATTTCTTGTTGAGCCTTAAAGAATGCTATTACTTTCTGAGAAATTAAATGTTCATAGTTGTTTTATTATAAATATTTTTAGCTGAGCAGACTCGGGCAGAAGGGTCTGGAAAAGACAAGGGAAAACGAAAAGTAGTAGAATAGCTGAAAATGAATGTAATAGATAGTTTTCATGTTTGTAAATATTAAACTATCATGTAATAAACATGTAAAGGTCTACGTACCTGGGATTAGAAGAACTTTGATGTAATGACTTACTAAGTTTATGCTTATTATGTTCTGAACCTTTTATATCGTGAGCATTGAATAAAGGTTTCAAGTACCTGAATTTGGGGGTGTCACAAATATTATTTTTCGTATTCGTATGAATATTATTTTTATTCAATATTCGTAAGGAATATCATCTCCTTTCAATATTCGTAGGAATATTATTTTTGTTCAACAGTCGTAATGGGTATTATTTATTTCATATTCTGAAGAGATGTTATTTTTTGTATTTGTATGAATATTATATTCGTTCAATATTCGTAAGGAATATCATCTTCGTTCAATATTCGTAGGAATATTATTTTCGTTCAACAGTCGTAAGGGGTATTATTTCTTCATAAATGATATTATTTCTTTTAATATCATTATATATGCCAGAATATTGGTACGAATTTTATTGTGAAATTTTTACCTTTTGTGTCGGGGTTACTATTCACTCGGGTATTCAGGGCACTTTTCGTGCCGGAGTACTATTCACGAGTTACTATTCACTGGTTACTATTCACCTGATTACTATTCACTCTAGTATTATTCACTCGGGTATTCAGGCCACTTTTCATGTCGGAATACTATTCACGAGTTACTATTTACCCAATTACTATTCACCCGAATATTATTCACTCGGGTACGTATTTGGGGTACTTGTCATGTCAGGGTACTATTCACGAGGTATTATTCCCGAAGTACTATTAATAGGGTACTAATCATGGGGTACTATTCACCTGAAAAATATATTTCTTTTCTGTCCAAATTATTTTTGGTACATGAATATTATTCTTGAATTTTACTCCACAAAGCAGTATCATGTTGATAATTTGGATATTTTTAAACTCTGGATAAATTTAAAGTCTTTAATATTTATCCTTGATTTCGTTTGATTAATGATTATATCATTGTCATCATCCTCATGCTTATATTGTGATGAAAGTCATCTTTGGCTTACGTCCATAGATGGACTGTTGATTATTGGTTTTACAGGTGTATATTTTTGGCTTACGTGCATAGATGGTGTAATACCCGGTAAAAAAATAAAATAAAATAAAATAAAATAAAATAATTATATAATATTTAAATCCATATTTTAATTGGGCTTTTCTTATGTCTGAGTCAAATTATATTTAATTTGTGTGAACAATAATAGGTATGTGATTACATTAATTTGGGCTTTTATACTAATTGGGTCTATTTTATATTTGGGTAATATTAAAATCCTATTAAAATTAGGAGACACAATAAGATATATAATAAATAAGCAAAACCTAATAACTACGTCATTCTATCTTATACGAGCTAATTGAAAGGGAAGAAGGGAGGCGGCAACTTGAGCACATAAGGAAGAAATTGTGTGCAATATTTTTTAAGGTACTTCAGTATGGCTAATATGTATCTTTTTTTTTCTCCCTCTCTCTTGATGTGAGACGTTAGGAAGAAATTAATGATGATATAATAGATTCTTGTATGGATGAATTATTCATTATTGGGCGGAAGTACTGATACTTTTTTGGTACTAATATTTATATGAATTGATGAGTGCCTTTTTCCTAAAAAAACGTTAGTGGTATAAATGCTAATGTACTGTAGTATTATAGTAAGAATTATATAAACATCAAGTTGATTAATTCCTGGCATGATTCGGTTATTTCACTTATATATATATAAATGTTTGAGTGTGCAGGCGCTGCAGGTGTTGGTTATTTTAGTGTATATATATATATATATATATAGATATATAGATATTATATTTTAATAATATTTGGCCATGAATTGTATACGGAGTTAATAAATCAATTGAAGTTATATTATTAATTTGAATTAAATAAATTTTATGGACATAGTTATAAAAGTTTTAATAATAAAATTAATAGTATTATGTTATTAATGATTGGAGTGTAATAAAATCTTATTAAATTATTTAAATTGAACGGAGGGAATTTAAAGAGTTTTTTTTTAATTTTTTGGAATATAAATTTTGGAGTATTAATAATTGATATAAAGCGATGATTAAAGGCATATTAAATAGATTATGAATTATTTTAGAATTATTAGTTTGGATTATTTTTAATTTGATGTGAATATGTTTAGGTGATGAATAATGTTTCGTATTTGATATCATTGGCATTTGAGGGTAAGATTTTGTGGAGTTTGCTATAAATGGTTTGGAGGTATCAGGTACGAATTCCGTACTCTTTCAGCGATACTTTTGTTAAATTTAAATTGTTCGTCTTGTTCCTCGTTTCGAATTTCTGTTATTATTTCACATAATTGTTTCTTGTGAAATTGATATATTTGTTTCATTTTGGAGTCGACACATTGGACTCGTACTTGTACTCTTTGAATCAGGTTATGATCATGTATAGTATTTATTTTGATAATTGTAGAGCAGTACATGTTGATACCTTCTTTTTGAAATCTTGTGACTAGAATTTGATTTGGTTCAACATGTACATATAGAACCTTTTTTGTTGGTATTATGTCGCATGTGTTGTGACATGATATTTTTGTTAGAATATACCGTAGGGTATACCTGAGCTATAACCACCTATGGGGGTACCACAGGCATGTCGTCTTGGCACGAGAGGCATGACACTCTCCGTGGCGGTGTGATTAGCCCACGACGTCTCCGTTTTTGGGCCCCGGAGGAAGTGGGTCATTTGGTGTTTTGTTGTGGGAGGCGTATGGGTTAACCCTAGTTTTCTGTTCTGCGCATTGGTGATGTTGTGCCGAACACACCTATCCGATTTGCATACATTTGGATTCGCGGTCCAATGTGTGATTTGCATGTGTGGCATTATTTTGATTGCCTGTGTGGCATTATATATTTTGACTTGCCTGTGTGGCATTGTTTTGATGTGCCTGTGTGGCATTATTTTGGTTGCCTATGTGGCATCATTTGATTTGCCTGTGTGGCATTATTTTGACTTGCATGTGTGGCAAGGTATATTCTGAGCTCATTCGGTATGAAATAACTCCAACCATTTGTTTCAGCCTATTATTTTATTATATTAGTTCGTTGGCTTCTGTTCAGTTCAATTCATTGGATCAGTTACTTCAGTTCGTTATTTTTGCTATTCTGTTTGTTTCGTTAATTTTATTGGTTCAAATATATTACATTCAAATCTTCAGAGATTTTGTTTTTGTCAGAGGCAATATTTTGTCTCTGTTGATTTCGTATTTCAGTTGTATATCTTTTGTATTCTTATATCTGTACTGGGCAATTGGCTCATGCTGTGTGTTAGTTCTTAGTAGACACAAGTTATCTAGAAGGGGGGTTGAATAGATAATTTAAAATCTTTTCGTTTTAACTTGATCTAAGATAATTATTAAAACTTTGCGGAATTAGTGTTTGTTTTAATCTCTTTTACCAAGCAATGGAGTTATGAGCAATTAAGGCAGTTATGGCAGATATAGCAGTTATAGTATGAATGTAAACGACACAGTTGTTTTTAAGTGGTTCGGAGCACTCAAAGCTCATAGTCCACTCTTCTACTCAACGAGTAGGATATCCACTAAGGATGTCTTATACAATCTTCTGAATCACACAGATTCCTTCTAGACCAGCAGTCTAGGAACTTTTCTAGTTCACTTTTGAACTCTTCAAGTCCAACAGACTTGGCTTTCTTACAGTTCACTACGAACTCTTCAAGTCCAGCAGACTTGGTATACTTCTTCAGTTGATTGATGATTGTTGTTGTTGCGTTCTGAAGGTTGCTACTCAGTTTGCTGTGTAGGCTCTAGTTCGTAATAGCTGAGTAGCTGAGCAAGCTTTTTAATATCTCAGATCGTAGAGTTTTGCCTTTTAGAGTTCTTCACGTTAAATGTTTTTGCTTGTCTTCTTTTTTTCTTTTCATCTGTCTTATCTGTATATATGTGTGATGTTGAAAAACTATCCGTTGGATACATCCGTTGTGACATTAAATGCATCTGAATTTTCTGTACTGTGATGGAGACATTTCTGCACATATTCTGAATTCTGCATTCTGGACCACTGACACTGCAGGCTGCTTTTTCACCTATCACCTGAAAAGGTGTTTTGTCCCTTTCATTCATAGTACTATCCTTAGCTTCTTCAATACGCTTCTTTATTGCATACTAAGGATATTTCATTTATTCTGGGACTGATGGGCACTGCAGCATCTAGGATCCATTCCTCGTATTGTTGAATTAACAACTCATGAGCCTTTAACGTTTTCTGACATGATAGATGTTGCTCTACGTTTTGGATTGTTGTACTCTACGATGGAGATCGTGTTGTTGACTCTACGATCCCGAGAGCATACTACGTTTGCTGACTCTGCATACTACGATCGTAGAGTTAGCTTGGTGAACGTTGAGTCCACTCTACGATCACTGACTTGAGTTGGTTGTCTTCATATGATCTTGTCCGACTACGATCTCTGCATTTGTTCAGTGGACTCTACGATTGCAGAGTGAGGTCTACGATCCTTGTCTTTGACTTTGTCATCGCTAGACTCTGCGACTCTGAGCGTACAGTGCATTTCATACTTAGCTTTGGCAGATTGTCGTTCGGCTTATAGGCAGGCTGTCTCTACGATTCAAAACATGACTTCCTCAGTACACTACGATCCTTAGGAGGCTCTTCTCGATACACTACGATCCTTCTTCGTTTTCCCCTGGAAGTCTACGAACTCTGAGATCTCACTATCTTGCATACTCCTATTCTGCCTTGATAGCTCCCGAGTTGACTCTGACTCTCCTGGCAGACTACGACTTCTGGTGCAGTGCTCGACGATCAGACAACCTGTCTATTACATCATAAGATCAACCTAACAGTTTTGATCTTTTTATCTATTCATTCTAGAACAGAATGATACACGTTGAAAGCTTAGATCAGTCTAACAATCTTGATCTTTCCATCACTAAGTCTTTTTACATAAATTCAATTAAGGACCTTACAATAATCATAAGCATATTAAAATATCAAATCATGCTATGCATTCTCCCAACAATCTCCCCCTATTTGATGTTGACATAACTAAGGAGATTTGTTGTTATGATTATTGATTATATGCAGTGCAGAAAAATAAACATGACTTAGTATTTCAGTGAGCAGCTGAAATTTCTAGAGAATAAGCATGAATTTATTGATGTATGAAGATAGATGTTACATTTGAAATAAATACATCAATAAGAAGTGAAATTCAACTTATCTCTATTTTCTTGGCTTTTTACTCCTTGGAGGATGTCTTTTCTTCTGCTCTCCTTTTTCTGCTGGCTTCATCTCTTTTAGCCAAATCTTCGAGCTCACTGGGACTTAGTCTTGGATTGTGGTCGTGCTTGTTCATAAATGCCGGATCTCCAATTGGCATTCTTAGGCCTGTTGCGGTTACTCCTTGTGAGCTAGAAGCTGGCCCTTGACTTCTTAAAGGTTGAGCCACTAAGACTTCCTGCTGATCTAATCGTTGAGTCTGCTGAGAGATATGCCTTGCAGGCGGATTCCTTGTTGTTTGGAATCCGCGTCTCTTGTGTCCTTGGTCTGCACGATCTACTTCCCGATCTCCCTTGCTTCTTTTCTCCCCCTTTATGTCAGCATCAAGAGTTCGAATGTCATCTGACAGACGAGCAATTCCTTGGACAAGTTCGTTCAGCTGACTTTTGGTCTGAGCAATGTCTTCTCTATTTTCTTCAATGAGAACTTCAGACCTTGCTTCTCTTTGTTGAAGAATGGATAGAATGTTGTCTGTTTGTTGGCCGCTGCTGACATAGAATTGTTGAAACTCTTTGACAGCAGTCTGGAGATTTTGAATGCTCTGCAACATCTGTTTGTTCTGAGATTCTTGAGTTTGCTGTAAGATTAAGACAGCATCCCTATGGCTTTTAGCTGCTTGGAAGTGAATGTCATCCCTGTCCTTTATTCTTTGAAGCATTTCTCTGATGATCTCTTTTAGTGTTTTGGACAATTCAGAGCTCAGAGAATTTGGAAGGGTGTTTGCAGCATTGATCATGGATGTCAGTCTCAGCTGAATCAGTTCAGAGTGATCGTCAAGACTTTCTTCTAGTTCCTTGATTACTTTCTTAGACATAGTTGATAGATCGGCCTTGGTAGACAATTCTGAGAGAATCTCATCCATCTGGGGAATTCTTGAGGAAGAGGGTGGTGTATTGTTGAATTGTTCTTTTAGGGAACAAAGAGCAAGTTCAAGATTAAAGCAGTCATTTCTGGACGAGGAAGGGATGTCTGATGGAGGGGCTTGAGTTTGAATGGATGGGATAGGTGACTCTATGATTCCGATATTTGATTCTTCTAGAGGACTAAAGCCTGGAATCGTAGAGCAAGGGATTTGTTGGAGCTGAGCAAAGTTGGCTTCTTCTGGTTCTTCAGTCACAGAATTTTGGGATTCTGTGACTGGAAACTGATTTATTGGGTTGAGAACTACTTCCATCCATTTAGGAAATTCATAGAAATAACTAAATGAAGATGATGGCTGATGATTAACTCTAAAGCTTGTGGGGATAGTTAGTACCTCAGATTTGACATTTGATGAGGAATAGTTTGTAATCAACTTTTTAGCAAAGATGACTTCCCTTGGAAATCCATGAGCCAGAACTGTGATTGCTGGATATTCCTTGAAGCTCCAGAACATGTGGTCCCATGATTTCAGAATCTGAGCTTGATGGTATGCCATCATGGGTAGGTAAGAAAACATTTGGTTGTACAGATAGCTTCTGTATCCATCTCTACCTACACCAGTTATTTCAAGCTCATCATCATCATCCTCTTTCTCTTCTTTGTTGTCTTCTGAAGAGTCCATTATCTCAATGACCTTTGGCATTGGTTCATCTTTATCTTGAGCAAGGACTTTTTCTTTAGTCATTAGGATATTGTGAGGCTCCCCCTCAATATGATCATCTATCTTTAGAAACTCCCCCTCAGCTGGAACTTCTTCTTGAGCAGTAGGCTTCTCCCCCTTAGCTGATGCATTCTTCTCTTCGGTTGCTTGGGGAAGTTCTACTTTTACAGCCATGCTCTTGGCTTCCTTCTTCAAAACTTTTTCATTTTCAAGAATATACTTCTTGACCAGCCTTCTCTTTGCTTTGCCGGTGTTTTCTTTGGTTGTCTTGCCACATTGACCGACCACTGTCCTTGAAGCAGCTTCCTCCATTTCTGCCACACTTGGCCTGGTTTCAGAGAACAGCAGAGTCTCTACGATTGAAGACACTGTTGGTCTTTTGGACTCATGACCAGCCTTATTCTTCTTTAAGAGTTGTGAAATGGTGATTTGATCCTCTTCAGCCTCTTCTTGCTGTTGTATGTTCCTCAGCCTCCTTAGAGTTTCTATGTCAGAGGACTCTACAGGCAAGTTAGTTGCAGATCCCTGAGGCTCTTCGACTTGTGTTTTCCTCAGCTTTCTCTTACCCTTGCTTTTCCTGACAAGACCAGAGGGTTCTCCCTTATCTGCTTCTTCTTCTTCTTCAGCCTCATTGACAATAGTCATTCCTGCTTCCCCTAGTTCCCCAGTTCTCCCACTTGACTCTGTCATCATTCTTGTATATTCAGCCGGGTTTCTTTCCAAATTTTTAAACAACTGCTGTGTCATTCTTCGGTTTGGGTTGATGGCTTCTCCTTCATCATCCCCAATTTTATCACCTACGGCAGATTGCAGAATGATGCTAATAAATCTTCCATGCAGCATCTTCTGAGGACTTTTTGATTTCTTCGAGCCTACAATCCACTTGCCGATCCACTCCAGTAGTATGGCTCCATAATTTAGTTGAATTCCAAGAGTTATTGCAGTCATGAGTTTGAGTTGAACTTCATTAACAGAGTCATGACCTGAACTCTTACAGCAGATACATTTCCCAACAATATCAGCTAGAAATTCATACCTTTGAGGGAATTTCTTCTTTTTATAGCCTTTTACAGAGGAGTTCTTTTTGTGATGCATTCTCTTCAATCCCTCTTCAAATCTTATGTTGTCGAGAGGTGAGTGCCCTGTATCCTTGAAACCTAGGGCCAGATTGAAGTCTTCTTCCCTTAGCATCATTTCAACTCCTCTTACCCGTGTAGTGATGGTGTTGAGTTCGTACACTCCATTCTTGTAGAACTCTTTCACTAACTCGGGATAGATGAGGGTGTCAGTACTCAGCGCTTCTTCGAGACCTGCCTTCTTTAGTAGTGCTAAGGTTTTGTGAAACTTTGGTGGAGCATCCTTGAACTCATCGAAACAGAGTCTGTAGCCTGAGATTACACTTGAAACAACAATGATTCTGTGGTTGAGAAGTGGAATACGATTGAGCTTTCTCTTGAGTTAGGGTTTTGCTTTGAGAAAGAGAGAGATAATCTTTTGAACTCCAGATTTCAAAAATACGGTTCCAATTTGTACTTGTAGCTTCCCTCTCTCTTTTTAACTTAGTGGGACAGGTGTCGCCTTTTGCTTGAATGTACTGATTTTTCCTTTGAGTTTTCAGTGCTGAGATGTCCTTGGAATGACTACGATCGTTGAGGTAGTCTTCTGGTCGTTGAGTCTGTCTACCATTCGTAGAGTCTGTCCTTTCTACTCTACGGTCTACGATCGTCGAGTCTGTTTTACGATCGTCGAGTCCGTTTGACAGTTGTTGAGTCTGATCATCATTCGTAGAGTCTGTCCTTTCTACTCTATGGTCGTGGACTTCCCTTGATTATGTCTATGATATTGAGTTTAGCCTTTGTACCTGTTATGGTTAGTACAGTCTAGAGCATATATTTCATGGTTGAAGATTAAGCATGCCTAGTTCACTTAATAACTTATTGAATCTGGATTCATCTAGTGGTTTAGTGAAAACATCTGCAAGTTGATTTTCAGTAGGAATATATTGTAGTGATATAGTTCCATTTTGCACATGATCCCTAATGAAGTGATACCTTATTTCAATATGCTTGGTCCTATAATGCATAACAGGATTATGAGTTATTACTATGGCACTTGTGTTATCACAGTGTATGGGTATCGATTTGAAATCAAACCCATAGTCAGCTAGCTGGTTTCTCATCCATAGAATTTGAGCACAGCAGCTGCCAGCAGCAATATATTCAGCTTCTGCAGTCGAAGTGGACACTGAGTTTTGCTTTTTGCTGAACCAGGACACAAGCCTATTTCCTAGCAACTGACAGGTGCCACTGGTACTCTTTCTATCTATCTTACATCCTGCAAAATCAGCATCTGTGTATCCTGTTAGTTCAAATGAGGATTCCTTGGGATACCAAAGCCCCAAGTAAGGTGTGCCTTTGAGATACCTGAAGATCCTTTTTACAGCAGATAAATGAGACTCTTTAGGGTTAGCCTGAAATCTAGCACATATGCATGTTGCGAACATTATGTCTGGTCTACTAGCAGTTAGGTACAAAAGAGAACCTATCATACCTCTGTATTGAGTTATATCAATACCTTTACCATTCTCATCTTTGTCAAGCTTAGTTGCAGGAGCAATTGGAGTTTTTATGGGAGAAGCTGATTACATGTCATACTTCTTCAACAAGTCTTTGATGTATTTGGCTTGATTTATGAATATCCCTTCATCAGTTTGCTTCACTTGTAGTCCAAGGAAGAAATTCAGCTCACCCATCATGCTCATTTCAAACTTGCTCTGCATTAGCTTAGAGAATCTCTTGCATAATTTTTCGTCAGTAGAACCAAAAATGATGTCATCAACATATATTTGAACTAGTAAGACTTTGTCTTTGTGCTTTCTAAGGAATAATGTGGTATCTACCCTGCCTCTAGTGAACCCATTTTCTATTAAAAAGTTAGTTAGAGTTTCATACCATGCTCTAGGTGTTTGTTTAAGACCATATAAGGCTTTATCTAATCTATAGACATAATTGGAAAGGGATAGATTGATAAAACATGGAGGTTGTTCGACATAGACTTCTTCTTGAAGCTCTCCGTTTAGAAATGCACTCTTGACATCCATCTGAAAGACTTTGAACTTCATGTGGGCAGCAAAGGCAAGAAAGATTCTGATGGCTTCTAGTCTTGCAACGGGTGCAAAAGTCTCATCATAGTCGATACCTTCTTCTTGAGAATAGCCCTTTGCCACTAATCTTGCCTTGTTCCTGGTAATGACCCCATCTTCATCCATTTTGTTTCTGAAGACCCACTTAGTTCCTATCACTGGATGATCATTTGGTCTTGGCACCAATCTCCACACTTTGCTTCGTTCAAACTGGTTGAGTTCTTCTTGCATAGCTTCTATCCAACTGGAGTCTTCCATTGCATCCTCTATTTTCTTTGGCTCAATTTGTGACAGGAAGCTTAGATAGAAACATTCATTCTGAGTAGCAGATCTTGTTTTGATTCTAGCATTCGGATCTCCAATGATTAGATCCTGAGTGTGATCTCTTGCCCATCTGCTGCTAGTTGGAACATCTGTTCTGATGTCTTCCTGTCTTAAGTCTTCAAGGTCTATTTCTTCTCCTTGAAGTGGAGATTCATTGTCTTGGATGGTCCTCTCTACGATTGCATTATCATGCTCTACGATTTCTCTGTCTGGTACTACACTTGTAGTGTTGGCCTCGACAACTTCAGTCGTAGTGTTCGCATCATTGGTCGTAGTGTCTTGAGGTACTGCTTTGTCCAAGTCAGTTTCATCAAAAATGACGTGTATTGAGACTTCGACATTCAGCGTCTTTTTGTTGAACACTCTGTATGCCTTGCTGTCCGTGGCATACCCAAGGAAGATTCCTTCATCTGATTTTGGTTGAAATTTTGTCAGGTATTGTTTTCCATTGTTGAGAATATAGCATGCACATCCAAAGACATGAAAGTAGCTGACACTTGGCTTTCTTCCTTTCCATAGTTCGTAGGGCGTCTTCTTGATCGTAGAGTGAATTAGTGAACTGTTTTGAGTGTAGCATGCAGTGTTGACTGCTTCTGCCCAAAAGTATTCAGGCAGACGGGCTGCTGCTAGCAAAGTTCTCCCAGCCTCTATCAGGGTTCTGTTCTTTCTTTCAGCGACTCCATTTTGTTGAGGAGTTCGTGGAGCTGAGAAGTTATGATTGATGCCATTGTCTGTGCAGAACTGATCCATTTCTGAAAAATCGAATTCTCTACCATGATCACTTCTTATAGCCTTGATTTTCTCTCCTTTCTCGTTCATCACCATTCTGAACATCTTGATTAATACGGAGCTTGTCTAATCCTTTGAAGTCAGGAAGAATACCCATGTGAATCGAGTGTAGTCGTCGACTATGACTAGAGAGTATCTTTTTCCTCCGAGACTGGTTGTTGGGATTGGTCCAAAAAGATCCATGTGAAGCAACTGCAGGGGCTTGTCAATAGAGTTATCAGTCTTTCTTTTGAATGAGCTTCTGGTTTGTTTTCCAAACTGACAGGCATTACATGGCCTTTCCTTCACAAAGTTGAACTTAGGAAGGCCAGCCACGAGATCTTTTGATGCCAGTTTGGACATGCTTTTAAAGTTGAGATGGGATAATCTTCGATGCCATAGCCAGCTCATCTCTTCCGAGGCTTTAGCTAGAAAACATATTATCTCGTCTGAGCTTAGTTGTCCAAGATTTACTGTGTAGACATTTCCTTCTCTTGTTCCGGTTAGCTTTACTGCAGATGTCTTCAAATCTCTGACTTGACATTGATTATTGATGAATGTTACTTGATGTCCCTTGTCACAGAGTTGACTAATGCTTAGAAGGTTGTGCTGCAGACCTTCCACATAGGCCACTTTACTGAATGATATCACACCATTTCCGGCTGAGCCATAGCCTCTTGTCTTGCCAGTACCATTATCTCCAAAGATGACTGAGGGACCCTCCTTTTCTACATAGTTGGATAGTAGAGCTTTGTTCCCTGTCATATGCCTCGAGCAACCACTGTCCAGATACCATGTTGAGGACGTGGAGCTCTTTTCCTGTCAAAACATTTGAACCTTCATTTTGGTACCCATATTTGCATGGGTCCTTCTTTGTTAGTGCCTTTGGGGACCCAAATTTGTCTAATCTTGGGTCTCAAATGCATGGAATTATAATAACACTTTGTGACCCTATGACCATATTTATTGCATATGATGCATCTGTTATAATGCATGCCTGTGTGTGTGTGGTGATTCATCTTCCACTTGGACTTGTATGGTTCCTTAGTTAACCTTCTGTTAAACTGACTTTCTTTCTTCCACGTGTCTTTAGGTTTCATAAATAGTGATGAGTGTGCCTTACTTCTACCGTACCTTCCCAGTTGATTCGTAGAGTCGACTTTGATTGACTCTACGATTCTTCGAGGTTGGTAAGTAGAGGTTGGGTTACTCTTTTTCCTGATGAAACCCAGACCAGCGTGAGATCCTTTACTTCTCTGAGTATTACTAGAGATAGTGGAACAAGGTTGAACTGGTTTTTCCAATTGTGAGGATGTCACACAAGCAATGCCTCTACCAAAACTTGAGACATTACTGGTGCTAGTTTCCATTGTCTTTTCCATACTTAGCTCTGAGATGGATTCCCCAAAGCCTAAGCCCGTTCTGTCGAATGCGCTTTTCTGACTAGAGAGCAGACAATTCATGAAAGATGTGGATCTGTTCCATGCAGAGATAGTCTTCTCAAGATCCTCGATTTTAGAGGATAGCATAGACTCTCTTTGAGCATGATGTGTATTTGTCTGTTTCAAAGTTTCATTCTCAACTTTAAGCTTGGAGAGAAGATTAGTACTTAGAAGGGCTGTTTCAAGCTCTTCTTGAACTCTCTTCTTCTCCTCTTGAAGAAGAGAATGATCTTTAGACAAGACTCTGAACCATTTCATGTATTGATGCAGATCAGTGGTTATGCCATTCAAAGCAGTTGTTAAGTCACTTATATCTACATCAGGAGAGTTAAAATCAAATACCTCATCGATACTTACATCATGTATTTTTAGGCTTTGGTTGTCCTTTGCATGTTTGGCCATTAAGCACAGATTGGCCATATGTGGTTCTTCCTCATCTCCGGAGTCTGCATTTGAGTCGTTATCTGAATCACTCCACGATCCTCCGGCAACCAGGCCTTTGTCTCTTTTCTGAGACCTCTTGATTCCTTTGTGTTCTTTCTTTGCATTGGATTTCTTCTTTAGCTCTTCTTTGATAGGCTTGTTGCAATTGGCAATGAAATGACCAGGTTTCTTGCAGTTGTAACATAAATCATTTATTTGTTCCTGGCTGACGTAGTTGCTGACTTTCCTTGGCTTGCTGATTCTGCCTTGTCGCATGAACCTTCTTAGTCTCTTTACCAGCATAGCAAAGTCATCATCATCGTCTTCATCATCATCATAGTCAGTCTCAGTGATGACTTTTGATGCACCTTCATTTGCTTTGAGAGCAACACCTTTGTCTTTTCTTCTTCCTTCTGAAAGGGTTTCAGCACGTTGAGTTAGCTCCAGCTCATATGTCAGGAGATTGCCATACATTTGTTGAACTGTCATCTCATTAAGATTCTTTGACTCTCTTATTGCAGTGGTCTTTGCATCCCACTTGCTCGGTAGAGCTCTCATGAACTTTATGGTCAGATCTTTGTTGGGATAGATCTTTCCATATGCTCGTAGAGAGTTGAGCAGAATGTTGAATCTTTCATAAGTGGCAGTTACATTTTCTCCTTGCACATGAGCAAACATTTCGTACTGCTGTGTTAGAAGAGACTGTTTGTTCTCTCTAACTTCTTCAGTTCCTTCGTGCATGATCAGCAGTGCTTCCCAAACCTCCTTAGCTGTTTTGCTGTTTACAACATTTTCAAATAGATCGTCCTCTAAAGATTAGAACAGGATGTTCTTCGCCTTTTTGTCAAGTTGGACAGCTCTCTTCTCTGTGTCTGTCCATTCTTCTTTTACTTTTATTTGTACTCTGTTTGGATCGTCAATGGTTGGTGCAAGCTTTGTTGGTATATAGGGCCCATTAAGAACAGTCTCAAATAGATCTTCATCTATTGAGTCCATGTAAGCTTGCATCCTGACTTTCCAGTTTGCAAATTTATCCTTGTTGCACATTGGTGGCTTGCTGCCTCCCCCTGTCCTGGATTCGCTTGGTACGAGTGCCATTGGATCTACTAAAGCGTGTAAGCTGTAAAATAGAACCTGCTTTGATACCAATTGTTAGTTCTTAGTAGGCACAAGTTATCTAGAAGGGGGGTTGAATAGATAATTTAAAATCTTTTCGTTTTAACTTGATCTAAGATAATTATTAAAACTTTGCGGAATTAGTGTTTGTTTTAATCTCTTTTACCAAGCAATGGAGTTATGAGCAATTAAGGCAGTTATGACAGATATAGCAGTTATAGTATGAATGTAAACGACACAGTTGTTTTTAAGTGATTCGGAGTACTCAAAGCTCCTAGTCCACTCTTCTACTCATCGAGTAGGATATCCACTAAGGATGTCTTATACAATCTTCTGAATCACACATATTCCTTCTAGACCAGCAGTCTAGGAACTTTTCTAGTTCACTTTTGAACCCTTCAAGTCCAACAGACTTGGCTTTCTTACAGTTCACTACGAACTCTTCAAGTCCAGCAGACTTGGTATACTTCTTCAGTTGATTGATGATTGTTGTTGTTGCGTTCTGAAGGTTGCTACTCAGTTTGCTGTGTAGGTTCTAGTTCGTAATAACTGAGTAGCTGAGCAAGCTTTTTAATATCTCAGATCGTAGAGTTTTGCCTTTTAGAGTTCTTCACGTTAAATGTTTTTGTTTGTCTTCTTTTTTTCTTTTCATCTGTCTTATCTGTATATATGTGTGATGTTGAAAAACTATCCGTTGGATACATCCGTTGTGACATTAAATGCATCTGAATTTTCTGTACTGTGATGGAGACATTTCTGCACATATTCTGAATTCTGCATTCTGGACCACTGACACTGCAGGCTGCTTTTTCACCTACCACCTGAAAAGGTGTTTTGTCCCTTTCATTCATAGTACTATCCTTAGCTTCTTCAATACGCTTCTTTGTTGCATACTAAGGATATTTTATTTATTCTGGGACTGATGGGCACTGCAGCATCTAGGATCCATTCCTCGTATTGTTGAATTAACAACTCATGAGGCTTTAACGTTTTCTGACATGACAGATGTTGCTCTACGTTTTGGATTGTTGTACTCTACGATTGAGATCGTGTTGTTGACTCTACGATCCCGAGAGTATACTACGTTTGCTGACTCTGCATACTACGATCGTAGAGTTAGCTTGGTGAACGTTGAGTCCACTCTACGATCACTGACTTGAGTTGGTTGTCTTCATCTGATCTTGTCCGACTACGATCTCTGCATTTGTTCAGTGGACTACGATTGCAGAGTGAGGTCTACGATCCTTGTCTTTGACTTTGTCATCGCTAGACTCTGCGACTCTGAGCGTACAGTGCATTTCATACTTAGCTTTGGCAGATTGTCGTTCGGCTTATAGGCAGGCTGTCTCTACGATTCAAAACATGACTTCCTCAGTACACTACGATCCTGAGGAGGCTCTTCTCGATACACTACGATCCTTCTTTGTTTTCCCCTGGAAGTCTACGAACTCTGAGATCTCACTATCTTGCATACTCCTATTCTGCCTTGATAGCTCCCGAGTTGACTCTGACTCTCCTGACAGACTACGACTTCTGGTGAAGTGCTCGACGATCAGACAACCTGTCTATTACATCATAAGATCAACCTAACAGTTTTGATCTTTTTATCTATTCATTCTAGAACAGAATGATACACGTTGAAAGCTTAGATCAGTCTAACAATCTTGATCTTTCCATCACTAAGTCTTTTTACATAAATTCAATTAAGGACCTTACAATAATCATAAGCATATTAAAACATCAAATCATGCTATGCATTCTCCCAACACTGTGTTTTTCTTCCGGCAGGTTTGCAGGGGTGATTCAGGGCTAGGGTGATGTGAGAGTTGTCTTTGACTACATAGGTTGTTTCGAATTTTAAGTTTTGATTATTGTGACTATTTGGAGAATTGTATTAAGTATGCTATTGATAGATATCATTATTAATATTTTGAAGCTATTAGTGCTCTGTTTATTTATTTTGAGGTTTGTTGTGCTTTGCACGTGACCTCCCTTTCCTTTTCGGGAAGGGGGTGTTACAGAGATGGTATCAGAGCTTAGGTTCTTTCTCGTAGAAAACCTATTTAGGTTTGACCTGTGAGTTGTGGGTAAATCACTGGGTAGACGTCGTAGAAATTTTATTCGATTTTGTTCTTTGTTTGGTTGGTCTTAATTTTGACCTAGTGTCATTCTCTCCTCGAGTTGTAGTTGATTTGAGAAATGTGAGATACATTGTTAAGATTATTATTGTTATGCATTGGAGCAATAATATTAGTTAAGGATTGGGATTGGATATCATTAAGGAGAATAAATATGTGATTGTGAGTGTGATTAGATATTTTGTACAATTAAGAAATGATTATGTGATTATGATGTGAGTATTTGTATAAGCTAATGTTTGATTTTGGGAAATTATTTTTAGAGTTGTAATTTTTTTTTGTGACAATTATTATGATCGTTGAATTGAGGATTTGATTTGAGTTAGGTTCTGATTTATGTTAAGCTTGTGGATAATTTGAGGTTTGTGTATTGATGGCATACTATGATAAAGTGAAAATTATTAAGTATAGAGGATTTTTTTTTTTTGTAATTTGAGTTGTTGATATTCGAGGTAATTAGTTTAATCATTTGGAGTTAATGATCAATTTTATGGCTATTTTTCTAGTAAGATATTGGAGTTATTTTCTATGAACTTTTTTTGTGATAGTATGATGAGACATTGAAATTTGTTGGGTTAAGATTTGCATTAAGAGAATGGTTGATTCAATGAATGATTAGATATATATAATGAGTGATGAAATTCAACAGATTATGAGAGATCTTAAATGGTTGTAGTTCGCTTATGTAGATGGTAGAATATGTGACTTGGAGTTGGATATAGTGATAAAGAGATTTTAGTAGTATATTTTGGTATTATAATATTTGAGAATTAATTTGATTTGAGATTATGATATTTTGAAACTCTTAAGGACTTAGGAGAGTTTGTGATAAAGAGATATTAGTAGTATATTCTTTGGTGTAATATTATTTGATGAATAGTTCAAATTGAGGATGAGATATTTTGAAGCTCTCGAGGACGAGATATTTTGAAGATCTTGAGGACTTGGGAAAAGTTGGTAATATAGTTTGCATAGTTATTTTGTTTATCCGATGTCTTTAGAGTTTTGCGTGAATTTATGTAAAATTAAATAAAAATAATTGGTTAAATCTTTGTCATGTGTGAAACATAAACGTTTTACGAATTGAATATAATTTTAAAGTTTTGGGTATTCGAATTGTATTAAGATGAAGAGTGAATTATGTTTTCTCAAATTATGTTCTGAAGATTACGTACGTTTGCAAGAATGAAACTCAAAGTAATTGACGGGGGTCGCACCAGCTGTGGAACATGTGGTTAAATTCAATGCAAAATGAAGAATCTTAACGGGGCTTGACACGATAGCTGACGAATTTTTTTCGAGTACATGGATAATTGTGTGGACCGATCGATGGACTTATCCGCGTTGATCGTTACAAATGGTGACGCTACGTCGTAACTAAATTTATTTATTTTTTTGTAGCTTATTTGAATTCCGAGTACGGAATTATTTTTAAGGGGTGAAAAATGTAATAACCTATTTTTTTTATTAAATATTAATTGATTTTATCTTATACAATTGTGTTTAAATTGAAAAAGGTAAATGATTTTGTTTTCCTCTTTTCTTCCTTGTTTTGTTTGGAAAATTAAATTCGTTTAGTAGATAATTAAATAACTGATTAAATTAAAATTGAGGAAGATAATCTATTTTGTTAAAGTCTTGTGGTAAAATTATTCGGAGCAGGAAGCTACTTGGGAGATAGAGGAGTCTATTCGAGCGGAGTATCAACATCTCTTTGAAAATTAAATACGTTCTATTCTTTTGAATTCCGAGGACGGAATTTTTTTTAAGGGGTATGTGATGTAATACCCGGTAAAAAAAATAAAATAAAATAAAATAAAATAAAATAATTATATAATATTTAAATCCATATTTTAATTGGGCTTTTCTTATGTCTGAGTCAAATTATATTTAATTTGTGTGAACAATAATAGGTATGTGATTACATTAATTTGGGCTTTTATACTAATTGGGTCTATTTTATATTTGGGTAATATTAAAATCCTATTAAAATTAGGAGACACAATAAGATATATAATAAATAAGCAAAACCTAATAACTACGTCATTCTATCTTATACGAGCTAATTGAAAGGGAAGAAGGGAGGCGGCAACTTGAGCACATAAGGAAGAAATTGTGTGCAATATTTTTTAAGGTACTTCAGTATGGCTAATATGTATCTTTTTTTTTCTCCCTCTCTCTTGATGTGAGACGTTAGGAAGAAATTAATGATGATATAATAGATTCTTGTATGGATGAATTATTCATTATTAGGCGGAAGTACTGATACTTTTTTGGTACTAATATTTATATGAATTGATGAGTGCCTTTTTCCTAAAAAAAACGTTAGTGGTATAAATGTTAATGTACTGTAGTATTATAGTAAGAATTATATAAACATCAAGTTGATTAATTCCTGGCATGATTCGGTTATTTCACTTATATATATAAAAATGTTTTGAGGGTGCAGGCGCTGCAGGTGTTGATTATTTTAGTATATATATATATATATATATATTATATTTTAATAATATTTGGCCATGAATTGTATACGGAGTTAATAAATCAATTGAAGTTATATTATTAATTTGAATTAAATAAATTTTGTGGACATAGTTATAAAAGTTTTAATAATAAAATTAATAGTATTATGTTATTAATGATTGGAGTCTAATAAAATCTTATTAAATTATTTAAATTGAACGGAGGGAATTTAAAGAGTTTTTTTTTAATTTTTTGGAATATAAATTTTGGAGTATTAATAATTGATATAAAGCGATGGTTAAAGGCATATTAAATAGATTATGAATTATTTTAGAATTATTAGTTTGGATTATTTTTAATTTGAGGTGAATATGTTTAGGTGATGAATAATGTTTCGTATTTGATATCATTGGCATTTGAGGGTAAGATTTTGTGGAGTTTGCTATAAATGGTTTGGAGGTATCAGGTACGGATTCCGTACTCTTTCAGCGATACTTTTGTTAAATTTAAATTGTTCGTCTTGTTCCTCGTTTCGAATTTCTGTTATTATTTCACATAATTGTTTCTTGTGAAATTGATATATTTGTTTCATTTTGGAGTCGACACATTGGACTCGTACTTGTACTCTTTGAATCAGGTTATGATCATGTATAGTATTTATTTTGATAATTGTAGAGCAGTACATGTTGATACCTTCTTTTTAAAATCTTGTGACTAGAATTTGATTTGGTTCAACATGTACATATAGAACCTTTTTTGTTGGTATTATGTCGCATGTGTTGTGACATGATATTTTTGTTAGAATATACCGTAGGGTATACCTGAGCTATAACCACCCATGGGGGTACCACAGGCATGTCGTCTTGGCACGAGAGGCATGACACTCTCCGTGGCGGTGTGATTAGCCCACGGCGTCTCCGTTTTTGGGCCCCGGAGGAAGTGGGTCATTTGGTGTTTTGTTGTGGGAGGCGTATGGGTTAACCCTAGTTTTCTGTTCTGCGCATTGGTGATGTTGTGCCAAACACACCTATCCGATTTGCATACATTTGGATTCGCGGTCCAATGTGTGATTTGCCTGTGTGGCATTATTTTGATTGCATGTGTGGCATTATATATTTTGACTTGCCTGTGTGGCATTGTTTTGATGTGCCTGTGTGGCATTATTTTGGTTGCCTATGTGGCATCATTTGATTTGCCTGTGTTGCATTATTTTGACTTGCATGTGTGGCAAGGTATATTCTGAGCTAATTCTGTATGAAATAACTCCAACCATTTGTTTCAGCCTATTATTTTATTGTATTAGTTCGTTGGCTTCTGTTCAGTTCAATTCATTGGATCAGTTACTTCAGTTCGTTATTTTTGCTATTCTGTTTGTTTCGTTAATTTTATTGGTTCAAATATATTACATTCAAATCTTCAGAGATTTTGTTTTTGTCAGAGGCAATATTTTGTCTCTGTTGATTTCGTATTTCAGTTGTATATCTTTTGTATTCTTATATCTGTACTGGGCAATTGGCTCATGCTGTGTTTTTCTTCCGGCAGGTTTGCAGGGGTGATTCAGGGCTAGGGTGATGTGAGAGTTGTCTTTGACCACATAGGTTGTTTCGAATTTTAAGTTTTGATTATTGTGACTTTATTTGGAGAATTGTATTAAGTATGCTATTGATAGATATCATTATTAATATTTTGAAGTTATTAGTGCTCTGTTTATTTATTTTGAGGTTTGTTGTGCTTTGCACGTGACCTCCCTTTCCTTTTTGGGAAGGGGGTGTTACAGATGGACTGTTGATTATTGGGTTTACAGTTGTATATCTTTGGCTTATGTGCAAAGATGGAATGTTGATTATTGGTTTTATAGTTGTATATTTTGGCTTACGTGCAAAGATGGACAAGTGTATGACATGATCATAACCACTGGTGATAATAACGAATATCCTTGGCCCATAGTGCATGGATAATTCGATGATGTGATTGGCAGGATCATGACCATTAGTTAACAGTTGAATGTCTTTGGCCGTAGTGCACTGACAGACAATTGATTGGTATGATCATGACCATTGGTTTTATAGTTGAATATCTTTGGCCCGTAGTGAAAAGGTAGACAACTGATTGGTATGATCATTGTTATTAAATTTGAATATCTTTAGCCTTTGGGGTAAGGATATTGAGTAAACGTTCTATTAAGCCTTTGTGGCAAGGAGAAACTTTACATGATTATAAATATGAATTGTGGATTAAACTATAATCTTTGGTGGTTCAGGTGAAGACAGGTGATGATAGTTCTTTTTTTCTTGGGTATAACAACGAACTGTTGATGAGTATTATAGGAATGAAATATTAACGATGAACTTTTAATCTAGAGGAGATAGTAGACATTAAGTTTTACTTGACTCTTCTAATGGATTGTTTATTCCGCTGCAGTTAAACTTGTTGTTTATTGTATTCTATCAGTTGTTATATTGTTGAAGGCTAAGGATAATTTATTCTGAATTATCTTAGTCATAATATTTCTTACTGGCTAGTTGAGCTCACCCTTTTCTTTCATTGTTTTCTTCAGGAAATGAGAATATAGCTGAGACGAGTCGGAAAATGGAGTGATGGTCCAGGATAAGTGGCTTTAGTAGTCCTCACTATTCTGTGAAATAGTGTGATAATAATTGTAATGAGGACTCCATTGAGAGTGGATATTATCTAGAAGGCAATATTCTTGTTTAAACTCTCAACTATGTTTTGTCGTATATTACCCGACAGTTGTATAATTAAGTTTGTATTTGATTTATGTACCATGTATTTGGCGACCCAAGATGGGTGATGTATACCTATTTTGGGGGCGTCACAATGGCTCTGGGACTTCTATGTCATATGAGTCATACTCATCCTTATGAACTGAGATTTGTTCGGGAGTATCCATCCTCTTAATCATCCAGCCTTGTTGTTTCTCAAAATGTTCCCTTTCAGAGTGGAGAACCCTTACAGCATATGCCACACCACTTGTGAGGGGCCTCTCAAAAGTTGTTCTTTCAGTGTACCTTGCAAAAGTCCTCTACAGATTCTTAGTGCTAGATATTAATTTATTGAACACAGATCTGCTGGTCTGTTACGAAGATAAATGCATCAACTTAAGAATCTGAGCTGTATTGAAAATATATTTTGCAAAACAGACGACATTCATGATAATATTGAAAAATTGCAGGCAAAAAGGAACGGTCAAGGCAATTAAACACAAAACTTAGAAGAAAATAGTTGAGCGTTCCTTAATATTTCGGCAGAAAAATCCCAATATGTGAGCGTTCCTCACCATATCTCCTTATTCGGCGGAAAAATCCCAATATTCTGTGCTTCGTTGAACCGACTGTCGATCGGTGTTAAAGGTGTGCCCTCCGCTTGTCTTTGCCATGGATCTAGAGATTTGAGAGTTACAAATCTAGGCAAACCCTAGCTTTTGTTTTCTAGATGGAACGAAAAGAGGCTAAACAGAGAGAGATGAGAGACGAAGACGCTCGGTGAGAAAGGAAATAGAGGACTTGAACCTTCTTTCTCTGCGTTTAAGTTTTCATTTAACCATTTTTTTTAGCTCCGTGTTTTTTAGATGCATAACGTTTTCAAAAAAACGTTATCTAGTTAAAATATAAAAATGCCCTTTTTAAATAGATAGCGTTTTTTCATATTTATCTACAACGTTTTATTAAAAAATGTTGTGGAAAAAAATACCACAACATTTTTTATAAAAACGTTGTGATTTAAGTGTTGTCTATTTACTACTTTGTACTAGTGTATATTATCTTAGTTATAATATTTTTTACTAGTCTAGTTGAGCTCACCCTTTTCCTTTTGGTTCCATTGTTCTTCTCAAGAGGCGAGAATATATGTGACGCCCCCAAAATAGGTATACATCACCCATTCTGAGTTGTCAATACATGGTACAGAAATAACTACAACTTTATTATTACAACAGTAAAACTGTAAGTTTGAATACAAACATTATCTTCTAGACAATATCTATACTCAAATAAATCCTCATCACATTTATTGATATATTATTTTACAAAAATGGTGAGGACTACTAAACAACTCTCTCTAGAACTTTCATTCCATACCCCGACTCGTACTCGCTATATTCTCGCCTCCTGAGAAAAAAAATGGAACAAAAAAGAAAAAAGGTGAGCTCAAGTAGCCCAGTAAAGAATATTATGACTAAGATAATATACAACAAATTATCATTAGTCTTCAACGGGGAAAAAATCTAATAGAATACAATAGACAACAAGTTTTAAATCAATATTTACAGCGGAAATAATAATTCATTAGAAGAGTTAAGTAGAGAATGCAAACTACTATCTTCTATGTATGAATTTAAAAGTTCATCGTCTATCTTTTATCCCTGTAACATCAATCAATATATATCTGGAATCAAATATTCATCTTTGCACTACAGGCAAAAGATATTCATTAGTTGGTCATGTTCATCTAAACACATGTTCATCTTTGCACTACGGGCCAAAGATATTCATCAGAAATTATTCATCTTTGCACTACAGGCCAAAGATATTCAATAATATCATTATTTAAGACTAAGGATGATGAAAAATATTTTAAAAGAAACGAATCCAGTGAAACAAAATGACAAGGATTAAGGATTTAAGATTCGTACTTTGTTTTAACCATGTTCAAAAATACCTCAAAAATAATCATAGTGGTGTAAAATTCAAGAATGATCAAAACATGGATACAATCAAAGCTAGTATCCACAATAGATATTTTAGACAAAAAGAAAAATTTTTATTTTTCGACAAATAGTGTCGTATTCGTGAATAATAACGTATACGTGAATAGTAACTCCGACACAAAAAGTTCCAAATTTAATTAAAAGTTAAGATCAATACTTCGGCATAATGATATTAGAAGAAATAATATCATTTGAGAAGAAAATAACATCCCTTACCTCGAAAGACAGTATTTTTAGTTGAAACACTGGATATAAGCTATGACTTGAACTTGCACCGTATTGCAACAGTACTCAAAGTATACTCAAAATACTCACAAGAATACGCTCGATAATATAGAGAGAGAAAACTTCAGTTTCTGGTGTGATTTTCAATTCTAACCTAAGCAACCTATTTATAGAAAATTGCTTAGAACACCAAAGCAGAAAATTTAATAAATTAATATTAATTATTTTCCACATCTTCCTGCGCATCCATGAATCTGAACTCAGCCATCCTAACACATGTTAAATGACTCCCAAGCATGTAAAAAACGTTTTTCTTAAAAAAAACATAATTAAAACTTCCAAAAATCAATTATTTCGGAGCTTCAGAACTTCAATAATTCACAATAAATAGCCCTTTTGTCAAAAAATTCGAATCTCGCGAGTTTTTATAGGAAATTCAATTCTCTACAACTTTGCAGAAGAAAGTTTTTCCAAATTCCAAACAAAAATTGACCGAAATTCACAAACGGGCGATTTTACACGCTATAATCAAATTTCAGTCAAGAAATGGGGTCCACCGACACATAAAACATGTTTTAAATATTTTTGGTAACAAAAATACTCCTCCACATATACTCATATATCCAACATTTATCGTAAAAATATCTTTATTATTATATTATTAAAATATAATAATATATTTAAATGAATTATTTTATCAGAAAAAGATAAAATTTTAATTTTCAACAATTGTCACATTAAAAATTTTCTCCATCTATATCCACATAAAATCAATATTTTCCTCATCATATGAATTAATAATTAATTATCCACAAATAATATTACAGAATCACAATATTGACAACCAGACAGTTCCCAGGAAAGAGGGGGCTTTCCAATAAGAATTTTTCCTTACTGGCGCGCAATTAGGTGACCAAACCTCTCCTTAGACAGAACTTTCTAGATATTGCCAATAATGTTATCTAATAATATTATTCAGATAATATGAATTATTGCTTCGATAATAGAAAATACTGTGTAATGACAATTTATTGAAATAACAGTAATATAAAATATCAACGCAGCAATTATAAAATAAAATACTGAATAGTAATTACTGTAACCATTATTGAGTAGTGCCTTCTTACGTAAGAATCAATAATTGGTGCAATACCGTGTGCTACTGTGTTTTAACCACCGAGTATTTTAACAGTATTAACGGTAACAACTACGTCGTTATTTTTAAACAACTTATATTTGTCGTTTTCTTCATCCAATCGCTTTCCGTTATGGGGCCCACACATGGCTGCGCCGTCGTACGAATATTCCCCGACAGTACGAATATTCCACAACCAAACGAATATTCCCCGACAACAATGAATATTTTATAACCACTTGCTTATTTTGAAATATTTGCGTATTTTACCCATAACTATCCACATTAATCAAATTAACCCTTACTATTTCAAAATAATAAATAGAGAAAATTAAATTTTATTAATAATAAGTTGGGGTCTTACAATATAGCTGAGACTGGTCGAGGAGTGGAGTAAGGATTCAAGATGGTAATTTTAGCAGTCCTCACTATTTCGTAAAATAGTGTAACAATAATTATAATGAGGACTTTATTTGAGTTTGGATATTGCCTACAAGATAATATTTGTATTAAAACTTATAGCGTATGTGTTGTTGTATTTTGCAAGATGATTGTATTAATGAAGTTTGTATTTGATTTCTGTATCATGTATTTGGCGACTCAGAATAGGTAGTCACCTATTTTGGGAGCATCACACATAACTTGACTTTTAAGATCAAATAACGACATATTAAACTAGAAGTTGTATATATATTTAATTTTAGTTGATACAATTATTATAATTGTATAATATATAATAAAAATTATAAATTAAAAAAATTATTTCATTTAAAATTTTTATGAGTTATACTAATTTTAAAGTTTAATATGTCGTGATTTAAACTTGAAAGTAAAATTATATTTTAATTTAAAATAAAGTTTTATATTTATCCGTTACATTCAATTTATTGTGCATATTTCCAATAACTTCTGTTCAATAGTATTCTAAATAACTTCCCTCCATAAGGGTACATGGCGCCACTCAAGAGCCCACGCACAGCGAAGCCATTACATGACACGTGATCCCATTTAGTGATTGGGAGGTGTACAACACGACATCATGATGATGCTTGGATGGGTTATGTTTATGAGGCTAAGCAACCGCGTGTCGGTGTACCAATTTTAATACCATTAAATTAGCAAACGACACGTGTGCTCTCCTTCATATCCTATCTGCTTATAAATCAGCAACCGCTTCACACCAGCAGTAACTATATCATCTCGACCTCTCTTCTTCTGCCTCTGCTTAATTCTATCGGCATTTGCTCAGTTTTTGTGTTCAATATCCCTAGTAGAAAGGGAAGATGAAAGAGGGAACAGCCACCTTCATAGATATTCTCTTGGCCATCATCCTTCCTCCTCTTGGTGTCTTCCTCAAATTCGGCTGCGAGGTATCTATCTATCTATCCATCTCTCTCTCTCTCTCTCTCTCTCTCTCTATATATATATATATATATATATATATATATATATATATATATATATACGGAAAGCTTCAAGAGCATAATTCTTAAATAGCATAATCCTTAAATAGCATAATTTTATCAAAACGACGTAGTTTTGTAAGGACGCGGTGACATTTTTGTAAATATTATGTCACCGCGTATTTACAAAAATGCCACCGCGTCCTTACAAAACTACGTCGTTTTGATAAAATTATGCTATTTAAGACATTATGCTATTTAAGAATTATGCTCTTGAAATTTCCCGTATATATATATATATATATATATATATATATATATATATATATAGCGGATCCAGACCTGGAGTCCGGACTGGATCAAAATACGGACCAATTTTTTTTGCTTTTTTTTAAACAACTAATAAAAATATTTATGGAATTGAATTTTTTTCATAATACAATGTTTTGAGCGTGATTTGGATACCTATATCAAAAAATGTATGTACAGTCTGCACAAATTATTCAAATATATTTTGTTATATGTATCCGAATCACACCCAAAACACTGTATTATGTAAAAATTTCAGTTTTATAATTATTTATTTATTTTTTAGTTGTTTTAAAAAAACAAAAAAAGTCGTATTTTAAGAAAATACAGGAGTCCAGATAGGACCGGACTCTCTCTCTCTATATATATATATATATATGCCGGTTTTCCAAGCTATGACGCCGCCGCCGTCGCTATAGCTTAAAAAACCGTTACTATAACCTATCTGTCAGCAGACTGATCCGTTACTATATGATGTGAGTGATTGATAATTAAATTTGAATAGGAATCCTATTATCTAACGCAGGTTCTATCGAGCATTCATCCTATTCACACAATTGTTATGCAAATAATATATTTCATCCGCATAATAGTTGTGAAAATGGTATATATTCATCCCCATAACTATTATGCGGACGAGAATTCAAAATTTTTATCTCATCCTCGTTATAATTGTGCGAATGATATATCTTTTCCGCAAAATTATATTTTGCGCGGATGAGAGTAATTTCAACTTTTGAATCAATAAATAAATGGTAGGATCTGCACAGTAAGGGTTATCCTCTCTAAATATATTTGTTTTAAAGTTCTAAAAAAAGATTGTTTTTTTTTGTACTCATGTATGATTTGGGGGGAAAATTAAAAAGAGAGAGAGAGAAGAAAAATGCAATTGTAACATGTAGTTGGGTGTGCGAATTAAGTCAAAATAAAGTAATTTGACTAGTGAAATTAGTGAGTAAAAAATTAATTTGTAGTTGATAAAATTTTAAAATTAAGCTATTTTAGGGGAGTTGTTCACATAAATGTGGGAACTATTTATTTGGGTTCATGATAAATTTTCAAGAAATACTTCCTAGCTCCTTTAAAAGAATATAAGATTAAAATTATTGTTAGTACTCTTCCAAATAAAATCATTACTTGAGGATGTAAATAATTTAATTTTTCATAAGAGATTTTAATAGAGTAAGTGTTATTCTTTAATTTTGCCGATTTATAGTAAGTTGATCTTATATTTTTTAATTTTTTTTATGAATATAAAGTGGAGTTGAAATGACGATGATGGTGGGTGCAGGTGGAGTTCTGGATCTGTCTGTTGCTGACCCTCTTTGGGTATCTCCCTGGAATTATCTATGCTATTTATGCCATCACTAAATAGACCCAACTACAGCTCTGTCCTTGGTAATTTATATCTCCTCTCTTTTATTAAATTAAGAAAATCTAACACACTTACCATGTACATAGATTACCATATAAAGTAAAATTTAAGTTTTTATTTTTATTTATTTTTGGTGAGTATTTTAATTATTAAAATTTCATTTTTGATGCATCAGATTAAAGTGTATTGCAAAAATTGGTAATAATTAGGATCAGATTAATATATTTGCAAATAAAATCCCGGCGTTTTACTCGGTGGTTTAAGGGAGAGCATGAGATCAACCGTTAACTTGAAAGTCTTCAGTTTGACTCCCACTGACAACAAGCATAGGGCTCACGGACCACATGTTTCGGCCTGTTTCGAGAGAGTTCTTTATGATACTTTGGTCGCAAGATTAGAAAACTCTTCGTACCCAAAAAAAATAAAATAAAATTTTGCAAATAAAAGCTAAAAAGATTGTATTCTTCTGATCGAATTGATACAAAGTTTTCGACAAGAAGAAGGGTATCATATTCTTCTCTGTTTGTTTTGACAGGTAGGAGACGTGAAGCCTCTCTTCCTCTTTCCAGCTAAAGGAGAAGAATGATTTTATCTTTTATTTGATGGACAGCCATTTAATTAATTTGATTTGATATTTTTAAATTCCTGTTAGTGGGACCTAATGTTTTTTCTTTAGTCCCTTTGTTATTTTAGTCTCTTCTTTTTCTTTTCTTTCCATTAGTGGATTTGTTAGGCTATGTTTGTTTGCAAGTATTATACTTGAGTTATGTCGTTTGTTTTCAAATTAAGATTTGTGACTATTAATCTCGATCGGGATTATAAAATGATTTAATAGTTTTGACATTATAATTATAATCCCGTGATTATAATTCTTACAAACAAACATAACCCTAGTGGATTGTGATTAGTGTTTTCTTCAGTTCCTAACATGTATTTTAAGGCGTGTTTGGACTATTGTGTAATATTTGTGCATTTGTGAATCAAGGGACTTGTATATAAGTTAAAATATAAGTTGATTTATAAGTTATTTTAAATTATGACTTATAAGTAAAAATTAAGTTAAAACAAGTTATGAAGGTGTGATCGGTTCATAATGACTTATAAGTTAAAATAAATGTAAAGATTGCTAAAAAGGATAATAAAATAAGGGGCAAAATAGACATTATATTTGGTAAAATTAACTTATTTTAAAATGACATAATAAGTCATTTTAAAATAAGTTACAAATACTTGTTTAATTTTTTATTTTTTTTACTTAAAACTCAACTTATAAGTAGAAAAATTGTGATGCGGTGCGAGGGTATTGGGATAGATATCTTATAGCAGTTTATATTGATGTTAATCCAATTGCTTGGCTTTCGATAAAACAACGGACTTTCTCGAGGTCTTCTAATGGAGTTGAGTACAAATCCTTAATTCTTATGTGAGAAATTGGTTTAGCAATATAATTAACGATGTTCGTCCTCTACTATGATGTGATTTTTATTTGACAACCAATCCACTTTTGAGTGCTTGGACTAAAGATATGATGTTGAGATAAATTTTCATTTTGTTAGAGTCTAGTCGCTCACAAAAGTCCACAAGTAGTAAGCATGTTAGAGATAAATGTTCATTTTGTTGTGCATCTCTAACTTCATCAAAATCATGTTGGAAAAAGAGTACAAGAGACAATTTTCTAGGGTTGTTTAATTAGTAACTAAACGAGTAAATAGTGCTATAGATGATAGAAGGATCTTCCTCTTTCCATAATGGAGCATATATATATATATATATATATATATATATATATATATAGTAAAATCCCTATTTAAGAATATTCTATATAAGAATAACCTCTACAATATTATAAAAAAATTTGGTCCCAATTTGGGCCAGTTATAAATAGGAATAACCTCTAAATTGTAATATGTTATATACTTTGTAAGTCTCGTATTAAGAAACTATACATCTATATAGTAATAATTTTATATATATATATATATATATATATATATATATATATATATATATATATAGGGAGCGGATCAGGTGCGGGCTCCCGCACCTGATCAAAATACGGACCTTTATTTTTTTTTTTTTTTTTTGCTTTTTTTTTTTTAAAACAACTAAAAAAAAATAAATAAAAAATTATGGATTTGAAATTTTTTCATAATACAGTGTTTTGGATGTGATTTGGGTACGTATAACAAACATATGTATGTACAGTCTGGACAGACTGTACCACCACTTTTTGGTATAGGTATTCAAAACACGCCCAAAACATTATATTATGGAAAAATTTCAGTTCCATAAAATATTAAATATTTTTTTTTAGTTGTTTTAAAAAAAAAAAACCAAAAAAAATCAAAAAAAAAAAAAGTCCGCATTTTAACAAAATGCGGACTCCCTTACCTGATCCTGTCTGTATATATATATATATATACGGTCTGGATCAGGAGCATACCCCTTATCTAACTCACCCGAGCTCACCCCCCTTTAGCGACGGACCAAGCGACGGTTCGATCATACAACCGTCGTCTATACTTTTAGCGACGCTATATATTGTCCGTCGCTAAAAGTATAGACGATGGTTGTAAGACCGAACCGTCGTCGGGTCCGTCACTAAAGGGGGATGAGCTCGGGTGAGTTAGATAAGGGGTATGCTCTTGATCCTTGCTATATATATATATATATATATATATATAGGGAGCCCTTCCATAGCAACCGGTTGCTGTGAGTACTGTGCAACATCCCCTTTTTGTACCGTTGATAAACTTATTGGAAGGCTGAGATGAAACATAAATTTATCCCAGCCGGCACAACTTGTACCGGCTTTTATTTTAATATGAGGACCCCACCACAGTCAACATGTTGTCAGTTTATTGAAATAAAATGAATTTTTAATATTAAATAATGCTCGACCGACACAGCTTGTACCGGCTCTGCCTTTTTTTATAAAATACTACCAACCGGGACAAGCTCTAACGGCTGTAAAAAAAAAAAAAAAAAAAAAATCAAAACCGGGACAAGTTCTAACGGCTGTAAAAAAAAAAAAAAAAAAAAAAATCAAAGCCGGTAGAGCCTCTTACGGCTTGCACAAAAAGAAGTAAAAAAAAAAATTTACACTATCACAATGCACGAGTGAATTTTGACAAATTATTAAGAAGGCATATGAGACTATAAACCCAAAAGTAGTGGAAAGAAAGGCAAAAAAAGTTTGGAAATTTTTTATAACTCTTTCATTTAATAACAAATAAAGAATTATAATTCAAATAAAAAATAATATCCTATTTTATAAAAAGAATTATTTGCTATTTTTATAAAAATATTTTATAAAAAATAAAGAATATAACCTATATAAAGTTTTGATTTTTTTTTTCCCAGCCGTTAGAACTTGTCCCGGTTGGTACCTTTTTTTTTAAATTTTTTTTTCTGTACCGGCCGTAGGAAGCTCATACGGCTGTTGAAGAGATACTTTTTTTTTTTCCGGCCGGTACAGGCTCATACGGCTGGTACCTTTTTTTTAATTTTTTTTTTCTTTTCCGGCCGTAGGAAGCTCATACGGCTGGTATTAAAAAAATTAAAAAAATTATGTTATTCAAGCAACTCGCTGCTAAACAGACTCGAACACACAACCTCAAACTCCAAACACACGTCATATGACCACCCGAGCACCACGGGCCTAGCTGTCAATATCAGCCAAGGAAATCTCTTTACATTAAAACTTCACCATCCCCCAAAAATCTAAATTGTTGCATTATTATTATTATAGTACGATTTATTATTATTAACAAGTCTATATAATACATATGGGGGTTTGATATTTAGAAATAAGTTAATATCTATATTTATTAAGCAATGATTATTACAAATGATTTTATATATTAAGCAATGATTTTATTATTAAGAAATGATTTTATACAATAATAAAACTAGTGAAGTATAATAATAATGTCACACTATCGAATTTATAAAAGTAGTGAAGTATTATTATAATAATAATAATGTGATTATCAATATTATAAGTTCTAACGATTATACCAATACTAGTACTGCATAAATATATCAAAAGAAATAGTACATATTACATGTTCATTTTCATAAAAAAGAAAAAAAAAACATAGAATGATTAATACAACCGACGCCTATATCTCAGAGGCCGGAAGTAATCTTGCGGATTTCTTGTAGAGCTCCCATGCGACGCGGTAACGAAAGACTGTGACATCTTCCAAGGACCACTTCTCTTCAGAAATATTACCGTTGGCCCTAACGAAACAGTCAACATATTTGCAGACAAAAATGCCACAGTCTGCGTTGTTGTGTTGTTTCGGTCGAATCTTTAATGTCTGCACAGTAGGATTACCGCTGGGCCACTCACGCATCGGATTACCATTTCGCAAACAAAATGGTATCAAATGTACCTGCATGTACAAAGTAGTTGGTTAATAATTTTTTAATATAATAGTACATTATAAAATTAAAATATTTTAAGACTAAACATACCGCAACTTTAACGAATTCTGAGTACATTTCATGTAACTTAATATACTTGGTGTCATTGTAGTGCGGGTCAATTATGGTAACCATCCAATCTTCAACTGAGAATAGGAACAAGACAAAATGGTGTTGATTGGTACTACACACCGGCATGAATATGTATTTGCATTCGTGTAAAGGTGGACCCACATCTTGGTTAACATACGGATCGCAAAAACTCCATGCAGTATTCACGTTAGTGCATGGCACATAGCCCTGCCCAAGATGCATGAAGAATGAATTCATGAAACCAAATTGGGACCACCTTTGTATTCCCCGCGACCTGTAGTATTCCTCTCTATCTCGTAGCAAAAGCATATACGCGTCTATGACATGCTCGAATATCCAACTCCCAGGCCCTAAGGATTGCACTGCATTGTGTTCTAATTCATATAAATGGCGCGGATGTGATAAAGGATATAAATCCCCTTCTGGTGCCACGACGTTTCCAAAAATATGTTTATTTACAAATGTCTCCTTCCAATCTCTAAGTCTTTTGGATAGGGACCCTTTTGGTCCATAAGAGATGTCGTCTCCCGCATCTTGTACCTGATTGAGACCCAAATGTACATTATTATTATATAGCAATAATAGTTAAAACCATCACTATTAACATAACTATATATACCTCCTCGTAGGCTTGGAAGGTTGGAATGTAACACTCCTCGTAGGCTTGGGTGGTGGGAATAGAGCTCTCCTCGATTACTTGTGGGGTGGGTATGTAGCTCTCTTGTACAACATAATCAGTTTGTTTCCCAAGCCCTTCACTGAGTTGTGTGTATTGCGACTGTGGTCCAAAATTTGTGGGATCCCCTTGTCGAGGTATTTGTTTACCTCTTGCTTCGAAGTCGTATAGAGCGTATTGGAAATCCCAATTATTTTTTTGTAGAACCAACTCGGGAGGCAGCTGAGTAAGTGCTGAAAATTTATCCAGTAACGACTTTGCACTCTCAACCTGTCATGTAAGATAAACACAAACAAATATTATTAACAATAAATATGAATAAATGTAATATTAAGTATTTACTCTAATACATGATTTATTAAAGAAGAATATAATTTTATACCATTTGAATAAGGTGTTGTTGGTTGTAAATGGCCCGAGGCTGATAACAACTGTCGTGGTCGCTTGTCTGTCGAGGTCGGTGGATTTTCCAACGTGTAATTTTCCTATACCAGACCATGTAATCATCTATTGGGACATAATCAGCAACTTCAGTTTGTTGTCCTTCGAGATGATCCATGTATGCCTCCCACATCGAAATATATTCCCCTCTCAAGTCCATGCAATCCTCGACATCAATAAATTTAAACTTTTTCTCCTTCCTGAGGTCACCGTGGTTTTTGGCTGGTGATGATATGCCTTGCATGAACCCGAACTGTCTCATCACACGATCCGGCATCTGAAATTCCACAATATCAAAGTGGACCAAGGGGACCCCACCAGACCCCAACAACCTGCCTTCAAAATTAAATCCACTGATATCATCATCCCACACTATGTAAGGCCGCCAAACCACATCCCACATAGACTTAATATCTAACTCCCCTCGGTAAAATGACAAATGGTGATGGGGATTCTCACGTCTACCAGGGTAACTGTGGGTTCCAAAATAGGACCATGCTAAAGCCCTAGGTAACCATAAGGATGATTGTGGCCAAGGGTTTGGCTTTCCAATACTTACACGCTCATAAGCCCAAATTTGTAACAACGTAACACAACCATTAATGTATTTAACTCCTTTCCTAGTAGCAGTATATAAAGATCTGTACAAATATGCTAACACTGCCGCGCCCCAAGAGTAAGTTACACAATATTCAGCGTTGGCAATAAAAGACATATATCGTGGGTGCACACTATTTCTATTCCTATTAGGGAATAATATTGCCCCGCACAACCACAACATGTATGCCTTTGTGTGTCGCCCTACAACATCTTTACTTGCATTCTCGGGACAATTATTAAAATGTTCGTGCAACCACACTAATGAAATTGCACTGCGTTTTTTTGAACTAAAATATTCACCAGCTAATTTATCTCCAAAACAATCCCTAAAATAATTCAAATTGGTGACAGCAAGGGGACCCGTTAAGGGCTTTCCCACCACCGGTAACCCAAAAATAAAGTGAACATCCTCTAACGTGATTGTTATTTCTCCACAGTTTAAATGAAAAGTATTGGTCTCCGGGCGCCATCTCTCGACTAAGGCAGATATCAGACCAAGATCAGTTTGGTGTACAACACCTTGATAACTAAATACTCCAAATCCACATTTATCTAAAAGGATTTTTTGTTCTTTTGTCAAAGCCCACTGATTATATTTCTGATCAGTATATTGACTGGAGCTTAGTTTTCCCCTATCTCTCCCATGATATATGTCATCTGATACATGATCTTGTTGATCATGCAGAACACTTGGATCAATTGGCCCATATTCCCAACTATCCATCTTTTACCTAAAAAATACATCAACACACTAATTAGTATTAAGCAAAATAACAGTAATAACAATACACACTAACATGCACTAAAAATTGAACAACATGCATGTAATAATAATAATAATGGTAATAAATTAATAAAAAAGTACATAAGCCGGTACAATATTGAGAATTTTAATTTGGGGGGAAGTGAACTGTTTTAAGATATATACAAATTCAAGGCAAATTAAAACAGCTAGGCCCGTGGTGCTCGGGTGGTCATATGACGAGGGATTGATGCTTGAGGTCACGGGTTCGAGTCTGGTTAGCAGTGCAAAAATATTTCATCACTTAGCCGTTATAACCTGTACCGGCCGAAATTTTTTTTTAAAAATATAATTTTTTTTTTCTTATAAGCCGGTATAGCCTCTACCGGCCGGCAGGTTTCTGTTGAAACTTTAACTAGTATAATATTATTTGAAAGCCCCTTGATTTTTATTGATTCACATAAGCAAATATAGATCAAATTGATAACTCATCATATCAACAATTTTAAACCCCAATTTGTTCGTGCACATACATAATATTTTTGCATATAAAAATATATTCTTATTTTTGTAAAAATATGTCCAATTAGTCTAATTAATATATTAAAAATAAAATTACTTTTTAATAAAATATAAAGTGATCAGTATAAATCTTGCATTATTTTGTTGTTATTATACGAAATAAATACATGCATGGTATTATATACCCTTTAATTCAGTAATAACATGCAGTGATAAAAATCATCAACAGAAATTATAAAAAACTGAACAAATAACAATAAATAAAAACTTACTTGGCAAGTACTCCCTTTCTACTGAACAAATACTCCCTTTCTACTCTCTGTTATTTTTATTTTATCTAGCTTGGCAAGTGAACTTTAGTTTAACAATATGTGTTCTCAATAGACGTTTAAATAAGCTCATGATGTCTGTCCGGTACATGAATTAATTTTGGACCATATTCAAAAAAATGGTCTCAGCTTTTTAGCTTACCGAGCTTGCAGGTTTTCTTTCCCGAGGCGATGTGGCAGAAAAGTGGTCAAAAAAATACAATGTGCATTTCCCGAGGTGATGTGAGTGTTCGGCCGGTACAGGCTTGACCGGCTGGATATAAAAATAAATATGGCATTTTAATTTCCCGAGGTGAGTGTTCGACCGGTAGAGGCTATAACGGCTGGAAAAATAAAAAATATATATATTATTAATTAACATGGTTCGACCGGTAGAGGCTATAACGGCTGGAAAAATAAAAAAATAAATATATGTTTAATTAAAATGGTTCGACCGGTAGAGGCTGTAACGGCCGGTAGAGGTTATATATTTTTGCTGTTAGCTAGACTCGAACACGCGACCTCAAGCTCCAAACATTCGTCATATGACCACCCGAGCACCACGGGCCTAGCTGTCATAACTTACCTTGGATTTGGATATATCTTAAAACATTCCATCTCCCCCCAAATTAAATTTCTCAATATTTTATTATTATTATTCGATTATTATTATTATTCTATTATTATTACGAATTGAGTATAAAGCCGTTCCATATTCAATCGGCTTATGTACTTTTAATTATTTTATTATCATTATTATTATTATTATTATAAACACTGTCTGGTGAATGAGTAGTCAAACATAATAATACAACACTATGAGAATAGAAAAAAGCTGACATTGATTTGTTGGGAGTAGTACATTAGGTTGACTTCTTGAGCATTAACCGCGACAAGATGTACAGGCTGGTCTTTTTACAGACATGGCTTGAAGCCATGGACTACAAGGCACCTACAACCATCATCACTGATCAAGACAGAGCCATGAGTAATGCTATTGCTACGGTACTTCCAACTAGTCATCATTTATTGTGTTCTTGGCATATTAGCAATAAATTTCCTAAAAAATTGCATCATGTTTATTATGCGCACCCATCGTTCAAAAATGATTTTAACAACTGTGTGTATAACTCATTGTCCATCGAGGAGTTTGAAGAGCGTTGGCATATTCTGATAAGTTCCTATGAATTGTATACTAATGAATGGCTTGGAAGTTTGTATGATGTACGACAGAAATGGATTCCAGCATATACAAAGAGATATTTTGCCGCAGGAATGACTACCACTGGAAGAAGCGAGAGCATGAATGCCTTTTTTGATGAGTATGTTAATGCATCAACAGGTATGCTATGTTTTGTACTGCAGAGTCAAAAGGCTGTAGAAAGACAGTTTATCAGGGAGAGGAAGGCCGACTACATAACAAAACATCGTAAAAGGATTATGGTACTCGGTTCATCTTTAGAAGTTCATGCTGCACAAGTGTACACAAAAGAGATGTTTAGACGTTTCCAACGTCAATTCGTCGATTCCATGAAATACAATGTTCGTAAACTTAGTGAGATGTGTGACACTGATACTAAGGTTTATGCAGTGTATAATGCAGATGCAACTGAAAGTGGTGGAAGATATAAAGAAGTTGTCAACAATCGACAACTTGGATCGGTGACATGTAACTGCCAAATGTTTTCTCACTCTGGTGAATTATGCAGGCACATCTTGAGATATTTCATAGCAAAGAGTATTTCACAAATACCGACCGACATGATCCTTCATCGGTGGACAAGAGACGCGAACAAAAGCAATGGTGAAGACTTACTCTTTAACTCCACACCTGCTGACTTCGAACAAAATCAAGGAATGCGCTACAATCATTTGATGGCTGATTACCAGGAGTTAGCGAGCAAAGCGGCTTGCTCAGTCCGAGGTTACAAAACTGTTCTTAAGCTGAATGCACGAGGAAAAGAGTTGGTTGACCAGTATGATCCGGATGAGAATATTACTGAACTGGCAGATGACGACATTGATTGCACAGTTGGAGATCCAAATCATGATATGGTATACGATAATGACGATAAAGATGCAGAGGTGGAAGAAAAAGAAGAGTTTTTTCCGCCTAATATTTCTCAAACAAAGGGCCGCAAAAAACAATCTAGATTCAAGAGTGCACTCGAGAAAATCATTCCATCTAAAACTCATCGAAAATGTGCAATTTGTGGCTTTGAAACCGACCACGATAAGCGAAACCACTATCGAGTGCTAGGGATTCCTGAGCCAAAAAAATAGGCGTCGGTTGTATTAATCATTCTATGTTTTTTTTTTCTTTTTTATGAAAATGAATATGTAATATGTACTATTTCTTTTGATATATTTATGCAGTACTAGTATTGGTATAATCGTTAGAACTTATAATATTGATAATCACATTATTATTATTATAATAATACTTCACTACTTTTATAAATTCGATAGTGTGACATTATTATTATACTTCACTAGTTTTATTATTGTATAAAATCATTTCTTAATAATAAAATCATTGCTTAATATATAAAATCATTTGTAATATTCATTGCTTAATAAATATAGATATTAACTTATTTCTAAATATCAAACCCCCATATGTATTATATAGACTTGTTAATAATAATAAATCGTACTATAATAATAATAATGCAACAATTTAGATTTTTGGGGGATGGTGAAGTTTTAATGTAAAGAGATTTCCTTGGCTGATATTGACAGCTAGGCCCGTGGTGCTCGGGTGGTCATATGACGTGTGTTTGGAGTTTGAGGTTGTGTGTTCGAGTCTGTTTAGCAGCGAGTTGCTTGAATAACATAATTTTTTTAATTTTTTTAATACCAGCCGTATGAGCTTCCTACGGCCGGAAAAGAAAAAAAAAATTTTAAAAAAGGTACCAGCCGTATGAGCCTGTACCGGCCGGAAAAAAAAAAAAAAAGTATCTCTTCAACAGCCGTATGAGCTTCCTACGGCCGGTACAGAAAAAAAAAAATTTAAAAAAAAGGTACCAACCGGGACAAGTTCTAACGGCTGGAAAAAAAAAAAAAAAAATCAAAACTTTATATAGGTTATATTCTTTATTTTTTATAAAATATTTTTATAAAAATAGCAAATAATTCTTTTTATAAAATAGGATATTATTTTTTATTTGAATTATAATTCTTTATTTGTTATTAAATGAAAGAGTTATAAAAAATTTCCAAACTTTTTTTGCCTTTCTTTCCACTACTTTTGGGTTTATAGTCTCATATGCCTTCTTAATAATTTGTCAAAATTCACTCGTGCATTGTGATAGTGTAAATTTTTTTTTTTACTTCTTTTTGTGCAAGCCGTAAGAGGCTCTACCGGCTTTGATTTTTTTTTTTTTTTTTTTTTTTACAGCCGTTAGAACTTGTCCCGGTTTTGATTTTTTTTTTTTTTTTTTTTTTTTACAGCCGTTAGAGCTTGTCCCGGTTGGTAGTATTTTATAAAAAAAGGCAGAGCCGGTACAAGCTGTGTCGGTCGAGCATTATTTAATATTAAAAATTCATTTTATTTCAATAAACTGACAACATGTTGACTGTGGTGGGGTCCTCATATTAAAATAAAAGCCGGTACAAGTTGTGCCGGCTGGGATAAATTTATGTTTCATCTCAGCCTTCCAATAAGTTTATCAACGGTACAAAAAGGGGATGTTGCACAGTACTCACAGCAACCGGTTGCTATGGAAGGGCTCCCATATATATATATATATATATATATATATATATATATATATATATATATATATATATATGAGAGAGAGAGAATATTAATTTTAAAAGACTATATTTTCTATAAAAGACTATATTTCCTATAAAGAATTACATCTTCCTATAAAAGACTACATTTCCTATAAAGAACTATATTTTCCTATAAAAGACTACATTTCCTATAAAAGACCACATTTTCCTATAAAAGACTACATTTTCTATAAAAGACTACATTTTCCTAGTTTGAAAATCTAAATAATTTATGTTTTCTTTAATTTTTGTTATAAAATCTTTATTTTGTTAAAGTGGATATTTTTCGAGTGTTTGAAAAATATTTTGTACCAATACCTCTATTTAGTAATAACCACTCAATTAGAATACAAATAGTTTGGTCCCAAGTCTATAACTAAACAAAGGTTTTACTGTATGATGTTTAAATCAACAATCTTCAAATTAGGATTTCAATAAAATCACGAACTTTGACTTTGACCTCTACGCAAACACCTTGATCTGCACGAATTACTTGCAAAAGGTCCACCGAAGTTGGGGGCTCCAGGAGGATTCTTCGATTCTTAAGTCGAGAACGCTGATATAAAGAGAGAATTATTATGGGGGTCAAAATTGTGTACCTTGATTATGCTGGAGCATCTATTATTTATAACATAAGAGTCATCTCCTTTAAGAGTTAGGAATTAAAATCCACCATGGATTTAATTAGAGTCCTTCTAGTTTGCCAATCCTTGGTTAAATATTATGAGAATTCTATGATCATTTATTGGATTGAATATTCTTGTAGAACACTCAATAGCTAAATTATTATATTACCCTTTATCAAGCAGGGTTCTAAAAATAATACATGACAATTCGTCATTGGTGAGTTATTTTTATCTACATCACTTGCTCCATTGATCTTTAAAAATATATTTTAAGGGAGTAAATAATAATTGATTATTAAATAATTAAACCCCTCTTTTTTAAGTTGGGCCCTATATTTCTTCACCCTTGGCGTTGTGCACTCTAAACATTAAAAGGGAACTCCTTGGCACTAAACTCTTTGGCATTATTGGAGTTTTCCTTGGCACATATTCCTTGGCGCTATGGATGTTCTTCCTTGGCACAAAACTCCTTGGTGCTATGGGAGTTTTCCTTGGCGATGAGATTCAATTATTGGCGCTAAACTCTTTGGCGCTGTGAGATTCAATCTTTGACACTATGGTGGAGGGTTAAAACGTTAAGAAATATGATCCTTGGCGTTTTAACCTCCTTGGCGCTACGGGAGCTTTAGGTTAATGAGAGTTCTCTTTGGCGCTCTTTAGTTGTTGAATAACACAAAGGATAACACCCTTGGCGTCTTACATTGCTTAGCGCTTAAGGAATTTATTGAGATATTATATGATATATTGTGACTAATAATATTATGTGAAAAGATACTTAATGTTAATAAGAGATAGAGTTATGGGAGACATGCATGATTTCTGGGAAGGATTTGTAGATATAGAGTTATAGGAGGCATGGTTTGTGGGCATGAGTTATAGGATAATAGTGATGTTAGGCATGATTTGTGGGCTTGCATGCCAAGTATAGGACTTCCTGAATACACTAGGTCTCTTGTAATATTTATAGGGGTGAAGGATGAATGAGACAAGATACAGAAAGAGATTTTGAGAATAACTTATCATGGTATCAAAGCAGAAGGAATATCCTAGGGAAACTTAAACATAATTTTTTTTACAGATCAAGCACCATAAGGGATTATGGTTGGTGGGGATGAGAAAAACGGTGAGAACAGTGATAATGCCGAGAAGAAGGTCGGCTTGACTTATTTTCTTTGCCCAAGTGACAATCCCGGCAACGTGATTACACCAATCAAATTGCGTGGTCTGAATTATGATGAATGGGCGAGGGCAATTCGAACCTCGTTCCAAGCAAAGAGAAAATACGATTTTGTGGAAGGGATAATCTTAAAACAAACGACACTTGAGAAACTGGAGGATTGGACTGCGGTGCATTCGATGCTCATATCATGGTTGCTCAACACTATTGAGCCCTCACTACGTTCTACTCTTTCTTGTTATGACGATGCGTAATCCTTATGGCTACATCTCAAGCAGCGTTTTTGTGTTATGAACGGGACTCGTATATGCAAATTGAAGGCATCTCTAGGAGAATGCAAGCAAGGTAAAGATGAAGAGGTGTCGGTCTACTTTGGCCGTCTATCTCGTTTATGGGATGAACTTGTGACTTATGTCAAAATGCCGACTTACAAATGTGGAACATGTGCGTGTGATATCAACAAACAAGTGATTGATTTGTGTATCGAAGATAACATGCATCATTTTCTTATTGGTCTTGATGGGGTCTATGCAACGATTCACTCCAATTTGTTTTCTCAATATCCTTTACTAACCATTGATCAAGCATATCAGCGCGTCGTACAAGATGAGAGGCAGGTGCGAGGAGAATACTCACATCATGAAAACCGTGACAACATCATGGCTTTTCGAATTACAACCGATGCGCGAGGTAAATCTAAATTTGTGAATAACTCTAAAAAATTATGTACCCACTGCAACAGAGAAGGCCATGACGAAAGCTTGTGTTTTCAACTTCATGGGTTCCCTGAGTGGTGGGGGGACCGTCCCCGAGGTGGACGTGGACCGGGTCGTGGCAGAACAACGACAAGATGAGGAGCTGGTCGTTCCGGAGGGCGTGACAGGGGCACCTAAAATGCACATGTGCGCGCCAACAAAGCAGCGACAGGTAGCAGTAGCAATGGTGCTAAGGGTGGGCAGTCTCATGCACCACCAACCTCGAGTGAGGCACGAGGTATATCAGGCATTACTCCAACAAAGTGGCAACAAATTCTTGATGTTTTGAACATTCCCAAACCCACGAATCGTCTTCACGGTAAGAATGACATTGCTTGAATTATTGACACCGGAGCCTCAAACCATGTGATAGGAAATTTAAATTGTCTGATTAATGTGACAAATATTACAAACTGCCCGGTGGGGTTACCAAATGGGAAAGATGCAACTGCTATAAAGGAGGTTAGTGTGATTTTGGACGGTGGTTTGCAGTTCGATAATGTTCTTTTTGTGCCTCAATTAACTTACAATCTAATTTCTGTAACACAATTAATCGATGACTCCGATTGTATCGTTCAAATCACTAATGCATTGTGTTAATACAAGATCGAACGACGAGGACATTGATCAGAACGGGTGAATAGACCGATGTACTTTACTTTTTTCGGGGTGTTCCGAGGGTGCGTGCTTTGGCGATGGAAGGGGATTCATCAATGGCTTTGTGGCATAAACGTTTGGGTTATTCGTCGGATAAGGTATTAAGGTTCATCCCTAATGTGAGTCAGTTTAGTAGAAGCAAGAATCACTACAAAAAAATGGGGCTTCAGCAACAACCGATTTTCGTTGCTAAAGGTGCCAAATTTCGTTGCTAAAGGGTTTTGGCAACAACTTTACTGTCGTTGCATCTTTCGTTGCGCAATGAGCGTTGCTAATTATTTCGCAACGAACGTATTTTTTTCATTTCCAAAAGTAATATATTTTGCAATGAAATTTGGCTTTCGTACAGAGACATCGATCCTTTAGCAACAAAATATATTATTGCAGAATAATTAAAATGTCGTTGCTAAAAATCCCATTTCGTTGCAAAAGCCTGCTAATTGACAACGAAATGAACTCTTTTTTTTTTGCAACTACCATGCATTTTCGTTGCAATTGACACCATTTTGCAACGACATTTTTCGTTGTAGTAAATTATGAAAATTGTTGCCTAAGCTTGCTTTCGTTGCAGAATGTAAACTTTTTAGCAACGATTTTCGTTGCTGATTATATTATTTGGCAACAACATTATACTGAATCAGCAACAAAAATGTTAGTTGCTGGTTATTTTTCAATAGCAACGAAAGTCGTCGATTAGCAACGACAGTATATGTTGTCGTTTCTTTATATGTGCAACGAAAGTTGTTATAATTTGCAACGATAAAAATGTTACCTTTTATTTTAGTATTAGCAACAATATCCTCTCCGTTGTTATTAGGTTAATTTTTCGTTGCCAAATATTATATTTTTAATGCCATTAGCAATAAAAATTTGTTGCTAAATGTATAAAAAATTGTTGCTATATTAAAATTTGTTCAATGCTTTGTAAACGAATTATATTGTTGCCAAATCAAAATTTGACATTCTTTTTGTGTACCTGGCCGGCTCAATGTCCCCATAGCAAATAATGGCAAAAATACAAAAAAATAAAATATTATTAACTTAATAAAATCATCCACTACATAATCATTCATTATCTTTACAATTAACCATCTAAAGCTACCAAAGTTCTTCAATCAAAGTATATATCTACATATATAGAGAGAGTACACTTCATAATTTCATCTCTGAACTACAGGGAGAGAATGCTTGCTCTTCTCCAACATGCTCACTATCAAATCTTCCTACAATTACACATGAATTCGTATTGATTGCTATTATATTATTTATAATCCATGAACAGGTCTATTAACTTAATTAGAAATTGATAAATAATAAACTTTCAGGACAAGATCTAGAAACAAACCAATACCAGCTTTATTGTTCACCTGAACTGTTTAAACTTTTACGCTACCTTGTGACAATATCTGGGTATCATTTTGTCGTGATAAATACGTGATCTTCAGTCAGGCGCTGGAATACTGCATGCTACAAGAGACAGTTGTCCAAAATTATATTGAAGCATCAATAGCAAAGCCGTTACAAACAAAAATGAACAAGCATACCTACTCCACCACGAAAATATATCGAGCATCTGTCTTCATGACCAATTTCTCTAACAAATTCAGGTCACTAAAAATAGCATAACCAGAAGATCCACATGTAAAACAGTCTACAATGTCAAGGCTTGGATCCTATTTCACAATACTTTAAAAGCAAGATAATAGCTCATGGAAAACAAATTGGTAGGTTGAATTTATTGCTTCCAACTACAAGAGAAAACAGAATGTAAATATGACAAAATAAATTCATTATATATTTTAAAACTTCCATCCTTATCATCAGACTAAATACATGGTAGATCCCTTTTACTGTCTTACAGATAGAGACTAATTTTCATATATAAAAGATAACTCCAGCCTTTTAACATTGATCTATACATTTCAAAATATAAAACTTTCTTATGTGGCAAGCTTATGTCATTATAAATGTTAAAGGAAGAAGAGGGATTGGTACCTTCACATGGTTTAGTTCACCAATAATAACTCAACAACTTGAGTACCTCAAAAGTTGGTATATATTAATCCTTATTTTTTATTTCAAATTTAGGCAGTAGAGGACACGCTCAACGCCTAGGTGGGAATTAAACAAATCCAGGCCTGAATTTTCTCTGTTACTTAATTTTGTATACTACCTTCGTCCAAAAATGGAAATCCCAAAGGATCAATCAAACATTCTATCAGATGACCCAAAAAAGAAAAAGGAGAACACTTGAACATAGTATTCCTTAAAGGAAATGCACATTGGGTAAGAAAAAATCCAACTACTAGTAAAAGTAGCCATTGTAAGGTTTTAACTTCACAAACCAGATACATCAAAACCAAAATTTCATTGCTCTCTCAGATAATCAACAGTCTAGAATGAGGGTGTTTGTAAGATATGGTTGCAGGGTAATATTACACCAGCTTCGGACAATTGTTATTATTATACAAGGAGGGTAGCTCTTCGAAAATTACGACTTGTAAATAACTACATGTTTATATTCCACTGCTTGTATTTTAACATAACATACAAAAAAGATAGCTGACCTAAATTTACAGTTCCTTCCCCTTCCTCCCCCCCTTCCCACAAAAAAAATGCAACTCAAAAACTACAGCAGCTTCAACTATCATCACTGGTAATTAAATTTTAGAATTAGACAGAATTTGTAAGCCAACAAAAATGAAAAGATTAGAAAATAACCTGTATATGGATGGGAGGGAGAAGACCCTGATGGATGCGAGGGAGGGGGGAGCAGGGTCTTCATAGTCGTCTTTATATATATATATTCTGATATGAGAAACTCAACCCTCTCATATAGTCTTTAATGCAAATCTGCAGGCCACCTTAGGATGAAGATTTACACAACGAGGTTTTACCTAACGAGACAGAAGCTAGGGAAGAAGCCCAAACACGGGCATTCTTTCCACCGCGAAGGAAGTTACTTGTTTTGCATGGTTTCAACTCGGTCCAAATCCTCTTTAAATCGATCATCTGAAGGACACGTCCCAATATTTGGCTCGTCTCTCCAAATATCTTTAAGTTCAAATGTGGTCCATATGACACCCACAAAGCTTTCAAGTGTAATAAGACTTTGGGGAAAATATATATGAATACAATTAAACAAAGAAATAACAGAGAGACTACCAAGTAAGGTTCCCTTCTTAAAATCTCATTCGGTGATGAACATACCCACGATTGCATAACAAAATCTCTGCTGCTTCCAAAATTGACAGGTTGCTCCATAGCAATATAATGGACTGGCTCCCATCCTACATATTTTAGCAATCAGTTGAAGAAAAGTCAATTAGTCATATTAATCTCAATTTCTCAAGGCTTCACCTGTAAGCAGGGAGCTCTGACAGACACAAAACACATTAGTGAATAAAGGGAAACGATTAAACACAACATTAGGCCAAGAAAAATTTGCGCTAATGCATATATACCCAAGTGTATGCATATGCTATTCCAGAAGGCAGTTGTAATTTTATATGAGTGCCGATAAAACACAAAAGCTGCCACTAAATATCAGGTGATCAAAATTTCTTTATTACAAGTATCAAGCGTGGTATTCTCATCTTTTCGAAACACCAGGTACGTACGTCAATTTCGAGGACGAAATTTCATAAGGAAAGGAGATTGTAAGACCCCAAATTATTAATAAATGAAATTTATTTTCCTCTATTTATTATTTTGAAATAGTAAGGGTTGATTTGATTAATGTGGATAGTTATGGGTAAAATACGCAAATATTTCGAATAAGCAAGTTGTTATAAAATATTCATTATTGTCGGAGAATATTCGTTTGGTCGTGGAATATTCGTACGACGGTGCAGTCTTTTATGGGCCCCATAACGGAAAGTGATTGGATGAAGAAAATGACAAATATAAGTTGTTTATAAATAACGGTGTAGTTATTACCGTTAATACTGTTGGAATACCCGGTGGTTAAAACACAGTAATAGGCGTTGTTGAACAGTAGCATACGGTATTGCACCAATTATTGATTCTTACGTAAGAAGGCACTACTCAATAATTGTTACAGTAATTACTGTTCAGTATTTTATTTTATTGATCCAATAATTGCTGCATTAATATTTTATATTACTGTTGTTTCAATAAATTGTCATTACACAGTATTTTTCATTATCGGAGCAATAATTCATATTATCTGAATAATATTATTGGATAACATTATTGGCAATGTCTAGAAAGTTCTGTCTAAGGAGAGGTTTGGTCACCTAATTGCGCGCCAGTAAGGAGAGATCCTTATTGGAAAGCCCCCTCTTTCCTGGGAACTGTCTGGTTGTCAATATTGTGATTCTGTAATATTATTTGTGAATAATTAATTATTGATTCATATGATGAGAAAAATATTGATTTTATGTGGATATAGATGGAGAATATTTTTAATGTGACAATTGTTGAAAATTGAAATTTATCTTTTTCTGATAAAATAATTCATTTAAATATATTATTATATTTTAATAATATAATAATGATGATATTTTTACGATGAATGTGGGATATATGAGCATATATGGAGGAGTATTTTTGTTACCATAAATGTTTAAAACATGTTAAACATGTCGGTGGACCCCATTTATTGACTGAAATTTGATTATAGCCTGTAAAATCGCCCGTTTATGGATTTCGGTCAATTTCTGTTTGGAATTTGGAAAAAGTTTCTTCTGCAAAGTTGTAGAGAATTGAATTTTCTATAAAAACTCGCGAGATTCGAATTTTCTGATAAAAGGGCTATTTATTATGAATTATTAAAGTTCCGAAGCTATGAAATAATTGATTTTCGGAAGTTTAAAATATTTTTAATATGAAAAACGTTTTTGGTGATTTGAGTGTGGGTCTTGCATGTGTTTTAATTGCTGAAATCAGATTCTAGGTTGGCGTAGGAAGTTGTAGAAATAATAATAATAATAATATAATATTTAATAAATTTTCTACTTTGGTGTTCTAAGCAATTTCCTATAAATAGGGTGCTTAGGTTAGAATTGAAAATCACACCAGAAACTGAAGTTTTCTCTCTCTATATTGTCGAGCGTATTCTTGTGAGTATTTTGAGTATACTTTGAGTATTGCTATACGGAGCAAGTTCAAGTCATAGCCTATATCCGGTGTTTCAACTAGAAGTACTGTGTTCCGAGGTAAGGGATGTTATTTTCTTCTCAAATGATATTATTTCTTCAATATCATTATGCTAAAATATTGGTTGAAACTTTTTATCAAATTTAGAACTTTTTCATGTTGGAGTTACTATTCATGAGTTACTATTCACGAGTTAATATTCACTAGTTACTATTCACGAAGCATGATGATATTTTTTTGTGAAATTTTTATCTTTTGGTGTCGGGGTTACTATTCACGTATACGACAATATTCACGTATACTGCACTATTCACGAATACGGCACTATTCACCGAAAAATAAAATTTCTTCTATTCGTCCAAAATATCTATTCTGGATACTAGCTTTGATTGTATCCATGTTTTGATCATTCTTGAATTTTACCCCACTCTGGTTATTTATGAAGTATTTTTGAATGGGAATTGTTTAAAGTACGAATCCTTAATAATTGTTCTTTTGCTTCACTGGATTCGTTTTCTTTAAAATATTTTTCATCATCCTCAGTCCTAAATGACGATATAACTGAATATCTTTGGTCTGTAGTGCAAAGATGAATGATTTCTTGATGAATATCTTTGGCCCGTAGTGCAAAGATAAACAGGTGTTGAGATGAACATGACCGACTGATTAATATCTTTGGCCCGTAGTGCAAAGATGAACAGGTGTTTAGATGAACATGACCAACTGATGAATATCTTTGGCTTGTAGTGCAAAGATTAATATTTGATTCCAGATATATATTGATTGATGTTACAGGGATAAAATATCGACGATGAACTTTTAAATCCATATATAGAAGATAGTAGTTTGCATTTTCTACTTAACTCTTCTAATGAATTATTGTTTCCGCTGCAGTTGTTGATTTAAAATTGGTTGTCTATTGTATTCTATTAGATTTTTCCCTGTTGAAGACTAACGATAATTTGTTGTATATTATCTTAGTCATAATATTCTTTACTGGGCTAGTTGAGTTCACCCTTTTCCTTTTTGTTCCATTTTTCTTCTCAGGAGGCGAGAATGTAGCAAGTACTAATCGGGGTATGGAATGAAGGTTCTAGAGAGAGTTGTTTAGTAGTCCTCACTATTTTTGTAAAATAATGTATCAATAAATATGATGAGAATTTATTTGGGTATAGATATTGTCTAGAAGATAATATTTGTATTCAAACTCACAGTTTTACTATTGTAATAATAAAGTTGTAGTTGTTTCTGTACATACCTGGTGTTTCGATCCATAAAACTTTAACTTGAGGTATAACCTTTGAGCGTAGGACATGTTCCTTTCTATCCAAGATCTTGACAAATACCTCCTCGTACGTTAAATCTTCGGCTATCTCTTCTGGTTCTAACTTAATAATGTGGTTCGGGTCTTTCACATATTTACGTAGCGTGAATATGTGAAAAACGTTATGAACACGAGACATACTTAGCGGTAAAACGAGTCTATAGGCCACAGTTCCTACTCGATCGAGGATTTTAAATGGACCAATAAATTGAGGATTGAGATTTCGACTCTTGGTTCTAAAATAACACATTCTTGTATTTTCGTCTTTATATTCATCAACTCCGGGTCTGTAGCTTGAGCAGCCTTAACTTTATCTATCAAAATCAGTTCTATGCGTATATTTGATGTCATCGCATGGGTCCCTAGAGTCTTTAACTCTATCTCCATCATTTGCAAGTTATACAAAATAAGTCTTCGTGATAAAAACATCGCACTCGTAACCGCATACGATCTTCTACTCAACGTGTCAGCTACCACGTTCGCTTTTTCAGGATGGTATTAAATGGTATGATCATAATCTTTCAACAGCTCGAGCCAACGTCTTTGGCACATGATACGTTTGTTCTATGTGAAGAAATTTTTGAGGGTTTTGTGTGACGCCCCCAAAATAGGTCCATTCCATCCAACCCATTCTAAGTCGCCAAATACATGGTAAAGAAACAACTACAACTTCATTAATACATTTGTCGTGCAAAATACGACAACACATAAACTGTGAGTTTAAATACAAATATTGTCTTCTAGACAATATCCACACGCAAATAAGTCCTCATTACAATTATTCAAACACTATTTTATAGAAATAGTGAGGACTGCTAAAACATCTTCCTAGAACCATCACTCCATACCCCGACTCGATCCTGCTATGTTCTCACCTCCTGAGAAGAAAAATGGAACAAAAAGGAAAGGGTGAGCTCAACTAGCCCAGTAAAGAATATTATGACTAAGATAATATACAACAAATTATCGTTAGTCTTCAACGGGAAAAAATCTGATAGAATATAATAGACAACAAGTTTTAGATCAACAAATGCAGCGGAAACAACAATCCATTAGAAGAATCACGTAGAGAATGAATTCTACTGTCTTCTAAGATTTAAAAGTCCATCATCAATATTTCATCCCTGTAACAACAATCAATATACATCTTTAATCATCTTTGCACTACAGGCCAAAGATATTCATTTGTATCACCAGTTGGTCATGTTCATCTCAACACATGTTCATCTTTGCACTATGGGCCAAAGAGATTCATCAGTTTAATCATTCATCTTTGCACTACAGGCCAAAGATATTCATCAAGTATCACCATTAAGGACTGAGGATGATGAAAAACATTTTTAAGAACGAATCCAGTGAGATAGAATGACAAATATTAGGGATTCGTATAACAGTTTTATCCACGATCAATAATACTCCATAATAACCAATTTTGAAGTAGAATTCAAAAATAACGATCAAAACATGGATACAATCAAAGATAGTAGCCAAAATAGACATCTTGGACAAAAAGAAGAAATTTTATTTTTCGATGAATAGTGTCGTATTCGAGAATAGGCCGTATACGTGAATAGTAACCCCGACACAACAAGTTCCAAATTTGATTAAAAAGTTCACCAATATTTCGGCATAATGATATTGAAGAAAATAATATCATTTAAGAAAAAAATAACATCCCTTACCTCAAAATAACCGCACTTCTGACTGAATTTCGGTATAGTGCTGACAGAAACTCGCACAGTATAGCAACACTCAAAGTATACTCACAAGAATACGCTCGATAATATAGAGAGAGAAAGAGAGAAAACTTTGTTTCTGGTGTGATTTTCAATTCTAACTTAACCCTCTATTTATAGGAAAATGCTAGAACGCCAAATGAGACTAAATTAATAAAATATTAATATAATTATACAAATTTTCCTTAGCCCACCTTTTGGTCAAAAAAACCAGCCACACATGTTAATGATGTCCAAAAACATACAAAAAATGTTTTTCTAACAAAATCACTTAAAACTCCAAAAATCAATTCAGACCCGATATACCGAAACTTCAATAGTTCACAATAAATAGTCCTTTTGTCAAAAAATTCGAATCTCGCAAATTTTTATAGGAAATTCAATTCTCTACAACTTTGCAGAAGAAAGTGTTTCTAAATTCCAAACAGAAATAGACCGAAATCTATAAACGGGGCGATTTTATAGTCTATAATCAATTTTTCGGTCAAGAATTGTGTCCACCGACACACAAAACATGTGTTAAATATTTAATGCCACAAAAATACTCTTCTTCCTCATATACTCATATATCCCCCATTCATTGTAAAAATATCACCGTTAATATATTATTAAAATAATATATTTAAATGAATTATTTTATCAAAAAAAAATAAAATATTAATTGTCAACAATTGTCACATTAAAAATTTTCTCCTTCTATATCCACATAAAATGAATATTTTCTTTATCATAATAATCAATAATTAATTATTCAAAAATAATATTATAGAATCACATTACTGACAACTAGACCGTTCCCAAGAAAGAGGGGGCTTTCCAATAAGAATTTCTTCTTACTGGCGCGCAATTAGGTGACCAAACCTCTCCTTAGACAGAACTTTCTAGACATTGCCAATAATGTTATCTAATAATATTATTCAAATAATATGAATTATTAATCTGATAATAGAAAATACCGTGCAGTGACAATTATTGAAACAATAATAATATAAATATCAACGCAGCAATTATTGAATCAATAAAATAAAATAATGAACAGTAATTACTGTAACAATTATTGAGTAGTGCCGTCTTACGTAAGGATCAATAATTTAACAATACTGTGCAATACCGTGTGCTACTGTGCAACCACACATATTACTGTATTTTAACCACCAGGTAACCCAACAGTGTTAACGGTAACAATGTACGCCGTTATTTATAAAACTCAATCTTTGTCATTTTCTTTCATCCAACCATTTTTCGTTATGGGGCCCACAAATGACTGCGCCGTCGTACGGAGATTCCCGACAAAAAGAATATTCCACAACCAAACGAATATTTCCAGACAATAATGAATATATTATAACCACTTGCTTATTTAAAATATTTACGCATTTTACCCATAACTAACCACATTAATCAAATCAACCCTTACTATTTCAAAATAATAAATAGAGGAAATTAAATTTCATTTATTAATAATTTGGGGTCTCACATTTTGTATCGGGTTCAAGGTCGATACAAAATTTGATATTACGCTCTGGGGTAGGTCAGGAAGCTATTTAGGAAATACGTCAAGAAATTCATTAACAACAGAAATATTATTCAAATCTGACATATTTTTGTTCAAGTCCATGGCATGGGCTAAGAAAGCTTGACATCCGTTTTTCAATAAACGAATGACTTTATATATGGCTTGATATGAAAGTATTTGACTTTAGTGGTTTGGTTGCTTGAATTCGCATAATAGGTTGGTTAGAAAAATATGAAAACTAACAGCCTTACGAAAACAATCAATTTTAGCATGATAAATAGTTAACTCGTCGATTCCAAAAATCGCATCAAAGGCAAGTATCTTTAAAAAGATAAGATCAACAGGTAATGTGATGGTGCCAACTTGAATCAAGCAAGATTTATAAATTGTAGATGTAACGAAGGTTTCACCCAACAGAGTTTCAACAGATAAGTCAAAGTCTAATTTCTCCAGGATCAAGTTCAAACGTTGGGTACACACAAGAGAAATAAATGAATAGGTAGAACCGATATCTAATAAGGTATAGACTTCACAAGAATTTATGATTAACTAACCCGTGATAACTTCGTTCGGGTTCCTCGTATTTTGAGAAGTCGCAAAAAACACTCTTCCTGAAACCACCGACTTTGTTTTGTCTGTATCCGCCTTTGATGCCACCGTCCCAGCTGGATTTGATTTCACTATAGGACAAAATTGAGCTACGTGACCATCTTTTCCATAACTAAAATATACCTTGGAAGGCTGTGAATTGTTTGGACTTATGTGTCCCTCATTTCCTCATCTGTAGCATCTAACTGGGGGTCTTTCTCCTCCCCTTGAATTTGTTGTTGGTGCTGCTGCCGATGTCTTCCCGTCAACGTTAAATCTTTTTTTTTTGAAATTTCTACTCGAATAATTTCTTTTATTATCTTGGCCATGATTACCACTGAAATGGTTACCATTTCTGGCATGATAATTTCCTCCACGATGGTTATCATTATTCCGATGACCGTTGTCACCGGTACAATTATTATCGTGTTATTGGTCGTTATCTTTTGGTTGAGCTGACTCATAATCTCATTCCAATAACTGAGCCCTATTCACTACATCTGAATACAAACATAGTTTGTGAGAAATGAGGTATTGACGTATTTCGGGTTTCAAACCTCTAAGAAACATTCACGTCATTCGCTCCTCGTTATCTACTCAATGAGATACAAACCGGGACAACTTAACAAACTTAGCTTCGTACTGCGACACGATCATATTGTTTTGCTTCATTGCTCATCTCAAAATTTTCAGCTGCCATTCTCAAATGCTCCCACAAAATAAGGGTTAATTAAAGAAATTGACATGCCACATAATATCCCTATATTCTAACCGACCAACAAATAAGTTTAGGTAGGACACACTAGCGAAGGATTTACTCGTCTCTCCCTTCCTAGTTCTATTCCCCGATCTCCGCCAGAGACCATATCCCTAAGCTCTGATACCAACTATGACGCCCCCAAAATAGTTCCACACAGCCCATTTTGAGTCGCCAAATACATGGTACAGAAAATAACTACAAACTTCATTATTACAATTGTCGTGTAAAATACGACAACATATATACTATGAGTTTTAATACAAATTTTATCTTCTAGACAATATCCAAACTCAAATAAGTCATCATTACAATTATTGATACACTATTTTACAAAATAGTGAGGACTGTTATAACAACTGTCTTGAGCCATCACTCCATAGCTCGACTAGTTCCCACTATATTCTCGTCTTCTGAGAAGAAAAAATAGAACAAAAAGGAAAAGGGTGAGCTCAACTAGCCCAGTAAAAATGTTATGACTAAGATAATGTAGAACAAATTATCATTAGTCCTCAACAGGGAAAAATCTGTTAGAATACAATAGAAAACATGTTTTAGATCAACAACTGCAGTGGAAACAACAATTCATTAGAAGAGTTAAGTAGAGAATGAAGTCTACTATCTTCTATGATTTAAAAGTCTATCATCAATATTTTATCCTTGTATCATCAATCAATAAACTTCTTGAATCAAATATTCATCTTTGCACTACGGGCCAAAGATATTCATCAGGTAATCATTCATCTTTGCACTATAGGCCAAAGATATCCATCAAGTATCACCATTTAATACTGAGAATGATGAAAAATATTTTAACGAACGAATCCAGTGAGATAAAGGACACGATTAGGGATTCATAATTTAGTTTATCCAAGTTCAAGAATACTCCATAATAATCAATTGTGGAGAAAAATTCAAGAATAAATTTCAAAACATAGATCCAATCAAATATAGGAACAATAACAAACAACTTGGACAACGAAAAAGAAAATTTAATTTTTCTGTGAATAGTGTCGTATACGTGAATAGTAATCCCGAAATGAAAAGGTAAAAATTTCATAATAATATCCATACAAATATTTTGGTTTAATGATATTAAAAGAAATAATATCATTTACGAAAAAAATAACATCCCTTACCTCAAAAGAATAGTACTTTTGATTGAAATATCAAATATAATGCTTAAAAAAACTTGCATTGCTTATCAACTCTTAAAGTATCTAAATACTCACAAAAATACGCTCGATATTATAGAGAAAAAAATTTCAGATTCTGGTGTGATTTTTAATTCTAACATAAGCACCCTATTTATAGAAAAATGCATAGAACACCAAAGCAGAAAATTTAATAAAATAATATTTTATAAAAAAAATTCCGCACACCTCCTTGAAAATCTGATTTCAGCACACCAGTGGGGCCCACCAACATGAGAAAAACATTTTTCTTAAAAAAATATTTAAAACTCCAAAAATTAATTATTTCGAAACTTCAATAATTCATAATAAACAGTCCTTTTATTAGAAAAATTTGAATCTTATGTCTATTTCATAGGAAATTTAATTCTCTACAACTTTGTAGAAGAAAGTTTTTCCAAATTCTAAAGGAAAAATGACTGAAATCCACATACGGATGATCTTGCTGTCTATAATCAAATTTCAGTCAAAATGGGGCCCACCAACATACAAAACATGTTTTTAGATTTATTATAACAAAAATATTTCGGACCCAATTTGCTCTCTTCATCCTCATTTATTCATATATCATGCATTCATTGTAAAAATATCACCGTTATTATATTAGTATATTATTACATCATACACTTATAATGTAATATTACAATAATATATTTGAATAAATTATTTTATCGAAGAAGATAAAATATCAATTATTAATAATTGTATCTTTAAAAATTTCTCCCTTAAATAAATATTTTCTTATCATTTTTATCAATAATTAATTATTCACAAATAATATTACAGAATCACAATAATGACAACCAGGTCGTTCCTAGGAAAGAGGAGACTTTCTGATAAAGATTTCTTCCTACTGGACCGCAATTAGGTGACCAAACCCCTTTCCTAGACAGAACTTCCTTAGACATTGTCAATAATGTAATCTAATAATATTATTCAAATAATATGAATTATTGATTTGATAATGAAAAATACTGTGTAGTGATAATTATTGAATCAATAATATAAAATATCAATGTAGTAATTATTGAATCAATAAAATAAAATATTGAACTGTAATTACTGTAACAATTATTGAGTAGTGACTTCTTACGTAAGAATCAATAATTGGTGCAATACCGTGTGCTACTGTGGAAAATCGCGTATTACTTTATTTTAACCACCTGATATTCCAACAGTGTTAACGGTAACAACTACGCGATTATTTATAAAAAAACTCATTCTTGTCGTTTTCTTCATCCGATAATTTTCTGTTATGGGGCCCACAAATGGCTGTGCCGTCGTACGAATATTCTCCGACAGCAAGAATATTCCATGATAAAATGAATATTCCAAGACAACAATAAATATGTTATAACCACTTGCTTATTTAAATTATTTGTGCATTTTATCCATAACTAACCACATTAATCAAATCAACCCCTTACTATTTCAGAATAATAATTAGATAAATTAAATCTTTATTTTAAAAAGTTGGGGTCTTACATATAAAGTTAGGTTATAAGGCTTCCAATTTGTAGGAATTCAAAACCAAGGACAAAATGGTTTCTAACCATTACTAGGGAAGGGCAAGATGGTCTTTAAGTCAGCTCAAGAAAATTTCCTCATAGGAAATATTGGTCATAATCAATTTTTTTTAAGGACAAAATTGTCATCTAACTATAATTAGGAAATTTCCTTTAAGAATGCCATGGTCATTACCAAATTTCTCTTGGGGTAAAATAGTCACTTCTCCATTACTAGGAAACGTCTTAGCAATTTCCTTCATAGGGCACAAAAGTTATTAATAATTTTCTTTTGGGCAAAATAATCATTTCCCCACTTCAAGGAAATTTCCTAAAAATTTTCTAACCATCATCACCAATTATCACACCCTAGTGGGGTCCCACCATCATTGACTTCTCCTAATTTAATATTTTTGGGTTTTATTAAATTACTATGTAAGGCATAATTTTTCACAAGCTTTTATAATTAAACTTTTCATTCATACTTGTATGATTAATTTTAATTAATCATTCCTCTTATTTGGCGAAAAATATAATTATCTCATTCTCTTTAATCTTATAATATCTTCATTTGAAATTAATTTCCTTAATAAAAAAATTTTCTACATACATAATCCCTTTCTTACTTTTCAAAATTTTTATCATTCTCATTTAATTTATTTACAGTGCTTAAAAATTCAAATTAAACCGTATAGGTTCTTTAAATTTTTTAATTAATCCTCTACTATCAATCTAAGTTTTATTCTTTAATATTTATTTAATTATTAAAGATTTTTTAAATTTTTTGGGTTGTCACAAAAAAAGTGATAAAAAGATTTGTTTATCCGTACTAAAAAAAAAGTTTATCCTTATTGACACTTATTTATATTTTTTAAAAAGCCGCATCATAATTTTTTTAAAAAAGGACTAATTAATTGTTCCTCTATTTTAGAGTATAAGGACTATTATAAAAAAAAATGTACATAAATAAAATTGAAAGCAACTATAGAGTACAAAGACCAAAATAACTGTTTAGTCTATAATTTATTGGGGTAATACTGCTACTATTTGGTCGTGGCTTTGTTTAGAAACATAGTACTAAATAAATTTGTATAATTTATTGGGAAAATAAAGTTAGTACTAAACATAGTACTAACTTTGTCTATTACTAAACACGGACGGTCTGGATGAAGTGCGTATCCTTATCTTACTCACCCGTTCTCATCCTCTTTAAGCGACGGACCCGACGACAATTCGGTCATACAACCGTCGTCTATACTTTTAGCGACACTATATGTTGTCCGTCGTTAAAAATATAAACGACGGTTGTATAACTGAAACCGTCGTCGAGTCCATCGCTATAGGAAGGTGAGCACGGATGAGTAAGATAAAAGGTATGCACTTGATCTTTGTTCTTACTAAACATAGTACTAAATAAATTTCTATAATTTATTGGGAAAATAAAGTTAGTACTAAACATAGTGGAGTAGGAGTACTAACTTTGTTCAGTACTCCCTCCTCCCGTTCCTTAATATAAATCGTTTTAAAAAATTATTTTTGTTTCTTAATATGAATCGTTTGAAAATTTCAAGAAACCATTAATTGCATAGTTTCTAATATTATCCCAAGTAATAAATATAATTTTGATTCTTTCACTATTTTTTGCCCAATAAATAACACTCTATTTTTTCAATACAAGGGCAATACAGACAATTGATATTATACTTAATGTTATACAATTAATTTTTTAATACGTGTGCACAACTTTAAAACGACTTAACATAGTACTAACTTTGTTTTGTACTAAACATAGTATCCATCATCCCGTTTAAATTGACGTTTTAAGGTTATACAAATATATTAAAAAAATGCAATTAATGCTTTATCTAATTGATTAGATTGGATATAAATTTTAATATTAACCTTTCAAAATTTATCGAAAAGATAAGAGAAACAAATTACTCCCTCCGTTCCTAAAAGATTGTCCTTTTAAAAGAAAAAATTTATTCTAAAATATTTGTCGTTCACAATTTTCAAGGAGAATAAATTATTTACTTTTCTATATTACACTTATCTTCTCTCATTGTGCCAAGAAATTCTCTCCCTTGTCAACTTCCCACAAAGGGGTAGTGATTGAATTTTAAACAAATTTTACTTAATAAATGATATTTTCTTAATTCATGTGCAAAAATCCTAAACGACAATCTTTTAAGAACGAAGATAATATAAAAATAATATGAAAAATTAATTAAGCATTTAATGCTTCGTTGAAATTTATAAACCACAAAAAATGACAGATAGTAATATTCATGAGACAGATAAAAAGGGTCCAACTATTAAATTCATCCTTATCTCCACCGTCATTAATGTGAAAATCTTCCCGTTGAATTTTTATCCTTGTACACTTCTATATAAAGCAACAGTCATTTGGAACAAGATCACCCACAAGTTGTTGTGTTCTAAATTTTCATATTGTCTAAATTCTTTGCCTCTTTTATCTAACTCTAATTTAGAAATGACTAGAAAGAGGGTGGAGCTTGCCTTTGTCAGTAATGACAGCGCCAGAAAAGCATGCTTTAAAAAAAGAAAGAAGGGTTTTCTAAAGAAAGTTGAAGAACTAAGTACCCTGTGTGGCGTAGACGCGTGCGCCGTGATATACAGCCCCTATGACTCCAAACCAGAGGTTTGGCCCAACCAGTTTGGGGTTGAACGCGTCCTTACACAATTTGAGAGGGCTCCTGATGTGGAAAGAACCAGAAAGATGTGGAACCAAGAGAGTTTCATGAAGAAAAGGGTTGCAAAAGAAACTGAGAAGATGAAGAAATTTCTCAAGGATAATCGGGAGAAGGGTTTAACCGAGCTTATGAATCAATGCCTTGTTGGAAAAGGACTGGAGAGCTTGAGTTCGAAAGATTTGAATGATCTCGGAGACCTCGTTGATCGAAAGTTGAAAGGGATTGATATGCAGATTGATGAGTCACTTAAGGGAATGAGTACGAGTACTCCTGCCCAAGTGGCATCACTGGTTGCTCCACCCCCACCACCATCTGCGGATATATGAAGTGATGGCTAGAGGCTGCGTGGCCGGGCAGCAACAAATGCCGGTTGATGGTTAATTATTATCCTTCAGAGAGTGAGAGATGTTAAATTCTTTTGCCCTATGTATGACCTTTTGTGGTTATTTTTATTTTTTAGCATCACGGCTTTATTTTGTTCCCAAGTATTACTGTTATTTAATTAAAAATATTTATTCTATGTCGATTTAATTTGTTATGAAAATGGTTATTTGTCAAATCAGAGATGCCAATTATTCAAATCTAATGAATCAATATCCACAAGAACGCCTTTTATATCAAATTAACCACGTTGAAATGGAGTCATATATTAAAGTTAAATTTCAGAAGAATAAAGAAGTAAACCATATAAAAATTTCAAATGAAGGTAAAAAAGCAAAAATAAATGGATCAAAAGATGGAGATATGTTCATGAGCTGAAGACCTAGTGGGAAAAAGCAAAAAGGATAGCAGGTTTATGAGAAAACCAGTTTCTTTGAAAAACGAAGCAGAAAAGTAAAAGTTCCAAATTAGCCATTAACAGATCTAGGGGAATATAGGTCATACAAATGAACTAATATGAAAAATACTTGAGGCGGAAATAGAATTGGGAGTGATGAGTAGCACTGTAAATGGAGTTGGAAATATCCCATATTCACTTTGAAAATTCATATCCGTATTTGAATCAATATTAAATAGCTTAAGTGGTGAAGGGAAAAGGGCGATCTGTATTGGGTTTTGTGGAAAAGTAATTAATTTGCAGTTTTCCATCAAGTGATTCATATTCTAAAAAACCTTATTAAAGAAGATAACTTCTACTACATATTATTCTAGAGCTTGTAGCCTATTAAAAAGAGATGTCATGTATGCTTTTCTAGTATGCAATTTAAAAAATAAAGTAACAGAAAGTGCATGAGCAGCGGGTCTACAATTCAATTTTCTAGTACATACAATTTTAGTTCAGCCCAACATATTCTTCTTCAAAGCAGTTTTTCATTACTTTGCCCAACAAATTTGGTATCAGTAGTACTTTATACATCATACCAATAAGCTTTTTCAATGGTAACAACTTCAACCTCAACCTCAACCATGTTTGCTTACTCTCCTGGTCAAGTCCCTATATTTAACGGAGAACACTATAAATATTGGAGTAGTCAAATGAAAATTATCTTTATCTTTCAAGATCTATGGGAAGTGGTTGAAGACGGATATGTAGAACCACCAAAAACTGAAAGCTCTGCAGCCTGGACTAACTCACAACAAAAAGGATACAAGGACAATTAATAAGAAGAAGGATGCGAGTGCTCTCAAATTAATTTATCCATGAAGGTGTAAGTAAATCCATCTATCCTAGAATTTTTGGAGTCTCAATTTTTGGGATTTGAGAAAGTTATTTCTCTAAAACTTCAATCACTTTGGAGTGATTTTGAGAATATTATAATGAAAGCAAGCGAATTTGTCCAAGAATTGCTAAAATTATAAATTAGATCAGAAGCTATGGAGACATTATCACTGCCAAGAAAATTGTTGAAAAGATTCTTAGAAGCATGCCAACCAAGTTTGATCATGTACATGTAGTTGCTACGATAGAGCAATCAAAAGACCTATCAAAGCACACTATGTTTGAGTTTATGGTAACACTCGAAGCCGAAGCACATGAATAAAGGATGAAAAGATCTACTGAGCAATCTGTTAAACAAGCTCTAATTCAAGTCAAACTAAATATGAAAGATCATGGACAAAAGATGTTTCATGCACACAAAAATGGAGATCTTCAGCAGAGGATAAGGAGGACATCTCTAAATCAACACGAAAGAGGACGACGCCAAAATTAAAGTGGAAGGGAACATACATCAAAATTAGAAAACTAATTGGGTAGACGTAATGGAAGAAAAGAAAATTCACAGCAAAACCAAAATTACAAAAGAAATGATTGGCCATATAAATGTGTTAATTATTACTTTTATTGTATTCTTTGTAAAAAGTTAAATCATGAATCGATAGCTTGCCGATTTAGATGTAAAGTCCCTCAACCATTCTCAGAAAGATTGGAGGTTCCGAGATAAAAAGGGAAGGGATGAGGCAAATTTTGTAAAAGAAGATGAAAGATCAATTATTTTTGTAATGTACAAAAGCACATAGTGATCCTGCAAATTTGTGGTATATTGACAGTGGTTGCAATAACCATATGACGAGAAATTCATATCTTTTTGTGTTGCATGATCATAATTTCTTATCAGAAATTAAGCTTGGCAAAGGAAAACTACAAAGGGCCGCAGGAAAAGGTGTTATCGCAGTTCATATGAATTAAGGGAGGTAACAAAAAGTTCATTAGTGAATTTATTATGTTGCTAACCTTGCCACTAACTTGTTAAGCGTACGTCGGGAAATCCGCAATTATATTGTAACAAAAAGGATACTTGTTGCAAAATTATTGATAAGAAGAACAATGTCATGGTGATAAAAATTGAAATAGCCCCCAAAATTAGCAAAGTTTTTCATTTAAAATGGCTCAAGAACAAATTTTTGTTTTTAAAACAAAAGTGTTGATAATTCATATTTGTGGTATTTGAGATGTGGTCACTTGAATATCAAAGGGCTAAAGTTGTTAAAAAAAAATTAAGCATGTGGTTATTGGACTTCTTCACATCAACTCACAATCTATTTAAGGTGTGAGGGCTGCATCTATGGGAAAATGCATAGGCTTCCATTTTCAAAGTTTTTTTGGCGATCAAAAGCTCCACTAGAACCGGTACATGCTAACATTTGGGGACCGTCTCGAACTCCTTCTCTTAATAACAAGAGGCGCTTTATTCTTTTTATTGATGTTTTACAATGATGATGTGGGTGTATTTTTTGGAGCAAAAATCATAAACATTCTCAACATTTTTACAATTCAAAGCACTAGTAGAAATGCAAAATGGTTGTCAAATGAAGACTAAGAATTGACTGAGGTGGAGAATTCATCTACACACCTTTCAAAAATTATTGCAAGGAGAATGACATACAACGGCAACTTACTGTCCGGTGCACCCTCAAACAAAATGGAATTGTTGTGGGAAAAAATTGAACTATTGTGGAGACGACTAGAAGTATGTTAAAGGAAAATGACCATTGAAAAAATTATGGGCAGAAGCGGTAAATACTACTAACTACATCCTAAATAGTTCACCTATTGAAGTTGTTCACAATAGAACTCCATTTGAAACTTGGAATCACTGGAAACCACTTATGGATAATTTGAAAGTATTTGGCTGCGTTGCCTATTCTCTAATTCTTTCTCAAAATAGGGACAATTTCATGAGAAGGGCAACAAATTAATTGCTATTTATTGGATATACTATTGGAAATAAATCATACTGCCTTCTAAACCCATAATCAAACAAGTTAGTAGTTTCTACAGATGTGATATTTGACGAGATAGATATATGGGACTTGAAGAAGAATTTGACATCAAGTTGCAATGAATTTTTTGAACTATTAACACGTCAAGAAAACATTTTTCAAGAAAGCTCGTCTTGAGGTCCAACAAATTACTCACCACCAACAAGTCCATTTGATGATGAAGATTATGTTTCAGATTCGCCACCAAAAAAAGTTCCTTTGTCTACGATTTATGTAATGTTGCATTTTCAGCCTTTTGAGCCACAACATTTTGAAGAAGCAAGTAAATAAGAAGCATGCGATGCACGAGAAAATCTCAATGATTCGAAAGAACAAGACATGAGAATTTAATGATTAGCCAAAAGGGAAAAGAGGTGATCAGATTTGAATAGATTTTTAAAATCAAGTTCAAGGAAGATAGTTTCATTCAAAAACATAAAGCTCGACTCATAGCAAAAGGATACTCTCAACAACCTATAATAGATTTTACAAAAAAATTTGCTATCGTTGCTCGATCATATATATGGAGACTATACAGACTGTTCTCGTGATTGCAACCCAATTGAGATTTATCCTTGAAGACATTTTATAGTTGTTTGGATAGAGGGCATTTGGTGCGATTAATGTTTTTCTGTATTTGAAAGTTCAAATGTACTATATAGTCTTGTTTGACAGGAAACATCTTATTTCAAACTCAGTTTAGTTGGCTCGCAGAAGTGTTTGAATGTCCAAATGTACTAAACTCTACGATTGTAAGTTGAAAAGCGCAAGTAACCAAATAAACAGTTTGTCATTCAATTATGGAATCAATTTAAAGAACTACTTATGTGGAACAAAATAAAAATTATAAATGAGATTATTTTTTTGGTACGTACAATTGAAGTTTGAAAGTAAAAACATGTATTAAACTTCAAACTCAAACAACCACAGACCATAGGATTCATACTCTCTCTCTCTCTCTCTCTCTCTCTCTCTCTCTATTACAGGCATCATCACCTGATCACCTCCATGACTAAACCCTGTGTTTTGTCATTTGCATTCCATCTACAATCGACTCAACTCAAATACATTTTTGTTTTGATATATGGATGGCTCAATTCCATAAAAGTAATACATAGACGAGTGAATTGGGAGTCATGAAGAATAAGAAAATAAAGCAAGATAAAAGAAATAGAAAAATTGTTTCAATAAATAGCTCAAGTGGTGAAGGGAAAAGGGGGATTCCTAATGGGTTTTTTATGATATCTAATAGGAGTCTTTTCTGGATTAGTTTTGTCTTGGGATAGTTTTTGAAGTTTGTTGGGAGAGAGTAATTCATGTTTTGGTTAAGTTCTCTTGGTTATAGTTTGTATTGTAGAGTGGATTTTTTTTCTGAAGGCCGGATGAGAATTCCTCGAATCCAAAATGTCAGTTACTATGCGGTGGAAATTAATATTCCCTCAATTGTTTTTTTATACAAATATTAGAAATTAATAATAGGTTAGCTAAATAGTGGTGGAATGATAACTAAATAGTTATGATATCCTTGTTGAAGACATTTTGTGCTTGAAAGTTCAAATGCGTGTGTACATTTGAAAATTCAAATGCAATATATATAGGACCTTATGACAGGAAACAGTTTATTTCGTAGACAATTTATTTGACTCATAAACGCAGGGTACTGCATTTTGGAAGTTCATACATACTAAATTCTACCATTGTATAAGCTGAAAGCTAGTAAAAATAATGTGTCATTAATTTTATACTGCTATCAATTAAAAAAACTGCTTTTGTGGAACAAGATAAAAATTATTTATATTAATGAGATTATTTTTGTGGAAATGATGGGGTTTTAAAGTAGGAACATGTATTAAACTTCAAAGTACTCAAACAACCACAAACCATAGGACTGATCATACTCTCTTTTTCACCTGATCACCTCCCTCGCCATGACTAAACCCTATATGTTGTCCTTTGCATTCCTTCTACAATCGGCTCAACTGAAATAGTTTTTTGTTTTGATATTTAATATGGATGGCTCAAATCCATAACAAAGCAATACGTAGACTAGTAATTTTAAAGTTTTAGGCAAATGCTTTTACTAATGTATACAAAATATAACTACATTGTGGACCAATTAAAAACTTTTGAATTTGTATTCTAGGTTTTAATAAAATTAATTTTTGCCTATCAAAAAAAATTAATATACATCTACATGAGAAAGAGAGAATTGAAGGAGAATCAAACACAAATAGAAAGGACAAGTAATTACGACAAACTGTATGATCAGATGAACACAAACTACAAACTTTTTACTTTGCCAGACAAAGCTAAATCCATAATTATAACAAATACAACAATTAAAGTAAAAGGTAGTTGAGTCTTTTTTTTCTTTTGTCATCTTTTTTTCCCTCCTATCCGGTACAACTCAAAGAAACAAGCTATTAGGCTAATTCTTAATTACTCTATATCTGAGAGATCATTACTATCTAGATCTGTAAGAACACTCTTCTCAGCCTGATCAGCTTCTTCTTGAATAGCCCAAAAGTTTTCCAGCGCCGCCTTAGCCTTTCTCCTCGCAAACGCCGCCTTTTGGGTCTTCTGCAACGCCTTCACCTGGGCTGCCGCTGCTACCTTATCCGTGGCCTCAGCGGAAATCTTGGTGGCCGTAAGTAAAACCCTATCAGCCCTTTCATTGATTATCCTCCTTCCTCCTTCCTCATTATAGACAAAGAGAAGAGAGTTAGGGTTGGTGCACAGATGGCAAATGTAGGGGTTGCTGGGGACGGGACCCACACAGGTGTTGTGGGAGGAGGAGCAGCAGCTGTAGCAGGTCACCACGGCGTCCTTTGAGGGATTGGGAACAGAGGATTCGGACTTGTGGACAAGGTAACAGGTGGGGCAGAAGGCGTGGGGGTGGAGGCGGAGGAAGCAGTCCGTGCAGACTTTTCTGAAGACTCGGCCGAGGCGGAAGGGGTGGAGTAGCCGCCCTTCCCCTATGCCGCAATGGCTGCACAACATTTCTGGTTTTGATGAAATGTAGATGTGAATTGAGAGAAAAGTATATATCAGAGGGAGTGAGGCAATGAACTAGCTAGGGTTCTTTTAGAACTTTTATAGAAGAACAAGCAAGTGTAAAATCGGAAATCCTGAAGGCAAAACGGTGTCGTTTATGTGGTTTCTAATTTATGGTTACTGGTTTCCAAATTCTTTCCAAACCAAATTAAAGGATTATTACGTTACAACTTGATAATTGTAATTTCCCTTTAAGATTTAGATGTCAAAATTTTCAAGACCAATTCAATTTCATTGAAATGCAATATTTTTCTTAATGTAATAAATGTTAATTATATATATATATATAGTGGTTTCATCCACAGCAACCGGTTACTGTAGAGCAACCTGAAATCTTGTAATTAAGCACACCTAGAAGGGTTGAATAGATGTAAATACCCAAAGTGATCTACAGTGGTCAAATTTTACATTATACTATAGCAGGCTATAATCGAACGGTCTAACCATGTCCATATTAGATATGTTCTTCGTCTGTTATAAACGGACAGCTAATACATGTCTGTATTAGTATAAAATATTTCTGATGTAAACAAAATCTGCATAATATTGAAGCTTAAAACAGAAACAAAAGAACAGTAAATCACACCAAGATTTTTACTTGGTTCAACCCCTATCCTCTAGTCTAGTAGCCTAATCCACGTCCAATCCTAACTAGGATTTGAGAGTCACTTTATTAAAATAATATTCAGCAATTACAAAGTAAATAGAACTCTCTGTTACAACGATGATCGATTGGACACCTCTGCCCCCTTTGCACCTCTGCAACACCTCTCATTTCTGAGACTTTGATAGCTTCGTTGTATAGACTGAATATTACTAAAATAAAACTCCCAAGCCAACCTAGACTTGTACTATGTTTACAATAGATATTGAAAGAGGGAATACAAGAACAACACTGTAACTGAGAAAAGAGTGATATTCTGATTTGTATGTATCTCAGATTAGCTTTCTTGATGAGTTTCTATTTTGGTCCATTGTTTTTCCTTGTAGCCGAGTAACAATATATATAAAGGAGTAGAGCAACGGCTATGTCATGTAACGTTCCAATTCATCCAGCAACAGCTATTACTTTTTAATTGAAATAGGAGATGAACGTTACCAATAATAGCCTCAGTGATAAGGAAATACATCTATGAAGTAGTCAAATAAAATCCAAATACTAGTTGAAAGAGTCCTACTAGCAATTAGCATGTTTCCTTCAAAATAGCAACTGCTGTTAGCATGTATCTTAAAAAACAATAACTGCTCCATCAACTTAATTTAAATAAGAATCCTTAATAAAACTAATTCCTAAAAAATTTTCAAGCCAAATATGAATTGGTAACCAAACAGATAACATATATATAACCCATCAATTCAAAAATATTAGACTCCTAGTTATATTAGATTCCATAAAAACTAAAGCACAGTGGTAAAAATATAATCCAACTTGTTTTAATCACTCTCCATCCTACAGTAAACTTTTATGCCATACAAAGTGATTATGAAATCAACTCATGCAATAATACATGCAAACTATTATATAATTAATATGCATAAAAATATTTAACCCAAATAAATCAAATAAGACCATAACACAAACTCAAATATATTGTCATTATTAAAATCACAAAAGATATAAACCAACATTCTCCCCCTTTTTGATGATGACAATATATTATCTTTTGAATTTATATGCTCCCCCTATCTATAAGGCTCCCCCTAAATTTATGCATATTAATGAGCAAAAAAAATGACTTGATCCAAATATCACATATCTCTCCCCCTTTGTCATTATCAAAAAGAAATCATTAAGCACAAGTTGATTAAAACATAATCATCATTACCTAAATATCTCTCCCCCTTTGTCATCATCAAAAATTAATTCATATCAATTTAGCAAGCTTATAACAAAATCACATATATCAAATAAACAAAATGATCATACATTTGCGATTTGTTACCTATATATATATATATATATATATATATATATATATATATATATATCAACATTTTGTTACCAATAATAAGCTTGATAGTTGAGCTCCTTAGTGTAGTCTATCAAAGTAAAGTATCATTCGTCTCCATTTTGACCTTGAGATATCTACAAAATAAACAAATCTTCTCTACCTTTTTGGTACCCAAATCTTCTTGGGTCCATTTGAGTTAGTAGCATATAAATCACATTTATTTACCCAAATTTGTTTTATTCTAATTTTATTACAATTAGAATCAAAATGACCTTTAAAACCACATTTTCTACAAGTAACAAACGGTGAACAATAAAGTGGCTTAAACCTTGGTTTACTATTAATCATTATAATATTATCATTAGTTCTATTTTTTACATTTTTAATAGAATTATACCCAATTCCTTGTTTATCAAGACTAGACCTTTGTGCCCCTAACATAACATTTAAATTCTCTTCCCCTTGAACAAATTTTGCAAGATACTTTTTCAATGAAATTATTTCTTCCTTATTATTATTTTGCATGTTTAATATTTTCCCATCATTAAAAGCATCAATACAAGTATCTCTCATTTTTAAACGTTCTTTTAAAACATCATTTTCCTTTTTAAGATCAGTGAATTCTTCATTTAATTTGTTTGCATGATTATATAGAATTTTATTATAGTTATCAAGATAATCAATTTTAGCATTTAACTTACATACTTCACTTGATATGCAATCTTTAACTATTTCTTATTTTTTTTCAATTAATGTTTCTACCTCTTTCATTAAATCATTTATCCAATTTTTTAAATGAGCATTTTTTTCTCTTTAATACGAATATTTTCATTCTTTAAAACTAGATAATCAAAAATAGTAATATCACCAAGTTCAGAGTTTGCCTCGGATGATTCCATGTTGCATAATCCAGCGAAACACAGTTGAGCAGTTTCATCTTCTAGTTTCGTTTCGGACTTACTCACTGGAGTTGAGCTACCTTTTTGATTTTTCCTTTATTTCTTCCTTTGAAGTAGTCTCTCGAGTTTTCTTGAGAGCATTTCAATTTCTTCATCAAAATCTTCGTGATCACTTTCATTGTTGCTTTCGACTTGAAGTGCCAATATTTTCTTTATTGGTGCTTCATCCTCTTCATCATACCTCTTGAGTTGATTTTCAAATTCTTCAAGCTCTCCAAATAAAGTGAGAGTTTCCATCGTACTAATTGTTGGCGAGTCTTGGAGAGTTATGACTTTCGGTGCAAACCGTTTGGGCATGACTCTTAGCAACTTTCTATTTATCTCCCTTCGATCAATTTTCCGGCCGAGCATACTTAGAGAGTTCATTAGAGTGAGAAATCTCCCTTGAGCTTCATTAATTGTTTCATCCTTTTCTAACTTGAATAGCTCATAGTCTTGCATTAGCATACTTAACTTCACCTCTTTTACTTTGGATGTACCTTCGTGGCTTGTCATGATAGTATCCCACATTTCTTTTGTTGTGTTGCACGATGATACTTTATCAATTTCAGCTTGGACCATTCCGCTAGTAAGGTATTCGTGGCTCTTGAGTTGTAAGAAAACATGTAGCTTTCATTTTCATCCATGTCCATGAGAGTCTTGAGTCTACCATCATCATGTCTAGGAATAACAGGTCCATTTTTAACTACCCACCATTCCCATGGGTCTCTTTGCAAAAAAAAATTTATTAGCTGTAATAAAGCCCGTAACTTTTTTTTGTTCATATTGTCTCCTTGGGAAGTTTGTTAAATTGCCTTTTTATGATTCTTTATCTTTCACTACTATGCCTTTTGATATTGTTCATAGCGATTTGTGGATGTCACCTATTCTCAGCTCATCCGGCCATCGGTATTATGCATTATTTCTTGATGATTACACTAATTTTTTGTGGACTTTTCCTTTGTCTCCAAAATCACAAGTTCACAACATTTTTCTTTCTTTTCGAGCATTCATAAAAACTCAATTTGAAAGAGAAATAAAATCATTTCAGTGTGATCATGGTCGTGAGTACAATAATGGTCCCTTTCATAAATTTTGTGAACAAAATGGCATGTCATTCCATTTTTTGTGTCCTCGCACTTCTCCTCAAAATGAAAAGCAGAACAAAAAATAAAATCTATAAATAATATTGTTCGTACTCTGCTTGCACATTCATCTATGTCTCCCTCCTTTTGGCACCACGCTATAGAAATAGCTACTTACCTTCTAAACATCCTTCCCACAAAGGCTTTAGTTTACAAATCTCCTACACAAATTCTTTATCAAAAGAATCCTTCTTATTCCCATCTTCGGGTTTTCGGGTGTTTATGTTTTCCACTCTTTCCATCCACCACAATTAATAAACTCCAAGCCCATTCAACTCCGTTTGTCTTTTTAGGTTATCCTTCCAATCATATGGGGTACAAGTGTTATGATTTGTCGGCTCGAAAAATTATCATTTCGCGTCATATGCATTTTGATGAAACTCAATTTCCATTTTCCAAAATCCATACTCCAAATACTCATACATATGATTTTTTAAAGGATGTTTTGTCTCCATTGCAATTCACACCTTGCATAAAATGTCGCCCAACATCAACAAAATCAACTCCCTCAATCTCCTTCTCTGGCTTAGTCTCCTGTGCTCACAATGTCTTTACAGGCTGCCTTTTCCCCATAAAGAATGCCCACACATTCTCCGGCCCAGCCCACTACCCCATCCCCGGCCTCCCCTGCCCACCTATCTCCAGCCCAGGCCCAAACCACCCCTTTATCGTTTACCTTACCAGGCCGCTATATACCCCCTCATCAAAGATCTGGGCCCTCTTCTTTAATCCCAGCAGTCCCCCCTCCACAGCCCACACCTCACTACCAACCATTAACCCAGTGCATGACTACTCGTAGTTAACATGGCATCTTCAAGCTAAATCGAAAATACCACCATGCCTTAAGTGCCGAAACTCCACAAATCTCTCTTATCCCTCGTAACCCGGTGAGTTCCCTTAATGACCCGAATTGGAAATCTGCTATGTTAGATGAATGTAATGCTCTAATTAAAAATAAGACGTGGGATTTAGTCCCTCGACCATCTCATGTGAATATAATTCGGTCAATGTGGATTTTTTGTCATAGAAAGAAATCTGATGGTTTTTTTAGAGACATAAAGCTCGTCTTGTAGGTGATGGCCAGTCGCAACGAGAAGGGATTGACTTTGATGAGACATTTAGTCCGGTTGTAAAACCGACAACTATTCGGACAGTTCTTAGCATTGCATTGTCCAAATCTTGGCCTATTCATCAGCTAGATGTCAAGAACGCATTTTTGCATGGGAACTTGAACGAGACTGTTTACATGCACCAGTATATGGGGTTTAAAGACCCCACTCATCCTAATCATGTTTGTCTGATACGTAAATCTCTTTATGGTCTTAAGCAAGCTCCTCGTGCCTGGTATCAACGGTTTGCTGATTTTGTTGCTACTATTGGTTTTACTCACAGCAAATCAGATCACTCACTTTTTATATATTATCGTGGGATTGACATTGCATATATTTTATTGTATGTTGATGACATTATACTCACAACTTCTTCATATGCTCTTCGATGTTCTATTATCTCTCTTCTCAGTGCAAATTTTGCTATGAAAGATCTGGGTCAGTAAAGTTATTTTCTGGGTATTGTTGTCACTCGTACCAAAAATGACTTTTTTCTCTCTCAACAAAAATATGCCGAAGAGATATTAGAGAGGGCAGGAATGACTGCTTGCAAACCTTTCCCCACACCCGTCAACACTAAGGGGAAGCTCAGTGCACAATCGGGTAACCCTTATGATGATCCGACAAAATATCGTCGATTGGCTGGTGCTCTGCAATATCTTTCTTTCACCAGGCCAGATATTTCTTATGCAGTCCAACAGGTCTGCCTTTATGCAGTCCAACAGGTCTGCCTATTTATGCATACTCCAAAAATTGAACACATGGAGTCTTTGAAACGCATTCTTCGTTATGTACAAGGTACGATTAATTATGGTATGCACTTGTATCCATCTTCGATTCACTCTATCTTTTCATATACAGATGCAGATTGGGGTGGATGTCCTGATACTATACGGTCACTACAAGAAAAACACTTAAGGTTGACAGATTTATTTCCGACGGATTGAAGTCCATCGACATTAATGTATTTTTGACGGAATGATTAGTCAAAACTAATTCAATCAAAGATATATTAAATTTGACCGAATTCAGTTGAAGTAAGGCTGCCCAAAGGCGCCAACATTTTGCCCCACCGGGAATTACTATCTCGACTGAATAAGCCTTATGGTCGACCGATAACCTGTCAGAAATAAACTAAAGTCGACGGACCTATTTTTGAACGAACCTTCGTCGAAAATAATCTAGTTTAATTGGGTCTTACAGATCTGTCGATCAGTTTCTTTCTGTGCTCTTCGTCTCTCTTTCTAGCAACGATATATATCGCATCCCTCCTACCTCACTCTCCGGTCCACCTCGGGTTACTATGTGATTCTCGGAGATAATCTCATTTCTTGGTCTTCTAAGCGACAACCTACAATATCCAAGTCTAGTGTCGAAGCTGAATATAGGGGTGTCGCTAACGTTGTCTCCGAGTCTTGTTGGATTAGGAATCTTCTTCTTGAACTTCATTGTCCTATCCATAAGGCAACTTTGGTCTATTGTGATAATGTTAGTGCGATATATTTATCCGAAAATCTAGTTCAACATTAGCACACTAAACATATTGAAATGGACATCCACTTTGTTAATGAAAAGGTACAAAAAGGAGATGTGCGTGTCCTTCATGTCCCGTCTCGTTCTCAGCTCGCAGATATTTTTATAAAAGGGCTTCCGCGCGTATTATTTGATGATTTTCAGAACAGTCTCAGCGTCCGACAACCTCCCGCTCAGACTGTGGGGTGTGATAGAATATAAATTTATTTAAGTTAATTTCCATAATTATATTTTAGATTGATTGACCATATCTTTTGTATAGTTGGCTCTCCTACTTTGTAGCGATTGATATTTTGTAATTATCATTATCCTAGCCTAGAATTACGTTAATCATTGTTGTATATTAGGAACGCTTGTTCAAGGTAATGACACAGAGAATTCCTTTTACTTTCATGTACAAATTATACTCTGTTTATCCTTTCAAGAGACGGAGGGAGTAATACCTTAAAGAACAAACGCCAGAAGAATGGTGGAAAAATTAGCAAATTATAGAAAAGAAGCTGGTAGATCATTGAACAATAATGAGGTGAGAAGTGAAAACTGTTGATTAGGGTACCCTACATTATACGTTTAACCCAATTTCCTTAAATACACATTTAATGACAATACAAATATACTCTCTCTGCTCTTTAATATATGTCGTTTTAAGTTGTGCACAAGTATTAAAAAAATAATTGTAAATCATTAAATACTATCAATTGTCTATTTTGCCCTTGTATTGAAAGAGAGTGTTATTTATTGGGCAAAAAATAGTGAGAGAATCAAAGTTATATTTAATACTTGGGGTAATATGGGAAATTAAGCAATTAATGTTTATTTGAAATTCTTAAATGACTTATATTTAGAAACAAAAATATTTATCTAAAACGACTTAATTATATTAAGGAACATAGTGAGTAATTTTTAACAACTTTAGTGACACAATTATTGCAACAATTTTACTATGTTAGTTGCGTCACTAAATGCGTGTTAGAGAATAATTTTGAGAAATTGACTTAAATGAATTAATGTGAGTCATGTTTGGTCAGTTCATTGACAAGCGTATAAATGTAAATTGTGGCTAACTTAACATGGGTTACAAATCTTAGATCTGTCTAGTTGCTATACCTAGACCTGACAAAAAGTGTATTTAGTTTGGTTATAGGTTATAAAATATAATTATGATTAACTAAAATTATATATAATTATTTATTTTTAATATGAGTTATGTGGATTGAAATCAAATATTTATAGGCTCAATATAGGTCAATCTGTTTTTCAAATTTCAAGCATAATATTATTGTGACTCAATGAAATAAATTACTTAACATATTATTTTTTATCTTACTTTTAATTTCTCTCTAAATTTTTTGAGGACTAAATACACTTCCGTTACATCACGTATCACCATATTCATGATTCGGCCCCAAAAAAATTTAAGCTTACAATTTACTACATCAATTACCTAACTGCATATAATGTAGCCCCCAATTTTAGAATCCGACCAAAATTGGACGGAATACCTAAATTTTTTGGCCAGACAGATTTTTGTATACGATTTGACTGTATAAAATACGATTTGACTTATTAAATTCGTATAATTTTTTTATAAATACTTATTTTGACTTGTTAAATCTGTACAAATTCTTATAAATAATTATTATGTATGAAATTATTAAAATTAAATATTAATACAAGATTACCAAATATAATTTTTTTATTTTAAAATTTTTAAAAAAGACTTAATTACCAAAAAAATGAATAAACTTTTAAAGATATAAATTATGTGTAGCGCCCCCTAATCCAGGTCTTTTGAACTTCGGAACTGGTGCGTCACGATACATTATCTTCATACATATTCTATAAACTAATGCAGAATATATTATAAACTTAATTTGTTCATACAATAAGCTCTTACAACATAACCCCAGGTAACAACCTTAACTTACATACGTACCTTTGGAATCTAAAAAGGTTTATATAGTTTATTCACATCAAATAACATAATAGTTAAATGAACATAGCAATCCACTCTTTGAATTTATCCTTGTCGTTGTCTTCCTTCAAACCTTCGTCTTAATCTGAAAATGTTATCATGATATAGCAAGAGTTAGCAACTACTTTGCCCAGCAAGTTTAAATACAAAAAGGATATATTATGATTGAAAAAGAATAAGCTTTTAAGTTTTCAACAATGTATAATAATTGTGAAATAACATTAATCAAATTTTAATAATTTAATAACTGAATCAATAATAATGTGTGGTCAACAATGACCATTAACAAATTTAACTGAACATTATGGTAATCAAGGAGATCAATCTTTCATACCTGATGAACATATGCAACATGTATTAAGTGCAAATCAATAATCAAATATGTGGAATAATTATCAATAATTAATCCACTAGCATGCTTGAAACATAATAACTCGAGTTTGAGTTAGGAGAACTTGCTTTGACCGTCGATTACTGCTAAGCAGTCTAATTTAATATCTTATGAACGACCTATCATTTATAAGATTGATCTTTCAATCAATATAACATAACATGACTCATAATACTATTACTTCATTAATAATTTAGCTAACATTTAACCACATAATCAATAATTCATTATCTCATTATCATTAACATCACTCAATCATCATCTTAAAACTTCTGTTTAATATTATTAATCATCTAATAATATTTCATTCACTTAAAAATAATCAATTCATAATATATTAATCATTTACAAATATTATTAACCTTTTAATATTATTTTAATCACTTTTCCAGGTCTTGATCATTTCCAAATATTATTAATCATTTAATAATATTTTAATTACTTACTAATATTATTAATTATTTAATAATATTTTATTCACTTGCAATTATTAACCCTTTAATAATAATCTTAATCATTTACAAATATTATTAATCCTTTAATATTAATCTTAATCATTTACAAATATTATTAATCGTTTATTAATATTTTAATCATCTAATATTATTAATCATTTAATTATATTTTAATCATTATCTAATATTATTAATCACTTAATAATATTTTAATTTAACTTTAATCTAATATTATTAATTGTTTAATAATATTTTAATCTAAATATTATTAATTACTTAATAATATTTTAATATAATATTATTAATAGTTTAATCATTTATTATACATATAAATAATTTAATTAATTGTTTTTCCTTTACTATAACATTTATTTGACAAACATAAAATGTCATAAATATAACATTTTATTAAAAATGACCAAACTACCCTCTAAAAATCTGATCATATCAAGGGTCTTTGGTCAAAAAATTACATTTTTACCCTTTATCACATTACTTATTTTATTCATTTATTCAGAACTCAATCATTTACATGAAAAATACCAAATCAACTCCAAAAAATTTTCTTTTCTAGAAAGTATCTGTACATGGTATCATGATGAACATATACTTATTTCAGAATTTTTCAATTTCGTTTATTATGCTTAAAATGGCCAAAACAGTAGGATCTTGCAATAATTTTCATAAACTGAATTTTTGTCCAAAAATTTTGAAAATTCCAGGGGATGATCTGGTTATGTATATGTACTTCTTGTAAAAATTTCATAATTGTTGGAGTTACACACTAAGAGTTGTTCCCCTTTACTTTTTAAGTAGTCCTTTTTCGTAAAATCCATAACTTTCATTCTACACATCCAAAAAACTCCATCTTTTTACAGGACTCTGTTAACTCATCATATTATCATCCCAAATGTTTCCAGAATTTTTAAAGCAAAACAATTAGACAAAATTACCCCTACAATAAACTGTTCAAAAAAGTGTATTTTCCCCCATTTTCTTTTCCTAGACAGTTTTGACATAAACAGCTGTCAAGGCTTAAAAAATCATCATTTTTTTGTGCTACCACTTGGGTTTACTATTTAACTTACATATCTAGCACCCCTGTTTGACTGATTACAAAAAGGATGTGTATATTTCAATTGGTAGCTTTTCAAAGTATACTAAAGTTAGAGTTTTCTAACTTTTAAAAACATAGTTTTCATTTGTTTGCTTTTGACTAACATTCTAACACTCAAAATGGTTAGATTCATACATGAAACACTAGGAAACATATAAATCTAAAGTTTTAAGGTTTGAAATCATAAACTCAAGATTTGATTTAAAATAACCAAAATAATTTACATAAACTAGTTAGAGTAATACCCTGATCTTCCTTTTCTTTTCTTTGTCTATCTTCTTCTCTTCTTCTCCTACTTTTATGGCTGATCTCTCTCTCCTCTTTCTCTCTCATGGATGGGTGTGGGGTGGAGAAATGAAATGAGCAAGTTCATTTTCTTTCCTTCTCTCTCTATTTTTTTTCTTTCTTTCTCCTCGTCTCCTCTTTCTCTTCCCTTATCTCTTTTTTCTATTTCTTCCTCATTCTCTCTCCTTATCTAGCCAAATTTTAAAATTCAATTAACCACGTGTTCAATTAATTCTTAGAATAAATAAAGTTAGGAAAAATGAGTAAAACTCCCCTAAATGAACTAAGGCTTCCAATTTGTAGGAATTCAAGACCAGGGAAAAAATTGTGAAACCCCAGATTTTATGAATAAAAAATTAATTTTCTCGAAATAATTTTTTTATATTATGGTATGAATTTGAGATAATATTATAGTTGTGGGTAGTATTTATAAATTTTGCAAAGTATGCAAGTTGTTATATTATATTCGATTGGTCAGGGAATATTCTTTGTGTCGAAAAATATTCGTACGACGGTACAATTATTGGTGGACCCCACAACAGAATTATTGTCGGATTTAGAAAACGACAAAAATATTTTATTAAAAATAACGGCGGAAGTTTTACAGTTGATACTGTTGAACTACTGGGTAGTAAAAGTACAGTAATACGCGTTGTTGCATAGTAGCACACGGTATTGATTATTGATATTTATGTGAGAAGTCGCTTAGTTTGATTCAATTATTGCCGATTAATAATATGAATTATTATAGCGATGATGACGTTTTGTTTTATTCGTATTATTAACGTAATAAAACAGAAACATCTTTTTATATAAAACAGAATACTTTATTAAAGTTATTCTATAAATAGAATATATTATATTTTATTATGCATAGTGTTGCATAGTGTTTTGCATAGTGTTGCATAGTGTTTGTATAGTAAAAATCTTTTTATATAAATAGAATATATTATATTTTATTTAAAAGATTTTTCTTTAAATATGGACCGTCAGATTAAAGTAAATCAATCTGGACCGTTCATGGATTAGTTATGATGCATTCCATTTTCCTATAAATAGAAGCTCATTCCTTCATTATTTTCTTACGAATTCACTGAACTCTAGAGAGAGAAACTATAGAGAGATAGAAGAAAAGCTTTTTGCTACTTAACTTTTCTTTTCCTATATCCAGTTTCTGTTACGGTAAGGGGTGTTATTCTTTCTTATTCATGAAGAGAATTGTTGTTATTCCATTTCTTATTATCCTGTTGGAATAACCTGTATATGCAATCTACCCTATACTTGGTGACATTCTTCTATTATTCTGTTTGAACATCCTGTCTGTGTGTTTTACACCGGACCTGGTTCCGTTTTTATTATTATTTCGTTGGAACATCCTGTTTGTGTGTTTTACACCGGACCTAGTTCCGTTTTATTATTATTCTGTTGGAACATCCTGTCTGTGTGTTTTACACCGGACCTGGTTCCGTCTTTATTATTCTGTTGGAACATCCTGTCGGTGCAAATTTTGCCTGACCTGGTTCCGTTATTATTATTCTGTTGGAATAACCTGTCTATGCGAAATACCGCATGCATGGTGATTTCTTTTGTTATTCTATTCTTTATTATACTCAGTTGGTTAAAGTTTTGACTTCTATACTCCATGAAATTAGTAGAATATCCTTGATATTTGCGCTTCATCCAGTATCTTTTCATAGAAATATTCTTCTGATCATTCTTAAATTTTACTCTATAAAGCAGTATCATGTTGACAATTTGGACATTAGTAGTTCTTGGATAAATTAATTCTTGAACTTGTTTTATTGAATTCTTATATCATTGTCATCATCCTCATGTTTATATTATGTTGAAAGTCATATGTGACCTGTAGTGCATAGATGGACTTGGTATGATTATGACCAGGGATTATTCGGTATAATCATGACCGTAATATTACAAATGATGTGGTAAAAGTCCTCATTGGCCCGTAGTGCATTGATGGACAGTTGTTGGCATGATCATGACCATTGATGAATACACAAATATCCTTGGCCCGTAGTGCATGGAATTTGTGGTCGTGACCCTAATGAATATCCTTGGCCCGTAGTGCATTATTTTTATTCTGTTGAAATAACCGTCTATGCGAAGTACCGCATGCATGGTGATATCTTCTGTTATTCTATTCGGTATTATACTCAGTTGATTAAAATTTTGACTTCTATACTCCATGAAATTAGTGGAATATCCTTGATATTTGCGCTTCATCCAGTATCTTTTCCTGAAAATATTCTTCTGAGCATTCTTGAATTTTACTCTACAAAGTAGTATCATGTTGACAATTTGGACGTTATTGGTTCCTGGACAAATTAATTCTTGAACTTGTTTAATTGAATTCTTATATCATTATCATTATCCTCATGTTTATGTTATGTTGAAAGTCATTTGTGGCCTGTAGTGCATAGATGGACTTGGTATGATTATGACCAGGGATTATTCGGTATAATCATGACCATAATGTTACAAATGATGTGAAAATTAAAAGTCCTCATTGGCCCGTAGTGCATTGATGGACAGTTTTTGGTATGATTATGGCTATGAATTCTCTTTGGCCAAGGGAGCAAAGATGAATTATTTTATGGCATGATCAGGACCGTTGATGAAAACACGATTATCTTTGGCCCGTAGTGCATGAATAATTCGTGGTCGTGATACTAAAGAATATCCTTGGCCTGTAGTGCAGGGATGATTTAATGATGTAGATTATTTATTGAGTTGAGTCTCAGCAATAAAAGTGATGAAAAACTTTTTAAATCATAAAAGATAGTAGATTCTATTCTCTACTTGACTCTTTTAATGGATTGCTTGATCTGCTGTTGTTAAACCTGATGTTGTTATATTTTATCAGCTTAATACTGTTGAAGGCTAACGATAATTTATTCTGCATTATCTTAGTCATAATATTTCTTACTGGGCTAGTTGAGCTCGCCCTTTCTTTCAATGTTCTCTTCAGGAAATGAGAACATAGCAGGGACTAGTCGTGGAACGGAGTGACGGTCCAGAGGATAGCATTAGTAGTCCTCACTATTCTGTGAAATAGTGTATTAATAATTGTAATGAGGACTCTTTTTGAGTTTGTATAATCTCTAGTAGACAATAATTGTATTCAAACTCACAGTTATGCTTTGTCGTATTGTACACGATAGTTGTATTAGTAAGTTGTATTTGAATTATGTACCATGTATTTGACGACCCAAGATGGGTGATGTATACCTAATTTTGGGGGCGTCACAGTTGGTATCAAAGCTTAGGGATATGATCTCTGGATAAGATGTGAGACTAGAACTAGGAGGGGAGAGACGGGGAATTCCTTCGCTAATATGACCTACTTAAATTTATTTTGTATTTAATTGGTCGGTCAAAGTATAGGGATAATATGTGATATGTTAATTAACCCTTGTTTTGTGGCAGAGTTTAAAAATGGCATCCGAGAATGTTGAGATTATCAATGGAGCACAGGAGACCGTTGAGTCTCCACAGATCAATAATCAGGATAATGTGCAACTAGAGGACAATACTCCTCATGAAAATAATAACACCGATGAAATGGTGAATGATGGGATGGTCAGAGGCTTTATGCAATTCATGCAACAACAGGCTAAGGCAGCTCCTGTCCAAAATGCAGGTAGAAATACTGATAACTCTCGGACGGTCACCGTTAAGCAGTTTAAGGAGCAATTCATGCAACAACGGGAGAAGGCGGCTCCTGTTCATAATGCAGGAGGAAACAATGGCAACCCATGGTTGGTCACCGCTAAGCAATTCAAGGAGCTGGGACCACCAGAGTTTTTGGGAAAGCCAGATCCACTTAAGGCGGAGACGTGGTTAAAGTAGATCACCAAGATATTTGATATCTTGGGATGCTCCGAGGAGCAAAAGGTTCCCTTTGCCACCTTTATGTTGCGTGAAGAGGCAGATTACTGGTGGGAATCGGTAAAACATACTCAACCTGCCGTACTGAAGATGACTTGGGAGAAGTTCCAAGAGCGGTTTAACGACAAATACTTTTTCGAAAGTATTCGTCACATGAAGGAGGTGGAGTTTATCAAATTGGAGCAAAACAATATGACCGTGTCGCAATACGAGGCAAAATTTGCGGAGTTATCCCGGTTTGCGTCCCACTTGGTGGATAATAAAGAGAGAATGACGCGATTATTTTTAAGAGGTTTGAAGCCGGAGATACGTCAACATCTTATTTCTCATAAACTGTGTTTGTATTTAGATGTTGTAAATAGGGCTCAGTTGGTGGAGCGCGATAACGAGTCAACCAAACCAAAAGAGAGCAGCCAACAAAATGATAATACCGGTGATAACAGTCATCAAAACGGTGATAATAAACATGGAGGGAATCAACATGTCAGAAATGGTAACCACTTCGGTAATAATCATGGCCAAAATAATAAGAATGGACATTTCAAGAAGAGAAGGTTCAACAATGACGTAAAGACGTCGGTACCAGCACCCATTTTAAAGGAAGAAGAACGACCACCGGTCGTATGTTTCAAATGCGGACAGGAGGGACACATCCGTCCAAACTGTACGCAGCAGTCCAAAGCATGTTTTAATTGCGGAAGAGAAGGTCATTTACCTCGATTTTGTCGTATGATGAAGTCAATTCCAGCTGGGATAATGATGCCAAAGGATGTCCCAGACAAGCCAAAGCCGGTAGTTTAAGAGAGAGCATTTTTTTTTTCTCTCGTGACGAGGAACCTGAATAAAATTATCACGGGTAAGTTAATCATAAGCTCTTACGAAGTCTATACCGTGTTAGATACCGGTTCTACTCACTCTTTTATTTCACCTAGTTGTGTTCAATGTTTGTACTTAACTCCGGAGAAGTTAAACTTTGATTTATCTATTGAAACTCCATTGGGAGAAACCTTCGTTACCTCCACTGTTTATAAATCTTATTTGATTCAAATCGACACTTTCACGTTACGTGTTGATCTTGTCTCTTTGAAAATACTTGCCTTTGATGCAATTTTAGGAAACGATTGGTTAACAACTCATCATGTTTTTCGTAAGGTTGTTAGCTTTCATATTCCTAACCAACCTATTATGCGAATTCAAGCAACCAAACCACTAAATTCAATCATTGTCATATCAAGCCATAAGTAAAGAGCCCCGATCCTTTTGTTGATGACTTCCTTGTGTGGAATGCACCAAAGCCAGACTTTTTGTAGGCAACGTCGTGAATGACGATAACAAGTTGATAGGTATCATTGTGAGGTGCTATCTAGGTTAAGGGATAGAAGTCACAGTTGGTATCAATGTGACGTACTATCCAAGTCTTGGATGTGAGTAACAGTTTTGAATGATATTTTTATCATTAATAAATCTCTTGACGTATTCCTGAAGACTTCTTAGCCTACCCCAGAGCGTGAAATTGAATTTTGTATTGACACCAGTACAAAACCCATTTCTTAAACCCTTAAAATAATTTTTTCAACTAAAACAAAAGTAACATGCACCAAAGACGTTGACTCGAGCTGTTGAAGATTACGATCGTACTATTCAATATCATCGTGGAAGAGCGAACGTGGTAGCTGACGTGTTGAGTAGAAGATCGTATGCGTTTACAAGTACGATGTTGTTAACACAAAGACTCATTTTGTATAACTTGCAAATGATGAAGATAGAGTTAAAGACTCTAGGGACCCATGTGAAGATAATGAATATACGAGTAAAATTGACTTTAATCGATAAAGTTAAAGACGCTCAAGCTACATACCCGAATCTGATGAATGTGAAGAAGAAGGTTCAAGAGGGTGTTATTTTAGAAGCAAGAGTTGTTGAAGAGATGAAATCTCAACCCTCGATTTAATTGGCCCATTTGAAATCCTCGATTGAGTAGGAACTGTGGCTTATAGACTCGTTTTATCGCCAAATATATTGCGTGTTCATAACATTTTTTTCGTATCGATGTTACGTAAATATGTGGACGACCCGAACCACATTATTAATTTAGAACCGGACTAGATAGCGGAAGATTTAACGTTTGAGGAGATACGTGTTACAATCTTGGATAAGAAGAATCGTATTCAACACTCAAAGGTTATATCTCAAGAGTTAGAATTTGAAGTGAAGTCAAGGTATCCTCACCTGTTCGGCATACCAGGTACGTACATAAATTTCGAGGGCGAAATTCCATAAGGAGGGGAGATTGTGAAACCCCAGATTTTATGAATAAAGAATTAATTTTCTCGAAATAATTTTTTAATATTATGGTGTGAATTTGAGATAATATTATAGTTATGGGTAGTATTTATAAATTTTACAAAGTATGCAAGTTGTTATATTATATTTGATTGGTCAGGGAATATTCTTTGTGTCGGAAAATATTTGTACGATGGTACAATTATTGGTGGACCCCACAACGGAATTATTGTCGGATTTAGAAAACGACAAAAATATTTTATTAAAAATAACGGCGGAAGTTTTACCGTAGATACTGTTGAACTACTGGGTAGTAAAAGAACAGTAATACGCGTTGTTGCATAGTAGCACACGGTATTGATTATTGATATTTATGTGAGAAGTCGCTCAGTTTGATTCAATTATTGCCGATTAATAATATGAATTATTATAGCGATGATGACGTTTTGTTTTATTCGTATTATTAACGTAATAAAACATAAACATCTTTTTATATAAAACAGAATACTTTATTAAAGTTATTCTATAAATAGAATATATTATATTTTATTATGCATAGTGTTGCATAGTGTTTTGCATAGTGTTGCATAGTGTTTGTATAGTAAAAATCTTTTTATATAAATAGAATATATTATATTTTATTTAAAAGATTTTTCTTTAAATATGGACCGTCAGATTAAAGTAAATCAATCTGGACCGTTCATGGATTAGTTATGATGCATTCCATTTTCCTATAAATAGAAGCTCATTCCTTCATTATTTTCTTACGAATTCACTGAACTCTAGAGAGAGAAACTATAGAGAGATAGAAGAAAAGCTTTTTGCTACTTAACTTTTCTTTTCCTATATATCCAGTTTCTGTTACGGTAAGGGGTGTTATTCTTTCTTATTCATGAAGAGAATTATTGTTATTCCATTTCTTATTATCCTGTTGGAATAACCTGTATATGCAGTCTACCCTATACTTGGTGACATTCTTCTATTATTCTATTTGAACATCCTGTCTGTGTGTTTTACACCGGACCTGGTTCCGTTTTTATTATTATTCCGTTGGAACATCCTGTTTGTGTGTTTTACACCGGACCTAGTTCCGTTTTATTATTATTCTGTTGGAACATCCTGTCTGTGTGTTTTACACCGGACCTGGTTCCGTCTTTATTATTCTGTTGGAACATCCTGTCGGTGCAAATTTTGCCTGACCTGGTTCCGTTATTATTATTCTGTTGGAATAACCTGTCTATGCGAAGTACCGAATGCATGGTGATTTCTTTTGTTATTCCATTCTTTATTATACTCAGTTGGTTAAAGTTTTGACTTCTATACTCCATGAAATTAGTAGAATATCCTTGATATTTGCGCTTCATCCAGTATCTTTTCATGGAAATATTCTTCTGATCATTCTTAAATGTTACTCTATAAAGCAGTATCATGTTGACAATTTGGACATTAGTAGTTCTTGGACAAATTAATTCTTGAAATTGTTTTATTGAATTCTTATATCATTGTCATCATCCTCATGTTTATATTATGTTGAAAGTCATATGTGGCCTGTAGTGCATCGATGGACTTGGTATGATTATGACCAGGGATTATTCGGTGTAATCATGACCGTAATGTTACAAATGATGTGGTAAAAGTCCTCATTGGCTCGTAATGCATTGATGGACAGTTGTTGGCATGATCATGACCATTGATGAATACACAAATATCCTTGGCCCGTAGTGTATGGAATTTGTGGTCGTGACCCTAATGAATATCCTTGGCCGTAGTGCAGGGATGATGTGGATTATTTATTAAGCTGAGTCTCAGCGATAAAAGTGATGAAAAACTTTTTAAATCATAAAAGATGGTAGATTCTATTCTCTACTTGACTCTTTTAATAGATTGCTTGATCTGCTGTTGTTAAACCTGATGTTGTTATATTTTATCAGCTTAATACTGTTGAAGGCTGACGATAATTTATTCTGCATTATCTTAGTCATAATATTTCTTACTGGGCTAGTTGAGCTCACCCTTTCTTTCACTGTTCTCTTCAGGAAATGAGAACATAGCAGGGACTAGTCGGGGAACGGAGTGACGGTCCAGAGGATAGCATTAGTAGTCCTCACTATTCTGTGAAATAGTGTATTAATAACTGTAATGAGGACTCTTTTTGAGTTTGTATAATCTCTAGTAGACAATAATTGTATTCAAACTCACAGTTATGTTTTGTCGTATTATACACGACAGTTGTATTAGTAAGTTATATTTGAATTATGTACCATGTATCTGACGACCCAAGATGGGTGATGTATACCTAATTTTGGGGGCGTCACAAAAATAGTCTTTAACCATTACTAGGGAAGGGCAAGATGGTCTTTAAATCATCTAAAGGAAATTTCCTAAAAATTTCCACATATAACATATTGGTTATAATCAATTTTCTTTAAGGACAAAATTGTCATCTAATTATAATTAGGAATTTTCCTAGAATTTTCCTTCAAGGATGTCATGGTCATTACAAAATTTCTCTTGGAGCAAAATAGTCACTTCCCCATTACTAGGAAACTTCCTAGCAATTTCCTTCCTAGGGCACAAAAGTCATTAAAAATGTTCTTTTGGGCAAAATAGTCATTTCCCAACTTCTAAGAAATTTCAAAAAAATTCCTAACCATCATCACCAATTATCACACCCTAGTGGGGCCCAACATACTTGACTTCTCCTAATTTAATATTTTTGAGTTCTATTAAATTATCATTTAAGACATATTCTTAGCATATTATCAGAATATTCTTTATTCCTTAGCATATTACTTAAGATATTTTCTTAAGTTTCAAATCTTAAGTTTTTCAACCCTAAGATTTTCCTAACTCGCACAAGTCTCCCTTAACTTTCATAATTCACTTCTATACTTTATTAAGTTAGCAAAATGTTCATTTTGCCCTTTCGTACAATTGATTATGGTTTAATTTCCGAGCTATGTTGGTAACCTGATTTCTTTTTATTTATCTTTATATAATAAATAAATATATGCACATATTTATAATATATGTATCTATTAAATCACATACATATTCTACACAAGTCACAAAGTATTTAATATATGGATAAATAATTAATGTGACCTAATGTTCTTGTATGATTAATTTAATTAATCATTTCTCTTGCTAAAATATATATAGCACATCACTAAGTATATATATATATATATATATATATATATATATATATATATATATATATATATATATATTGTCCGAATCTTAAGCTCACCCCCCTTTAGTGACGGACCGTGCGACGATTCGGTCTGTCGCTATATGTTTGGTCCATCGTTATATGTTATCCGTCGCTATATGTTGTCCGTCACTAAAAGCTAAGACGACGGTTCTATATATAGCGACAGACCTAATCGTCTCACGGTTCGTCGCTAAAGGGGAGTGAGCAAGATAAGGGGTGAGCTTAAGATCCGGACCGTATATATATATATATATACACACACATACACTTACACTTTAATTTATCCTTATAATATCTCTTCATTTGAAATTTATTTTCTTAATAACTTTTCTCATACATTATTACATAATCTCTTTCACTATTTAATTCACATAAATTTAAAGGTATCCTAATACCTTATTCTTAATATACCTCCAAGTATACATATAAATCCATTCTAGTATTTTAAATATTTTAACCCATTTTTTGTCTACTCTTTCAATTAATAAACAAATAAATCATTTATTTTCACTCTAAGTTTTAAGCTTTAACCTTAATTTAATCATTCAAGATCTTATAAATTTTCGAGTTGTCACATTATATTTGGCAAAACTAATATTTATCTCATTGTACTTGATACCCTTTATGGAATAACCCACTAAACTTTTTAAAAAATTATGTTTTTTGTGTAAACAAGTAATACATATATTTAATCCTTCACACCTAATTAACTCAAACAAAAATATATAAAAAACTAACACGTCTGATTAATTTCAAATGAATTGATTAACCCCATCACTTACTCAAAATAAAATAATTAGTCAATTAACTACTCAAATAAAATAATTGACTACAATTTTATTTTAAAAAGGATAATATACTAAAATAGCATAATCTAATATATATTATATAAAACTAGAAAATCTCAATTGGAACAACCTATGTCAAGTGAACAATCTTAAATTTTGGGATATTTCTTCATCCTATTACAGGCAATTCAAAACCGATAATGAAATTTTTCTTTAATTAATTCACCATCTTAAGTAATCAAAAATTGTAAGAAAAATAAAAAAATATTTTCCCAAAGGATCAATCTAGATTCGACACACCAAATCGTTCCACCATCTACTATATATATACATATGTACATATATTTCTTCGAAAGAGTTATCAATGATCTGGTACAATAGCAGAGACGTGAAGGCATCATCGTAGCTCACAAAAATAGAGTTTGACAATAATTTTGTAAATCTAGTCGAGGGTCGAGGCGATAAAGACTTTTTCCTTCTTTATCTTCTATAAAAGGAAGTAAGTTAAAACACAAATTTGAGTTAGGGATAGAATTTTAAAGTATGGAGTGCTCTGTTGAATCCGGAGCGTCAAGTTTAGTCAGAAAAGACTGTAAACACAAAATGTGTCGGGGTTGACTTTTTGGTGAAAGTCAACTGCTAACTTTTATGGAAAAAAGTCAAAATTAGAGTTAGGAGTGGAATCTTTAGATGCGGATTGGATATTTGAGTCCGGAACATCGAAATTAGTAAGAATAAACTGTAAACACAAAATGTGTCGAGGTTGACTTTTTGATCAATGTCAATAGTTGACTTTTATGGAGAAAAGTCAAACTTAAAATTCGGTGATGAATTTAAAGAAATGGATATTTCCATGACGTTTGGAGAGTCGACTATAAACTTGAAAATTTGATTTTTCGGGTCCGAAAGTCGAAGACAGGATTAAACACACAAAACGAGGAAATAAAAGCGGGACCCAAAAGACTAAAATCAGCTAGATTTCCGGCACATGGGCAGCCCACCTACTCCCCAACCATTCCCACTAACTATCACCTAATCCTACCAACTCCCCAACCATTTTACTTTGTTAAATAATTAAATGAAAAGAAAATAAAAAAGCATTCTTCTCTCACACTCCCACACATACCCGCCCCTTAGAGAGAAAAGAAGAGAGAGAAGTCAGCCATGGAAAGAGTGGAAGAAGATGAGAGAAGAAAAAGAAAGAAGAGGAAGAAAGAAAATGAAGAAAACTTATTAAAGGTAATTCCTAAACATAAATCGATAAAAATATCTTTGATAGATTTCTTCTAAAATCTGAAATGCCTACCATGTTTATGTGTTTTGTTTATGCCTCAAGTGGTGGGTAGCCATGGAAGCATGGAAGAGGAAGCCAAACAAGAAAACAAGAAGGTATAAGAAGTTCTAACCCCAAAACTAAGTTTATAGTTGTTTAGTCTTGTTTTCATGGGAGTTTGGTGGAACTAATCGTGGATCATGGTAGATCCTTTAGTTTAAGAAGTATTAGGATGTATTATAATGTTTTATGCTTGGATGTGTTCATTTTAAGGGTTGATGAGCTTGAGCAAAGAAGAAGATCAAAAACAATTTTTGGTACAAAAAGCCCTAAATTTCAGTCCACTTTGGACCTTCAACATTTGAAATCTACAACTTATTTTTGAGATCCTTCAAAGACATGTGTTAGATACATGAGATATCTAATATCTCCAAGTGGAATCACTGAAAAATTCCTTGTAGATTTCTGTATGGACAGTTTTTAATAAAGTAGGCAAAATCTGGAAATACCAAAAAGCAATCTGTCCAAATATTTCCAGGGGAATTTTCGACCATTTAATTTTTGAAATAAATTCAAGAATTTTGGGGCATGAAATATATATGATATAAATAAGCTCCTATCCAAATTTGAGCTTATTCAGAATTAAATCGAGTGAGTTATGGCCATTTCAATTATAGGATTTTTTTTACAAAAACGGCTATAACTAGAGTTCTATAATTCTGATGACCACGAAATTTAAAATGAAAGTTCATATCAATATATGTAAGATTCTGTAAAAAATTGGGAATTTTTTGAGTTGAGCATGATATAACTAATTTTGCTAAGTTACGAACTAAAATTGGCTTTTGAAAAATATTTAATAAAAAGGAAAAATTCCAGAAAAATTATTTTTGTGTAAGGAATATATGTATATATGTATGGAAAGAAAATAGAAAAAAAATAAAATGATTAAGGAGGCTTAATGGTGGAATTAGGCTTTTAAAGGATTAAAAACTAATAATTACCTACGAATCGGGAATCGTCGAGATAATTTTTATCGACTAGAGTATGTCGACATGTGACATATGAAACTATGAAAAGGTCACATAATTTTATGTGAATGTTATAAAAATGATGTTAGGGGATGTGTACGTTGGTATAAGTCAAAAAGATAATTTTTAATAAATGTGGTAGTTATGGACAAAAATGACCTATTTAAAAATAGGAAATAAAGTTAAAAATTTCAAGAAAATTATTTTGTGACTAAATGATTATATATTTAAGTTTTTCAGGAGATATGAAAATAATAATTTGATTAGGTATTTTAATACCTATGAATGCGTTAAGAATAAATAAGAAAATTAAGTTATATTAAGTAATAAAATTCTATAAGGTGATTTTATTGACTAATAATCATTAATATGATGTATAGAGACTTTATGAGGGTAATTTGGTCATTTTTAATAAAATGATATAAGAATGGCGCAATGTGTGTGTTAAATAAATTAAATAGTAAAAGATAAATAATTAAATTAAATTGTTTATAAATGATTAATAATATTAGTAAATTATTAAAATATTATTAAAAGATTAATAATATTAGTAAGTGGTTAATAATATTATTAAATGGTAAATAATATTAGAAAGTGAATAAAATATTATTAAATGATTAATAATTTTTGTAAGTTATTAAGATATTATTAAGTGATTAATAATATTAGAAAGTGAATAAAATATTATTAAATGATTAATAATATTAGTAACAGATTGAAATATTATTAAATAATTAATAATATTTGTAGAGTGATTAATAATATTAGACGAGAGTTTAAGAATGATTATCAGATTTAATTACGAGGTGATGATTAACCTAATCAATTAAATTCTCATGGAGGATGTAGGTTATCATTCGAAGGAAGTTTTATGTAAATAAATCAAATGGATAATAAAGTGTTCTAGTAAGTCTTAAACAAATGATTAAAGCATTGTGTATCAAGATTTAAAAAGGAAGAATGATGAAAAGTAAAGTAGAATTAACATAAATGACTACCAAGCATTATTATGTGGCTAATGGTGGTTATATATACCCTTAATCGTGTAGGACAATGGAAGGATAAATTCTCATAACCGCGCAAGGAAGGCTTCGAGGCAAGTTCTTCAGTTACTTGCTCTTATGTGATAATGTGTATTAAACTAGGTTTACGGTAGTTATTGATATATGTTGCTTTATGTGAAATCGTTGATTACATGAATGTTATGTGACTAAATGCAAAGTATGGAATTTATGAAGTATGGGTTAAATATACAATATGAAGATTATATTGTATTTTATGATAAGTATTATTCATATAAAGATGTATATCAAGAAATGTATGATGCATATATAGATGTATGAAGCATGTGTAGATGCAATGACTAAAAATTTTGATGCATGAATATATGAAATTTGTATGCTATGTGAGGCATGAAATGTGTAGACCGTTAGACTTGCTAAGCCGTCGTGCTCTACCTTGGAAATAAATTTTACAAATTAAAGTCGATATAAACAGATGACCATAACGTCAGAGGATTCAGGATATATATAGATAAAGTATCACGAGAAGAATTAGCGATTAAAGATGGTTGGTGTAATTTCTTTAGAGTATTTATATTTGGTAAGACTTTATGCCAAAACACTTAATGATGAAGTTTCTAGCTAAGCTAGAAGAATGTTAATATTATACATTGTAGTTATGTAGTTGAAGAACACAATACATAAGAATATTAAAAAATTTGGATTATGAATCCATGTAACAATATAAAACATATTGTTTATAGTTTAAGATGTATTAGTAGATCAGGAATGATCAACAAATGTAATAACCGATTGTAAAGGTTATAAATTCTAGAACAGTAGGGAGTAATGTATTAATTGGTATATAAGTCAAGTTGTGTTGAGTTATTTATGAATAAAGGTTGTATGTATTGAGTAAAGGTAGTACCGTGACGTACCAGGCCCAAGGTTTAAGGGACCTGGATTTTGGGGCGTTACAGGTTGATATTAAAGCTGATAGGTTATAAACCTTTAGTAGAAGTACCTTAGGCTATAGTTGTAGAGATAAGGCTAAAGATGATGATGAATAAACTTTGATAAAGTTTAAAGAGATAAGAGAAATTTTTTTGGAAATTCATTATTAAGTAAAGAAAAAAATAAAGAAGATTTAAAGAAGAATCTTTAAGAGCTATAAAGATAAGAATCCGGAGTTACCTGACTCCAGTAATAAAGATGAAAAGTGATAATAAATAGACGATGTCTATAAGATGAAAAGTGTAAAAAAAATCATAATAAAATATGATTAAAGAGAAGAATAAGAAGATTGTAATATAAAACGATCATAAAGATAAGGAGAAATAATTTCAAAATAAGATCACGACGTGATCAGATTGAATTGTTGAATAACATATGATATGTTAAACGATTAAGAATATATAGCCTAACGCTATAAAGAGAATGTACTATGGAATTGATCGATGTAAAATCGAAAAGAGTTGTAGATGATATGCATATTAAATAAAATCAGTATTGAGTAAAGAGAAAGCTAGGATTATGTGGGATTCCAACTGAGAACTCATGTGATATCTAAGTTGTACAAACCTTTGTATGGGCAGGGGTTTTGTGCTTGGTCTAACGACTACTCAGTTTATCATATTGATAATCGTTGAAATGTTGGTGTCACGCTATCAATATACCTATGGCGAGAAGGTGATTCTTTTCTCATATTTATATTTGATAGTTAGAGAATATAAGGTTAGGTGTGAGTTCTTAAAACTCATAATTATGGTAAGTTTGTGACTCATAATCGTATGTAATATTTTTGAACCCCTAATCGTATGGACAGTCCTTGATCTGGTCTTGGACTACATATTAATAGGACAAGTTCCTGAACTCATATTATTATGGTAAGTTTGATGAACTATACTGGCGTATAGAAAAGTTTTAGATTGTGAACTGAGAATTTTCAATATGATGAGCATTGGTGATGATAGAATTATTAAGCAATGGAGTATTGGAGAAAGTTGGAATTAATGGAGGAAGCATAGGTATTCCAAATCTTCTAGTTATGCTAGATTTCGAAGTTATTGACATCATGCTGATATTTGCATGTTTGTGTTTTAGAAAAATATGTTGGATCAATTTTTGAACCAATAAGTTTTTAAAAAGTTTTATTATTCATATGTCTATGCTAATTGTTTCGGCTAGACGAAAATGATTTGAAAAATATTAAAAAAATATTTTATATATCATTAATGCATTTAATGCAAATATGATAAACGATGGATTCATCAATGCAGATTAAACCTAGTGTTGGATGTGATCATAATATCGTCAACCCACTATGGTGTGATGTAGTATGATAAAGTCATAAAATGACAGAATCCTAGATCAACGAACTGTATAAATAGTGTGGTATCATGTCATCATAAAATAGCTTTCAGAATTTAAAGATAAATTAATGCCAATTGAATTAGCCAGTCAAATATTTTGATTCATGTTCGAATTGTTAGTATACGTCTAATCTAATTGATTCAGTTAGACAAATGTTTATGAAATTCAAGTATTCTTTGAGAACTTATCCCAGGCTAAATTGTTTTGGTGTGGAATCTTGTATTAAGTTTGAGGTGAACAACCCCGAAAAATGGGAATATACCAATTGGATAAAATATTCCAATCTAAGAACGCATATAGTCGTTTTGAAAACTAAGGTAAGATAGACTGATCACCTAACGTACCCGCACAGATAGTTTACTTTCTTTGTGATTGTAAACATACCTAGTAGAAAATCTTTCAGAGGTAGATTACCTTTTTTGTAATTGAAATAGGTAGTATGTAGTAATACCCCTAAACCACAAGGTTCATGGTCGTTATGACCCCTCAGGCCGATATGAAAAGTTTTCTTGAATAAAACTTTTTAGATTATTTATACTGCTTCAAAGTTATTGAACAATTGCAAAGACTCCTGAATGTTTAAAAGGATTGAACTCATTCGAGAGAAGTCATTGTAGAATGTGATGATAGAAGAGAAATTGTTAGAGGAGAAAATTGTAAAGGTTAAGTTGAAAACCTAATTTTGATCAATAGAATAAACAAAGATTAGTATGCTATAATTTCAAGGATAAAATTCTTAGAAGAAGGGGTGAATATGATAACCCAAAAATTTATGAAACTTGTCTCGAATAAATAAATAAAGGTTCAAAGAATAAAACCTAGATTATGATACTTGTCTCGAATAAATAAATAAAGGTATAAAGAATAAAACTTAGAATGAAAGTAAAGGAGTGATTAAATTTTTTAATAAAATCCTATATGGTTTAATACCTGAAAGAATGTAAAGAGAATTGATGGTGGATGATAGAAATATTTAAGGAATTGATACCTAAGATTAGCAGGTAATCAAGAACTAAAATAAGTCAGATCAGACTTGGGTTAAGAATAGAATTATATCCATGAATGAGATAACAAGGGATAAAGGAAATAGAGGGAGATAATACCTATGATGAGGTAAGTTGATGAAGAGAAATTGTGTACGGGTTTAGTAATAAACTAAACTAGAAAGTTGCAGTAATACTGATTCCAGTATGAAATTCTTATAAATTAGAAGAAAATAATAACTAAAGGATGAATAGATAAATCTATATGGTTAATTAAGCTAAGTTAAGTAAGAAACAAGATAAAACTATGTTATAAATTAACATAGCTTGAATGATGGCCTTGACTGACAAGTGAAATAAATAAAAATCAATAAATAATTAGCTAGTATGATTAATCAATAAAAATGAAGTAAGTTAAAACTCAAAATTTGAGTTATGGATGGAATTTTGAAGTACGGACTGTTCTGTTGAATCCGGAGCGTCATGTTTAGTCAGAAAAGACTGTAAACACAAAATGTGTTGAGATTGACTTTTTAGTCAAAGTCAACAGTTGACTTTTATGGAGAAAAGTCAAAATTAGAGTTAGGAGTGGAATCTTGAGATGCAGATTGGATATTTGAGTCTGGAACGTCGAAATTAGTAAGAATAAACTGTAAACACAAAATGTGTCGGGGTTAACTTTTTGGTCAATGTCAACAGTTGACTTTTATGGAGAAAAGTCAATAGTTGACTTTTATGGAGAAAAGTCAAACTTAAAATTCAGAGATGGATTTGAAGAAACAGATGTGTCCATGACGTTGGGAGCGTCAAATTTAGTAGGAATCGACTATAAACTTGACAATTTAATTTTTCGGGTGCGAAAGTCGAAGATAGGATTAAACACGCAAAACGAGAAAATAAAAGCGGGACCCAAAAGACTAAAATTAGTTGGATTTCCAGCACATGGGCAGCCCACCTACTCCCCAACCACTCCCACCAACTCTCACCTAATCCTACCAACTCCTAACCACTCCCTCTCCTAAATGTTATTTTACTTTGTTAAATAAATGAAAATAAAATAAAAGAGCATTCTTCTCTCACACTCCCACACATACCCACCCCTTAGAAAGAAAGAAAAGAGAGAAGGCAGCCATGGAAAGAGTGGAAGAAGAGGAGAGAGGAAAAAGAAAGGAGGAAGAAAGAAAATGAAGAAAACTTATTAAAGGTAATTCCTAAACTTGAATCCATAGAAATTTCTTGGATAGATTTCTTCTAAAATCTGAAATTCCTACCATGTTTATGTGTTTTGTTTATGCCTCAAGTGGTGGGTAGCCATGGAAGCATGGAAGAGGAAGCCAAGCAAGAAAACAAGAAGGTATTCTAACTCCAAAACTATGTTTATAGTTGTTTAATCTTGTTTTCATGGGAGTTTGATGGAATTAATCATGGATCATGGTAGATCCTTGAGTATAAGAAGTATTAGGATGTATTATGATATTTTATGCTTGGATGTTATCAATTTAAGGGTTGATGAGCTTGAATAAAGAAAAAGATCAAAAACAGTTTTTGGTACAAAAAGCCCTAAATATCAGTCCACTTTGGACCTTCACCATTTGAAATCTACAACTTATTTTTTGAGATCCGTCAAATACATGTGTTAGATACATGAGATATCTAACATCTTCAAGTGGAATCACTGAAAAGTTCCTTGTAGATTTTCGTGTGGACAGTTTTTAGTAAAGTAGACAAAATCTGGAAATACCAAAAAGTAATCTGTCCAAAAATTTCCAAGGGCATTTTAGGCCAATTAGTTTTTGAAATAAATTCATGCCTTTTGGGGAATGAAAATATATGATATAAAGAACCTCATGTCCAAATTTGAGTTTATTCCGACTTAAATCGAGGCCATTTCAATTTTAGGATTTTTTGATAGAAATGACTATAACTAGAGTTCTATAATTCCGATGACCACAAAATTTAAACTGGAAGTTCGCGTTAATATATGTAAGATTCTGTAAAAATTGGGAATTTTTGGAGTTGACCGTGATATAGCTAATTTTGCTAAGTTACGAACTAAAATTTGCTTTTGAAAAATATTTAATAAAAAGGAAAAATTTCAGAAAATTTATTTTTGTGTATGAAATATATGTATATATGTATGGAAAGAAAATAAAAAAATAATAAAATGATTAAGGAGGCTTAATGGGGGAATTAGGCTTTCAACGGATTAAAAACTAATAATTACCGACGAGTCAGGAATCGTCGAGATAATTTGTATTGACTAGAGTATGTCGACATGTAACATATGAAACTATGAAAAGGTTAATCACGTAATTTTATGCAAATGATATAAAAATGATGTGAGGGGATGTGTACATTGGTAGGGGTGGGCAAAATTTTCGGTTTTTTCGGTTTTTGGACGAACCGGACCGGTCCGAACCGACCGGTTCGGTATAAATATAAACCGGTCCGGTTCGGTATAAAAAAACCGGTATATACCGGTTTTTCGGTACCGGTTTCGGTCCGCCACTTTTATGGTTCGGTATATACCGAACCGAACCGGTATATACCGGTTTTCTATTTTTTATTATTATTAATAATTTATTAATAATAATAATAATAAAATATTGATTATAATAATAATAATATTAATAAAAATAATAATAATAATAATAAAAATAATAAAATATTAATAAAAATAATAAAATAATAGTAAAAATAATAAAATAATAATAAAAATAATAATTATATTAATTTTCGGTAAAAACCGGTACCGAACCGGTACCGAACCGGTACCGCCGGTTCGGTAAACCGGTCCAACCGGTACCGGTATCGGTATCTAATTTAGACTGAATTCGGTAACCGGTTCGGTCCGGTTCGGACCGGTTCGGTCCGGTTAATTACCGGTGCCCACCCCTATACATTGGTATAAGTCAAAAAGATAATTTTTAATAAATGTGGTAGTTATGGACAGAAATGACCTATTTAAAAATAGGATATGAAGTTGAAAATTTTCAAAAAAATTATTTTGTGACTAAAATATTATATATTTAAGTTTTCTGGGAGAGAGGAAAATAATAATTTGATTAGGTATTTTTAATACCTATGAATGCATTAAGAATAAATAAGAATATTAAGTTATATTAAGTCATAAAATTCTACAAGGTGATTTTATTGACTAGTAATCATTAATATCATCATTAAGACTTTATGAGGGTAATTGGTCATTTTTAATAAAATGATATAAGAATTGCACGATGTGTGTGTTAAATAAATTAAATAGTAAGAGATAAATAATTAAATTAAATTGTTTATAAATGTTTAATAATATTATTAAATGATTAATAATATTAGTAAATTATTAAAATATTATTAAAAGCTTAATAATATTAGTAAGTGATTAAAATATTATTAAAGAATTAATAATATTAGTATGCGATTAAAATATTATTAAATGATTAATAATATTAGAAAGTGAATAAAATATTATTAAATAATTAGTGATATTAGTAACTCGTTGAAATATTATTAAATGATTAATAATATTTATTGAGTGATTTATAATATTAGACAAGAGTTTAAGAATGATTATCAAATTTAATTACGAGGTGATGATTAACCTAATCAATTAAATTCTCATTCGAAGGAAGTTTTATGTAAATGAATCAAATGGATAATAAAGTGTTCTATTAAGTCTTAAACACGTTATTAAAGCATTGTGTATCAAGATTTAAAAAGGAAGAATGATGAAAAGTAAAGTAGAATTAACATAAATGACTACCAAGCATCATTATGTGGCTAATATTGGTTATATATATATATCTTTAATCGTGTATGACAATGGAAGGAAAAATTCTCATAACCGCGCAAGGAAGGCTTCGAGACAAGTTCTTCAGTTACTTGCTCTTATGTGATAATGTGTATTAAACCATGTTTACGGTAGTTATTGATATATGTTGCTCTATGTGAAATCGTTGATTACATGAATGTTATGTGACTAAATGCAAATCATGGAATTTTTGAAGTATGGGTTAAATATACAATATGAAGATTATATTGTATTGTATGATAAGTATGATTCATATAAAGATGCATATTATGAAATGTATGATGCATATAGAGATGTATGAAGCATGCGTAGATGCATTGACTAAAATTTTTGATGCATGAATATATGAAATTCATATGCTATGTGAAGCATGAAATGTGTAGACTGTTGGACTTGCTGAGTCGTCATGCTCAACCTTGGAAATAAATTTTGTAGAATTAAGGCGATATAAACATATGAACATAGCGTCAGAGGATTCAAGATACATATAGATAAAGGATCACGAGAAAAATTAGTGATTGAAGATTGTTGGTGTAATTTCTTTAGAGTATTTATATTTGGTAAGATTTTATGCCAAAACACTTAATGATGAAGTTTCCAGCTATGCTAGATGAATGTTAATATTATACATTGTAGTTGTGTAGTTGAAGAACATAATATAGAAGAATATTAAAAAATTTGGATTGTGAATCATTGTAACAATATAAAACATATTGTTTATAGTTTAAGATGTATCAGTAGATAAGGAATGATCAACAGATGTAATAATCTATTATAAAGGTTATAGATTCTGGAACAAAAGGGAATAATGTATTAATTGGTATATAAGTCAGGTTGTGTTTAGTTATTTATGAATAAAGGTTGTATTTATTGAGATGAAGGTAGTACCGTGAAAACCAGGCTCGATGTTTAAGGGACTCGGATTTGGGGGCGTTATAGTGTAAGCCCAAATTCTTTGAAGGCTTAATCATGAACATAGTGGTATTTCTTGTAGTCAACTATATTTAGTCCGTTTTTTTATACATTCACCTTTTTGCACTTTCTCTCTCCAAATCCTTTATTTTCTAAATTTTTATGACACTATATAAAGTCAATTGTCAAATAAATCATGTAAATAGCTTGTTTGTAATTTTGGGGAATCTATGGATGGTAACATAATCTATATATATAATAAATAGTACAAAATCTTATCACAGCCCTACATGATGGTCCTTAAATCCTGAGATATAACAATAAACCCTAAATATAAATAAAATTTTATTCAACCCTTAAAAAAACTTTAAATATCTATCTCACCAAATTAATTATATATCCTTGCAATCTTCAACCTCTTAAATCTTTTTGTCACCAAAAAATTCGTAGCTGGAGGTACCATGGTTACTCCTCTCTTTCAATTTTCAATTGTCATAGTATATATGTTGTATGTGTTAAATGTATTTAGTGTTGTTTTCTCTTCCTCTCTTTCTCTATATTGTAAAACTTTTGTTTTGTGTTGATTGTGTTTCTTTATTTTTTTCAGACAATAAACTATGTCGCATGTTAAGTAACCAACTCATTTAAAAGCTAAAACTTATAAATAGAAGGCCAACAATATATATTGTGCTAATTCTCCCCATCCCCACCCTCGAAAAAAAAGTGCAACTTTATAGAGAATAGATAAATTTAAGTGCATTTGCTATATTAAATTAATATAAAGACAACTGTGCCGTCGAGAAGATTTGAACCCAAGACCTTGTACATCCAAATCTATAAATGAAGCCGGACGAGATAGCGATTATCCTGCGGGCTAGGTAACAATTAAATTCACAGGTAAAGTAGCAAGAGATTCATCGGAAAAACACAGAGAAAACTTATCTAATGCTTGAATTTATATTTTATCAAAGTTATTGAATTCAACCCACAAGCCAGGTTTATATAGCTAACAATACTTTATGCCCAAGTTATAACCCTCTGCCCAAGCTATAACTTCCTGCCCAAGCAGCCTAAGCCCTAACAAAATCTTCCTAGAGATATAGTAACCAAATCCTAACAAATTTCCTATACTAATTTATGGAAATAAAAATAACAACTTATTATCTATTACCATAAAAGAACAAAATAAGAATAATACTAAATAAACTTATCTGTTGAATTAGTGAAATCAGGACGACACAAGCCTGAAGACGTCCAATCTCCCAAAGCTAATACTCTAGTCTGAAGCCGAAGGCGTCAATGACCTCCTCATCTGCGAAGATCATCAAACTCATGATATTTCAAGGCCATCAACATTTTTTCTGATAGTTCAGACTCTTTTGTAACGCCCTTAAATTCGGATATCCATTACCTCGGACCTGGTGCGTCACGGTACTATCTTCATCTGATTACTTATAACTTCCATTCATAATATAATGAATACAACTTAGCTTTGATACCAATTAATATATTAATTTCTTTTCATTTCCAAGATCTATGAATCGATCCCAAAACGTTAATAATAAATTTTCAATCATGATTATAACCCTTCATGTCTTTACATCATATTCGATGTTGTACTTAATGAGATGCGGAATAATTAAAACTTTTATGAATTCTTTATTCATTTCTCTGAATCACAACCTTCATCTTTTACATATCTTTAAATCAAATTTATTCTATGATTCGATTCATCAGAGTTACATTATAAAATTTATATCTCAATTAAATATTCTTTATATATCGAATAGCACGACTTTACAACTCTACAAGAGTTAAACAACTATCAAGTACATCATCTAAAACCTAAAACATGGTTCAAAATCATAACTTTAGATAAACAAATCAATCTGCTTGTGATACTATTAATTAAGCTCTATCAATTAAGTAGCACATAACTTTACCGTGAGTACTTAACCTGTAAAAGTGGTTATTTGTAAGGGTGAGCTTGACAAATCAGCAATTCTAATAGTTTTCATGCATCACATATCACATAAAACCATGTGCAGTTTATACAATCATAATTATTTAAACTCAATCCGCATGTTGCTTCTCACATAGCAAGTATAAAGATTAACTTCTTAAACATATAATCATAGAATAACTTTCAAATTTCATATGTATCTCATATGCATTTCATATATAAATCAACATTCTCATGGCAAAATATAATTTAACCAACAATTATCAAATTCATATAACAAATAGGAACTGAAAGACTTGTCTGACTCGTAGGTTATCAACTACAACTTAATTGTTTATAGCTATCTGTACTTCGTGTATTCCTACACAATTGTATAATCATGGATTCATATCCATTAGTCATATACATCCATACATTCTCAATGTAATAATAAATGTGATATTGTTCTCTAACTTGGTTTTTAAAAGCTTCACTTCACTTTCTTATCATACTCTTAGGATAACAATGCATGTATAGGTATACCTTAACCACACATACTTCATATCAACCTTTATCACACCCTTGACTAGCTATGTGTTCGATACACATTTAAAATTTATAGATGCGTGATCTACATCATTCTACATTTTGCAAACCTTAACAAATCTGGGTTTTATATAACCATCATACCAATGAATGTTTAAAACAACATTGAGACTCTGTCTTATATCTTAGAATAGTATTATATGCAAGCTACCAAAATCAAAAAGCAAATAAAATGTCAAGACCAACCTGCCCTGCAGCGTAGCTGCGTTGAGGTTAGGCTTGGGACTGGCGCAGCTGCGTTGTCCCCTAGCCAGACCAAACTTGAGCTTTTGTTTTCTTGGTTTCATTCCAATTTTTATCATTCCATATTAACACATATCAAGCATATATCTTAAAAGGTCTTAGACTTTCTTAGGGTCATTTCAAGTCCACATTTACACAATATGTCTCTAGTTGGAAATTTCCACAAAATTATGGCCAACTAAGTTCATGAAATCATAAGGCCAACTATGTTAACCATCTATTCATATGAAAAGGTCATTTAATCTATAATATGCACGCTCACAAGTATTCACATCATTTACACATAGCTAGTGTCGTTTATCACCTTAAAATATGTCTAAACTCGTGCTTGAATGGTTCATAACATACCCGACTAAGTGAGTACACATGGAGGTCATGTTTATTGATATAAGGAGTACTAGCTAGCATGCATGTCTTAAACTTCAGAATATGATCGACACAACGTTTATAGTACTTAGTTTGTAAAACATCCAAGTTTTCCTTCAAAAGTCGTTTTACCCAAACTAAAGTAATCTAATACATGCATATCAATTTGAATCACATTTCATGCATACCTATACCATATACACATGCTCACAAAGTCAGAACTTAACCATCATAAGTTTTATCAAGGTTCATTTGTAAAATTCCAAGTTTTCTTTTCAAAACACATACTAACTCATGACAAAACACACAAGGTAACTCTAACTACACTTCATGCTCATAATCCAGCCATATATCTATGCTATAAGGTCAGAATATACGATGCTAAAGGTTTTATCAAATCGGTTTTCAAAGGTTTGAGTTTCTTTTTAGAAAATACACATGAAAGTAGGCAAACCACATAATGCAAATGGACCTTACCCTACATGCTAGACTTATTTTGATGTAGGTTTAAGTCAAACTAACGTGTTAGAACTATCATATTACAACAGAAATTAGAATCTCCTACTGGTGCACGACGCAGCTGCGCCGGTTTGAATTGCAGAATGGGCGCAACTGCACCCTTCCTAAACAATTCCAACAGGGTCTCTGCTTCTGCAGAACTTAAAATCCATGCAAGAAATCCTTTATGTAACATGCTTAAACTAATCACATTGCTTCTACACGTAAACAACCAATTTGGTGACTCAAATTCAAACTTCATGTTATTTTCCATAATTTATCATGTTTAGCAAATTCCTTCACCACATATTCATTTCTGGACCAAATTGATCCATTTAACTTTCATTGTTTTCGTACTTAACCATAATAACAAACATCTAACAACAATTTATAGATTGCAACAAGTTTTAGTCATCAATTTTTGACTCACTTAGCAAGTATTTCATGACATTTCTAAGAAATTGTAAAACTTTGAAATCAAGAGCATATATATTAGCATTATTACCACTTGAATGCTTGAAATTGTTAACTATATAGCTCCTCAATTCTCCAATTGCTCCTCAATTTTACCTCACTAACTTTCTATAGCTAATTATCAGACAACTTCAACAAACTGAGTTGAGAAGGAGAAGACTCTATTTATAGAGAAAGTGTTACCCAATTTTGGGTCTTGCACATTGAATTAAACCAAGGGGAAGAAGAAGAAACCAGTGGATTGAGAGGATTTGGTAAACAAGTCAATCTTCCTCCATCCCTTACTTCATCATTAGCAGTTATCTAGCCTTTTTATTTCTCAGCAATTGTAGAGTTAGACCATTGGCCTATACACGGCGTGTTAAATGAATTGTGACTATGAATATGGGACAAGATATATTACTCCTTTACTTATCAGTAAAATGGACTTCATTTTACTAAGGTTAATTCCTTTTGGTCTCATTAAGTCAATTATAATGACTTAATATTACTACATTAAAACATGTATGCTCATATACATCAACACATATAATCATGTACCTCAGGTATACTGGGTTGGTCCAACGAATATTTTAATTGGGTTAAATATAATTCATTTGGGTACTCTCAACCCATTATTTCCTATCGCACATAAATATCTCAATGATTAATATCTATCATTTATTTCCTTACCATTAATTTTCTTTTAATAATTCTAATTAAACCTTAAGTAGGTTTAACTTTAATATTCATGTCACACAAGGCTCATTTATCCAAGCTCACTAGAGTTATATAACTCAAGCTTATTATACAATCTCATCAATTAGAAAAAATCAGGGATCTAGGCAATGTTTGGCTTTTCTCCAATTTCACTTTATTTAATATTCCTTTAATATAAAGTTTGGGTGACACAATTTTCCTTAATACTAGATTATTTAACTACCTTAAATAATTTTCACTACAAAAAAATAGGGCTTCAGCAACAACCAATTTTTGTTGCTAAATGTGTCAAATTTCGTTGCAAAAGGGTTTTGGCAACGACTTTAATGTCGTTGCGTCTTTCGTTGCGCAATGAGCATTGCTAATTGTTCCGCAATGAACATTTTTTTTTCGTTACCAAAAGTAATACATTTTGCAACGAAATTTGGCTTTCGTATAGAGACATCGATCCTTTAGCAACAAAATGTATTATTGCAGAATAATTAAAATTTCGTTGCTAAAAACCCCATTTTGTTGCAAAAGCCTACTTATTGACTACGAAATGAACTCTTTTTTTTTTGAAACGATCATGCATTTTCGTTGCAATTGACACCGTTTTGCAACGACATTTTTCGTTGCGGTAAATTATGAAAATTGTTGCCTAAGCTTGCTTTCGTTGTGGAATGTAAATTTTTTAGCAACGATTTTCGTTGCTGATTATATTATTTGGCAACGACATTATGCTGAATCAGCAACGAAAATGTTTGTTACTGATTATTTTTCAATAGCAACGAAAGTCGTCGATTAGCAACGACATAATATGTTGTCGTTTCTTTATATGTGCAACGAAAGTTGATATGATTTGCAACGATAAAAAATATTGCCTTTTATGTTAGTATTAACAACAATATCCTCTCCGTTGTTATTAGGTTAATTTTTCGTTGCCAAATAATATATTTTTAATGCCATTAGCAACGAAAATTTGTTGCTAAATGTATAAAAAAATCGTTGCTATATTAAAACTTGTTCAATGCTTTGGTAACGAATTATATTGTTGCCAAATCAAAATTTGACATTCTTTTTTGTGTACCTGGCTGGTTCAATGTCCCCATAGCAAATAATGAAAAAATACAAAAAACTAAAATATTATTAACTTAATAAAATCATCCACTACATAATCATTCATTATCTTTACAATTAACTATCTAAAGCTACCACAGTTCTTCAATCAAAGTAAATATCTACATATATAGAGAGAGTACACTTCATAATTTCGTCTCTTGTCTTCCGTAAACGTAGCACAAAAATTTGATACCCAGTATTGTAAGGCAGGTCGTAGAAGCAGTCTTCCTGCACATATTTAAAAATAATAGTAAGTCAGGAAAATGAAGCAAATAGGTCACCAGAGGCACTTAATGCCAAAATCAATACACAAAGACAATAGAGTTGCTACGTTGTACTAATATTATTAAACCAACAGACTACCCACAATATTTATTAAATGGTTGAGCATATAGAAAGATTCCAGAGTCCTTCAACTGACTAAATAAAATGCCTTAAACAAGATAACATGAAGTACATACTAGTTTGACAAACATACACAAGATGGTACCATGTGCAATGTGCATGTATAAGATTACAACAACTATGACAAAAATACACATGCTCTATGTGTCCAACTTTGAAGTAACTATTATGTGAAAAAAAACTAAATCTTCTATTACACTTGGCACACAGTTTTGTATGCCTATTAACACGGTCCTTGAAAAAAAAATTCATAGGGATTGCGAATTTTATTTCAGTGAGAAATTTGACACATTTTCTTTTCTATTTTCACTCCTGGAGGACAACTTGTCCTTCCACCTATTCTCTCTTCTCTATATAATTTATTTTTCTGTCCACAAAAAGAAAATAAAAAGAAGAAAAGATGGGAGCTCCACATTCAAGGTACATGTATAGATTAATGGAACTTCAAATCAAAATTTCCCAAAAGTATTGAGAAGTATTACGGTACAAGAAGATGTGCAGTTTAGGGGTCATTGGTACAACAATAAGTTTGTGCTGACATCAACTGTCGGAATCAAAGGGCTGCCAAATTGTGTACATCATGCCAAAGTTCAGGTCTATTCAGTATTCACAGGCCCTTCCTGAAAGCCTGGTTTTACTGGGATTAAAAGGTCACATATATGAATCAAGTTCATAGAGTGCAGTTGACACTTCAGAGAACAAACCACAGATTAGCTACTGGATTTTTAAAGTAATCAAGAACTGAGTTGCCAAAGAGATTTTCTCAAGGAAGGTCATACATAACTCATAAAGAAAGGCAAACCCCATGATAAAAATATGCACTTACAATTCCGTTATTCTCTGTACTGCGAGGTAGTGGGGGTAACTTTCCATTTGGAGAAGCTGAAACAAAATCATAATATTTAATCTGATTAATAACCCCTTTCATGCATCTCAAAGTAGAAACAGAATAGCACTTTGTAACCAGTATATTTGAATTATATATGATAGGTCGATCTTCAGCTCACCATCTACAACATCAGTTGGTTTCAAGCTATTCAACAAACTCATAATGAGATTCTGGTATTACAAGAGCAATTATAAAAGAACTCCATTACTTCTCATATCAACTTCTTCAGGCCAAACATCAATAGGCAAAAATCAAACGCTGAACCAAACAAATATGTAGAAGTCTTAATTACCTGTTGAATCGATGTCTGCTGAAAAAGGTTTTGAAGGTGGGGCATGAGAATTGATGCAGGTAAATTACTGTTGTTAACCACACAGTTTTGGAAAAAAAATCGATCCATTGCTGCACCAAATAATAGACATAAAGTTGGATTAATATTATTTTATCCCAAAAAGAGAAAAGTTTAAAGGCTACAACTAATCAATGCCCATCCTATCAATCTAGCACAACATGAAAAAAACATTGGTCATAAACACTTTATATACCTCTTTCTCCCCTTCAACAAGTACACAAACTACAATCACCTCAGCAACATAATTTAGGACACAGTAATTGTGCTATAGATGGAATAATATATACATATATATGTATATATATAAGCTTTTATGTGTGTGTGTATTTATATATGTATCTCACAGTTAGTAATAATATGTGTGCCATTGAATTCTTCACGCAATCATCTTTACCAGAAATCGAATTAATGAAACAAGAAAGGAAAAAAACAGAAAAAGTTATTTAGTAAGTAGAAGCATCTAACCTTGGTTCCCCAATAGGAGTTAACTGTTCGAACGATAAAAGATAGCATATTTATGAAAAATGTTTGATCTGAAAATTGGTCTGAAATTCGATGTTCCACTATTCCGGCAATAACCTGCATTGCAAGTGATATTATTGTTAAAGTCAAGTACATTGATAAAAGCACCAAAAATGTTAATTTTAAAATGCATCCAATAGTTAACTGCAAGAACAGTTCAAGATTGTAGCTATGACCATTGACATATAATTTTAGCATTAATAAACTATGCCGCATTTCTCTCTAGAAAGTAACCTTAGACAGGTATAACAGATGGCAAGATAAACCTCTGGCTTATCTTGGAACTTGAAAGGGGATCCAAAAAGAAAAAGACTAAAAAAGGTGGACTATATTACTGCAAGCACTTTATGGAATAGACTAAATGAAGTAGTTGCTGTCAGTTAGCAACACTTGGTCACAGCTCATGCACAAAACTACAAATCAATAAAGTAGCTATCAAGGTGCTTAATCATTTCAAAAATAAACTGGGTAGTGCTTTATATCAACATCTCATCAACAGTTGATCAATCTCATCTTTGTAGTATTTCCCTTAAAAATGTTCTTATTAGTTGACCTTGGTTCAGTGAACCACCTTCCCATAAACCTCACAAATATGGAAGTTGTGCCACAAGTTGTTGATGCCTGTCGGTTAATATCCTATGATTACAATGTATTATTTCATCTTTACAGGAATGACAAGAGAAGGTATTGTCATGAGTTATCAATGATTGATCTGGTTCAAAACCAAGGTAACCATATTACATGGAAATAGAAGCTTAAGTTGAGCATAAAGTACTAGCTCTCTACCTGATACCGGAGATTGGCTGATGTTCCAAGAAAGGCTCCATAGACTGCTGCTGTTTTGAAGATGGGTGATCTTTTATTCACTTGACTATTGACAAGGGTCGGATTAAGTATTTTGCGCATTACATACTAGATATTGGAGGCAACCACAACTCCAATGCTGGAAATAACACCCACGCTACCAAGCTTCAAGCCACCAATGAGCACTGAAGCAACTTTATGACTCAAATTCCAATCCTTCCCACAGCTAGATTCTTCTGAAATGCATTATTAGGAATGGAGCCAAGAAGACCCTTTAGTGCTTCCATGCTATCAGGTACGTTAGCCTCACCAGCGATTGAAAGAAACGATAATGTCGGAGCAGGAAGCCATACGGTAAAGAAATCAACAACAATTCCCCTGGTAGTGTCTGTAATAACATAATCAATCTCTTCAAAGAAATTTTCTTTACGCTTACCATACTGTGCTAAGAGCGTTGTTGTTATCGATATAGCTTCTTCTATGGCTAATCTATGTAGAAACTTGGAATCTGCTAATAATCTTTCTCTGAAACCCTGCATCAAGATAGCTACGGTCAACATATAGTATCTATTAAAATAATCTCTATTACCAAATAATATACATATTCCATCTCAAACACAAAATAACGAAGGGAAAGATGGATAATATGTCTTCTGAAAAACACATTTAACCTGGAAAAGGTTTAAAGATGAACATATGTTCGTCTTACGGACAATATTTGATTTACAGAAAACAAGTTTACCTGGAAACGATGAGTGAGTTCTGAAATAAGAAGATATTGCTCCAGATCAAAAAAATTTTGAAGTACTTCTGGAGATACCAGACCAAGATCAAGTCCTCTCTGAATGTCCTGAAAAGTAAGTTATAATGTTGATGTCAAGATTAATTCGATTGAAGTAAAAACATTCCATCTTGTATAATCGTTTTTAATTCAAACCTTATTCCAATAACATATTAATTTTTTAAAATAAATCACAAAATAATGATAAAACGTACAATAACAAAATCAGGATGTATTAAGCTTGATTAGGTAACAATAACTAGTAGCTCTAGGGAAAAGGTTGATTAGGTATTAAGCTTTTGACAAGGAAACGGTACCATGGAAACAAACCTGACCACATCTACAATAATTGCAATACGAAGTAGAAGGGCTTTTCATAAAGATGCAGTTGTAGGGGATATGTGTATTAAAAATAAATTCAACTTTTCTAAGAAGAAAGCATAAAGTTTATATACATTTAAAAGTAATCCAATTTTTAGAGAATTTCACTGTTACTGATGATACAATCACATCAATGATCCAAAAATATCAAACCCACAAAAAATCACCTAAGTCAATAAAAATTTTAAAAGGTATCACTTTGGGACGCCATATCAGCCATAAAGTCCTTAAATCAAATTTGTTACTAGTTAGCAAATAAGACCCTTATAAATCACTTATCTTATTCCCACATACTAGATGTTGGACTGGGGCATCACAAAGTTTCTAGATCTTTTAGTGCATGTCGGTCGCTAGATTATTAAATGAGGATGGTAAAATGTCACTGAATGACCAAATATAACAGCTCATAAGCATTTCATCAACAAAATGGGTAAAAGTAAACTCCAGGAAAGCAAAACTATGATGATACCAAGATACAACAGCATATAAGAAATTTTCAAACACCAACAAACACTCCAGGAAAGAAAGATTACACTAAATAAAAAAAGAAGATAGCTGACAAGAAATATGACAAAACTAGATATTGAAAGGACAAATGCTTCACTAAATACCTGGATTTTACAAAAAAGAAACTTGTCATTCTGACAAAAAGAGGCCATAAATCAGTTATTCCAGATGACTTGCATATGACTTGGTCCGTGAGTAACTTCTTTTAGATGGTTTTAAAAATGCACCTCACTAGAAAGTTAATGCAATGGATAAGACCTGTTCTGCAATATTCCAGGAAACAAGCAACCCTCTAGATATGTAAACAAACTTAAACTCAAAAACCCAACAAGGACTAAAGAGCAATAAATAGAGTTAGAGAGGGGAATAATTACATTTTCCAAGCGCTACAGCAATTTCATCTATGACATCTTTCGTCCCCAAAACCTTTCTCCAAACTGCATACAACCCAAAACACAAAAATAAAAATTCTTGAATCGAAATTACAATCAATTAGCACCATAAATTACATCAATCACTAAATTATTATAAAAATAGAGCTTACAAATCTCTCCACGCCGGAGATCAAGCGAAGCGATGACATTCTCTTCTGTGGAGACCACAACTCGCTTCCTTCCCGCCTTTTGAGTCTGAAACACTGCTTGCTTCACTTTTCCTATATACTGCTGATGCCTAAAAACATCAAATCAAAATCCAATTCAATAATCACAGAATTCAAAACATTAAGCTGATTAAACTGCTAGTACAATTAAACACGTATAATATTTTAATATACGCAGAGAGGAGAGAGAAACCAGTCCGTAAGTCCGACTTGATCTTCGTAGAGAGAAAAGGAGATGATTAAGGCGGATAAAAATAGTGGAAGAAAGACGAAAACCCTAATCGCCATGGCCATGGCGACAGATCTGAGGATGCGAGGTTTGTATGCAAGTGTTGGGGCTACTGACTGACAAAAAGCAGGGGAGAAATAGTTATAAACAACTGCCTTCGAGTTTCAACTAAAGCCGGCTTCAAACTCTCTTCTTTTTTTATTTTTTATTTTTATTTTTTATTTTTTATTTTTTATTTTTTATTTTTTACTTATTTATGTTATTATTATATAAATTCATGAAATCCAAATTACTATTGTATTTGTCTTTTTTTAATCTATATTATTATGTGAAATTAAGTTTAATTACACCTTGTAGTAAAATAATATAGATAGTGAGGCATGAGAAATAAAAGTAAATAATGATTTTTTTTGGTTTTATATATGACATGTATATCGGTCCTTTTCTCCGGCGAACCAAACAGTTATAATCATTATTTTTTTCGTCGTTATAACATACAAAATCAATGACTGGTGACATCCGTCGCTATAGTTCAAAAAATCGTCGCTATAGTCGGTTCGCTGTTTAAGATTCGTATATATATCTATTTAACAAAATATAACTGATTTTGAATTTCCTGTTCACCCTAATAAATTATCTGGACCGTCTAAAATTTGAAATAAATCACACCGTCTATATAGTGCCGGAGGCACGGGACACAACTAGAGGGCTGCTCAAGTAAATAAACTATAAATTTACTAGAAAGTTAATGCGGGATCTTCCTCGGAAGTTGGCACCACCATAGTCATCTTTGTGAACTGCAAACTCTAGCTTTGTAGCGCAACAGAGCTTTCCGAGAGTAAAACAGAGAAAAACCTTTACTTGGTGATAGACTGGAGAGTCATGTTATAAAAAACAAGGGTAGTAATATAAATCATTTCCCCCGAATTAAAACAGATTCCCTTTCCATAGATCTGTTACGTACATACATAAATGTACATAACTAATTGTGTGATAATAATAATAATAATAATAATAATAATAATAACAGTCATAATAATAATAATAGTACTAATAATAATAATAATAATAGTAGTAGTAGTAATAATAATAATAACAATAACAGTAATAATAATAGTAGTACTAATATTATTATTATTGTTATTGTTATTGTTATTACTTAATAGTAGTACTATTACTTAATAGTTATTATTATTATTATTATTAGTACTACTATTATTATTATTATTATTATTATTAGTACTGTTATTATTATTATTATTGTTATTGTTATTATTATTAGTACTATTATTATTATTATTATTATGACTGTTATTATTATTATTATTACTATTATTGTTATTATTATTATTATTATTATTATTATTATCTTAATTTAAGGCAACATTTTAATAGTCGTTGCAAAAAGTTGTATAAAATATGCGACGAAAATAAAAATTATTGCCAATGAATGTGGTCCATATTAGGCAACGAAATATAGCAACAAAAAAACTTTCGTTGCCCACGATGAGGAGAAATCAAGTGGTTAGAAATTTTTCAACGAATTTCTAACGAATTTTGTTTCCAAATTCTGCAACTACTTATGAATTTTGTTGCAAAAAGTGAAAGCCTGACACAATCTGCAACGAAGGACAAGTTTCGTTGCTAAACATACACTTTTAATAACGACTTATAAAGTCGTTGCCTGAAAAATCGTTGCTAAAGCCCCATTTTTAGCAACAAAAAAACTTTCGTTGCCCACGATGGCGGGAAAGCAAGTGGCCGAACATTTTGCAACGAATTTCTAACGAATTTTTTTTTCGCCAATGAATTTGCAACGAAATTTTGCAACAACTTATGAATTTCGTTGCAAAAAGTTGAAGCCTGACACAATCTGCAATGAATGACAAATTCCGTTGCTAAACATATACTTTTAGCAACGACTTATAAAGTCGTTACCCAAAAAATCATTGCTAAAGACCCATTTTTTTGTAGTGTTTACACTATGAAATTATAATCATGACACCTTTATTTAAAGTAATCATTTTCCTTAAAATAATTAGTATGTACAACACCAATATAATATAATATAATATAATTCCTCAATTCCTTTTCTTTCATAGTTTGTCCAAAAAAAATTCAGTTAGCCACATCTTAATGCATTAACTTAATATACCCATCTCTATCCAGTATTTAAATATATTGGTCCTTCAACTATCAAATCCTTTCATATATTACCATACTATGTAATATATTAAATTCCCATTTAATTAACATATATATTCCATTTTCTTTATGTTAAACACATATATTAATTCACCATCTTATGTACATGAATTAATCCTTTTTATTCAACTTACTATCATACCATTACTACGCAAAACTTTATAATATAATATTCCATACTATCACTTAATTAACTAATATTTATTTCAGGTTAATTAATTAATTCTCATTCAAATCATGTTTTGCTAACTTAATCTATTCATAGAAAACTTAATCACCAATTATAACTTTTATTACACATATGAGTAACTTACTCAGAACCTTCTGCAGACCGTCGCAATTACGCTGGTCATAAGCTTGGAAACGGCGCAGCTGCGCCATCCCAAGTTCAGACGCAGATAATTTCTTGCTTAGCAAAAACAACCTACCTTTCTAAATACTTAGAGCATGTTTCTGAAAAGCTAACTTATCATACTATAATCAATTTTCTCTTTGATTTCACAATATCAATTATTATTTCATCAATAATTTAGAGATTAAACTTCCCAGTTCAAGCTCTATTTTCTTTAATAGTCTAATCAACTATAAAAATCTCATATAAAATTCTAATTGCTTTCCACCAAACCAAAAAATTCAAAATATATAACACAAATATATTCTTATTCAAACCCGACATATCTTATAATAAGAATTCTATTTACTAAATTCTTATTTTAATAATTTCTAAAAATTCATGTTATTACATCTTCGGTCTCACACCCTCCTGCATCCCCGGGTTAGAAAGAACTAGCCCTCGAGTTCACAGTTATATTAGTAGATTACTCAAAACAAGGGCTCAAATGCTTCACGTTGAAAACGTCCGAAGTCCACAGATGACTAGGAATGCGCAACCGATAAGCATTGTCATTGATTCGCTGTAGAATCTCACAAGGATCGATGAACCGGAATACAACCAGGAATTATCATCGGGTCGGGTAATTCCCTAAACTCACATGACATTGTCTCATCAAATTTTGGCAACATATAAGAAAAAGCAAAATTCATAGCATTTGATGTGAAAAATAAGTATGGCGAAATATCAAACTCTTTAGCGACGCTAAAGGCATCAGTCCCAAAAGGATCTGATATCAAAGCAACCAAAGCCGTTCTGGCAACCAACAATTTTATAGTGTCACGAAGAGATGAAAGAGACCGTGTCACGGCTAGAAAAATAGTTGTTTCTACCTTAGAATCCTTAGGCAAGTCTTCAAAGCTTACGGGTGCAAGATGGAAATAATTTATGGCTTTTGGCAACGATTCGAGGACTGCGGTTTCAGCCTTGGGCGGCGTGCCGATGGTCGGAACTATGACGGTGACGGAAACATTGTGAAAGTTGACGAGACGCTTAGCAAACTCGATGAGTGGAATGAGATGACCCATTCCAGGACTGGGGACAACAGCTATATGGGGTGTTTGTTCCATTTTTGACATGGCTTATTTTTTGTGATCAAAAGGGAATAGGATATGTAATGGATTGTTTATAGTATCAAGGGGATTTGATTATTTGATTGTGTATATTTGGGTTGATTTGGTGCACATATAAAGAAGAAAGTTTGATGGTCCCTACTACATGGTGATGTAAGTACAAATGTATGTCTCCTAGTATTATTAAAGATAGTCTCCGAGTTAGCAAGTTAATTTTGGTTAATTGACCAAATAGAATATTGACACGCAAGTCGGAAGTGATCTCTTTGTCTGCATGTTAGCACTTTAAGTTTAAAAAATGTTTTCAGAGTTGCTTCCAAGTTTAGACTACTTGTTTTGGACATAAGAACTCCAGCATATTCTTCTATATTTTGAAATCCGATTAAGTGAAATTTTCACAGCAAGTACTATCATGAAATTCAATGTCTCAAGCAATTATATTTATTCTTAGTGGGTTATTATTAAAAAGATTTTCTATTCAAGAACAATATTTTTTAGATAAATTAGGAAAGTTGATATTTCTTTTCTTACCATGGACCTTGAAACTAATATAATATTCAGTATTTCATCTGTTTTAAAGTATATAATTGATCAATATTGACTTTTTGAAGTTAAACTGAGATACAATTTAAAGTTGATATAGATTAATATTAATATAGTTATGAAAATTCTAAACTACTTCAAAAATAATACTAATTCACTTTCTATAGTTTTTAAAAGTTAAATGAATCATATCAATTTTGAATATAAATATATCTTTTATTGACTTTAAAAAGTCAAACTTCATTTTATATTCACTATAAAAAATAAACTAATATTGACGAAACATTCTGTCTAAAATTCGAACGGATATACACTAGCCGGGATTTAGTCAGTCAAAGATACGGTCAAAAGTAAGTATATCAGACGGAATAAATTTTCGACCAATATCCTGTCGAAAAATCCTAGTTATGATTGACTTATTTCTGACTAAATATTCAGTCGAATTTACTGCTTTGACGTGTCACATTCCCACTAACTTAGTTCACCTTATTTCTGACAGAATTTCCGTCAAAAATATTAGCTTCCGTCGAAAATATTGAATTTTTAATATTATTGAATAAATTTATTACGACGAATTTTCCGTCAGAAAATATATATTTTGTCGAAAATAAGAATTCTTTATAAAAAAAATATTATTTTCAAGTTTTTAAACCACATTTTTGTACCTGTACAACACATACATTAATCTATATCTTATGTTCACATACAACGTAACTATAACAACAACAACAACAACAACAACAACAACATATATGAATATTACTTCAACAACAATAACAAATATAAACTAATTTTCTATAAGTTATACAAAAAATTGGTTAAAAGTACAATGATTTACAGAACTAAACTAAACTACAATGATTTACATCCAATTAAGCTAAACTAAAGTAAATAGATATAAGTTATTTACACTGATATAAAAAAATAAATCAAGTCAGTTGTAAGACCCCAAATTTTATGAAATAAAAGTATTCAATTTTTCTTATAATTTCTATTCAGTAAATGGTTAAATTGATAAAAGTTAAAGTTAAGGGTGGTATATGAAATTTTTTCAAAATACGCAAGTGGTTATAAAATATTCATTGTTGTCGGGGAATATTCGTTTGGTCGTGGAATATTCTTTTTGTCGGGGAATATTCGTACGACGGCGCAACCATTTGTGGGCCCCATAACAGAATAACTGTCGGATGAAGAAAACGACAAAATTAAGTTTTTATAAATAACGGCGTAATCACTGTTGAGTTACCTGATGGTTAAAATACAGTAATACGCGTTGTTGCACAGTAGCACACGGTATTGCATAGTATTTTGAATTATTGATCCTTACGTAAGAAGACACTACTCAATAATTGCTACAGGAGTTACTGTTCATTACTTTATTGATTTAATAATTGCTGCGTTGATATTTATATTATTATTGTTTCAATAATTGTCATTGCACAGTATTTTCCATTATCAGATCAATAATTCATATTATTTGAATAATATTATCAGATAACATTATTGGCAATGTCTAGAAAGTTCTGTCAAGGAGAGGTTTGGTCATCTAATTGCGCGCCAGTAAGGAGAAATCCTTATTGGAAAGCCCCCTCTATCCTGGGAACGGCCTGATTGTTAGTACTGTGATTCTGTAATATAATTTTTGAATAATTAATTATTGATTATTATGATAAAGAAAATATTTATTTTATGTGGATATAGATGGAGGAAATTTTTAATGTGACAATTGTTGAAAATTAATATTTTATCTTTTTCTGATAAAATAATTCATTTAAATATATTATTTTAGTAATATATTAACGGTGATATTTTTACAATTAATGTGGGATATATGAGTATATGAGGAGGAAGAGTATTTTTGTGGCATTAAATGTTTAACACATGTTTTGTGTGTCGGTGGACACAATTCTTGACCGAAAATTTATTATAGACTGTAAAATCGCCCATTTGTGGATTTCGGTCAATTTCTGTTTGGAATTTGGAAAAATTTTCTTCTGCAAAGTTGTAGAGAATTGAAATTCCTATGGAAAGGCGCGAGTTTCGAATTTTTTGATAACCGAGCTATTTTCTATGAATTGTTGAAGTTTCAGAAAATAAAATAATTTTTATTAAATTATATGGTGGGACCCACTTTTTGGTTGGTGTGGAATACACATGTGGGCTGCTATTTTTGTTCAAAGATGGCTGATGGCTTTCAAAATTGGTTGGTGTGGAATAAGAAAAAAGAAAATAATATTTTATTATTTTAGTCTTCTTTGGCGTTCTAACATTTTCCTATAAATAGAGGGCTAAGTTAGAATTGAAAATAACACCAGAAACAAAGTTTTCTCTCTTTCTCTCTCTATATTATCGAGCGTATTCTTGTGAGTATACTTTGAGTGTTGCTATACGGTGCAAGTTTCTGTCAGCACTATACCGAAATTCAGTCGGAAGTACGGTTATTTTGAGGTAAGGGATGTTGTTTTTTCTTAAATGATATTATCTTCTTCAATATCATTATGCCGAAATATTGTTCTAAACTTTTTATCAAATTTGAAACTTTTTCATGTCGGGGTTACTATTCACGAGTTACTATTCATGAGTTACTATTCACGAGTTACTATTCACGAATACTATTCACGAAGCGTGATGATGTTTTTGTGAAATTTCTATCTTTTGGTGTCGGAGTTACTATTCACGTGTACGGCACTATTCACGTATACGGCACTATTCATCGAAAAATGAAATTTCTTTTTTTTGTCCAAAATATCTATTTTGGCTACTATCTTTGATTGTGTGTATGTTTTGATCGTTATTTTTGAGTTCTATTTCAAAATCAGTTGTTATGAAGTATTATTGATCTGTTGTTTGATAGCCTTGACCCGTAGTGCAAAGATGAATTATTGATGAATATCTTTGGCCTATAGTGCAAAGATGACTTGTTGATGAATATCTTTGGCCTGTAGTGCAAAGATGACTTGTTGATGAATATCTTTGGCCTGTAGTGTAAAGATGACTTGTTGATGAATATCTTTGGCCGTAGTGCAAAGATGACATGTTGTTGAATATCTTTGTCTATTAGTGCAAAGATGAACATGTGTTGAGATGAACATGACCAACTGGTGATACAAATGAATATCTTTGACTGTAGTGCAAAGATGAAATTATTAGTATGATTATGAACAGGAAATGTGATTTGGTGTAACCATGATCTTTGATGTTTCAGGTAAAGACAGGTGATGTAAATTATCTTCGTCCTAGATGAGAAGAGGAATTTTTAAGCACACTTATGGTTATGAGTTATTCATATGATTGTGGAAAGGAATTGTTAATTGATGTTACAGGGATAAAATATTATTGGTGGACTTTTAATGTGGAGAAGATAATAGACTTTATAGTCTATTTGACTCTTTTAATGGATTGCTCGTTCCGCTGCAACTATGGTTGAAATTTTTATCATCTACCATATGTTCTAAATCTCTGATTTATTATTGATGAAGACTATTGATAATTTAATTATCTTTAGTCATGATATTCTTTACTGAGCTAGTTATGCTCACCCTTTTGCTTCACAATTCCTTTCAGGTAATAAAAGTGTAGCTGGGTCGAGCGGGGAATAACAGGGGAATAGAACGGTGGTCTATAGATGTTGAGGGTGAGGTGAATTCAACTTTGGAACGGTGTTTTGTCATACAAAATGTCTAATGACATACAACCTCGAGTCATCATAAGACAGGGATGTGCTCATCCACTTGCTGAGTATATTTACGAGCACTTCCTATATAATCTTGGTGTTTGTTTGAAGTATAATTCTCAATTTGAGAAAGTGGAGATAATGATAAATCAAGAGAAAGCTCACCATTGGGAAGAATATGATAGTAATCTTCTCATTTTTCTTTGGGGTATATTGGGTCAACCAAGGATAATTCTGTGGCCATATGATATCTATCATAACCTAAAAGCATGGCCTCCCATGTACGAAGGTTTCCTTGAGCACTTCCCAAAGATTTTAGTTTCTAAAACAGTTTTTGACTATACCTTTATGTAAGGTGTCATTGTGAGGTGTTGTCCACGGTTGGGACATGTGTCACATTTGGTATATATTTGTATCCAAACTCACAGTATATCTGTTGTTGTATTTTGCACGATAATTATTGTAATAAAGTTGTAGTTGTTTTCTGTACCATGTATTTGGCGACTCAGAATGGGTTGGATTGAATGAACCTATTTTGGGGTCGTTACATTTGGTATCAGAGCTTAGGGATATGATCTCTGGCGGAGATCGGGGAATAGGACTAGGAGTGGAGAGATGAGTAAATCCTTCACTAGTGTGTCCTACCTAAGCATATTTGTTGGTCAGTCATAATATCGGGATATTATGTGATATGTTAATTTGTTCAATTAACCCTTGTTTTGAAGCTGTATTCTAGAATGATATCTGAAATACAGCAGATGAGCATTGGAGAAATTATGATGAAAGGAAAGATGGAATCTGAAATGAAAGCAAGGTATTCTCAACTCTTTGAAATACCAGGTACGTAAATTTTGGGGACGAAATTTCATAAGGAGGGGAGATTGTAAGACCCCAAATTTTATGAAATAAAAGTATTCACTTTTTCTTATAATTTCTATTCAGTAAATGGTTAAATTGATAAAAGTTAAAGTTAAGGGTGGTATATGAATTTTTTTCAAAATACGCAAGTGGTTATAAAATATTCATTGTTGTCGGGGAATATTCGTTTGGTCGTGGAATATTCTTTTTATCGGGGAATATTCGTACGACGGCGCAACCATTTGTGGGCCCCATAACAGAATAACTGTCGGATGAAGAAAACGACAAAATTAAGTTTTTATAAATAACGGCGTAATCACTATTGGGTTACCTGGTGGTTAAAATACAGTAATACGCGTTGTTGCACAGTAGCACACGGTATTGCATAGTATTTTGAATTATTGATCCTTACGTAAGAAGGCACTACTCAATAATTGCTACAGGAGTTACTGTTCATTACTTTATTGATTTAATAATTGCTGCGTTGATATTTATATTATTATTGTTTTAATAATTGTCATTGCACAGTATTTTCCATTATCAGATCAATAATTCATATTATTTGAATAATATTATCAGATAACATTATTGGCAATGTCTAGAAAGTTCTGTCAAGGAGAGGTTTGGTCATCTAATTGCGCGTCAGTAAGGAGAAATCCTTATTGGAAAGCCCCCTCTATCCTGGGAATGGCCTGGTTGTTAGTACTGTGATTCTGTAATATTATTTTTGAATAATTAATTATTGATTATTATGATAAAGAAAATATTTATTTTATGTGGATATAGATGGAGGAAATTTTTAATGTGACAATTGTTGAAAATTAATATTTTATCTTTTTCTGATAAAATAATTCATTTAAATATATTATTTTAATAATATATTAACGGTGATATTTTTATAATTAATGTGGGATATATGAGTATATGAGGAGGAAGAGTATTTTTGTGGCATTAAATGTTTAACACATGTTTTGTGTGTCGGTGGACACAATTCTTGACCAAAAATTTATTATAGACTGTAAAATCGCCCATTTGTGGATTTCGGTCAATTTCTGTTTGGAATTTGGAAAAATTTTCTTTTGCAAAGTTGTAGAGAATTGAAATTCCTATGGAAAGACGCGAGTTTCGAATTTTTTGATAACCGAGCTATTTTCTATGAATTGTTGAAGTTTCAGAAAATAAAATGATTTTTATTAAATTATATGGTGGGACCCACTTTTTGGTTGGTGTGGAATACACATGTGGGCTGCTATTTTTGTTCAAAGATGGCTGATGGCTTTCAAAATTGGTTGGTGAAGGTTGGTGTGGAATAAGAAAAAAGAAAATAATATTTTATTATTTTAGTCTTCTTTGGCGTTCTAACATTTTCCTATAAATAGAGGGCTAAGTTAGAATTGAAAATCACACCAGAAACAAAGTTTTCTCTCTTTATCTCTCTATATTATCGAGCGTATTCTTGTGAGTATACTTTGAGTGTTGCTATACGGTGTAAGTTTCTGTCAGTACTATACCGAAATTCAGTCGGAAGTACGGTTATTTTGAGGTAAGGGATGTTGTTTTTTCTTAAATGATATTATCTTCTTCAATATCATTATGCCGAAATATTGTTCTAAACTTTTTATCAAATTTGGAACTTTTTCATGTCGGGGTTACTATTCATGAGTTACTATTCACGAGTTACTATTCACGAGTACTATTCACGAAGCGTGATGATGTTTTTGTGAAATTTCTATCTTTTGGTGTCGGAGTTACTATTCACGTGTACGACACTATTCACGTATACGGCACTATTCACGAATACGGCACTATTCATCGAAAAATGAAATTTCTTTTTTTTGTCCAAAATATCTATTTTGGCTACTATCTTTGATTGTATGTATGTTTTGATCGTTATTTTTGAGTTCTATTTCAAAATCAGTTGTTATGAAGTATTATTGATCTGTTGTTTGATAGCCTTGACCCGTAGTGCAAAGATGAATTGTTGATGAATATCTTTGGCCTGTAGTGCAAAGATGACTTGTTGATGAATATCTTTGGCCTGTAGTGCAAAGATGACTTGTTGATGAATATCTTTGGCCTGTAGTGCAAAGATGACTTGTTGATGAATATCTTTGGCCTGTAGTGTAAAGATGACTTGTTGATGAATATCTTTGGTCGTAGTGCAAAGATGACATGTTGTTGAATATCTTTGTCTATTAGTGCAAAGATGAACATGTGTTGAGATGAACATGACCAACTGGTGATACAAATGAATATCTTTGGCCGTAATGCAAAGATGAAATTATTAGTATGATTATGAACAGAAAATGTGATTTGGTGTAACCATGATCTTTGATGTTTCAGGTAAAGACAGGTGATGTAAATTATCTTCGTCCTAGATGAGAAGAGAAATTTTTAAGCACACTTATGGTTATGAGTTATTCATATGATTGTGGAAAGGAATTGTTGATTGATGTTACAGGGATAAAATATTGTTGGTGGACTTTTAATGTGGAGAAGATAATAGACTTTATAGTCTATTTGACTCTTTTAATGGATTGCTCGTTCCGCTGCAACTATGGTTGAAATTTTTATCATCTACCATATGTTCTAAATCTTTGATTTATTATTGATGAAGATTATTGATAATTTAATTATCTTTAGTCATGATATTCTTTACTGAGCTAGTTGTGCTCACCCTTTTGCTTCACAATTCCTTTCAGGTAATAAAAGTGTAGCTGGGTCGAGCGGGGAATAACAGGGGAATAGAACGGTGGTCTATAGATGTTGAGGGTGAGGTGAATTCAACTTTGGAACGGTGTTTTGTCATACAAAATGTCTAATGACATACAACCTCGAGTCATCATAAGACAGGGATGTGCTCATCCACTTGCTGAGTATATTTACGAGCACTTCCTATATATTCTTGGTGTTTGTTTGAAGTATAATTCTCAATTTGAGAAAGTGGAGATAATGATAAATCAAGAGAAGACTCACCATTGGGAAGGATATGATAGTAATCTTCTCGTTTTTTTTTGGGATATATTGGGTCAACCAAGGATAATTCTGTGGCCATATGATATCTATCATAACCTAAAAACATGGCCTCCCATGTACGAAGGTTTCCTTGAACACTTCCCAAAGATTTTAGTTTCTAAAACAGTTTTTGACTATACCTTTATGTAAGGTGTCATTGTGAGGTGTTGTCCACGGTTGGGACATGTGTTACATTTGGTATATATTTGTATCCAAACTCACAGTATATCTGTTGTTGTATTTTGCACGAAAATTATTGTAATAAAGTTGTAGTTGTTTTCTGTACCATGTATTTGGCGACTCAGAATGGGTTGGATTGAATGAACCTATTTTGGGGTCGTTACATCAGTACTATTACCGGTGTGAGGAGAATCATCGGAGGAGGGGGATCGACGATGCTGCTCTGGTATTTGAAAAACATCGACATCATCCCCCACTCACGATGAGCATCGTTAGCCTGCTCGGCATCACCAACTTGTTGATACAATTAAAAATATAATTTATTACTCCATAATTGAGAATTAAAATCACAGCTAAATGATAATTAAATAACATGCCGAATATACAACTTAAAATGAATCAAATATCTGAATAGTCGTGGACTGACTGACTCAACATCGACCCAAAATATATAGCTGTATAGTATACAATTTATGACAAAAAATTTTTTGAGCCTATAATTGTTGTTATTGAACAGAATAACTTATAACGGGTGAACTGTCACTATAGTCTAAAAAAATACAATTGTCTACTACACAATTATGTATATAATATGAGTATTAAGTGGTCCACTTTCGTATAAGAATCACTTGAAAATATGAAAAACAAACGTAGAAATAATGCTCCTTGTTTTAAATAAGGTTTCCTACCCAAAAGCCTGAAACAGTGCCATTACCTCCACCACTTTACAACCCCTAAAACCCTAAATTTACTCAATTTTCCGGCGCGATGAAGGGCATAGGAAGAAGAAGACCAGGCGGCGGCGGTGGGGGTGGAGGTGGTTTCGAAAGAATCCTTCGCGGTCATATAGAACAATCCTATAAGAACAATTTCACCACCGTCGACCAAATCGTCGATCACCTCCGGTCAGCTTTTCCACAATACAGCCGCCAGAAGCTCCAACCTTTCACCAGACACGTTCAACAAATCCTAGGTCGAATTCTCTCCGACAATACCAAATCAACCAATCTCGACCGTCCATCTACATCCAACGTTGACGACGATGACCGGACTCCCACTCCCGCTCGTAAGAGAGTGAGGAGAATCCCTACAAGTGAAGAGAGATTACAAAATATGGAAAATCAGCATATTTTAAGTAGGCAAAGAGGCAAAAATTCATCATCTTCAGTTTCCACGTCAACTTCATCCGATGAAGAAGAAGAGGATGGTTCAATTTCTACATCGGAAGATGCAATTTTCAGTGAGAAATTTGAGCCGGAGTTTGATTTAATGAAATCTATGCTTCGTTCGAGTTATAGCGATTCAAAAAATGTAACAAATTTAGCAAAATCGAAGGATTTAGAGGAAAAGAATGTAGAATTGGAGATTATGAATGATAAGGTAACTAAGAAGATCAATTTTGACCATGGAGGGAGAAATGAAGGAGTGGGGATAAAATTGGGGAAAGAAAAGGGTTTTAGTAATGGTGAGGGTGAGGTGAAGGGGAAAGATGGGCCGAGGTTTAGGGACTTAGGTGGGATGAATGGAGTGCTGGAGGAATTGAAAATGGAGGTGATTGTTCCATTGTATCATCCGCAGTTGCCTCAGATGCTCGGAGTGAAGCCACTGTCTGGAATTTTGTTGCACGGTCCTCCGGGGTGTGGAAAGACTAAGCTTGCACATGCCATTGCGAATGAGACTGGGGTTCCATTTTACAAGATTTCAGCTACTGAATTGGTATCTGGTGTATCAGGTATATTAATCTTTGTTTTATTTTTGTTGTTAGCTTGCAAATGATTGAATTCATATTCGTATTGTTTGCAATTTGGCTGATTAAACTTGCATTTAGGAGTTGTAATGATAATATTGTTATGGTCTTATCAATATCTTATTTTGGTAATCCATATTTTGAAATGCTAAATATGGATGCACAGTAGTTTATACTCTTTAAGTGACCTGTCCTGCTAAAGGGGCTATTTTGAATGATGCAATGAAAGACCAAATTGAGTCCTTTATTTATTAACCCTATAGGGGCTATTTTGAATACCTGTGATACATCCAATTTTTCTATCTTGTGCTACTTGTCAAGCTACCAGTAAAAATTCTTATGTGATAGGGGATAGCATGGTTGGTTACTTAAAGTTAGGGTCGGGTTGTCCGGATGTGTCTGCGGTTGTTAGACACAACTTCTTTCATAGTATACTCTTAATTTAAAACTTTTTGCATTATCGGGATATTTTCTTAAAGTAAAATAAGTACAGTTATGGACGAGATGAAGGAGATGAAGGAGATGAAGTTGAGCTACCTCATTCCATCAAGTGGTTAAAACCTTTAAAATTTGTGGTTTCAGAAAATTATTTTAGCTTTTACACTGCTTTATGTATTCTTGATAATTTGGCTGCAATTGATGTTCTTGAAGAAATTTCTTAGTGCCAAATGTTGATTATTGTTTTCCAATGTTATTTTTCTTTTTAAAATGTGCTAATTTAAATGGAGAAAAGAAGGAATCTCATTTTTGCAAATTATTTGGATGCACATAACAATACATTGTATTCCAACTCTCCATGTGCTGATCCTCTAATGGTCACACGGTTAAATTTTCAGGTGCATCAGAAGAGAACATTAGGGAGCTATTCTCAAAAGCATACAGGACTGCACCATCTATTGTTTTCATTGATGAGATTGATGCGATTGCTTCAAAAAGGGAAAATCTACAAAGGGAGATGGAGCGTCGCATTGTGACACAATTAATGACTTGTATGGATGAATCATATAGACTTGCACGACCATCTGAGAAAGGTGCAGTTTCAGAAGGTTCTGATTGCAGACCTGGCTATGTTTTAGTAATCGGAGCTACTAATAGGCCTGATGCTGTTGACTCTGCATTAAGAAGGCCTGGAAGATTTGATCGTGAGATTATTTTAGGTGTTCCAGATGACAATGCAAGGGTTGAGATTCTTTCAGTTCTTACAAGCACACTTAAACTTGAAGGTGATTTTGATCTTTTAAAAATAGCTAGGTCCACTCCAGGGTTTGTTGGAGCTGATTTGGCGGCACTGACTAACAAGGCTGGCAACCTTGCTATGAAGAGAATTATAGATAAAAGAAAGTTTGAGTTTTCTAGGGAACCTGTGGATGAAGAACATACTGAAGAATGGTGGAAGCAGCCATGGTCCCCTGATGAGATGGAAAGCCTTAGCATCACTATGGCTGATTTTGAGGTAATATTAAGAAAAGATTTTCCCTTGCAACTACCCACTGCACTCTGTTTACATATTTTTACTCACTATGACGTCATAAATTTTAATTGATAGTTCTGTATCTTGCTTTCTGTTATCTGCATTTACACGTCTGACTTGAATACAGTATTCTAAAAATTGCTAATAGCAACTAGACGGTAGACGAGAGCGCCTAGGTTGTTAGGCCCCTATTGGTACCTGACCTAAGAATAGAGATAGATAGAGAGAAATTGAGATAGAACAAAGATAGATATAGATAATTAGATAATTTTGGGAGGAAGAAGAATAGAAACTCAGTAATCTTACGAGTTCGTGAGAGAGGAGAGAGAGAGAGAAAATAAGGAAAAAGCTTAAACAAACTTCTCTTCAATTCATTAATTCACTGATTTCATAAAGCTTGGAGAATAATTCTCAGTTACAACTATTTATAGAGAGAAAAAGTAAAGCTACTAACCTACATTACCATTCTTATCCTTGACTCAAATATATTTAACTACCCCACGTGCCATGTGCTTACATATATATGACAGCCACTAGAATTTACTATTAGTTGGTCCTATTTTCCAATTTACCCTTGGCCTGACATTCCCTCCTCTTTTAGAACATTTATATCCTCGTAAATTTGTACCAAAAACAGAACAGTTGTAACTTATGCAGTGTTCTAAAAATCACCGCCTAGGCCCCCCTTGGTGCCCCGCCTAGGCGCTAGGCCCCCTGACACCTCACCTAGATCCAAGGCGGTAAAAAAATCATTCCATAAAATTAGGCGGGGCCTATGTGGGGTCTAGGCGGAGAGGTTTTTTAAATTTTAATAACTACCCAAACCAGATCTTAATATATTTATTTTTAAAATGATTTATCATATTCATAATACATGTTGTAGCATATCAAATCACAACAAGAAGTGAACAATATCAAGTCAAAATAGATAATTTTATTTATAGTTGTAATTTTTTGAACTTGTACCAACTTCAAATTATATAAATGATGATACATTTGTAATATTTAGTTTAATTCAATATAATTCTTAAATTTATGCTTAGTTTCTTAAGTTTTAATATTGAATTAAAATCTTGAAATTTTAAATTTTATTATTAATAGCAATCTTGTTTATGAATAAAACTATTACGTTAAAAATATGTTTGAATTTTGAACAATTGCATGTTTGTGTTTGAACTTTGACATTGACAATATGGATATGTATTTGAATTTTAAGCAAATGCCTTATTATCTTTATTATAAATTATTTTGCTTTATATTATTGTTTTGTTTGCATAAATGTAAGATACAATATTAAAATTAGTTTAAAATAAAAGACCCCGCCCAGGCCCCGCCTAGGCCCCCTAGGCGCTAGGCCCCCCTCGGCCGCCCGCCTCCCGCCTAGCGGCTTTTAGAACATTGAACTCAGGCTGGTGTCTCCTCATAATTTCCTCCAGGATCAAAGATGAAGCTTTGGAATTTGCTTATTAAAACTTTGCAATGAAAAGTCTTGCTTTACAATTTCTTTCTTGAATTTTCAGCTGTTGTTCCCCTTGAATTTCAGGGATACCCCGTAGTTTAATGGAGAAACTTTGAGGTCATTTAGAAATTTTTCTTGCTGCATTTTCCATTTAAAGAGTGACCACTTATAGTTGTCAAAGGATGAATCCTCTCCATTCATGGTAACACCAATTTTGCTATCTTGTATCATTTGTAACTTCTTGCTAGAAACATCTACTCTTTGCAAGGTAATATCTTGGAAGTACATATGTGTGTGAAAGATTCTGCCCCAATTTGAATTTGGAAACTTTTGCCCTTATAAGCTGTGGATATTCTTTCTTTTGCACACCAACTACTCCACCTCTTTGATGCACTAGTAAACTAGACTCATTGTAGCAAATCCCCTTGACAATTCTACTAAGTCTTTGATCTGAGCATTTCCATAGGACAAGTGGGGTGTTGTTTTAAGGTTTTTTGAGAAGATTAAACTATTAAGGGACTGGGATTGATTTACATGTGTACTGGAAGGGAAGATAGGCTGATTTGCAAAACTTTTGGTGGGCTTATTATGATTATAAGATTGAGGAAATAGGCTACTGAATTTTTTAACATACTAAGAATAGGCATAGGGAAAGAAATTTGTTGATGTAGTTTTCTCTGAATGTGTTCTGGACGAACATTTCCACTTTATCTCTCCAAGGATCAAGAGATGTAAACCAGTCACTTTTGGACTATTTTCGATGGCAACCATCACCTAAAGTGAATCCCATTTTCTCAAAAAGTTATGTATAAATCTTTGGACCTTGTGGAGCTGAAATGTAGGCTACTCTGTCAGCAGTTTCTGGCCTGATATGCAGCATGTTGGGCTGGTTTGATAGCTCGCTTACTAGGGAAATTCTTTGTTGTTGTTCAGGAAGTGCCAACACTCCTTGTACCTTCATGATTCCTTGCTCCACTTCAAGAGTATTGTCAAACAATGGGACTTCATTATTCCAGAACTCTTCTCCAGATTTTGGTTGTGTAGCACACTGTTGAATGTTGTCAATGAAGTGTGCCTCTTCATCAAATAAATAATTCCCTTCATATTGTGGTGGCTCATCATTGGTGGGTGGACCATCATAACATGGAGTCTTCTCATAGTTTTGCACCCGACTTCTAGCATCATCAAATATCGGAGTCCCCTTATATTCATCATACTCATCATATATAGGAACTCCTTCACAGTTTTCTTCTTCACTTTCCTTAATCCAGTTTCTAGCATTATCACCTTTAGTGAATGATAAGAACACAAGCTTGAGATGCTTGAGTTTCTTCCCCTCTTCATTTTCTTTATCAAAATTGTTCATCCACCTCCATTGGACATCATCTTTTTCATGTGTTTTGGCCCTTAACTTCTCAGCATGACTGAGATCTCCAAACAATTCTTTGTTTCTTCTATAGCCCATGTGAACCGACATCTTTTCCCTTCTTTTATCTCGAAAGAGTTTAACCAAACCCTTCTCATTATCTGAGCCTTTTTGTTTCAGCAACTCATTCATACCAAATATGCAATAATCAATTTTTTTATCAATGAGTTGCAACTTCTCATTTGTACTCTCTGTAACTCAGAAAGTCCTGCTGCAACATTTGTGATGGTTCAGCCATAATACAAAAAATAAAGTGAAATTGAATCGCAAAACAATTGTGATTCTAAGTGTGAGAAATGATCATGTAGTAGCAATACTACCTAATTATGAGTAAGAGAGCTCGAGTAGCTTTTTATGTGAGAAATGGACTTCCTCAGTGAAACAAACTTAGTATTCGAAATGGAACAAGGTTTAAACTCAACTAGCTGTTGCTTAGTTGAATTTTAATGAGTAAATGAGGACACAAATATGCACCAAAGGATCAAAGCTAAATACTAACACTAGTTACCAGGCACTGACAAGCATTAATGCTAACAATATAGCAGAAACTGTTTAGTTTTAGAGTTGGAAAACAACTGAAAATATATTACTATGCTCTTAGGTTTTTGAATGACTAAACTAATGCTAGATATGCTAAACAAAGTGAGTTAAGTCACTGAATCACAAATAAAAACAGATCAAACCAAAGTAAAATCACATAATCTGATTTAGATTGAAACATGTTTGGGTGTTGATGTTTATGAGAAATATGTTATGAGCTACTACTATAAGACTGAAACGAGTAAGAAGGAAGTGATTAATACCTGAAACAAGTGACTAATCACTTAGATTTGCTGAGTTGTAGTTTTTCCAAAAAAACAGGGCCTCCGTGATGGCTTTTGCTGCTCCTTTGGAGTTGTGATTCTGAGTTGCAGTTGATGTATTGGGGATGATTATAAGTGGTGTTTGAAGAATAGAAGAGGATAGAAGAGATAGATTTCAATTTGGAACTGGAATAGAGAAGATTTCAGAGTTTGTAGATGGTAGAAAGTAGGGGATTTAGAGGAAGATGATGATGATGAGTTTGGATAGAACTTGAGCTTTGATACCAATTTGTCAGGCCCTGTTAGTACCTGGCCTGAGAATAGAGATAGAAACATAGATAGATAGAGAGAAATTGATATAGAACAGAGATAGATATAGAGAATTAGATAATTTTGGGAGGAAGAAGGATAGAAAACTCGATAATTCTTACCAAGTTCGTGAGAGAGGAGAGAGAAAATAAGAAGAAAACTTAAACAAGCTTCTCTTCAATTCATTAATTCACTGATTTCATAAAGCTTGGGGAATAATTCTCAGTGACAACTATTTATAGAAAGAATGTTGAAAAGTAAAGCTACTAACCTACACTACTTTTCTTATCCTTCACTCAAATATATTTAACTACCCCATGTGCCATGTGCTTACATATATATGACAGCTACTAGAATTTACTATTAGTTGGTCCTATTTCCCAGTTTACCCTTGGCCTAACATAGTTCTTTTCCTAGGCGGTCTTATATATTTATCTTTCTATATTTGTATATAATATATAAAGCATATAGTGGAAGTAAATATTCTAGATATTGCATGAAAATTTACCAAAATACAATCTTATAAGGCCTAACTAATTCATGTCAAGCATTGTAAAGGTTTAAGCCTTCATTATATCTATGCAGTAGATGACTAATTCCACCTAGACAGAGGCCTAGGTACCTAACCAAATATAGGCAGGACCGCCTAGAGCCTACCCGGGGCTTAGGATATCTAGTCGGGAATTTTTAGAACCCTGCTTGAATCACTTCTCCTTTATGTTCTGTAGTGAGTCTCAGCCATTGACATATTTGTGTGTATCATCCTGCAAGAACTGTCTTCACTCTTTTTGTAATTATCCTGGAACCTTTTCTTTATTTTCATAATTGTTCTGTAATTTTCCCTCTGGCTGTGTATTTTGCTTCTTCATGCAAATATAATTGTAATTGAATGTACAGATCACATGTTCTAGTTACTTTTGATGCTTTTGTATTGATTTGACTATGATGTTCATCTGCTGTACTTTGAATGTCTTGTGGTACGGATTTTAAGACATTTTAACACACATAGAAACAATAGATTGCATTATAGTTTTTTTCTCAAATATTCTGTAGCATCTAAAGTACAATTTTAAACGAAGAATAATGAACTTCATAAAACTGTGTCAACATGTCTTAAACTCTGTGCCACAAATAAGTTTTTCAACCATAACAAATTCAAACGTGGAACGTAGGGAGTAGTATAGTTCATCCTGTTACAGACTAGGATTACAAATTCTATTTTATTTCTCAACGTTTTCTCCGATTTCTTTGGTTTTTGTTTATTGATTTTCTGAATGGAGTGGTTTACTATCCTTCTGTACGACGGACTATCTGCAGGAAGCAGCTAAGATGGTTCAACCCTCTTCTAGAAGAGAAGGATTCTCTGCTATTCCCAATATAAAATGGGAAGATGTTGGAGGGCTTGATTTGTTGAGGAAGGAGTTTGACCGTTATATAGTTAGGCGGATAAAACATCCAGAGGATTATGAGGTAATTTCTACATATTATTGGCAAGGTAATACGAAGGGATTTTGAAAGAGTCAACTAGATACCCTTCTCTACTCGGTACAAAAGCTTACCTCTTATGTACATTACTTTCATTCTCCAAACTCTCCCCCTATCTCTCCCTCTATTATGCCCTAAGAGCCTTGAAGGGGGGGTGGGAGCCTGGGAGGGTCCTGGTTAATAATTTCTTTTAGCTTAAAATTCAACGATGAAGTCCCCTGATCATGAATTTCTTTAGTTTGGCATGTTGAAGTGGCGCTATTCTACATTACTTCAGTTTCATTGTTATTGTCATAACTTATTAGTAGTTATAAGTTATTTCTGCTTGTCATCCTCCGCCCCCCGCCCCCGTGTCTCTTGTCCTCTCATCTTCCTTTTCCTTTCCTAGTGTCTGTTGTCATATAATGTCTGAGCAGTGGTTTTCATGTTGAGTCTTGTTCTGTTCCTATCTGGTCAAACTATGGTGGCTTTTAAATTCGGAATGAAATGTTTGCACTTCAGGAATTTGGAGTGGATTTAGAGACAGGATTTTTGCTTTATGGGCCTCCAGGATGTGGTAAAACATTAATAGCCAAGGCTGTTGCTAATGAAGCAGGAGCGAACTTCATACACATCAAGGTTTGTTCCTCCATTATCTTACTAAAAAATTTGTTGTTTCAACATGATGCTTTCCACTGCGTTTTTATACTGATTTTTCTATTGTTTTCTGTCAAGGGCCCTGAACTCTTAAACAAATATGTTGGTGAAAGTGAGTTGGCCGTGCGGACACTATTCAGTCGTGCTAGGACATGTTCTCCGTGCATACTTTTCTTCGATGAGGTCACTCCTTGCTCTGATGGTTGCTATTGTTGTTTTATCTACTCAATTTTTTTTATAGGTGCGATTGTTGCTCTTCCTAGTAATATTATTTATTGTTATCAAACTTACTACCGTTTATTGTCTAAACCCTTTTAATAATTTGTAGATGATTTAACGTATCAGTAGGCAGTTTAGCCAGTGTGAAATAGGAATGATCTCTCTGTCACTGTTAAACCAGAGCAGTAGTTTAGCTGATGTTGAAAAGTCAGAATGTAATGCCACTTCATTGTTCATTATTTTCCATTAGTTGGTAATTCATTTTTCTAGTTTCTGTTTTGCATAGGTGACTTTTATCTGAAAATAGCTTGTTTCTCCTTGGTGTCTTTCTCTATCTTAATTGTACTTTAATTCTAAACTGACGAGCAATCCCTCATTATCTTCCCATTCCATAAATCATTAGGTTAGAGTGTCTTGTTTCTCCAGTCTTTAATAGGTTAGTGAAAGTGAAGATGAAATGATTTGAGAGCTACATAGCCTGATTTTTTTGTAAGAGAACCGCAAGTTTTTTAGGATGTTTTGTTAATGTTGCTTAATTTTTGCAGGTGGATGCTTTGACAACAAAACGAGGAAAAGAAGGGGGATGGGTTGTAGAGCGGCTTTTGAACCAGGTAAAATTAAATACAAGATGTCTGAGGAGTCTGCTAACCTAGTAATAGTTCCTTCACGAAGTTTGTTATTGTGTATGTTCTGAAAATATCTAATTTTTCAGCTACTGATAGAGCTAGATGGGGCAGAACAGCGGCGCGGTGTTTATATTATTGGTGCCACTAATAGGTAGGTGCAAATCCTTATTCCGTTTTCTTTCCTTGAATTATGTATTGATCAAAATGATTATCAACTTATCTGTTACTTGAGCGTCTCTCGTCATTTTAACACATTTGCAGGCCGGAGGTGATGGACCGTGCTGTCTTACGGCCTGGAAGGTTTGGGAAACTTCTCTATGTTCCTTTGCCCAGTCCAGATGAGCGAGGATTGATCTTAAAAGCTCTTGCTAGGAAGAAACCACTAGATGCTACTGTGGACTTGATTGCCATTGGGAAGAATGAGTCTTGCAAGAACCTAAGTGGAGCTGACCTTGCTGATCTGGTTTGTTTATATTTCTGCAATGTGTTTTTAACCCTCCATCTTTCCCTTCCCTTCCGTGTTATTTGCATCGCACTTGATTCTTTAGCTTAGTTGTCAATTTATATAATTGCTGCTAGATGAACGAAGCTGCGATGGCTGCTCTTGAAGAAAAACTGGACACACGACAAGTCTCGGATGGCACTCCCTTAACTATTAAAACATCACATTTTGAGCAGGCGCTGCAAAAGATCTCTCCATCTGTGTCAGACAAGGTTTGGGTTCCTCTGATTTGCATTTGTGCACCCATTAGCTCAAGATATATATAAATATATATCTGCATGTTTGTATGTGCTCGTTTATATGTACATATAACATACATGATGCCTCTCTTTTGTACAGCAAAAACAGTATTACCAGCTTTTGAAAGAGAGCTTTGGAGCAGCGTGAGGGGTATACTCTTGGACTTCTTATAGTTTGGCTTGATCAGGATTGGATGCTGAGCTGCTAAATAACCTCATTCCATTCAAGTAGTGGGTTGTTTTACATGTGATTGCTTTGTATTCTTCATTTTGATTTGTACAAATTTCCTATATGAAGGTGGTCAAACTATTGGACAAATGGAGCTCCATATTTATGCCTTTTTTTTTCTTTCAAAATTTACTGTTATATAGGCCATCAAGTTTTACAGTCTATTTGGCTCGTCTCAGCTGTCAAGTGCAGTCGTGTTTCGAGTTTGTTACTTTCTTATATAGGCCATCAAGGTTTACAGTCAATTCGTAGAACTCTCTTATTATTTACTCCCTAAATGACGTTTTAGTTTTGAGTAATGCTACAGACACAAATTATTTTACAAATATTTTACAAATTGTTGATGTGACATACTCTATCTCAGCATATTGATTTACAAATTGTTTCAATGTAGTCTCCGACCTCACACAATATGCTGATGTGGAGTATGCCACATCAGCAGTTTGTAAAATGTTTGTAGAATAGTTTGTGTCTCTAGCATTATTCTTTAGTTTTAGAGTTAAGCACAAGAAATCACACAAAATGTCTTTTGTATCCCTAATTAATTTTTTGTCTCTCCACAATGAATAAGAAAGGTAATGGTCAAAAATGAAGGCAATTAATGGGTTATTGGAACTTTGGTTGTATTTGTGGTATAATGGTTCATGGAATTGTATTTATTAAGCTTATTAAATAGAGGGGTAAATTAGGAAAAGATAGTGCAATATTGTATAGAAATTTTAAAACGAAACTTATATAGAATAAAATTAAACTCCCTAAAACGTCATTTATTTAGGATAGTAGGGAGTACATTTTAAAATTCAAACCAAAGGTGACGATGATGGTAATAAGTTATTTTCTTTATTGTGTATGATTGAGTCTATGAACCCTAATGCTATGTTTGGATTAAAGTAATGAAGATGGAAATAAAATAATTCATTGAAAAATATTGTGTTTAGTTCTTTGGGGGAGGATGAATGGATGAATCATTCCACCTCTTTATTTTATTCCTTAGTTTAAACGTAGCATGAGTTTTCGTTCTTGTCCCTCCGGAGGTTCTAGGCCCTTAAAATTGAAATGTAATAATATAAACTTTTTTACGAAAATCATAAAATTGAAATGTAATAATATAAGCTTTTTTCGAAATAAAAAGAATATGAAAGAAGATGGAAAAGGATTTAAGTAAAATCCAAAGCCAATGAGAGAATGAAGTGAAGCTGATAAAATAGCTATGGAGCCAAAATTCATTAAGTATACTATGGCAGGTGTTTTAGGGGTCAAAATAATGAGGAGGGGGGGGGGGGAGGGGTAGTTCATAACAGTATAAATACATGTAGAATTAATTAAACCACTAAACAGAAACTAAAAAATATGAAAAATAAAAAAAATTAAAAAGATGGTACTAGTTTAATTGTCATCCTTCAATAGAGCAATACAAAAAGGCAAACAGAACCAAATAAAACAGTTACTTTTGGTCCCTCCACTAGTTTCTGTATCAGTGTTGAACAAAAGCTGATTTTTTTAGGCAAGAAAAGATAGTGGAAAACTGGAGAGAATCCCCCCCAGTGACTTGTAAAACTAGAATTTTCGCATATAATCTGCTTTCCTTAATACTCATCAATACTGCTGGCCAAAACATGGTTGGATTAACAGAATGGTGATTTTGTTACTAATACAAAAATCTCCCTCGCGAAAATATATTATTATTATAATTGAGAATCTCGAAAATTCTTACCAACATTTCATAGTAAAAGTGTTACAAGCAAAGAGAGTCCCTCATATTTACTCACACAACATGGATGTGAATAATGCAATTCATCTAGTCTTGAATGAACCAGTAAATACCGGTATCATTGAAGGTATTCAGAAAATTAATCGCGTTCCAATAGACTTTGATGACTTCTTAACGAAAATAATATTTCTTGGAAATTACTTCCACCTATAGTTTTGCATGATAATTAATCAAACCCTACCTTGTGGCATATTTAAGGTCCTCAGATCAATCTGACGTATGTCGAGCATGGAAATTTATGTGTTCTAGCTTGAATGTTTTGGCATACCCTTTGTATTTTAGCATTGTTATGAACTGCTAAACTCTAATATACAACACAAGACCACAAAGGAAAAGAAACCAGAAAGGAAGGAAAAAGATGGTCTTGTCGGAAAGAATAGAAAGCAAAAATAAAGGAATGGATGGAGATGGACACTAGAAACCTATAGAGCAAAAAGGGTTAGTGTTCCAACAAGAATGTAGAATAATGCTTGTTCATGGGGATATATTCTATGCACACTCCAACATCAGAGGCGTCTGTCGGAGTTTTAACACGTATCTCCACTACATGTCACGAGCAATGCTAAAGAAATGACTTAATCATATGCCTCCAAAATGACCTTTACTGTAGTTACAATTTCAGATGAAAACTCAACATGCATCTGTCGAAAACATATACCCCTTTTGCTTGCACTCCTGGTGCAAACTTGATACGTTTATAAAACAATGAGGGTCTGATTTTAAGTTTAGAAATCTTTACATTTACTCTCTTGGAAATGCGAGGAAAGAAATTTCAGTGAGCTCGACAATGACAAATGAAACAGAACCAAACTCCCACTGCTAAAACCCAAATTATGCACACGCGCTAAACATTAAAAGAGAATAACACAGAAGAGCTGTCCTCTGCATATATCCTTCAACTTCTGGTGTAAACTCACAAGTCCCCTTTTACAAATTAAAACCATACTTATGTAGCTATAGTAAAAAAGAGGATGAACATAGGCAGAAATCTGTGCATTATTCATTTGATGATTTGTAATTTACATACTCGGAAACATGCTTTAAAAAAAAACAAATTATGCAACGATTAACAAATGTAGAACTACAGCAGAAGTAGTCTAGTTGGAAACTGCAGATCGGTTCCAGTTTTCTTGAATTGTGGCGATATAAGCAGAAGCTTTCCTGTCAATGCCTGGCTCAGCTACCCATCGGCCTCTGTCTTCATCACTCGGATACACTTTGTAAGCCTTCACAAATGCATCCGTCCCACTAAAATCATCACCTCTTCGAGACCTAGTAGTTTTGAACATGTTGAAAAGGCCAAATGACTTCTTCTGCTTAATGTTACCACCCATTGTCTTAAACACACACAAAAAGGAAAACTCTCAGGTAGTATATAGAAAGAAAGTAGTTTTTAGTGCTCTCTTTGTTTCAAAGAAGAATGAAGATCCAATGTATTTATAGAGGAATGATATTTATGTTGGAATGATCCAATGGTGGAGAATCTTGAAGGTTCAAGATCGTCGATCAAATAAAATGAAATTATTCTTGTTTGTTGGAAAAAACTTAGGCAGAGAATTTTTACTTTTTTGGGGACTTAATTGTTTCTTAGTTGACTGAAACATCTTTAATGGGTTATCAGAAAAGGAATATATGGGATTTTGAGGTGATGGTGACATGTTTTGGTAATATTCTTATTAGCTTTCATGCAAATTTTAGGAAGAAATTAAGCAAATGATCTGTAAAGTATTTGTTTGGCAAGTTGCTAATTTCTCTTTTGCGTTCTAAACGCTAATTATTGCCAAGAAATGCATAAAAGAGAGGAAATAAATAAAATGAATAAAAATTTTTGAGGCCTATATATATTCATTTTTAATAGCAAATATATATAGGCCTCAAAATTTTTGAAAACATGTTCTAACTTTCTATTCTTTTCTGTTTCTGAGTTTTGAACAGAAAAAAAAGAAAAGAATAGAAAATTTAAATTAGAACAGAAAAGAAAAGAATAGAAAACTTGAAGTTTTCCTTTGTGTTGTTTCTTAGTTTTTAATAGGAAAAAGTAGAAAATTTAAAATTGAGGACATGAGTTGTAATTTAAAATTTATTATATTAAAAGTTGAGAATAATATGAGAATTATAAAAATATTACTTATTCCAATTTTTTTTTCCGTCCAAATCAGGCCAATTTTGAACGGAAAACTTTGGCAGGAAAAATGGCCAAGTTTTCTGTCTATTTCTTTTCTTTTTCGTTTATTAAAAAACTCAGAAACATAAGAATTGGAAAGAAAATGTAACTTTTCCGTCCATTTCTTTTTTTTTTCTGTCCATTTTAAAACTCAGAAAGCGTAAATGATTCAACTTTTTGCACTATAATGCTACAGAATTTGTAAGATGTATGAAAATCATTTTAACTTTTTGTCAATCTTTGAGCAATGCTTGGCCTGCAAGCCCTCTACACCTAACCATAGGGGAATATAACCAAAGTAACATGGGGTAGGCATTACACATGCTTGAGCTCAGCTAGTAGTCATAATGTAATATCCTATGCTACACTAAACTAATCTATTACACAGTATATATGTACTCATTGTTATTGTGATAACCCGAGATTTCGAATAATTAAAATTTTACGAATAATTTTTTTTTATTATTATTAACATTGACTGTTAATAAGGTACTGTGTATTTGTGATACGAATTTTGAAAATTAGTCAATTTGTGTATTGACTGAGAAAATAGAGTAGAGTTGTGCTTAACAACTTTAGAAACCCTAACCCTAATTTTCGGATAGGGATTCGGTAGAAAATATAATTAAAATAATTATATTGTTAAGAATGTGTTTGTTTTATATGAGCTTAATGATCAATAATTGATCGGATAGGTTTTAATATTATTAAACCCTGATAAGAGATTAGAAACCCTAATCTCAGTTGTAGAAAACCTAATGTGGTGTAGAAAACCCTAATTTTAAAAATCGGGAATTTATAAACCTTAAATTAGGAACCCTAATCCTAATTGGTAGACTTAATGGATTCATTAAACACAAATATGAGATTAAAAACCCTAATCTCCGAATTAGAAACCCTATCGTATTATAGAAAACCCTAATTGTACGCCGGGAGCCCTAATTTTAAAAACCGGGAATTGTAAACCCTAATTAGGCAACCCTAATTTTTATTAGCATGCCTAAAGTATTCATTAAACTTAAATATGGTTAGAAATCTCTAATTATATTTTTGTATAGTAAATTTCTATTTTAGAAACCCTAATTTTAGTGTAGAAAATTTATTTTTCTAATTAAACCCTAAATTTGCAAATTATGGAAATTAGAATTTTTAGACCTAAAGGGGTACAAAACCTAAACCCTAGATTGTCCAAACCCTAAACCCTAAGGGTTTCATCAAGTTAAAATTCTAGAAGAAAGTGGAAATGACCATAATACCCTTTATGGGATTTTTTTTATTTGATAACTTGCAAAATTGGCCATTGCCTTTATTAGGTCACCAACTCTTTACCAACTATTGACTTTGTGACTTCAAAATCTCAGCCACATTCAGCTCCCAGCCGGATTTGGACAGATCCAAGCAACTTAAGAGGTTATATATAAGATTTAGAGAGAGAAAATCAAGAAAAGTTAGCCATTTTGCATTTAGCTCTTACCAAATCTCTCTCCTTCACAAACCCACGAATTATAAAAGTAGATCAGTCCTAGAATCAGTCCATAGAGCATCCATAAACAGATTGGAAGGGCAGAATCAAAAATCGGAATCAAAAAGAGGTATAAACCCTAATTTTGAAATCTTTCGATTCCTTGTTATTTGTTGCAATTGATTGTTCAAATATGTGTAATAAGGTGTCAATTGATGATCTGGGTTGATAAATCATGAACCCATAACATCAAAGTGTACGAAGTTAGTGTTTTTCAAAATCTGGAAATCTGGAAATCGGTGATTTTCAGTCAAATGTCCGATTTTATAACTCCGTGTGTAATACATGTTTTTGATGTTTAAAACTTGTAACATGTAGCTTGATATGTGTGCTTTAAGTTTCAAAAAGAATCAGACTTAGATCTATTATATATCACAAGATATTCACGGTCAAACCCCGCTGACCGAATCTGTCAAGAACACGAACCCAGAAATTTTGAGCCCAACCTCCGTGTTCAAGTTTGACCGATTATATCTAGCTTCTGTTTTGATGTTTATGTGTTATTATGCTTTCTAGTTGTATTACTACAGTTTGAATACAACTTGGAGTTGATAGATCACATAAATCATGGCCAGAACATTGCTTAAATCGAACTTGAAAGTGGCCACTCGAGTCTGTTGATTGCCCAGAAACTGTTTGGCAGAAACTTTGGAGACTTAGATCTCTATGATATTTTGTTGTTTAGTGATGAAACTTGTTATTTAGTTGTAGTATTACATTTATACTACAACATGAAAGCAATTATGAGATCAGAAAGTAAGAATACCACAGATTAAAGTCCGGTCAAAATAGCACCCTCGCGACTGCCGAAAATTCTGGGTTTTTGCCCAAGAACACCTACAACGAAGCTAAGTGTCGCTATAGGCCTTTAGCGACGGATTAATTTAATTTATTTTTTGATTTTCGGAAATTAATTAAAAAAATAGAAATAAATTCTAAAAATTACCAAAAATGGTTTTAAAAATTATTTTAAATTATGAAAAATAATTTTTGACCAATTGGAATATTTTTCTTTAATATTTATAATTATTTAAATATTAAAGGTATTTAATTTATTTAATTAGTGTATTAAATAAATTAGAGGAAAAATGATTTAATATTATGAAAAATCATTTTAAGTAAGAAAAATGTATTTAAAAATATTTTGAGTTATAAAATGTAACTTTTAATATTTTTGGAGAATTTTCATTAATAATTTAATATTAATGATATAATATTTATTTGATTATTAAATTAAATAAATAAGATGAAAATAATTTAAATGATTTAAAAATCATTTTAATTGAGAATAAAGTATTAAAAAATATTTTAAATTATAAAATATAATTTTCAATATTTTTGGAGAATTTTCATTAATAAATTAATATTAATGATATTTGATTTATTTAATTATTATATTAAATAAATAAATTAAAAATGATTTTATTGACTTAAAAATCATTTAAAAATGAGAAAAATGATTTAAAAATATTTTAAGTTATAAATTATGACTTTTAATATTTAGATAATAATTTCATTAATATTTATATATTAATGGTGATGATTAAAAATGATTTTAATTATTTTAAAAATCATTTAAGTAGAATATTGGTGATTTAAAAATATTTTAAGTTATTGATGATAACTTTAATATTTTGGAAAGTATGTTAATAATATTTTGATATTATTATATATTAATAATAATATGATTATTTGATAATTAAATCATTTAAAAATGGTTTAAGTGTTTGAAAAATTATTATAAATTATAATAATTGTTTGATTAATAGTAAAAGCTTCTGAAAAATATTATTATTGATAATTGACTTATCTAAATTAATATTGAAGCTTAGAAACCAAGTTTAATTGACAATCAATGTGTTAATTGTCGGATAGGGTGACTTGAACACCGAGAATGGACCGAAGTCCAATTAGACTGATATAGTTTGACTTGATAAGTGTTTATATAGGTTATAAACACTAAACGTGGCTATGTGGTAATGTGCCTAGGAGAAGTTTGACTGTAAAATACAGTGTTATGTGTTATAAATGATTGTGCTAATTGTTAGACCGATATTATTGGTTATAGGTCTTTCAAACGCAGATAAGTATATTGTGTAGCTGTAATCAGCGGAAGAGGCAAGTTCCCTAACTCAACCTTGAGTTATTTCATTCAAATATTATTGGTGGTTAATTATTGTTGATTAAGCCACGTCCAGGGATTTTTTGTTGAAATTAAATTTCTGAATTAGAAAATATATATTCGTAGAATTATTGTTGTTGGATATTCATATCTGTAGAAGTTAGAATTGACAGTACAGATAATTTCTCTTTATTATCAAATTACGTTGAGAAATGTCTTAGCCAATTATTCTGGTTAGACAAACATTTGTAAAAACTTGTTGGGTTTGAGAAGAGAAGCAAATAGAATTTGAAATCACAGTATTTCGTTGTAAAATCATAAACTTGATTCTAAGACTGAGAAGAACAACCTTTTATATAAAGGGAATATTTTATTGGTCGTGAATTCGACCTTTGCGCGCGTTTTGAGTATTATGCATAATATAGGGTATAATAAGTTGATCACTTGTTGTACTTGCAGAGGGGTATGATTTAATCTTTATGGTTATCTGATACATCTGAGTATTTATCAAAGTAAATCTTTGATATCTACCCGAGAAAAATAAAGTTCAAGATCTTGTGTGATCACTCAGTATAAATCTGGAGAAATATTTCATTCGTAGAATTGATTCTTGATTATTCATTAGAATATCGTAGAAACCTTGAAAGCGTTGTACTCTTTCATTATTGAATTATTGTGTTGTGTAGAAGAAGAGAAGTTTTGTTATTGAATAACAATTTGTTCAGCTATATCAAAGTTCCCCGAACTTTGGTTTCATTCTATCAAAATAGATAGTCTGGTAATTTGAGTACTTATATATTTATTGTATGTCTTAACTTGCGGGGCAAATTAGTTGCTCACCCTTGCTAAATAAAACTTTTCAGCTAGGGACGAAGTGGCAGGAGGTGCTGCGAAGGATAAAGGCAAAGGCGTTGTAATAAACTAGTTATAATTGGCATATTTATTATGTTGTATTTGTAAACCCTTTTTGTATATCCAAAGGGTATGTTTGTAAAGTTAAGGTTAGTGAACCTGGGTGATGTATTATTAGTAAACTCTGATAAAATCTTATGAAAATTACTATCTATATATATTATGGGTAGTTAAATGTTATTCATATTTGGATCGTGAACACCAAATGCGGGAGTCAGGTAACCCGGATTTGGGGGTGTCACAGGTTGGTATCAGAGCTGTAGTGACCAAGGTGTCACCAGCTGGTAGAATAGTCGTAGGTTATAAACCTTAAGTGGGGTGGGGAAAACCCTAGGATTATAACCATAAGCGAGATAGAGAATACTCATTTAGAGTACTAACTGAGGGATTGCAGAAGCGTATCGATAGTGAGAAATGTGGACACATAGTGTGAGAATGTTGTACTAGTAAAGTACTAATCAAGTTGTTTAAACTGCTTGTAGGATGTCTGAAGAAGGTGAAAAGAGTGCGGAGATGCTAGCGGCTGTTGCACCAGTGCCAGTAGCCGGGGTGCCAGCGCAAAACGAATTGGTTGAGAAGTTGGGAGAAGATGAACCAATGGTTAATCTTGGGAGTGATCATGACGATTATCCCGAGATGTATCTGAGTGGTGATGAGGAGGCAGAGTCTGAGCCAGTTAAGGTGGAACTGAAGAATAAGATCAAGGTTGGTGAACAAGATCAGCTATCTGTGGAAGTTCAGGAACTCCGAAGCAAGGTATTTCTCTTGGAGGAGTTGTGGAAGACGGAGCGGGCATTGCGTGAAATGACTGAAGAACGGAACGAGCTGAAGGCGCAGGTGGAGAAGATAAAGGCTGAAGGTGGTGGATCATCTGAGGGAACCAGTAAGAAGGACAAGAAAAAGAGGAAGAGGGACAACGACAGCCCTAATTCCGAGAAGACAAGTCCAAAGAAGAAGCAAGCTTGTATCAAGTGTGGAAAGACTCACGCTGGAGAATGTATGATGTGGAAGAATGTATGCTTCAACTGCAAGCAGGAAGGACATATCTCTTTGCATTGTCCTAAGCCAAATTTGAGGAAGTGTTTTTCGTGTGGGCAGACGGGTCACGGATTTAATAAGTGTCCCAGCAAGAAGAAGATTGGTGAAGGAAGTGGTCGGTAGACAATTAGATATATGTAATAGTATCTTTTGGTAGAAGTTTCTGATATTAAGATATGTAATATCAAGAACGGTGTTTAAACATATGTAAATATATGTTTGTATGAATAAAATCTTTATTTTTTATATGAATATAAGATTAAAATGAAATTATGTGTTCTTAAAACTCATACTTATGTGACATTCTTGACTCATAGTTATATGAAATGTTTATGAACCCCTCAGCGAACGGATGCCAATGGTCGGATTAGGGTAAGTTCGTAAACTCATATAATTGTGGCCAGGCTACGAACTCATAAGTGTGGTTTTATGAACTGGAAATAGTAATGTGAAATTGGAGAATGTTAACTTTTTGTGTAAAGTTGGAGAAATTGCAACTTTTGTAAAGTTGGGTACGATTAATCCTAAAATAATTTTAAAAGGATAATAATATGTGTTAAGTACTAAATGTACTATGTGATATTTGAATAAATATACGATTACTTGAGAATTATGTGTTGAATTCTTATTGTGTTAAGAATTTGTGTAGAATAAGAGTATTAATATAAGATTTTTATTTAAATCAGATCATGCCGCCAAGACGACATAATCGAAACCAAAGAGAAGAACAATAAGTGAATAACGAAGAAGGTCAAGTGGACCCGATGTAGAATTTTGTGGATATGCTGGCCCAAGCTATGGAAAATAGGGCTTCAGCCAGGGAAAGATTAAGGAATCAGCCAGCCGACAGATTGGCTAATTTTAAAGATTTTAAAGCGGTAGGACCGCCTGAATTCAAGGGGACTACGGATCCGATCGAAGCCCAAACTTGGGTGAAGGAGATAGAGAAAGCTTTCGTGATTGCGCGTGTGGCAGAAGAGTAAAAGACGGCTTTTGCGACATACTTAATGAAGGGAGAAACCAATTATTGGTGGGAGACGAATCAAGCTAGAGCGGGTACAGCGGTAGTAGTATGGACCAGATTTAAGGAGTTGTTCTTTGAGAACTACTTCTCGCTGAGTATGCAATCTCGGATGGAAGTTAGGTTCTTGGAACTTAAGCAGGAGAATTTGTCTGTTTCGAAGTATGCTGCTAAATTCAACGAATTGGCGCGATTTGCACCTCATCAGGTGGATACAGAAGCAAGAAAAGCAAGAAGGTTTGAGAACGGATTGAAGCCGGGGATTTACAACAAAGTAGCTGTGCTGCAGATCAACACTTTTGCGGCTCTACTAGAGAAAGCTTTAATTGCTGAAGGAGGAAGCGCGGCTGCATCTCGTTTTCATCAGGAGAAAAAGAAGAATGCTAATGAGGGTGGAAGTAGTGGTGGTAGTAACCCGAATAAGAGAAAGTGGAGTGAGAATACCCAATCGGGTAATAAAACGGAAGGGAATAAGAAAGGAGGAGGGCCGTGTGCAAATTGTGGGAAGAACCATGCTGGAGTTTGTCTGAAGAAGAAAGAAGTTTGTTACAACTGTGGTCAAGAGGGGCACATGTCGCCAAATTGTCCCAGCCCGAAAAAGATACAAGGTTGTTTTGCCTGTGGATCAACTGATCATTTGGTAAGAAACTGTCCGAAGAAGAATATGGAGAAGGAAAGCGCCAACAAGGGACCCGGTGGTGGAACTTTGGCAATCCGAGGACCTGCACAGCCAGGAAGACCAACTGCCCGTACATTTAACATGACGGCGCATGATGCAGTGGCTACTCAAGAGGTGGCAGCAGGTAACGATTTTGTTTAGAAAATTTAATTACGCGAGAAATACGAGTTAAATATTCTGTGAACTGTTTTCTTTTATAGATTCAAGTCACAGGTTAGAAATTGAAACACAAATTTACATTGTGTTGATAAAAATGAATTGATGATACAACTTTAAAAGATTGTAGAGAATAAGAAAGCGGTGATTCCGAGGACGGAATCCTTTTAAGGAGGGGTGAATGTGATAACCCGAGATTTCGAATAATTAAAATTTTACGAATATTTTTTTTTATTATTATTAACATTGACTGTTAATAAGGTACTGTGTATCTGTGATACGAATTTTGAAAATTAGTCAATTTGTGTATTGACTGAGAAAATAGAGTAGAGTTGTGCTTAATAACTTTAGAAACCCTAACCCTAATTTTCGGATAGGGATTCGGTAGAAAATATAATTAAAATAATTATATTGTTAAGAATGTGTTTGTTTTATATGAGCTTAATGATCAATAATTGATCGGATAGGTTTTAATATTATTAAACCCTGATAAGAGATTAGAAACCCTAATCTCAGTTGTAGAAAACCCTAATGTGGTGTAGAAAACCCTAATTTTAAAAATCGGGGATTTGTAAACCTTAAATTAGGAACCCTAATCCTAATTGATAGACTTAATGGATTCATTAAACACAAATATGAGATTAGAAACCCTAATCTCCGGATTAGAAACCCTAGCGTACTATAAAAAACCCTAATTGTACGCCGGGAGCCCTAATTTTAAAAACCGGGAATTGTAAACCCTAATTAGGCAACCCTAATTTTTATTAGCATGCATAAAGTATTCATTAAACTTAAATATGGTTAGAAATCTCTAATTATATTTTTGTATAGTAAATTTCTATTTTAGAAACCCTAATTTTAGTTTAGAAAATTTATTTTTCTAATTAAACCCTAAATTTACAAATTATGGTGAATTAGAATTTTTAGACCTAAAGGGGTACAAAACCTAAACCCTAGATTGTCCAAACCCTAAACCCTAAGGGTTTCATCAAGTTAAAATTCTAGAAGAAAGTGGAAATGACCATAATACCCTTAATGGGTTTTTTTTATTTGATAACTTGCAAAATTGGCCATTGCCTTTATTAGGTCACCAACTCTTTACCAACTATTGACTTTGTGACTTCAAAATCTCAGCCACATTCAGCTCCCAGCCGGATTTGGACAGATCCAAGCAACTTAAGAGGTTATATATAAGATTTAGAGAGAGAAAATCAAGAAAAGTTAGCCATTTTGCATTTAGCTCTTACCAAATCTCTCTCCTTCACAAACCCACGAATTATAAAAGTAGATCAGTCCTAGAATCAGTCCATAGAGCATCCATAAACAGATTGGAAGGGCAGAATCAAAAATCGGAATCAAAAAGAGGTATAAACCCTAATTTTGAAATCCTTCGATTCCTTGTTATTTGTTGCAATTGATTGTTCAAATATGTGTAATAAGGTGTCAATTGATGATCTGGGTTGATAAATCATGAACCCATAACATCAAAGTGCACGAATTTAGTGTTTTTCAAAATCTGGAAATCTGGAAATCGGTGATTTTCAGTCAAATGTCCGATTTTATAACTCCGTGTGTAATACATGTTTTTGATGTTTAAAACTTGTAACATGTAGCTTGATATGTGTGCTTTAAGTTTCAAAAAGAATCAGACTTAGATCTATTATATATCACAAGATATTCACGGTCAAACCCCGCTGACCGAATCTGTCAAGAACACGAACCCAGAAATTTTGAGCCCAACCTCCGTGTTCAAGTTTGACCGATTATATCTAGCTTCTGTTTTGATGTTTATGTGTTATTATGCTTTCTAGTTGTATTACTACAGTTTGAATACAACTTGGAGTTGATAGATCACATAAATCATGGCCAGAACATTGCTTAAATCGAACTTGAAAGTGGCCACTCGAGTCTGTTGATTGCCCAGAAACTGTTTGGCAGAAACTTTGGAGACTTAGATCTCTATGATATTTTGTTGTTTAGTGATGAAACTTGTTATTTAGTTGTAGTATTACATTTATACTACAACATGAAAGCAATTATGAGATCAGAAAGTAAGAATACCACAGATTAAAGTCCGGTCAAAGTAGCACCCTCGCGACTGCCGAAAATTCTGGGTTTTTGCCCAAGAACACCTACAACGAAGCTAAGTGTCGCTATAGGCCTTTAGCGACGGATTAATTTAATTTATTTTTTGATTTTCGAAAATTAATTAAAAAAATAGAAATAAATTCTAAAAATTACCAAAAATGGTTTTAAAAATTATTTTAAATTATGAAAAATAATTTTTGACCAATTGGAATATTTTTCTTTAATATTTATAATTATTTAAATATTAAAGGTATTTAATTTATTTAATTAGTGTATTAAATAAATTAGAGGAAAATGATTTAATATTATGAAAAATCATTTTAAGTAAGAAAAATGTATTTAAAAATATTTTGAGTTATAAAATGTAACTTTTAATATTTTTGGAGAATTTTCATTAATAATTTAATATTAATAATATAATATTTATTTGATTATTAAATTAAATAAATAAGATGAAAATAATTTAAATGATTTAAAAATCATTTTAATTGAGAATAAAGTATTAAAAAATATTTTAAATTATAAAATATAATTTTCAATATTTTTGGAGAATTTTCATTAATAAATTAATATTAATGATATTTGATTTATTTAATTATTATATTAAATAAATAAATTAAAAAGGATTTTATTGACTTAAAAATCATTTAAAAATGAGAAAAATGATTTAAAAATATTTTAAGTTATAAATTATGACTTTTAATATTTAGATAATAATTTCATTAATATTTATATATTAATGGTGATGATTAAAAATGATTTTAATTATTTTAAAAATCATTTAAGTAGAATATTGGTGATTTAAAAATATTTTAAGTTATTGATGATAACTTTAATATTTTGGAAATTATGTTAATAATATTTTGATATTATTATATATTAATAATAATATGATTATTTGATAATTAAATCATTTAAAAATAGTTTAAGTGTTTGAAAAATTATTATAAATTATAATAATTGTTTGATTAATAGTAAAAGCTTCTGAAAAATATTATTATTGATAATTGACTTATCTAAATTAATATTGAAGCTTAGAAACCAAGTTTAATTGACAATCAATGTGTTAATTGTCGGATAGGGTGACTTGAACACCGAGAATGGACCGAAGTCCAATTAGACTGATATAGTTTGACTTGATAAGTGTTTATATAGGTTATAAACACTAAACGTGGCTATGTGGTAATGTGCCTAGGAGAAGTTTGACTGTAAAATACAGTGTTATGTGTTATAAATGATTGTGCTAATTGTTAGACCGATATTATTGGTTATAGGTCTTTCAAACGCAGATAAGTATATTGTGTAGCTGTAATCAGCGGAAGAGGCAAGTTCCCTAACTCAACCTTGAGTTATTTCATTCAAATATTATTGGTGGTTAATTATTGTTGATTAAGCCACGTCCAGGGATTTTTTGTTGAAATTAAATTTCTGAATTAGAAAATATATATTCGTAGAATTATTGTTGTTGGATATTCATATCTGTAGAAGTTAGAATTGACAGTACAGATAATTTCTCTTTATTATCAAATTACGTTGAGAAATGTCTTAGCCAATTATTCTGGTTAGACAAACATTTGTAAAAACTTGTTGGGTTTGAGAAGAGAAGCAAATAGAATTTGAAATCACAGTATTTCGTTGTAAAATCATAAACTTGATTCTAAGACTGAGAAGAACAACCTTTTATATAAAGGGAATATTTTATTGGTCGTGAATTCGACCTTTGCGCGCGTTTTGAGTATTATGCATAATATAGGGTATAATAAGTTGATCACTTGTTGTACTTGCAGAGGGGTATGATTTAATCTTTATGGTTATCTGATACATCTGAGTATTTATCAAAGTAAATCTTTGATATCTACCCGAGAAAAATAAAGTTCAAGATCTTGTGTGATCACTCAGTATAAATCTGGAGAAATATTTCATTCGTAGAATTGATTCTTGATTATTCATTAGAATATCGTAGAAACCTTGAAAGCGTTGTACTCTTTCATTATTGAATTATTGTGTTGTGTAGAAGAAGAGAAGTTTTGTTATTGAATAACAATTTGTTCAGCTATATCAAAGTTCCCCGAACTTTGGTTTCATTCTATCAAAATAGATAGTCTGGTAATTTGAGTACTTATATATTTATTGTATGTCTTAACTTGCGGGGCAAATTAGTTGCTCACCCTTGCTAAATAAAACTTTTCAGCTAGGGACGAAGTGGCAGGAGGTGCTGCGAAGGATAAAGGCAAAGGCGTTGTAATAAACTAGTTATAATTGGCATATTTATTATGTTGTATTTGTAAACCCTTTTTGTATATCCAAAGGGTATGTTTGTAAAGTTAAGGTTAGTGAACCTGGGTGATGTATTATTAGTAAACTCTGATAAAATCTTATGAAAATTACTATCTATATATATTATGGGTAGTTAAATGTTATTCATATTTGGATCGTGAACACCAAATGCGGGAGTCAGGTAACCCGGATTTGGGGGTGTCACAGGTTGGTATCAGAGCTGTAGTGACCAAGGTGTCACCAGCTGGTAGAATAGTCGTAGGTTATAAACCTTAAGTGGGGTGGGGAAAACCCTAGGATTATAACCATAAGCGAGATAGAGAATACTCATTTAGAGTACTAACTGAGGGATTGCAGAAGCGTATCGATAGTGAGAAATGTGGACACATAGTGTGAGAATGTTGTACTAGTAAAGTACTAATCAAGTTGTTTAAACTGCTTGTAGGATGTCTGAAGAAGGTGAAAAGAGTGCGGAGATGCTAGCGGCTGTTGCACCAGTGCCAGTAGCCGGGGTGCCAGCGCAAAACGAATTGGTTGAGAAGTTGGGAGAAGATGAACCAATGGTTAATCTTGGGAGTGATCATGACGATTATCCCGAGATGTATCTGAGTGGTGATGAGGAGGCAGAGTCTGAGCCAGTTAAGGTGGAACTGAAGAATAAGATCAAGGTTGGTGAACAAGATCAGCTATCTGTGGAAGTTCAGGAACTCCGAAGCAAGGTATTTCTCTTGGAGGAGTTGTGGAAGACGGAGCGGGCATTGCGTGAAATGACTGAAGAACGGAACGAGCTGAAGGCGCAGGTGGAGAAGATAAAGGCTGAAGGTGGTGGATCATCTGAGGGAACCAGTAAGAAGGACAAGAAAAAGAGGAAGAGGGACAACGACAGCCCTAATTCCGAGAAGACAAGTCCAAAGAAGAAGCAAGCTTGTATCAAGTGTGGAAAGACTCACGCTGGAGAATGTATGATGTGGAAGAATGTATGCTTCAACTGCAAGCAGGAAGGACATATCTCTTTGCATTGTCCTAAGCCAAATTTGAGGAAGTGTTTTTCGTGTGGGCAGACGGGTCACGGATTTAATAAGTGTCCCAGCAAGAAGAAGATTGGTGAAGGAAGTGGTCGGTAGACAATTAGATATATGTAATAGTATCTTTTGGTAGAAGTTTCTGATATTAAGATATGTAATATCAAGAACGGTGTTTAAACATATGTAAATATATGTTTGTATGAATAAAATCTTTATTTTTTATATGAATATAAGATTAAAATGAAATTATGTGTTCTTAAAACTCATACTTATGTGACATTCTTGACTCATAGTTATATGAAATGTTTATGAACCCCTCAGCGAACGGATGCCAATGGTCGGATTAGGGTAAGTTCGTAAACTCATATAATTGTGGCCAGGCTACGAACTCATAAGTGTGGTTTTATGAACTGGAAATAGTAATGTGAAATTGGAGAATGTTAACTTTTTGTGTAAAGTTGGAGAAATTGCAACTTTTGTAAAGTTGGGTACGATTAATCCTAAAATAATTTTAAAAGGATAATAATATGTGTTAAGTACTAAATGTACTATGTGATATTTGAATAAATATACGATTACTTGAGAATTATGTGTTGAATTCTTATTGTGTTAAGAATTTGTGTAGAATAAGAGTATTAATATAAGATTTTTATTTAAATCAGATCATGCCGCCAAGACGACATAATCGAAACCAAAGAGAAGAACAATAAGTGAATAACGAAGAAGGTCAAGTGGACCCGATGTAGAATTTTGTGGATATGCTGGCCCAAGCTATGGAAAATAGGGCTTCAGCCAGGGAAAGATTAAGGAATCAGCCAGCCGACAGATTGGCTAATTTTAAAGATTTTAAAGCGGTAGGACCGCCTGAATTCAAGGGGACTACGGATCCGATCGAAGCCCAAACTTGGGTGAAGGAGATAGAGAAAGCTTTCGTGATTGCGCGTGTGGCAGAAGAGTAAAAGACGGCTTTTGCGACATACTTAATGAAGGGAGAAACCAATTATTGGTGGGAGACGAATCAAGCTAGAGCGGGTACAGCGGTAGTAGTATGGACCAGATTTAAGGAGTTGTTCTTTGAGAACTACTTCTCGCTGAGTATGCAATCTCGGATGGAAGTTAGGTTCTTGGAACTTAAGCAGGAGAATTTGTCTGTTTCGAAGTATGCTGCTAAATTCAACGAATTGGCGCGATTTGCACCTCATCAGGTGGATACAGAAGCAAGAAAAGCAAGAAGGTTTGAGAACGGATTGAAGCCGGGGATTTACAACAAAGTAGCTGTGCTGCAGATCAACACTTTTGCGGCTCTACTAGAGAAAGCTTTAATTGCTGAAGGAGGAAGCGCGGCTGCATCTCGTTTTCATCAGGAGAAAAAGAAGAATGCTAATGAGGGTGGAAGTAGTGGTGGTAGTAACCCGAATAAGAGAAAGTGGAGTGAGAATACCCAATCGGGTAATAAAACGGAAGGGAATAAGAAAGGAGGAGGGCCGTGTGCAAATTGTGGGAAGAACCATGCTGGAGTTTGTCTGAAGAAGAAAGAAGTTTGTTACAACTGTGGTCAAGAGGGGCACATGTCGCCAAATTGTCCCAGCCCGAAAAAGATACAAGGTTGTTTTGCCTGTGGATCAACTGATCATTTGGTAAGAAACTGTCCGAAGAAGAATATGGAGAAGGAAAGCGCCAACAAGGGACCCGGTGGTGGAACTTTGGCAATCCGAGGACCTGCACAGCCAGGAAGACCAACTGCCCGTACATTTAACATGACGGCGCATGATGCAGTGGCTACTCAAGAGGTGGCAGCAGGTAACGATTTTGTTTAGAAAATTTAATTACGCGAGAAATACGAGTTAAATATTCTGTGAACTGTTTTCTTTTATAGATTCAAGTCACAGGTTAGAAATTGAAACACAAATTTACATTGTGTTGATAAAAATGAATTGATGATACAACTTTAAAAGATTGTAGAGAATAAGAAAGCGGTGATTCCGAGGACGGAATCCTTTTAAGGAGGGGTGAATGTGATAACCCGAGATTTCGAATAATTAAAATTTTACGAATATTTTTTTTTATTATTATTAACATTGACTGTTAATAAGGTACTGTGTATCTGTGATACGAATTTTGAAAATTAGTCAATTTGTGTATTGACTGAGAAAATAGAGTAGAGTTGTGCTTAATAACTTTAGAAACCCTAACCCTAATTTTCGGATAGGGATTCGGTAGAAAATATAATTAAAATAATTATATTGTTAAGAATGTGTTTGTTTTATATGAGCTTAATGATCAATAATTGATCGGATAGGTTTTAATATTATTAAACCCTGATAAGAGATTAGAAACCCTAATCTCAGTTGTAGAAAACCCTAATGTGGTGTAGAAAACCCTAATTTTAAAAATCGGGGATTTGTAAACCTTAAATTAGGAACCCTAATCCTAATTGATAGACTTAATGGATTCATTAAACACAAATATGAGATTAGAAACCCTAATCTCCGGATTAGAAACCCTAGCGTACTATAAAAAACCCTAATTGTACGCCGGGAGCCCTAATTTTAAAAACCGGAAATTGTAAACCCTAATTAGGCAACCCTAATTTTTATTAGCATGCCTAAAGTATTCATTAAACTTAAATATGGTTAGAAATCTCTAATTATATTTTTGTATAGTAAATTTCTATTTTAGAAACCCTAATTTTAGTTTAGAAAATTTATTTTTCTAATTAAACCCTAAATTTACAAATTATGGTGAATTAGAATTTTTAGACCTAAAGGGGTACAAAACCTAAACCCTAGATTGTCCAAACCCTAAACCCTAAGGGTTTCATCAAGTTAAAATTCTAGAAGAAAGTGGAAATGACCATAATACCCTTAATGGGTTTTTTTTATTTGATAACTTGCAAAATTGGCCATTGCCTTTATTAGGTCACCAACTCTTTACCAACTATTGACTTTGTGACTTCAAAATCTCAGCCACATTCAGCTCCCAGCCGGATTTGGACAGATCCAAGCAACTTAAGAGGTTATATATAAGATTTAGAGAGAGAAAATCAAGAAAAGTTAGCCATTTTGCATTTAGCTCTTACCAAATCTCTCTCCTTCACAAACCCACGAATTATAAAAGTAGATCAGTCCTAGAATCAGTCCATAGAGCATCCATAAACAGATTGGAAGGGCAGAATCAAAAATCGGAATCAAAAAGAGGTATAAACCCTAATTTTGAAATCCTTCGATTCCTTGTTATTTGTTGCAATTGATTGTTCAAATATGTGTAATAAGGTGTCAATTGATGATCTGGGTTGATAAATCATGAACCCATAACATCAAAGTGCACGAATTTAGTGTTTTTCAAAATCTGGAAATCTGGAAATCGGTGATTTTCAGTCAAATGTCCGATTTTATAACTCCGTGTGTAATACATGTTTTTGATGTTTAAAACTTGTAACATGTAGCTTGATATGTGTGCTTTAAGTTTCAAAAATAATCAGACTTAGATCTATTATATATCACAAGATATTCACGGTCAAACCCCGCTGACCGAATCTGTCAAGAACACGAACCCAGAAATTTTGAGCCCAACCTCCGTGTTCAAGTTTGACCGATTATATCTAGCTTCTGTTTTGATGTTTATGTATTATTATGCTTTCTAGTTGTAGTACTACAGTTTGAATACAACTTGGAGTTGATAGATCACATAAATCATGGCCAGAACATTGCTTAAATCGAACTTGAAAGTGGCCACTCGAGTCTATTGATTGCCCAGAAACTGTTTGGCAGAAACTTTGGAGACTTAGATCTCTATGATATTTTGTTGTTTAGTGATGAAACTTGTTATTTAGTTGTAGTATTACATTTATACTACAACATGAAAGCAATTATGAGATCAGAAAGTAAGAATAACAAAGATTAAAGTCCGGTCAAAGTAGCACCCTCGCGACTGCCGAAAATTCTGGGTTTTTGCCCAAGAACACCTACAACGACGCTAAGTGTGGCTATAGGCCTTTAGCGACGGATTAATTTAATTTATTTTCTGATTTTCGGAAATTAATTAAAAAAATAGAAATAAATTCTAAAAATTACCAAAAATAGTTTTAAAAATTATTTTAAATTATGAAAAATAATTTTTGACCAATTGGAATATTTTTCTTTAATATTTATAATTATTTAAATATTAAAGGTATTTAATTTATTTAATTAGTGTATTAAATAAATTAGAGGAAAAATGATTTAATATTATGAAAAATCATTTTAAGTAAGAAAAATGTATTTAAAAATATTTTGAGTTATAAAATGTAACTTTTAATATTTTTGGAGAATTTTCATTAATAATTTAATATTAATGATATAATATTTATTTGATTATTAAATTAAATAAATAAGATGAAAATAATTTAAATGATTTAAAAATCATTTTAATTGAGAATAAAGTATTAAAAAATATTTTAAATTATAAAATATAATTTTCAATATTTTTGGAGAATTTTCATTAATAAATTAATATTAATGATATTTGATTTATTTAATTATTATATTAAATAAATAAATTAAAAATGATTTTATTGACTTAAAAATCATTTAAAAATGAGAAAAATAATTTAAAAATATTTTAAGTTATAAATTATGACTTTTAATATTTAGATAATAATTTCATTAATATTTATATATTAATGGTGATGATTAAAAATGATTTTAATTATTTTAAAAATTATTTAAGTAGAATATTGGTGATTTAAAAATATTTTAAGTTATTGATGATAACTTTAATATTTTGGAAAGTATGTTAATAATATTTTGATATTATTATATATTAATAATAATATGATTATTTGATAATTAAATCATTTAAAAATGGTTTAAGTGTTTGAAAAATTATTATAAATTATAATAATTGTTTGATTAATAGTAAAAGCTTCTGAAAAATATTATTTTTGATAATTGACTTATCTAAATTAATATCGAAGCTTAGAAACCAAGTTTAATTGACAATCAATGTGTTAATTGTCGGATAAGGTGACTTGAACACCGAGAATGGACCGAAGTCCAATTAGACTGATATAGTTTGACTTGATAAGTGTTTATATAGGTTATAAACACTAAACGTGGCTATGTGGTAATGTGCCTAGGAGAAGTTTGACTGTAAAATACAGTGTTATGTGTTATAAATGATTGTGCTAATTGTTAGACCGATATTATTGGTTATAGGTCTTTCAAACGCAGATAAGTATATTGTGTAGCTGTAATCAGCGGAAGAGGCAAGTTCCCTAACTCAACCTTGAGTTATTTCATTCAAATATTATTGGTGGTTAATTATTGTTGATTAAGCCACGTCCAGGGATTTATTGTTGAAATTAAAATTTTGAATTAGAAAATATATATTCGTAGAATTATTGTTGTTGGATATTCATATCTGTAGAAGTTAGAATTGACAGTACAGATAATTTCTCTTTATTGTCAAATTATGTTGAGAAATGTCTTAGCCAATTATTCTGGTATGCAAACATTTGTAAAAACTTGTTGGGTTTGAGAAGAGAAGCAAATAGAATTTGAAATCACAGTATTTCGTTGTAAAATCATAAACTTGATTCTAAGACTGAGAAGAACAACCTTTTATATAAAGGGAATATTTTATTGGTCGTGAATTCGACCTTTGCGCGCGTTTTGAGTATTATGCATAATATAGGGTATAATAAGTTGATCACTTGTTGTACTTGCAGAGGGGTATGATTTAATCTTTATGGTTATCTGATACACCTGAGTATTTATCAAAGTAAATCTTTGATATCTACCCGAGAAAAATAAAGTTCAAGATCTTGTGTGATCACTCAGTATAAATCTGGAGAAATATTTCATTCGTAGAATTGATTCTTGATTATTCATTAGAATATCGTAGAAACCTTGAAAGCGTTGTACTCTTTCATTATTGAATTATTGTGTTGTGTAGAAGAAGAGAAGTTTTGTTATTGAATAACAATTTGTTCAGCTATATCAAAGTTCCCCGAACTTTGGTTTCATTCTATCAAAATAGATAGTCTGGTAATTTGAGTACTTATATATTTATTGTATGTCTTAACTTGCGGGGCAAGTTAGTTGCTCACCCTTGCTAAATAAAACATTTCAGCTAGGGACGAAGTGGCAGGAGGTGCTGCGAAGGATAAAGGCAAAGGCGTTGTAATAAACTAGTTATAATTGGCATATTTATTATGTTGTATTTGTAAACTCTTTTTGTATATCCAAAGGGTATGTTTGTAAAGTTAAGGTTAGTGAACCTGGGTGATGTATTATTAGTAAACTCTGATAAAATCTTATGAAAATTACTATCTATATATATTATGGGTAGTTAAATGTTATTCATATTTGGATCGTGAACACCAAATGCGGGAGTCAGGTAACCCGGATTTGGGGGTGTCACAGGTTGGTATCAGAGCTGTAGTGACCAAGGTGTCACCAGCTGGTAGAATAGTCGTAGGTTATAAACCTTAAGTGGGGTGGGGAAAACCCTAGGATTATAACCATAAGCGAGATAGAGAATACTCATTTAGAGTACTAACTGAGGGATTGCAGAAGCGTATCGATAGTGAAAAATGTGGACACATAGTGTGAGAATGTTGTACTAGTAAAGTACTAATCAAGTTGTTTAAACTGCTTGTAGGATGTCTGAAGAAGGTGAAAAGAGTGCGGAGATGCTAGCGGCTGTTGCACCAGTGCCAGTAGCCGGGGTGCCAACGCAAAACGAATCGGTTGAGAAGTTGGGAGAAGATGAACCAATGGTTAATCTTGGGAGTGATCATGACGATTATCCCGAGATGCATCTGAGTGGTGATGAGGAGGCAGAGTCTGAGCCAGTTAAGGTGGAACTGAAGAATAAGATCAAGGTTGGTGAACAAGATCAGCTATCTGTGGAAGTTCAGGAACTCCGAAGCAAGGTATTTCTCTTGGAGGAGTTGTGGAAGACGGAGCGGGCATTGCGTGAAATGACTGAAGAATGGAACGAGCTGAAGGCGCAGGTGGAGAAGATAAAGGCTGAAGGTGGTGGATCATCTGAGGGAACCAGTAAGAAGGACAAGAAAAAGAGGAAGAGGGACAACGACAGCCCTAATTTCGAGAAGACAAGTCTAAAGAAGAAGCAAGCTTGTATCAAGTGTGGAAAGACTCACGCTGGAGAATGTATGATGTGGAAGAATGTATGCTTCAACTGTAAGCAGGAAGGACATATCTCTTTGCATTGTCCTAAGCCAAATTTGAGGAAGTGTTTTTCGTGTGGGCAGACGGGTCACGGATTTAATAAGTGTCCCAGCAAGAAGAAGATTGGTGAAGGAAGTGGTCGGTAGACAATTAGATATATGTAATAGTATCTTTTGGTAGAAGTTTCTGATATTAAGATATGTAATATCAAGAACGGTGTTTAAACATATGTAAATATATGTTTGTATGAATAAAATCTTTATTTTTTATATGAATATAAGATTAAAATGAAATTATGTGTTCTTAAAACTCATACTTATGTGACATTCTTGACTCATAGTTATATGAAATGTTTATGAACCCCTCAGCGAACGGACGCCAAAGGTCGGACTAGGGTAAGTTCGTAAACTCATATAATTGTGGCCAGGCTACGAACTCATAAGTGTGGTTTTATGAACTGGAAATAGTAATGTGAAATTGGAGAATGTTAACTTTTTGTGTAAAGTTGGAGAAATTGCAACTTTTGTAAAGTTGGGTATGATTAATCCTAAAATAATTTTAAAAGGATAATAATATGTGTTAAGTACTAAATGTACTATGTGATATTTGAATAAATATGCGATTACTTGAGAATTATGTGTTGAATTCTTATTGTGTTAAGAATTTGTGTAGAATAAGAGTATTAATATAAGATTTTTATTTAAATCAGATCATGCCGCCAAGACGACATAATCGAAACCAAAGAGAAGAACAATAAGTGAATAACGAAGAAGGTCAAGTGGACCCGATGCAGAATTTTGTGGATATGCTGGCCCAAGCTATGGAAAATAGGGCTTCAGCCAGGGAAAGATTAAGGAATCAGCCAGCCGACAGATTGGCTAATTTTAAAGATTTTAAAGCGGTAGGACCGCCGGAATTCAAGGGGACTACGGATCCGATCGAAGCCCAAACTTGGGTGAAGGAGATAGAGAAAGCTTTCGTGATTGCGCGTGTGGCAGAAGAGTAAAAGACGACTTTTGGGACATACTTAATGAATGGAGAAGCCAATTATTGGTGGGAGACGAATCAAGCGAGAGCGGGTACAGCGGTAGTAGCATGGACCAAATTTAAGGAGTTGTTCTTTGAGAACTACTTCTCGCCGAGTATGCAATCTCGGATGGAAGTTAAGTTCTTGGAACTTAAGCAGGAGAATTTGTCTGTTTCGGAGTATGCTGCTAAATTCAACGAATTGGCGCGATTTGCACCTCATCAGGTGGATACAGAAGCAAGAAAAGCAAGAAGGTTTGAGAACGGATTGAAGCCGGGGATTTACAACAAAGTAGCTGTGCTGCAGATCAACACTTTTGCGGCTCTACTAGAGAAAGTTTTAATTGCTGAAGGAGGAAGCGAGGCTGCATCTCGTTTTCATCAGGAGAAAAAGAAGAATGCTAATGAGGGTGGAAGTAGTGGTGGTAGTAACCCGAATAAGAGAAAGTGGAGTGAGAATACCCAATCGGGTAATAAAACGGAAGGGAATAAGAAAGGAGGAGGGCCGTGTGCAAATTGTGGGAAGAACCATGCTGGAGTTTGTCTGAAGAAGAAAGGAGTTTGTTACAACTGTGGTCAAGAGGGGCACATGTCGCCAAATTGTCCCAGCCCGAAAAAGATACAAGGTTGTTTTGCCTGTGGATCAACTGATCATTTGGTAAGAAACTGTCCGAAGAAGAATATGGAGAAGGAAAGCGCCAACAAGGGACCATATGGTGGAACCTTGGCAATCCGAGGACCTGCACAGCCAGGAAGACCAACTGCCCGTACATTTAACATGACGGCGCATGATGCAGTGGCTACTCAAGAGGTGGCAGCAGGTAACGATTTTGTTAAGAAAATTTAATTACGTGAGAAATACGAGTTAAATATTCTGTGAACTGTTTTCTTTTATAGATTCAAGTCACAGGTTAGAAATTGAAACACAAATTTACATTGTGTTGATAAAAATGAATTGATGATACAACTTTAAAAGATTGTAGAGAATAAGAAAGCGGTGATTCCGAGGACGGAATCCTTTTAAGGAGGGGTGAATGTGATAACCCGAGATTTCGAATAATTAAAATTTTACGAATAAATTTTTTTTTATTATTATTAACATTGACTGTTAATAAGGTATTGTGTATCTGTGATACGAATTTTGAAAATTAGTCAATTTGTGTATTGACTGAGAAAATAGAGTAGAGTTGTGCTTAACAACTTTAGAAACCCTAACCCTAATTTTCGGATAGGGATTCGGTAGAAAATATAATTAAAATAATTATATTGTTAAGAATGTGTTTGTTTTATATGAGCTTAATGATCAATAATTGATCGGATAGGTTTTAATATTATTAAACCCTGATAAGAGATTAGAAACCCTAATCTCAGTTGTAAAAAACCCTAATGTGGTTTAGAAAACCCTAATTTTAAAAATCAGGGATTTGTAAACCTTAAATTAGGAACCCTAATCCTAATTGGTAGACTTAATGGATTCATTAAACACAAATATGAGATTAGAAACCCTAATCTCCGGATTAGAAACCCTAGCGTATTATAGAAAACCCTAATTGTACGCCGGGAGACCTAATTTTAAAAACCGGGAATTGTAAACCCTAATTAGGCAACCCTAATTTTTATTAGCATGCCTAAAGTATTCATTAAACTTAAATATGGTTAGAAATCTCTAATTATATTTTTGTATATTAAATTTCTATTTTAGAAACCCTAATTTTAGTTTAGAAAATTTATTTTTCTAATTAAACCCTAAATTTGCAAATTATGAAAATTAGAATTTTTAGACCTAAAGGGGTACAAAACCTAAACCCTAGATTGTCCAAACCCTAAACCCTAAGGGTTTCATCAAGTTCAAATTCTAGAAGAAAGTGGAAATGACCATAATACCCTTTATGGGATTTTTTTATTTGATAACTTGCGAAATTGGCCATTGCCTTTATTAGGTCACCAACTCTTTACCAACTATTGACTTTGTGACTTCAAAATCTCAGCCACATTCAGCTCCCAGCCGGATTTGGACAGATCCAAGCAACTTAAGAGGTTATATATAAGATTTAGAGAGAGAAAATCAAGAAAAGTTAGCCATTTTGCATTTAGCTCTTACCAACTCTCTCTCCTTCACAAACCCACGAATTATAAAAGTAGATCAGTCCTAGAATCAGTCCATAGAGCATCCATAAACAGATTGGTAGGACAGAATCAAAAATCGGAATCAAAAAGAGGTATAAACCCTAATTTTGAAATCCTTCGATTCCTTGTTATTTGTTGCAATTGATTGTTCAAATATGTGTAATAAGGTGTCAATTGATGATCTGTGATAAATCATGAACCCATAACATCAAAGTGCACGAATTTAGTGTTTTTCAAAATCTGGAAATCTGGAAATCGGTGATTTTCAGTCAAATGTCCGATTTTATAACTCCATGTGTAATACATGTTTTTGATGTTTAAAACTTGTAACATGTAGCTTGATATGTGTGCTTTAAGTTTCAAAAAGAATCAGACTTAGATCTATTATATATCACAAGATATTCACGGTCAAACCCCGCTGACCGAATCTGTCAAGAACACGAACCCAGAAATTTTGAGCCCAACTTCCGTGTTCAAGTTTGACCGATTATATCTAGCTTCTGTTTTGATGTTTATGTGTTATTATGCTTTCTAGTTGTAGTACTACAGGTTGACTACAACTTGGAGTTGATAGATCACATAAATCATGGCCAGAACATTGCTTAAATCGAACTTGAAAGTGGCCACTCGAGTCTGTTGATTGCCCAGAAACTGTTTGGCAGAAACTTTGGAGACTTAGATCTCTATGATATTTTGTTGTTTAGTGATGAAACTTGTTATTTAGTTGTAGTATTACATTTATACTACAACATGAAAGCAATTATGAGATCAGAAAGTAAGAATAACACAAATTAAAGTCCGGTCAAAGTAGCACCCTCGCGACTGCCGGAAATTCTGGGTTTTTGCCCAAGAACACCTACAGCGACGCTAAGGGTCGCTATAGGCCTTTAGCGACGGATTAATTTAATTTATTTTCTGATTTTCGGAAATTAATTAAAAAAATAGAAATAAATTCTAAAAATTACCAAAAATGGTTTTAAAAATTATTTTAAATTATGAAAAATAATTTTTGACCAATTGGAATATTTTTCTTTAATATTTATAATTATTTAAATATTAAAGGTATTTAATTTATTTAATTAGTGTATTAAATAAATTAGAGGAAAAATGATTTAATATTATGAAAAATCATTTTAAGTAAGAAAAATGTATTTAAAAATATTTTGAGTTATAAAATGTAACTTTTAATATTTTTGGAGAATTTACATTAATAATTTAATATTAATGATATAATATTTATTTGATTATTAAATTAAATAAATAAGATGAAAATAATTTAAATGATTTAAAAATCATTTTAATTGAGAATAAAGTATTAAAAAATATTTTAAATTATAAAATATAATTTTCAATATTTTTGGAGAATTTTCATTAATAAATTAATATTAATGATATTTGATTTATTTAATTATTATATTAAATAAATAAATTAAAAATGATTTTATTGACTTAAAAATCATTTAAAAATGAGAAAAATAATTTAAAAATATTTTAAGTTATAAATTATGTATTTTAATATTTAGATAATAATTTCATTAATATTTATATATTAATGGTGATGATTAAAAATGATTTTAATTATTTTAAAAATCATTTAAGTAGAATATTGGTGATTTAAAAATATTTTAAGTTATTGATGATAACTTTAATATTTTGGAAAGTATGTTAATAATATTTTGATATTATTATATATTAATAATAATATGATTATTTGATAATTAAATCATTTAAAAATGGTTTAAGTGTTTGAAAAATTATTATAAATTATAATAATTGTTTGATTAATAGTAAAAGCTTCTGAAAAATATTATTATTGATAATTGACTTATCTAAATTAATATTGAAGCTTAGAAACCAAGTTTAATTGACAATCAATGTGTTAATTGTCGGATATGGTGACTAGAACACCGAGAATGGATCGAAGTCCAATTAGACTGATATAGTTTGACTTGATAAGTGTTTATATAGGTTATAAACACTAAACGTGGCTATGTGGTAATGTGCCTAGGAGAAGTTTGACTGTAAAATACAGTGTTATGTGTTATAAATGATTGTGCTAATTGTTAGACCGATATTATTGGTTATAAGTCTTTCAAACGCAGATAAGTATATTGTGTAGCTGTAATCAGCGGAAGAGGCAAGTTCCCTAACTCAACCTTGAGTTATTTCATTCAAATATTATTGGTGGTTAATTATTGTTGATTAAGCCACGTTCAGGGATTTATTGTTGAAAGTAAATTTTCGAATTAGAAAATATATATTCGTAGAATTATTGTTGTTGGATATTCATATCTGTAGAAGTTAGAATTGACAGTACAGATAATTTCTCTTTATTGTCAAATTATGTTGAGAAATGTCTTAGCCAATTATTCTGGTTAGACAAACATTTGTAAAAACTTGTTGGGTTTGAGAAGTGAAGCAAATAGAATTTGAAATCATTGTATTTCGTTGTAAAATCATAAACTTGATTCTAAGACTGAGAAGAACAACCTTTTATATAAAGGGAATATTTTATTGGTCGTGAATTCGACCTTTGCGCGCGTTTTGAGTATTATGCATAATATAGGGTATAATAAGCTGATCACTTGTTGTATTTGCAGAGGAGTATGATTTAATCTTTATGGTTATCTGATACACCTGAGTATTTATCAAAGTAAATCTTTGATATCCACCCGAGAAAAATAAAGTTCAAGATCTTGTGTGATCACTCAGTATAAATCTGGAGAAATATTTCATTCGTAGAATTGATTCTTGATTATTCATTAGAATATCGTAGAAACCTTGAAAGCGTTGTACTCTTTCATTATTGAATTATTGTGTTGTGTAGAAGAAGAGAAGTTTTGTTATTGAATAACAATTTGTTCAACTATATCAAAGTTCCCCGAACTTTGGTTTCATTTTATCAAAATAAATAGTCTGGTAATTTGAGTACTTATACATTTATTGTATGTCTTAACTTGCGGGGCAAATTAGTTGCTCACCCTTGCTAAATAAAACTTTTCAGCTAGGGACGAAGTGGCAGGAGGTGCTGCGAAGGATAAAGGCAAAGGCGTTGTAATAAACTAGTTATAATTGGTATATTTATTATGTTGTATTTGTAAACCCTTTTTGTATATCCAAAGGGTATGTTTGTAAAGTTAAGGTTAGTGAACCTGGGTGATGTATTATTAGTAAACTCTGATAAAATCTTATGAAAATTACTATCTATATATATTATGGGTAGTTAAATGTTATTTATATTTGGATCGTGAACACCAAATGCGGGAGTCAGGTAACCCGGATTTGGGGGTGTCACAGTTATACTCCCTCCGTTTCAAAAAATTAAAGATACATTTCTAAAACGACGACTTTTTAAGAAGAAAAAAAGAGGAGAATCATTACTAACTTAAATTTCATCACTCAACACAGCTACACAAAAAGGCAAACATAAAAAATAAACTGGATGGCTAGGGATGAGAGAGGTCCTACCGGGAGTCTCAAAGGTATTAGTACTACCTGGAAATAATTACAACATATTATTGGAATTGAGAATCTTTAAATTTATCCAACATTTCATAATATATATATATATATATATATATATATATATATATATATATATATATATATATATATATAGAGCAAGGATAAAGTGCATACCCCTTATCTTACTCACCCGTGCTTACCCTCTTTTAGGCGACGGTTTCGATCATACAACCGTCGTTTATACTTTTAGCAACGCTATATGTTGTCCGTCGCTAAAAGTATAGACGACGGTTGTATGATCAAAACCGTCGCCTAAAAGGGGGTAAGCACGGGATGAGTAAGATAAGGGGTATGCACTTGATCCGGACCGTATATATATATATATATATATATATATATATATATATATATATATATATATATATATATATATATCTTGTTTATTGGAAAAAACTTAGGCAAATAATTCTTGCTTCCTGGTGAACCCAAAAAGCCATTGTTAAAAGAGTATGACAGGTTTTTGAGGGGTCAAAACTTCTCAACAGCATATTATACATGTAAATTTTAAGCCAAAAAACACAAACAAAAAAATGGAAAAAGAAAAAAGGAGAACAATTACTAACTTAAATGTCATCCCTCAAAACAGCTAACCTTGTGGCATATACAAGGTCATCAGATCAGTCTGGCATCAAGAATCGAAATTTATGTGTCTTGGCTTGCATGTTTTGGATCATTCCCTTTACATTTTAGCATTATTATGACCTGTTTAACTCTAATATACAAGCATAACAAAGGAAAAGAAACATGTTGGAAAGCTAAAAGAAAGGAAAAGATGGAGCTGATGGATATTAGAAACCTATAAAGCAGAAAAGCTTAGGGTTCCAACAAGAATGTAGAATAATGCTTGGGGAAGAAATAGTCACCCTTGTTCATGGGGATTCTATACACTTCAACAACAGAGGCATCTGTCGGAGTTTTAACACGTATCTCCACTGCATGTCTTAATCATACATATACTCCAAAATGACCTTTTCTATAGTTTCAAAATTCAGCCAAGAACACAACATGCCTCTGTCGAAAACATGATCTACCCTTTTGCTTGCATGCACTCCTGGTGTAAACTTAATACGTTCCTAAAACACTGAGGATCGGATGCAAGTTGAGAAATCTTCACATTTTTCTTTCTTAATTATTGGGAACTCAATTTCTTTGAAAAATAAATTTCAATGAGCTTGACATTGAAAATGAAACAGAACCAAGCTCCCACAGCTAAAAATCAAGTTACGCTTGGACTTCTGGTGTAAACTCACAAGGCCAATGTTTCATATCAGAACCATCCTTATGATGCAGCTAAAGTAAAAAAAGAAGGATGAACATGTACAGAAATCTTTGCGTTATTCATTTGATCACTTGTAATTTACATACTAGCGAACATACTCTAAAACAATAAGAGTTATGCAACGATTAACAAATGTAGAACTGAAGCAGAAGTAGTCTAGTTGGAAACTGCAGAACGGTTCCAGTTTTCTTGAATTGTGGCGATATAAGCAGAAGCTTTCCTGTCAATGCCTGGCTCAGCTACCCATCGGCCTCTGTCTTCATCACTCGGATACACTTTGTAAGCCTTCACAAATGCATCCGTCCCACTAAAATCATCACCTCTTCGAGACCTTGTAGTCTTGAACATGTTGAAAAGGCCAAATGACTTCTTCTGCTTAATGTTACCTCCCATTGTCTTAAACACACAAAAAGGAAAACTCTCAAGTGGTATATAGAAAGAAAGTAGTTTTTAGTGTACTCTCTTTGTTTCAAAGAACAATGAAGCTCCAATGTATTTATAGAGGGATGATATTTGTGTTGGAATGATCCAATGGTGGAGAATCTAGAAGGTTCAAGACCGTCGATCAAATGAAATGAAATTATTCTTGAAAGTAGTTTTTAGTGTACTCTCTTTGTTTCAAAGAACAATGAAGCTCCAATGTATTTATAGAGGGATGATATTTGTGTTGGAATGATCCAGTGGTGGAGAATCTAGAAGGTTCAAGACCGTCGATCAAATGAAATGAAATTATTCTTGTTTGTTGTAAGAAACTTAAGCAGAGAATTTTTATTTTTTTGTGGACTTAATTGTTTCTTAGTTGACTGAAACATCTTTAATGGGTAATCAGAAAAGGAATATATTGGATCTTGCAAATTTTTGGAAGAAATTAAACAAATGATTTCGCAAGTTGCTAATTTCTCTTTTGCAATCTAAACGCTAATTATTGCCAATTTATGCAAAAAAAGATGGTGGAAACAAATAAAATTAATCAAATTCTTTGAGGCCTGTTTTTGCTTGCAAATGATTCATTTTTTTTTTTCACAGTAATGCTACAGATTCTTTATTATGTTTGTATACCTTTAACTTTTTTCAAGCAAGCCCTCTACACCTAACCATAGGAGAATAACCAAAGACACAGGGGGCAGACATTACACATGCTTGTGCTAGCAGTCATAGAGAACAGACAGATCTAAAGCATATTATAGATATATTTCTATAACGACGATTTTCTAGATAAACGTTATATTTCTAAACATATCCTTAACATTAAGTAGAATTTAGTAGTTGATTACATGTTAGAAACTTCACAGACATTTTATAGGCAAAATATAAAAGGAGTATAATTCTTGCCTCCAGTGTACCCAAAGAGCCAATGCTAAAAGAGTTTGATAGAGGTTTTTGAAGTCAAAACTTCACAATACTAGTATATTATGCATGTAAATTTTAAAGCAGAAAACATAAATCAAAAAATAATATGGGAACAATTACTAACTTAAATGCCATCCCTCAATACAGCTACACAAAAGGCAAACAGAAGCAAATGTAACAGTTACTTTTTGGCCAGGCATATATTGTTTTTTGCCTTTTTATCATGTCCTCCTCCTCCACTGTGTTCTGCTAAACAAAAGCTGAACTTTTTTAGGGATAAACCAAGGAGGAATCCCCAATGGCTTCTAAAATTAGTACTTTGATTCATTTTTACATATAATTCATTTTTGTTATTAGTGAGTGGTTATGTTTTAATCACTAGTGGCCAAAATTGATGGTCTTTTCTTTGGAATACAGCATTATTTCCAACGTACTGAAAATATCAGATTGACAAGACTATTCCACTATGAACACTCTAAGAAAGCATTTGTGCAAGATCAAAGGTAATGGCATTTTCTTTTCAAGAAAGGAAAAAATGGATGGCTGGAGTCCTAAAGGTATTAGTACTACCTGGAAATAATTACACCATATTATTGGTCTTGAGAATCTTTCAATTTTACCAACATTTCATAGTACATATTTTGAACTAAAGAGAGCATATATATATATATATATATAGACCTTAAAGTATGATTCATGTAATAGTAGTCCTCAACAAGAAAAAGGGGAGGAGTACTTGATATCACTTGATCAACATGAATGCCATAACTTTTTAATCAATTTAATGTTGCTTAGACATCATTTTCACCTAATTTTGTGCTTAACAATCAAATTAAACCTATCCTTGTGGCATATTTATGAAACAACTCGGGTCAAATCCTGAGTCCGAAACAAAAATCTCATGTCAAATCTCAAGTTCGAATCGAATCAAATTCATCCAAATAGAGCCTTAAACTACTGACCCAATAGTATCTTCTTGGGTCATCTTAGCCCACCACTTACTGAAAGTTAATATTGTTAGTAACTGATAATTCAAAAATCTTCATATATCTATTTTTATTTTTATTTTTATTTTTAATTCTGGGTGTTTTTTGCTATTTTTATGCTCTTTTCGGATTAGTCTTTTCCATCTTTCTCTTTCCTTTACGAATACAGGCAGTTATTGCAAAGATGGAGATATGTAAATAACTACACAATTGGAAATTAAACAAGTTCTATAGAAAATTAAGCTAATTAGCATTTTTAACATTAATCTCACTGTTTGATAGGAATAATAGGAAAAGGGCATGAGTCTTTTTGCTGATGCTGACATGCTGCTATTATATTACTCAACTTTCATACTGTTTGAAGAAATTAAACACATAATCAGCAAAGTAGGCTTTTAAAGATTTGTTAACAAACCAAACTAGCTCATATAATTACAGCTGTTTGGCATTCTAAACACCAATTAGCATTTGTATGAAAAATTGAGATAGATAAGCCGGAATAATTCTAGAAGTTGTATATTTTCCTGTAAATGATTTGATTATCGCTACAAGGAAACAGATTGGTTAGTAGAAATTTTAAAAAGAGGCACAACTTTTCTTTCTTTTTTTTTTTTTTTTACTTTCGAGCACGTTATATTCTTACATCTCAGTGATCTCACAAAAACACAACAAAAAATGATATTTTCACATAAAATCGTCGCTATAGATCCTATATCGACGGTTTTTTAGCGATGATTTTCATCGTCGTTGTACATCTATAGCGACACTTTTCATGTGAAAATATCAAAAAGTGTTGTGGAAATATCAATCTCCGTTTGTTTATTCCATGCAATAACTAACCTAACATATAAACTATTGACAGATCAAATATAAAACATATCTTTGCTTTTTGTATGAGTAAATCATATAAACTTTAGACAACTCAGTGTTGTGGTACCTAATTTTTCAGATGCTGCATATAATTTAACTAGTTCAATGCTATTATATGTGAATAAAAAAGATTATAAGGGGATTAAAGTGAAAAAAAGAAAAAGAAAAAGAGTCGAAGAAACCTTGAGAGCTTTTTTGAAAGGTTAAATGCATGCAGTCTGCATCAGAATCAAATATCTTCCCTACCAACATTGCTTTCAAGCTGTATAGCTTTAAGGATTCTTGGGGAGATTAAACCCTAGTTAGAACCAGAGGTTGGCTGGCTCCTTGTACGTACTTCAAACTACGGAAGGATTATTATTATTATTTTATTATTTTCACATATTAATATACTTGTTAATTTAGTCACTATGATAATGGAGTATATTTCTTGCTGTATTCACTATACATTTCTAGCTCATCCAGTAGAAAAATGTGGCACATAAGCCACTTAAGCACAAAGATGAGGCTCATAGCCTTTTGTAAAGCCATATATTCTTAATTTTTGCACAAACATTTCCTACCAACAAAAGCAGTAGATTGTGGTACTAACAAAACAAAATAAAGTTGCTCACTCTTGACTTGTAATCACTCTATAATGATTCTAATAGGATAGTGACAAATTAAGTGTAGGAATTTATTTATTTTGAGCAATCTATATGGCTTCAGCCAACAAAGAGCAGCTAGTACCAACCAGAGCATCAAAAACATTATTTTAAGCCTGTGCTTTTGAAGCATACTCTTCTTTCATAACCTCCAAGGGGTAGCTAAATTTAGGGCTAATTACACTTCTGTTACATGAAGTACCATTAAATTCATAATTCGGTCCCTAAAGAATTTGGGCTTACAATTTACTATATCTAGTGTCTAATTTGATACAATTTAGCCCTCAATTTTAGAATCCGACTAAAATTGACCGGAATACCTGACCCGCCCAAGAATCCAATCGGGTTACACCATATTCATAATTTCCCCCCCCCCCCCAAAAAAATTAAAATTATAAATATAATAATTTTTAGCCATTTAAAAAAAGTAACTAATACCGTAGAAATACGGTATAAAATTATAAATACAATTTGTAAAATTTAAGTTGTGATATAATTTGTAAAATTAATAATTTATAATTTGCAAGATTTAAGTTGTAAAATTTATACGTACAATTTGTTAAATTATAGATACAATTTTTAAAAAAATTATAAATACAATATATGTATTAACTATTTCTTGTTTGAACAATAAAATAAAAAACGGACGAAAGGAAAGTGTTGTTGGATAAACTAATTAACTACTATTTAGTTGAAGTATCTTTTAACTAAATAAAAATAACTCACTTTCCAAATCCAATGCGCTGAAATTTCCAAATTTAAAGGAACAAAACAATTTGAAGTATTAGGTAAGTAAGAGGGAGAGAGGAGAGATCGAGTAAATGGGTTTCTCTTTTTTTTTTCTTTTTTCTTTTTAAATTTTTCCTCCTTTTGTATGCTCTTTCAATATAAAAAGGATATTATTTGATTAATTGAATTTTGGGCACTTTTGTCAAATTGTTTAAAAGTTTAATGTTATTCGTGTTTAAAATATAATTTGTATGTTTAAAAGTTTATTGGTTTTTTATGTAATTAAGTCTTTTTAAAAATTTTAAAATAACAAAAAATTATATTTATTAATCTTTGTATTAATATTTTAATTTTAATAATTTAAAATATAATAATTATTTATAAGGAATTTATACAAATTTAAAACGTTAAAATAAGTATTTATACAAATTTTATACGAATTATGTACTTGGTGTATTAAATTGCGAATTTGGTGGTACTTGATGTAACATAAGTGTTATTAGCCCCAGTCAAACCATACAATTCTTATTTGGCCAGAAAATTAGGTATTTCGGCCAAAATTTTTGCCAAATTAAAAAATTGGGGGCTAAATTGTATCAAATTAAACACTTGATGTAGTAAAGTGTAAGCCCAAATTATTTGGGAGCCTAATCATAAATATGATGATACTTAATGTAGAAAACTGTATTTAACCCCTAAAGTTATATTGGGCATCATGATAAGTGCATCTAAGTAGATACAGGTGCACACGCCCCTGTAAAATAAATTACTCCCTCCGTTCCTAATTATTTGACATTTTAGAGTTTTCATTTGTCCCTAATTATTTGACTTTTGTTCAAATCTAGGATAATTAATGACAATTTTTCCAAAATTACCCCTCATTACTCTACCTATTTTTTTGATACTTTAAACTCTTTCTCTCTCCTTATTCCAACAAAAGATTTAAGAGTATTATAGACAATTGAGTACTATATTTAATGCTTTCCAATCATTATCTTAATTCTTGTGTCTACCTCAAAAACGTCAAATAATTAGGACGGAGAGAGTAGATAAAATTCACTGTGTGCTAATTAATTAAGTAAAAAGCATCAAACAGAAACCAAACTAATATGGAAAGATACATGTAAAAAGCATCAAACAGAAACCAAAATAATATGAAAACCCAATATCTGATTTAATGGTGATTATATATCCTTGAGTACAACTATATATAACAAAGGGCAAAGGCAAACCAAACCAGAAGTGACACTTAACTTTTAGGCTGGTATACATGATTTTTAACCATTCATCAATGTCCTTCTCCACTGTGTTAAGTATGTGGGCAAAGAAATCGTACTTTACTAAGGTTAGGGTTTTGTATTGGCTGCGGATGAGAGAAATCTATGAAGAGTACGAAATTGATTGATTGATGGAAGAGAGGAGAAGAACAGGTGAACAATTACTCCAACGACACGTGTCAGAACTCCTAGAATCCGAGAACCTTGTTAGGGTATCAAGGTTCTCCAAGTCTCTTAGTCTTCCAAAAGGTCTAAGAGTCCAAAGTGAAGTTCTCTTCCCAATGGAGTGGAAGGAGTATTTATAGGGTTTTCTGGATAGTACTGGTCATGTGCTAGGCACATGACCTCGAAGAAATTCCAAATTTACCCTTAGTCATTAGAGTAATGCCCAGATAGTCTCGCCCTTCTAGCCACCAATCCAATCCTTCAATCAATTCTTAAAATGAGTCGCCTCCACGAGTCATCTGCCTCGGGACACGTGAAGACTTCTCTCGGGTCTCGCATATTTATTTCAATTTTTCTGTTTGTCATTTAATTCTTTAGGTCGTACGTGAACCCTAATTTACACTTAGGCCCACAAAGTAAAAGCTGATCGAAGTACTATTTAGGGAAGAAAACATAGTGGAAAAAAGGCCCGGCCCGGCCCGGCCCGGCAAATCCCCAATGACTTGTAAAATTAGTACTCCCTCCGTTCCTTAATATATGTTGTTTTAGAAAAATATTTTTGTTCCTTAATATAAGTCGTTTGAGAATTTCAAGTAAGCATTAATTGCTTAGTTTCCAATATTACCCCAAGTATTAAATGTAATTTTGGTTCTCTTAATAATTTTTGTCCAATAAATAACAAACTCTTCTTCCAATACAAGGGTAATATAGACAATTGATATTATAATTAATGTTATACATATTATTACCTTAATACTTGTGCACAACTTTAAAATGACCTATGTATTAGAAACGGAGAGAGTAGTACTTATTTGAGAAGTCTGCTAGATTTTATGACATGGTACTTTCATTAATAATACTCACTAGCTAGGACTGCTTTCATGCATTGATAATAGTAATTGATGGTTTTTTAATTTTAGTGCATTGCTTTTGTTCCAACTTATTTTATCGGAACCAAGCAGTAAATTATTCTGATAAGAACCCGAAAGGAAAGCATTTGTGCAAACAAAGGTATCAGCATTAACTATTAAGTGGTTACAACATATTACTATTAGACTTCAGAATCTTCCGATCTAGTGATCCTCATCAGAGAATAGAGTAATCCCTAATTAAGTACTGAACTTATTTATAACTCGCAATACAAGAAAAAAGGATAATTTCGACGGACGTAACATTGACGGAATATATTCCGTCACAAATAATGTAATTCCGAGGAAATATTTTCGTCGAAAATAAGGAATATTATACTCGACAAAAAGTTTCGTCCTATTTATACAGTCGTAAATAGCTTATTTTCGACGAAATTCCGTCGAAGATAATCCGTCGAAGATAATATAGATACGACGGAATTTGTGATGGATGATATCTTCGACGCGTATATATACGACCGAATTTTTGATGGGATAGTCCGTCGGAAATAGACTTATTTTCGAGGGAAAATTTCGTTGAAAATAAGGCTTTTCCTTGTAGTGTCACCACGGATGCAAATAATGCTTATTGGGTTCTCTTAAATGAGTCAGTATATAAAAGTTCGTACCTAGGGAATTATTTCCACCTATTTTTGTGCTTGCTTGATGACCAAACTCAACCTTGTGGCGTGTGTGTATATATATATATATATATATATATATATATATATATATATATATAGGTCTTTGATCGATGACTTTTTAACAATGCATTGCAGTGTTGCTTGGAATCAATTTTCACTTATTTTTGTGCTTGCTTGATGTCCAAACTCAACCTTGACAAGTATACAACTAAGTTCGTTCGTACCTAAATGATCACAAGGCTCCTGCAAATAACATGGTTTGAGGAGGATTTGACGACTGTCTTTGATAACTTTTTAACCATGCATAATTATAATGTTGCTAGGGAATAATTATATTTCCACCTATTTTTTTGCTTGGTGACCAAACTCAACCTTGTGACATCAGCTAGAGTATGGAATTGAAACAATTTGTGTTCTTGAATGCATCTTGAAAGGACATCAGATAGGAATAAGAGTGGGGCTTCTTGGATGGAACAGAAAAAGCTAAAAGAAAGGAAAAGATGGAATTGATAGACACTTGAAAACGTACGAAAATTAAAAGCTTATGCAACTAAAATCGGAGGCATTTGCCGTTGTAGAATAAGTAGAATAATCCTTGGAAGAAATAGTCACCTTTCTTCATGGGGATTGTATGCACTCCAACATCAGGGGCATTTCTGTCATAATTTTTTTACCAGAATCTTCAGTACGTATAACTAGCAAAGCTATTTTGCACTCATGGTGTAAAATTGCGTAATTATGTTTGACAACTCAATACTAAGCTCCAGAATTGGAGTTTAAACCACATGCAATTCCATGGAATTGAAGTTTAGTTTAGTTAAAATTTGACGCTCAATTCCAGAACAGGGCCAAACATACCTTAACAGTCCAAACATATTTATGATCTAGCGCTAGCTAAAGTAAAAGAGAATGATATATGAACATATAAAGAAATGTTTGCATATATATATATATATATAGAGAGAGAGAGAAAGATTAAATGCATACTTTTATCTTATTCACCCGTGCTCACACTCCTTTAGCGACGGACCCGGCGACGGTTTCAGTCATACAACCGTCGTCTATACTTTTAGCGACGGACAACATATAGCGTCGCTAAAAGTATAGACGACAGTTGTATGACCGAATCGTCGCCGGATCCGTCGCTAAAGGGGGGTGAGCACGAGTGAGTAAGATAAGGAGTATACACAGACCGTGTGTATATATATATATATAATTCTTATGAATATGATCATTAATATTTCAAAATTCACATACTAGCTAGGAATTAACTAACCATAGGATTATATATAAAATATGCTACAACTATTAAAAAGTGTAGAAACTCGTGGATTTAGAGAAGCTAGGCAGCCTAGGCCTAGTGAAACAACCCGGGTCAAATCCCGAGTCCGGAACAAATCTTGGGTCAAATTCCAAGTCCGAATCGAATCAAATCCATCCAAATAAGGCCTTAAACCACTGGCCCAATAGTATCTTCTTGGGTCATCTAGCCCACCACAGGCTCCCAAAAGGTCATGACTTGAAGGTACTATTGGTAGTTACTTAATTCCCCATATACAGACAAAATTTTCCCCTATCTTTCGATGTGGGACTGGGGTGTTACAAACTCCCCCACTTAAATTTCTGACGTCCCCGTCAGAACCGATCACACACACGGCCCAAAGATCTTTGCCTCTCTAGCCATTGTGGGATAATACCGACTGGCTTCGTGTCCCCACCTCCGGACCTTCATCTCTCCATTGTGGGATAATACCACCAGCCTTCGTGTCCCCACCTCCGGCAACTCGGTCGGGTCAGGCAACTCGATCGGATGACCCGACCCGAGCTTTCGAGAACCTGGCTCTGATACCATATGAAACAACCCGGGTCAAATCCCGAGTCCGGAACAAATCTTGGGTCAAATCCCAAGTCCGAATCGAATCAAATCCATCCAAATAAGGCCTTAAACCACTGGCCCAATAGTATCTTCTTGGGTCATCTAGCCCACCACAGGCTCCCAAAAGGTCATGACTTGAAGGTACTATTGGTAGTTACTTAATTCCCCATATACAGACAAATTTTTCCCCTATCTTTCGATGTGGGACTGGGGTGTTACACCTAGCCTAGTTGGAAACTGCAGCAGAAGTAGTGTTCCAATTTGCTTGAGTTGTGGCGATATAAGCAGAAGCTTTCCTATCAATACCAGGCTCAGCTATCCATCGGCCTCTATCTTCATCGCTTGGAAACACTCTATAAGCCTTCATGAATTCATCCGATATCTCACTCGGATCCTCCAATCTTCTAGACCTGATCTTAGTCTTGAACATATTGTTGAAAACACCAAAGCTTTTTTTCAGCTTCTCACTTCCCATGGAAAGACAAAAGGTAAATTCAAGTAGAGGAAATTAGTAGTTGTGGAAAGACAATATATGGAACTCTAACGAATTTATTTATAGTAAAGGCATAGGCATTAATTCCTAGTGATTCTGATATTCTGTAGTTTTTTATTCAGTTTTATACTTTAGGAAGTAATTATACATACACATGATCTGTAAAGTAGGCTTCTTAATTTATTGTTAATAAATCAGCTCATATATATAATAACAGTTGTTTGGCAAATCTCCATTGCTCTATAACATTCAGGCCACTAATTAATTATGTCCAAGATTTCTTTGAAAAGAACAAGATACATATATAATTAATTAAACCAGATTGTTCTAGAGGTCTATATTTTCTGGTAAATGATTTGGTCTACAGACTACAGATTGGTAAGTATGATTTCTCCGAATGTTGCGTATAAATTAAACAATAAATGAGATATATAGATTATTATATGTTAATAAAAATAACTCAAGGGGATTAGAAAACTTAATTAAAAGGGAAGAAAATGGTCAAAAGAATGCTCGAGACAACTTTTTCAAAGGTTCCAAAGTTAAATAAATGTATTATATATTCAAAGACAAATATCTTGTACTATCATTGCTTTTAAGCTGTTTGGCAGTAAGGATTCTTTGAAGAACCCTAATTAGAACCAGAGGTTGGCATTCATGCATGCATGTCTTGTACTTCAAACTACGTACGGAACCATTATTTTATTTTGCTTTAAACATATAGTTTATTTCTTAATCAAGACACTAAGATAATGGAGTACTGTATTTCTTGCTGTACATAATCTCATTCTAGTTTCATAAGAATATATAGTTTGAGACAATGAAACTGCATAAATGATTCTGTTGGGGTTGATAATTTATAACTACTTAATTAATATATTCCTTTTTTTTAATTATTCAATTTTTTTTAAAGCTTAATTGAAAATTACTAAGCACACTTTGAAGTTTAGTTATTTTTCTCAGTTATTTTTCGTTTTGTCGGGGAATATTCGTTTTAGTCGGAAGATATTCTTTTAGTCGGGAATATCCGTACGACGGCACAATCATTTGTAGACCACATAACGGAATAATTGTCAAATACAAAAAGCGACAGAAATAAACTTTTTATAAAAATAACGCCAAAATTTTTACCGTTAAAACTGTTGAAATACTCGATGATAAAAGTACAGTGATACGCGGGGTTGCACAGTGGCACACGGTATTGCACATTATCTCTTATTACTTATTCTTACGTAAGAAGTCACTCAATAATTGATACAATAAAATTGCACAGACTTTCATATTATTGATGCAATAATTGATACAGTGATAATTGAATAGTATTTTACATTATTGATTCAATAATTGTCACGACATAGTAACTCATATTATTGAAATGATATATTAGATAGCATTATTGATAATGTCTAAAAAGTTCTGTCGAGAAAAGGGGTTAGGTCATATAATTGCGAACCAGTAAGAAAAAATCCTTATCGGAAAGCCCCCTCTTTCTTGAGAACAATCTGGTTATCAGTATTGTGAATCTATATTATTAATTAAAAATAATTATTGAAGAATTGTATATAATTGATGAATTTGGTAAGTAATGATTTCTTTAAATTTTGATATAAATGGAGGAATTTTAGAATGAGACAATTGTCGAAAGTTTGTTATATTTTCTATGAAACCATAATTATCTTCTCCGATAATATATTTATTTAAATATATTATTATAATATTACATTATCATAATATAATGTGATAATATAATAGTAATTTAAATAATAATATTATTATATTTTTGGCATGTGAATTAAATGGAGTGAAGATGATCAAATTGAATTTGAATTAGTTTTCATATTGAATTTGAATTCTTTTATTTTAAAAAACATGTGATAAATGTTGGAAGAAAGCAAGTTGGCTTTGAAAGTGTGGTTTCAAATTAAGTGTGCTGCAAATAATCATCCATAGGTGAAATTATCTGAAGTGGTGTGCTACCACTTTCCTATAAATAGACTGCTTAGTTAAACAATGAAACTCACACTAGAATCAGAAAATTTTCTCTCTGTAATTTTGAGCGTATTTCTTGTGAGTATAAGGATATTTTGAGTGTAGCTTTTTGTGCAAGATTTTCTCATAATAATATCTGATATTCCAGTCAAATCCAATTTCTACGTACTAAGGTAAAGGATATTATTTTTTTCGTAAATAATATCTTGATTGTTCTGATGGTGGTTACCTTAGTCAAGGATGCGTTTGGGCCGATGTTGAGTCAGCGCTCGACTGTTCAGGTATACTATTCGTTTTAAATACAAATATATATTCTGCATGTTATTTAATTTTCATTTAGTTATCTTTAACTGAATCATATATATGGACTAATGAGTTACATTATATTGTATCAACAGGGTGACGAGCGGGATGACGATGATGGCGATTTTCATACTCCACAGCAGCGTCGACGCCCGCCCGATGATCCTCCTCACACTGGGGGCTCTACTAGCTTGACTTAGTTTACATTCTTTTGTAGTTTACATAATTTTTGACGTATTGTAGTTTAAACCTTGTCATTACTTTGGTTTTGTATTTGGTTTGACATTTAGTTTAACCGCACCTTAATGGGATGTTTGATATAGTTTAGTTTAGATTAATGGGATATTTTTGACCTTTTTACTTCTCATTTAGTTGGTTTTTGACATATTATTGGCCTTGGTAATTGTAATTCATGTTATTGGCCATATTGGTAGCATGTGTATGTGCTGTTGGGAAAACAGGTATAGGTACAGGTACAAGATGTGGGTTAAATCCCTGGATATTGTAAAAACAAATAAAATATTTATAAAAAAACATTATTCTCGACGGAATAGTAATATTATTGACGGAATTCCATCGGCAATTAGTCCTTAACATTTTGGTCATGTGCCACATGGCATGTATATTCTCGACGGAATAGTAGTATCCTCGTCGACGGATTTTCGTCGAGTTTAAGTTGTTTTCCATTTTCCTGGCGTTGCCACGTGGCATGATTATCCTCAACCGAAATTTCTCGATAGATCCTAGTTTCAGTCGGAGTTATAATAAGACCGACTGAATATTCAGTCGAGGATAAGTCCATCGACAGTAAGTATCCCCGACTGAAAGACCGACAGACTTAATTTTGACGTGCTTATATATACGACCAAATATTTCGTCGGAAATGATATTAACCTCGACGGAATATCCTTATTCCCGATGAAATATTTTGTCGGAAATAAACATTTTTGTTGTACTGAGTTGGGTCAAAATGGGTCGGGTTGGGGTCAAATCGGGTAAGAGGAACGAAAACGCCATAGAAATGTCACTTTAAGGACCTAAGTGACGAAAAATAAAATTTAGGGACGACTTTAAAATTGAGTGGCTTGAAGAGACAAAAGTTCCATTCAGTCAATTTAGATGGTGTATCCATGTTTTCCATACATATTCGTTATTTTAACACAGAGTATGTTTATTAATCTACAAGGATTTATAATCCCTGAACTATATTCACATGAATTATAATCTTAATACTGTAGGATTAAATAGTCATAATCACGTACTTATTTTTTATGAGATTATTCATGGATAACTTTAAATAAACATGTTTTGTATGTTTTGTTCAAAATTATTTAAAGGAGTGGATAAAAAACTTTAGGCTATGCTTGTTTTCAATGATTATACTTGGGATAAGAATATTAGTCACAAGTACTGTACTTTGTTTGTTTTCAAATTTAAACTTGAGACTATTAGTCTAGGGATTATAAAATGGCTTAATTGTCTCTTGAGATTATAATTAAAATTCCGAGACCGTTTAGACTATCATACCCTTACTACTAATAACAAATATATCATATTCTCATTGATTTAAGTATAAATAGATAAGATAAGATACATCGGTCTTTTTAAACAAAATTAAAGGTTAATTTTGTCCACAAATTTTTAGTCCCAAATCACAGGAATTATTCTCCCTCAAATTTTTAGTCCCTTAATTAATATAAGACTTTTTAGAGTTCTGCACAAACATTAAATATAATATCAAATGTCTATATTGTCCTTGTATTGGAAAAAAATATTGTTATTTATTGGGCAAAAAATAGAGAGAACCAAAATTATATTTAATACTTGGGATAATATTAGAAACTAAGCAATTAATGCTTATTTGGAATTCTAAAACGTCATATATTAAGGGACAAAAAAGCTTCTCTAAAAGGTCTTATATTAAGAGACGGATGGAGTAATACCTAGTTGAATATAGTATTAAATAATCCTCCCTTTCAAGTCATTTTATTATTATGTGACTAATAGTCTCAAGTCCATTTTTAAAAACAAACAACATACTTAAAATTAATAACCCAATCTAAAGTATAATCATTTTGTTATAGTGATGCTGATATTCTGTAATTATTTATTCTGTTTTATACTTCAGAGGAAGTAATTATACATACACGTGATCTGTAAAGTAAGTCTTTTAATTTATTGTTAAGAGCATTCACAATAGTTTCTTTATATTTATTCTTACTTTACAATGTTATTAGGTCATTCTACAAAATAGGGATTCAATTTTTTCATTATGTACCCAAAATGTTCCTTATATTTTTTCCTTAAATAATAAAAGTTAAAAGTTAAAAGTAAAAATTTAAAAGTTTCAATAGAAACATCAAATTAATAATAATCTTATAATTTATAAAAGAGACAGTATAATTTATCAATTATATTTCACTTTAAAATAATTTTTATTTGATTTTAAATTTTAAGTAATTTATGGAGTGAATATTGAATGGATTGTAGTTGCAAATGTATCAATATTAACTTTTAAAATTTTAATTTGTGATATTTTTAAATTTAAATTTAATATGATTCATTTAAATTTTGAAAATAATTAATTTTATAATTAATAATACTTTTATAATATTTATAATTATATTGACATAAATTAAATAAATTTATATCAATTTTAAATTTGAATACGTTTGAAATTAATTTTTAAAAAATAAGTCAATATTAAGTTTATAATTTGAAAATAAAGTAGTAAAAAATATCAAGATGTGTATAATTGATGAGTTATCCACTTAAATGAGAACAGTCTTTTGACTCCCTCACACTGGAGAGTAAAATCCTATATAGAGTTGATTAGGAAAACTGTTATTAATGCTCTAACGAATCAGCTCATGTATATAACAACAGTTTGGAAAATTTCCATTACTCTATAACATTCAAACCTACTTACTTTTCTAATATCCAAGATTCCTTTGAAAATTAATTAAGAACAAGATATATAATTAAACCATATATATATATATATATATATTGTTCTAGGTAGAGGTTTATATTTTCTAGTATATGATTTAGGTAAGTATGAATTGAAAATCATATATACATTTATTCTATCACATAATTTAATTTATTACATCGATCATTCCTTCCATGTTATAACTAATTAATCTCCCTAAATCAACTCATACCTAATTATCCGAATATTGGGTAGTATTAAACAAATGAGAGAGATTATTATATAATTATATGTTAATGAAAATAACTCAAGATGATTAGAAAGCTTAATTCAAAAGTTGAAGTAATACATGCATTATTGGCTTATTTATTCAAAGACAAATATCGCTTGTTAATTCTACCAACATAGCTTTTAAGCTGTTTGGCAGTAAGGATTCTTGGAATTAAGAAACCATTAATTATTTTATTTTGTTTATAACCACAGTTTATTTCTTAATCAAGTCACTAATTAGATAATGGAGTATATTTCTAGCTGTACGTACATAATTAATCACATCCAAGTTTTATAATAATAGTGTGAGACAATGAGAGTACTGCATGATTAAAAGATTCGACATGAGTTTATAAGATATATCGTATATTCTTTAATTATGCAACGTTTTTTAAAGCTTAATTGAAAATTAGTGAACACACTTTGAAGTTTAGTTATCTTAATTCCTTAGGTATATTTTTAATCTGTTTAACCACCCACTACATTAGAGTCATGACTATGCTATAAACTAGGAACAATCTCCCCTCCCACGTATTATTGTAATACATTTCATGCATTAATTAGGGGCATGGTAATAATCAATGCCAACTTAATTGCATATTTGTTGTGCTAACCTTTGAAAAACAATTAGCTCGAGTAATTACTAATTAGAAAATATTAGAACTTTATATGCATGCAAATAGTTTTTACAATGGTTAATTACTTCAATCAGATGATTAAATTCTAAACTAATTAAGTTGTTAAACAACGATACATTTCATAGGTTATGGGTGGGTGAGTGGGTGGGTGGGTGGGTGGGTGGGTGGGTGGGTGGGTGGGGGAGTACTTGAAAGAATGGTTAATATGATTTCAAAAGTTAAACACCATTCATTGTATTCCTTGTGGAATTTCATGAGGTTACTCAAAATAGATACTCACTCCGTTCTTCAACTTGTATAACACAGTATCATTCTAGGTCTTGTCCCCCATTATTTATGATCTCTGACATGCATATTAGTTTAAAGTTTAAATATTTATTTGTCTCCCATTATCTGTCTCTGATATAAAGTTCACAGTTTTTATTTGTCATATGTTAGCAGTGTAGTCTCTTTCAAGTTATAAGTTTAATTTTTTTGACACTGAATTTCATTATCACATGATGTCTTTGTTGATGTTAAATGTACATTATGGTGGGAAGTTTAAGTCTGTGCCAGTATATGAGTATGAAGGTGGTTTTACAAAAACAACAAAATTGGATCTTGATTATCTTTGTCCCCAAATGATAGCTTCTATGTCTGAACATTTTACTTATCATAAGAACTCTGTAGTTTACTATAAAGAAAATGGGGTTCCAATGGCACATGGACTTAGAAAATTGCATGATGATGAAAGTATTAGGGCATTGCAGGCAACCTACATAGGTTATGATTCTGTTGATTTATATGTTGATCATGGGGATAATATTCCAGAGTATAATGCAGAGGGTAATGTTGATGGGGAGAATAATGAAGGTGTGACGCCCCCAAAATAGGTATACATCACCCATCTTGAGTCGCCAGATATATGGTACAAAATTCAAATACAACTTAATAATACAGCTGTCATGTAAAATACGACAAAACATAAACTGAGAGTTTTAATAAGAATATTGTCATCTAGACAATATCTACACTCAAATGAGTCCTCAATACATTTTGTAAGACCCCAACTTAATATTTAATGAAATTAAATTTCCTCTATTTATTATCTTGAAATTGTAAGGGTTGATTGGATTAATGTGGTAAATTATGGGTAAAATGTGCAATTATTTCAAACAAGCAAGTGGTTTTAAAATATTCATTGTTGACGGGGAATATTCGTTTGGTCGTGGAATATTCGTACTTTCGGAGAATATTCGTACAACGACGCAGCCTTGTGTGGGCCCCATAACGGAAAGCGATTGGATAAAGAAAACGACAAGAATAAGTTGGTTATAAATAACGGCGTAGTTGTTACCGTTAATACTGTGGGAATACCCGGTGGTTAAAACACAGTAGCACACGGTATTACACCAATTATTGATTCTTACGTAAGAAGGCACTACTCAATAATTGTTACAGTAATTACTATTCAGTATTTTATTTTATTGATTCAATAATTGCTGCGTTGATATTTTATATTACTGTTATTTTAATAATTGTCACTGCACAATATTTTCTATTATCAGAGCAATAATTTATATTATCTGAATAATATTATTAGATAATATTATTGGCAATGTCTCGAAAGTTCTGTCTAATGAGAGGTTTGGTCATCTAATTGCGCGCTAGTAAGGAGAGATCCTTGTTGGAAAGCCCTCTCTTTCCTGGGAACTGCCTATTTGTCAGTAATGTGATTATGTAATATTATTTTTGAATAATTAATTATTAATTTATATGATGAGAAAAATATTGATTTTATGCGGATATAGATAGAGAAATTTTTTTAATGTGACAATTGTTGAAAATTAATATTTTATCTTTTTCTGATAAAATAATTCATTTAAATATATTATTTTAATAATATAATAATGGTGATATTTTTACAATAAATATGGGATATATGAGTATATGAGGAGGAAGAGTATTTTTGTTGCATTAAATGATTAACACATATTTTGTGTGTCGGTAGACCCCAATTCTTGACCCAAATTTGATTATAGCCTATAAAATTGTCCGTTTGTGGATTTCGGTCAATTTCTGTTTGGAATTTGGAAAAACTTTCTTATGAAAAGTTGTAGAGAATGAAATTTCCTATGGAAAGGACATGTGGTTCAAATTTTTCTGACAAAAGGACTATTTATTGTTAATTATTGAAGTTTCGGTATATCGGGTGTGAATTGATTTTTGGAGTTTAAATGATTTTTTGTTAGAAAAACATTTTTTTTGCTTGATGGGCTGTATTAAACATGTGCAAGGTGGCTGAATTCAGATTCAAGAGGTGGGCTTGACAAATTTGTAAATATAATAATATTATATTAAATTTTCTGCTTTGGTGTTCTAAGCATTTTCCTATAAATAGGGTGCTTAGGTTAGAATTGAAAATCACACCAGAAACTGAAATCTTCTCTCTCTTTCTCTCTCGATATATTGAGCGTATTCTTGTGTGTATACTTTGGGTGTTGTTATACGGTGCAAGTTCAAGTCATAGCCTATATCCGGTGTTTCAATTAGAAGTACTGTCTTTCGAGGTAAGGGATGTTATTTTCTTCATATATGATATTATTTCTTCAATATCATTATGCCAAAATATTGGTTTGAACATTTTAATCAAATTTAGAACTTTTTTTGTCGGGGTTACTATTCACGTATACGGCACTATTCACGTATATGGCACTAATCACGAATACGACACTATTCATCGAAAAATGAAATTTTTTCTTTTCGTCCAAAATATCTATTATGGATACTAGCTTTGATTGTATCCATGTTTTGACCATTCTTGAATTTTACTTCACTATGATTATTTATGAGGTATTTTTGGACATGAAATAGTTGAAATACGAATCCTTGATATTTATTCTTTTGTTTCACTGGATTAGTTTCCTTTAAAATATTTTTCATCATCCTCAGTCCTAAATGATGATATTATTGAATATCTTTGGCCTGTAGTGCAAAGATAAATGATTTTATAATGAATATCTTTGGCCCGTAGTGTAAAGATGAACAGGTGTTGAGATGAACATGACCGACTGATGAATATCTTTGGCCTGTAGTGCAAAGATGAATATTTGATTCAAGATGCATATTGATTGATGTTACAGGGATAAAATATTGATGATGGACTTTTAAATTCATAGATAGTAGTAGATTTCATTCTCTACGTAACTCTTCTATGAATTATTATTTCTGCTGCGAATATTGATCTGAAACTTGTTGTCTATTGTATTTTATCATATTTTTCCCTGTTGAAGACTAACGATAATTTGTTCTATATTATCTTAGTCATAATATTCTTTACTAGGCTAGTTGAGCTCACCCTTTTCCTTGTTGTTCCATTTTTCTCAGGAGGTGAGAATGTAGCAAGTACTAGTCGGGGTATGGAATGATGATTCTAGAAGTTGTTTAGTAGTCCTCACCATTTTTGTATAATAATGTATCAATAATTGTGATGAGGATTTATTTGGGTTTGGATATTGTCTAGAAGACAATATTTGTATTTAAACTCACAGTTTTTATGATGTATTAATAAAGTTGTTGTTGTTTCTGTACCATTTTACTGACGACTTAAAATGGGTGATGTATGCCTATTTTGGGGGCGTAACACATTTATTGTCACACTATTGAACAAAATAGTGAGGACTACTAATACTATCATCTGGACCGTCACTCCGTTCCCCGACTAGTCCCAGTTACGTTCTCATTTCCTGAAGAGAACAATGAAAGAAAGGGTGAGCTCAACTAGCCCAGTAAGAAATATTATGACTAAGATAACGCAGAATAAATTATCGTTAGCCTTCAACAGTGTTAAACTGATACAATATAACAAACATCAAGTTTAACTGCACCGGAACAAGCAATCCATTAGAAGAGTCAAGTAGAGAATAAAATCTACTATCTTCTATGATTTAAAAGGTTTTTCATCACTTTTATCTCTGAGACTCAACTGAATAAATAATCCACATCATCAAATCATCCCTGCACTACAGGCCATGGATATTCTTTAGTATTACAACCACGAATTATCCATGCACTACAGGCCAAAGATAATCGTGTTTTCATCAACGGTCCTGATCATGCCATAAAACAATTCATCTTTGCACCCTTGACTGAAGAGAATCCATAGCCATAATCATACCAAAAACTGTCCATCAATGCATTACGAGCCAATGAGGACTTTTTCCACATCATTTGTAACATTACGGTCATGATTATACCGAATAATCCCTGGTCATAATCATACCAAGTCCATCTATGCACTACAGGCCACAGATGACTTTCAACAAAATATAAACATGAGGATGATGACAATGATATAAGAATTCAATAAAACAAGTTCAAGAATTAAATTATCCAGGAACTAATAACGTCCAAATTGTCAACACGATACTTCTTTGTAGAGTAAAACTCAAGAATGCTCAGAAGAATATTTCCATGAAAAGATACTGGATGAAACGCAAATATCAAGGATATTCCACTAATTTCATGGAGTATAGAAGTCAAAACTTTAACCAATTGAGTATAATAAAGAATGGAATAACAAAAGAAATCACAATGCATGCGGTACTTCGCATAGACAGGTTATTCTAACAAAATAATAAATAACGGAACCAGGTCAGGCGTAATACGCACCGACAGGATATTCCAACAGAATAATAAAGAATCGAATAAAAACAAAAATCACCATGCATGCGATACGTCGCATAGTCAAGTTATTCCAACAGAATAATAAATAACGGAATCAAGTCAGGCGAAATTCGCACCGACAGGATATTCCAACAAAATAATAAAGAATGGAATAACAACAGAAATCACCATGCATGCGGTACGTTGCATAGACAGGTTATTCCAACAGAATAATAAATAACGGAACCAGGTAAGACGAAATTCGCACTGGCAGGATGTTCCAACAGAATAATAAAAAATGAAATAACAACAGAAATCACCATGCATGTGATGCTTCGCATAGACAGGTTATTCCAACAGAATAATAAATAACGAAACCAGGTCCGGCGAAAAACGCACAGACAGGATATTCCAACAGAATAATAAAGAATGGAATAACAGAAGAATTTCACCAAGTATAGGGTAGCCCGCGTATACAGGTTATTCTAACAGAATAATAAATAATGGAATAACAGAAGTTCTTTTCATGAATACGAAAGAAATAATATCCCTTATGGGTACAACAAATAATATCCCTTACAGGTACAACAAATAATATCCCTTACAGGTACAACAAATAATATCCCTTACCTTATAAAGAAGATTACTCCGACGGTAGGGCGGGGATATACTTGAAGAAACTTGCACTACGCTCAAAGCTTTCTTAAATGCTAAAGAAATACGCTCAAGATTATAGAAGAATAATTCTCTCTACAATTTCTCTCTCTAGATTTTCAGTGAATTCGTAAGAAATAATGAAGGAATGAGCTTCTATTTATAGAAGAATGGACTGAATAATAACCAATCCATGAACGGTCCAGATCGATTTACTTTAAACAGATGGTCCAGATTGGTTTACAATAAAATATAATATATTCTATTTATAATCTAATAAAACGAATAACTTTTTAAAAAAATTTACTATGCAGGCACTATGCAAACACTATGCATAACAAAATATAATATATTCTAATTATTGTCTAATAAAATGAATAATTTTATAAAAGTATTCTATTTTATATAAAAAGATTTTCTGTTTTATTACATTAATAATACTAATAAAACAAAACTTATATATATAATATATATATAATAATAATCAACAATAATTGAATCAAATAACGTGAGATACTATGTAACAACTACTGTAGTAATAATTGAAAAAAACTGAGTGACTTCTCACGTAAACATCAATAATCAATACCGTGTGCTACTATGCAACCACGCGTATTACTGTACTTTTACTACCGAGTAGTTCAACAGTATTAACGGTAAAACTTCCGCCGTTATTTTTATAAAAATATTTTTGTCGCTTTCTCAATCCGACAATAATTCCGTTGTGGGGTCCACTAATGATTGTGCCGTCGTACGAATATTCCCTGTTAAAACGAATATTCCCCGACCAATCGAATATTATATAACAACTTGCATACTTTGCAAAATTTATAAATATTACCCACAACTATAACATTATCTCAAATTCACACCATAATATTCAAAAAAATATTTCGAGAAAATTAAATCTTTATTCGTAAAATTTGGGATTTTACAAAAGGGGCTGATGATGAAGGGTATTTGTCATCTGATGACAGTGATTACCATGAATCTGGTGGGATAAGTACTGATGATGAGTATATTGAGGCTAGAAAGAAGTCAAGGGAATATAGAAGAGATGTGAAAAAGAATGGGGAGGGTAATACATTAGAAGATGCAGGTGATTTAAATGAGAGTGAAAATGAGAGTGAACATGAAGCTGAAACAACTGAAAATGTAAACCAAACTCTAATTTAACAAAAACAAGTAGCTGAAAATGAACATTTTCCTCCACATGAACTAAAAGAATTAATTCTTCAAAACAGCGAAGATGATCATTATACTGGGGATGATGACAATGAAAGCACTGATGGGCAGTGGGACAGTGATGCTGATGATAGTGACAAACACTATTCCCCAAATGAGGATAGTAGTGAGGAGGAGCAGGAGGAAATGGAAGAGATAGTGAGGGATAAAAAGCGAAAGAAGAATGTAAAACCTAAGTTTGCAATTATACCTTATGACCCTAAAACAAAAGGAAAACATATTAAGTTTAGTGTTGGTCTGCAATTCAGTTCTAAAGAGCAGATGAAAGAAGCTGTTAGGAATTATGGGATTGGGAAGGGAAGGGAAGGTCAGTTAGATTCAAAATTAATGTTGGGAAGAGGTTTCAGGTTGTGTGCCAGCCTGGATGTCCATGGAACATGTGGGTTAGCACTATTGGAGGCTCTAAAACTTTGCAAATAAAAAAAATTTAACAATGATCATACTTGCACAAGGGCACTACAAAACAAGTGTCTCGAAACTCAATGACTTTCAAACTTTTATGGGGACATGATTAGAAAGAAACTAGATTGGAAGTTAATTGAAATGCAAGATGAAATAGCCAGAAAATTAAAGGTGAATGTGTCTTTGACCAAGTGTTACAGGGTAAGGGAAAGGGCTTTGAAAAATGTTGGGGAATTATTAAAGAAACACTGTGAGAAAGTCTGGAATTATGGGGCTCACTTAATAAAGAGCAACAAAAGAAACACAGTGGATATTAAGGTTAGAAGAGACAATCCAGAAAATAAGCCTCACTTTCAGAGATTTTATGTATGCTTTGAAAAACTAAAGAGGGGGTGGATTGAAGGGTGTAGGCCTATCATAGGCTTAGATGGTTGTTTTTTGAAGACTGTGGTTGGGGGGAAATTGTTGTCTGCTGTTGGGAGAGATGGTAATAATCAAATGTACCCAATAGCATGGGCCATAGTAGAGAGTGAAAATAGGGATAGTTGGGGATGGTTTCTGGAGCTGTTATTAGGAGAATTGGAAGGCAATGATGGAGTTGGTTGGACCATTATAAGTGACCAACAAAAGGTAATTAATTGTCTTATTATTATTTTGTTGTACATGAATTTTATGTCTTATTTTATTATCAAACATATGTAATAGACTGCTTTATTTTCTTGTTTGTGGTTGTAGGGTTTGGTTCCAGCAGTTAAGGATATACTTCCTTATGCTGAGCATAGGAATTGTGCTAGGCATATTTATACAAACTGGAGGAAGAGATTCCCTACTCAAGTCTTGCATTTTACATTCTGGGAAGCATCTATGGCCACCCATATTGTGCCATTTAAAGAAGCTATGAATGAGATCAAAAGGTTATCAAAGTAAGCCCATGACAAGCTGCTTGAGCAAGACCCCTCTTTGTGGAGCAAAGCACATTTCCAAACACACTCAAAGGCAGATAATGTAGAGAACAACATGAGTGAGACCTTCAATGCATAAATTATAAAATCTAGATGGATGGCTTCATTAGACATGCTAGAGGACATAAGGAGTAAAGTGATGGTTAGACTCAACAAAAAAGGGATGAAATGCTTATGTATGAATCAGTTATATGTCCTAGGATTAGGAAAACACTTGATTTACAAATTGAGAATGCAGCTACATGTGAACCATTATGGGCCAAGGATAGAAAGTTTCGGGTAAGCAGTTATTCCTTGATAATACACTGTTGGTTGATTTCACAATCAAAGCAAACGTGCAAGTATACACGGTCAACAAGTAATAGAGTGATAAGATAGAGTGTCTATCCCACAGAGAATTCTAATTAATAAATTCCAACTACTAGCACTATATCAATTCAATTTTATTTAAACAACCATAAATTGTGATTTTTTGAATTAAGAAAATTAAATTAAACAATTAAAAAAATTAATCTAAAAGAAATCAAATAAACAAAACTAAGATTTGATTGAATTCAGATAAATAAGGATTAAGACTCCAATATCCCCAATTATGAACTATAAATCAATTATCCAATTATCCCAATATTTATGCCTACTGAATTATTAACAGGAATTCTCAGGTGCTAAAAGTCCTTTTCCAAGTGATCAATTGCCTTCTATTTAATCTAGATTAATCTTGCTATATTCCTATAAAAAAATTGAATTAAATTCTTTTCAATCCCAATTCCTTATGTGTTACATGCGATGAACAGATATTTTCATTCAATTCACAAACCTAATTATTCACTTTGCAAATAACTAAGTCATATGACACCATGCCCAGTTCTAACCCTAGAACTCCTCTTTCAATTCCTTCTAGAGTAACAAGGTAATTATTGGCCAGATAATTAATCAATCAGTACAAAGCAAGATGAACAATTCACTTCAACATAAATAATTGGAATAAATCAAATAATTAATTCATAGGCATAAAAGGTTCAATTGGAATCTTAATTAAAGAAATTAGTTCATAACAAAAATTAAAGCCAACAATATTCAAAAAATCATCCTTAATGAATTACGCAAATTGAAAGAATAAAGAAGAAGAACTCCAAGTGAAAATCTTCAAATTCCCTTCTTGCTCCTTGATCAGCCCCCAATTATGTAGATTCGTCCCCTACTTCAATAGAAATAATCTTTATATACTTCACTTGTCCAACCACAATCCAATTCCAACTCAATTTTGTCACATAACAACCTCTTTAAAGACTTTAATGCAAGTCAACGACCAGTCAAACGCGCCTGCATGGTCAACCAAAATCCCGGCCCAGCGCCCCGGCGCTGGGATTAGTACTATGTTGAGCGCCCCGGCGCTGGGGTGCAAAAAATTACGATTCTGCCCTTTTCAGTTCAAATTCCCCCAAGAGTTCCTACAGCTCCCGAATCTGCATAGTAACACATAAACACAGTAAAAATGAACCTAAATACCTTGAGAATACAATAATTTAAACCCAAAAGTATCTGATTCATGGGTATATAACACAATCATCAAATACCCCCAAACTTAAATCGTTGCATGTCCTCAGGCAACAAGACACAAGACACAAAAGACAACTAAACAACCATGCAGTATGCAAATTATCTATATATTCTTAATTCCAGCAATCGAATAACACAAATATATTCATAGGCCTCAGAAAAATCACATAAAGATGCTAATACATCATGTTAAAACATATCAATAATACCCCAACAATCAACAAATCTAAATCTGTTATTACTGATATTGTGAGTGTGTTCAACAACCATGCTAACCAATAACGAGCAAAAATAAGAAAGATTATAGCTTTCTTTGAAGGCATCATACAGTATAAACTTGAGAACTCATCAAATACACTTGATTCAACTGAAATTAAACAATCACCAAAGTCCAGGGGTCAAAAAGGAATACTTATGCTTTTTTAATACGGGGGCTTTTTGCACTTTTCCCGCTTTATCATATTTTTTTTCCTTTTTTTTCATCATTTTTTTCTTCTCATGACTATGCATTGTCTTGTTCCCTTAGGCTTTTCAGTGTTACCTTAACGAGCTTTCGACCAACGACTCCCAAGCCATTAAGACCTTAGGGCGCTAGGTGTAGAGACAATCCCCTCGGGCTTACTTACTCAAGTAACAAAGGCCACAAAACTAGACAAGCATGCCACGGTGTTTATTAGAATTTTTTTAAGCTTATATAATCCAAATATTTTTCCTCCAAACTTGAGTTTATATCTAAATTCAGTCTTCACTAGCTATTCAAATTGTTCCATCATTTCACTAGCATTCATCCTTTAGAACTCTATTATCTATCCCTTTAAACTATCATAGCCAACATGGTCATTTTTCAAAACGTGTTATCCTTATAATATCAGTGTCAAACAGATGAAGATTTAAATCATATCAAGAAAATCATATCATTAGCTTAACAATCCTTACTAGCCTTGTTCATGCAATTTTAATTTCATCATTGACCCCAAACATACGTACTATCAAAGGCTGGAATTAACATGCAATCCTAAATGCAACATTTAACCAACAATAACAATTCAAAGCATCCACTAATTATTAACAATAACAACCTACTAATGCAAATAAAAATAAACTACCCCCAAACTTATCTAGAGCAATGTCCTCATGCGAAAAATACAGCAAAAATAAAACAGAGGACTTCCCTAACAAGCTTAAGCCTCGGATGGAGTATCATCATCCTCGTTCATCTCTAGATCAGAAGGGGGAAACACCGGCAGAATTGGAGCAGTAAGGAACTGACTGAGATTAACGCCCGGGAACAGTTGAGTGTTCATGGAATTTTGGGCTGCAAATTGGTCGACCAAGTAATTATAAATCACATCGTGACATTCAGACAGGCGGACATTTTGGGACTCCTGGTTATAAAACCAAATGTCAATTTCTCGTTGGACCGCTTCCGGAACCACACCATGATGAGCTGTTGAGGAAGGGCCATAAGTAGGTGGAGCTTGAGGTGGTGGAGCTTGAGAAGCTTCAACTTGGGGAATTATGAAACCCAATCCCCTAGGGTGGTTTGCCCCACCTGTCCACACTTTATACATGTTTACCAACTTATGGTCCAAAATTGGCATAGACGTTTGAATTATCTCATCGGATTTCCATTTTACCCCAAACTTAGTACACAAAATGCAGATAAAAGACGGATGGGGTAACCCTCTTGTGGTCCCTCCGCGTGACGCTCGGAGAATAGACTACTGAATAAGGTGGCCAACATTAATTTTCAAGCCTTGAATTATCGAAAATAGCAAAACAGCCCTCTCTTTGGTGACATGGCTCATATGTGTGCATGGCATGAATTTAGCGTAAATGAAGGCATACCATGCCTTCCCATATAGACTGAGGTTAGATAGTGGAAAGGTCATGCTGCCCCGTTCATGCAATTTCCAAGTGGTGCCCGGTTGATAAAGCTCGCGAATTATCTTCTCATAGTCCGACCCATCAATCACAAGTCTTGCATACTCGTCGTTCAGTCCCTCTAATGGCAGTTGATAGCACCCATTTATGTCCTCTTTGTCAATCTCAACAGTTTTGCACCTCACATTCATCCCATAGTAGTAGTGGCCGAGCACGTTGGCGTAGAACTCTTTTACAACTGCAATCACGGCTGGATCGGGCTGCTCGGTGAGTGTGAACCAATTCCTCTCAACTATCATGACCGCTATGTCTCCGTCTTTGGATTGATCGGGTCGTAAACCTCATTCGGGGATGGGATATCGTGTAGTCATCTTATTGTAGCGTTCCTGTGCCTCGGCGCAGACGAACCTGCGATTATCAAATTTTGGTGGAGCCGAGGCGGCACCGGAACTTTCGCTGCGTTGACGCTTTGAAGCCATGTAGAAAATTCTACAAGTTATGGCATACAAGTATTAGCATTGAACAAAATTTTATTTTGGATCATGTATCCGTGACACTACCCCCTAACTTCAAATATATGTGTACATTGAGTAAATAGTTGGGGGTGTGGCATGACACATCATCTCATGAAAGTTCACAATTGTACCGTCTAGACGCATGTATTAGTCAACTTCTATAATTGTCAAAAGAAACACACAATTTGCCCAAAAGTTGTTTCATGCAAAGCAATATGTTCCTGTGTATGCATCAATACAGTGTAATTCTTTGCAAATAACTAAGTCATATGTCACCATGCCCAGTTCTAACCCTAGAACTCCTCTTTCAATTCCTTCTAGAGTAACACGGTAATTATTGGCTAGATAATTAATCAATTAGTACAAAGCAAGATGAACAATTCACTTCAACATAAAAAATTGGAATAAATCAAATAATTAATTCATAGCCATAAAAGGTTCAATTGGAATCTTAATTAAAGAAATTAGTTCATAACAAAAATTAAAACCAACAATATTCGAAAAATCGTCCTAAATGAATTACGCAAATTGAAAGAATAAAGAAGAAGAAGAACTCCAAGTGAAAATCTTCAAATTCCCTTCTTGCTCCTTGATCAGCCCCCAATTATGTAGATTCGTCCCCTACTTCAATAGAAATAATCTTTATATACTTCACTTGTCCAACCACAATCCAATTCCAACTCAATTTTGTCACATAACAACCTCTTTAAAGACTTTAATGCAAGTCAACGACCAGTCAAACGCGCCTGCATGGTCAACCAAAATCCCGGCCCAGCGCCCCGGCGCTGGGATTAGTACTATGTTGAGCGCCCCGGCGCTGGGGTGCAAAAAATTACGATTCTGCCCTTTTCAGTTCAAATTCCCCCAAGAGTTCCTACAGCTCCCGAATCTGCATAGCAACACATAAACACAGTAAAAATGAACCTAAATACCTTGAGAATACAATAATTTAAACCCAAAAGTATCTGATTCATGGGTATATAACACAATCATGAAATACCCCCAAACTTAAATCGTTGCATGTCCTCAGGGAACAAGACACAAGACACAAAAGACAACTAAACAACCATGCAGTATGCAAATTATCTATATATTCTTAATTCCAGCAATCGAATAACACAAATATATTCATAGGCCTCAGAAAAATCACATAAAGATGCTAATACATCATGTTAAAACATATCAATAATACCCCAACAATCAACAAATCTAAATCTGTTATTACTGATATTGTGAGTGTGTTCAACAACCATTCCAACCAATAACGAGCAAAAATAAGAAAGATAATAGCTTTCTTTGAAGACATCATACAGTATAAACTTGAGAACTCATCAAATACACTTGATTCAACTGAAATTAAACAATCACCAAAGTCCAGGGGTCAAAAAGGAATACTTATGCTTTTTTAATACGGGGGCTTTTTGCACTTTTCCCGCTTTATCATATTTTTTTCTTTTTTTCATCATTTTTTTCTTCTCATGACTATGCATTGTCTTGTTCCCTTAGGCTTTTCAGTGTTACCTTAACGAGCTTTCGACCAACGACTCCCAAGCCATTAAGACCTTAGGGCGCTAGGTGTAGAGACAATCCCCTCGGGCTTACTTACTCAAGTAACAAAGGCCACAAAACTAGACAAGCATGCCACGGTGTTTATTAGAATTTTTTTAAGCTTATATACTCCAAATATTTTTCCTCCAAACTTGAGTTTATATCTAAATTCAGTCTTCACTAGCTATTCAAATTGTTCCTTCATTTCACTAGCATTCATCCTTTAGAACTCTATTATCTATCCCTTTAAATTATCATAGCCAACATGGTCATTTTTCAAAACGTGTTATCCTTATAATATCAGTGTCAAACAGATGAAGATTTAAATCATATCAAGAAAATCATATCACTAGCTTAACAATCCTTACTAGCCTTGTTCATGAAATTTTAATTTCATCATTGGCCCCAAACATACGTACTATCAAAGGCTGGAATTAACATGCAATCCTAAATTCAACATTTAACCAACAATAACAATTCAAAGCATCCACTAATTATTAAAAATAACAACCTACTAATTTAAATAAAAATAAACTACCCCCAAACTTATCTAGAGCAATGTCCTCATCCGAAAAATACAGCAAAAATAAAACAGAGGACTTCCTTGACAAGCTTAAGCCTCGGGTGGAGTATCATCATCTTCACTCATCTCTAGATCAGAAGGGGGAAACACCGGTAGAATTGGAGCAGTAGGAAACTGACTGAGATTAACGCCCGGGAACAGTTGAGCGTTTATGGCATTTTGGGCTGCAAATTGGTCGACCAAGTACTTATAAATCACATCTTGACGTTCAGACAGGCGGACATTTTGGACTCCAGGTTGTAAAACCAACCGTCAATTTCTCGTTGGACCGCTTCCGGAACCACAGAACGATGAGCTGTTGAGCAAGGGCCATAAGTAGGTGGAGCTTGAGGTGGTGGATCTTGAGAAGCTTCAACTTGGAAAATTATGAAACCCAATCCCCTAGGGTGGTTTGCCCCACCTGTCCACACTTTATACCTGCTTATCAACTTATGGTCCAAAACTGGTATAGGCATTTGAATTATCTCATCGGATTTCCATTTTACCCCAAACTTAGCACACAAAATGCAGATAAAAGACGGATGGGGTAACCCTCTTATGGTCCCTCCACGTGACGCTCGGAGAATAGACTACTAAATAAGGTGGCCTACATCAATTTTCAAGCCTTGAATTATCGAATATAGCAAAACAGCCCTCTCTTTGGTGACATGGCTCACATGTGTGCATGGCATGAGTTTAGCGCAAATGAAGGTATACCATGCCTTCCCATATAGACTGAGGTTAGATAGTGGAAAGGTCATGCTGCCCCGTTCATGCAATATCCAAGTGGTTCCCGGTTGACAAAGATCGCGAATTATCTTCTCATAGTCCGGCCCATCACTCACAAGTCTTGCATACTCGTCGTTCAGTCCCTCTAATGGTAGTTGATAGCACCCATTTATGTCCTCTTTGTCAATCTCAACAGTTTTTCACCTCACATTCATCCCATAGTGGTAGTGGCCGGGCACGTTGGCGTAGAACTCTTTTACAACTGCAATCACGGCTGGATCGGGCTACTCGGTGAGTGTGAACCAATTCCTCTCAGCTATCATGACCGCTATGTCTCCGTCTTTGGATTGATCGGGTCATAAACCTCATTCGGGGATGAGAGAACGTGTACTCATCTTATTGTAGCGTTCCTATGCCTAGGCGCTGACGAACCTGCGATTATAAAATTTTGGTGGAGCTGAGGCGACACCGGAACCTTCGCTGCGTTGACGCTTTGAAGCCATGTAGAAAATTCTGCAAGAATGGCATACAAGTATTAGCATTGGACAAAATTTTATTTTGGATAATTTATCCGTGACACTACCCCCTAACTTCAAATATATATGAACATTGAGTAAATAGTTGGGGGTGTGGCATGACACATCATCTCATGAAAGTTCGCAATTGTACCGCCTAGACGCATGTATTAGTCAACTTCTACAATTGTCAAAAGAAACACACAATTTGCCCAAAAGTTGTTTCATGCAAAGCAATATGTTCCTGTGTATGCATCAATACAGTGTAATTCTTTGCAAATAACTAAGTCATATGTCACCATGCCCAGTTCTAACCCTAGAACTCCTCTTTCAATTCCTTCTAGAGTAACAAGGTAATTATTGGCCAGATAATTAATCAATCAGTACAAAGCAAGATGAACAATTCACTTCAACTTAAATAATTCGAATAAATCAAATAATTAATTCATAGCCATAAAAGGTTCAATTGGAATCTTAATTAAATAAATTAGTTCATAACAAAAATTAAAACCAACAATATTCAAAAAATTGTCCTTAATGAATTACGCAAATTGAAAGAATAAAGAAGAAGAAGAAGAACTCCAAGTGAAAATCTTCAAATTCCCTTCTTGCTCCTTGATTAGCCCCCAATTATGTAGAATCGTCCCCAACTTCAATAGAAATAATCTTTATATACTTCACTTGTCCAACCACAATCCAATTCCAACTCAATTTTGTCACATAACCACCTCTTTAAAGCCTTTAACGCAAGTTAACGTCCAGTCAAACGCGCCTGCATGGTCAACCAAAATCCCGGCCCAGCACCCCGGCGCTGGGATTAGTACTATGTTGAGCGCCCCGGCGCTGGTGTGCAAAAAATTACGATTCTGTCCTTTTCAACTCAAATTCCCCCAAGAGTTCCTACAGCTCCCGAATCTGCATAGCAACACATAAACACAGTAAAAATGAACCTAAATACCTTGAGAATACAATAATTTAAACCCAAAAGTATCCGATTCATGGGTATATAACCCAATCATCAAATACCCCCAAACTTAAATCGTTGCACGTCCTCAGGCAACAAGACACAAGACACAAAAGACAACTAAACAACCATGCAGTATGCAAATTATCTATATATTCTTAATTCCAGCAATCGAATAACACAAATATATTCATAGGCCTCAGAAAAATCACATAAATATGCTAATACATCATGTTAAAACAGATCAATAATACCCCAACAATCAACAAATCTAAATCTGTTATTACTGATATTGTGAGTGTGTTCAACAACCATGCTAACCAATAACGAGCAAAAATAAGAAAGATTATAGCTTTCTTTGAAGGCATCATACAGTATAAACTTGAGAACTCATCAAATACACTTGATTCAACTGAAATTAAACAATCACCAAAGTCCAGGGGTCAAAAAGGAATACTTATGCTTTTTTAATACGGGGGCTTTTTGCACTTTTCCCGCTTTATCATATTTTTTTTCTTTTTTTTCATCATTTTTTTCTTCTCATGACTATGCATTGTCTTGTTCCCTTAGGCTTTTCAGTGTTACCTTAATGAGCTTTCGACCAACGACTCCCAAGCCATTAAGACCTTAGGGCGCTAGGTGTAGAGACAATCCCCTCGGGCTTACTTACTCAAGTAACAAAGGCCACAAAACTAGACAAGCATGCCACGGTGTTTATTAGAATTTTTTTAAGCTTATATAATCCAAATATTTTTCCTCTAAACTTGAGTTTATATCTAAATTCAGTCTTCACTAGCTATTCAAATTGTTCCTTCATTTCACTAGCATTCATCCTTTAGAACTCTATTATTTATCCCTTTAAACTATCATAGCCAACATGGTCATTTTTCAAAACGTGTTATCCTTATAATATCAGTGTCAAACAGATGAAGATTTAAATCATATCAAGAAAATCATATCACTAGCTTAACAATCCTTACTAACCTTGTTCATGCAATTTTAATTTCATCATTGGCCCCAAACATACGTACTATCAAAGGCTGGAATTAACATGCAATCCTAAATGCAACATTTAACCAACAATAATAATTCAAAGCATCCACTAATTATTAACAATAACAACCTACTAATGCAAATAAAAATAAACTACCCCCAAACTTATCTAGAGCAATGTCCTCATGCGAAAAATACAGCAAAAATAAAACAGAGGACTTCCCTGACAAGCTTAAGCCTTGGGTGGAGTATCATCATCCTCGTTCATCTCTAGATCAGAAGGGGGAAACACCGGCAGAATTGGAGCAGTAAGGAACTGACTGAGATTAACGCCCGGGAACAGTTGAGCGTTCATGGCATTTTGGGCTGCAAATTGGTCGACCAAGTACTTATAAATCACATCTTGACGTTCAGACAGGCGGACATTTTGGGACTCCAGGTTGTAAAACCAACCGTCAATTTCTCGTTGGACTGCTTCCGGAACCACAGAACGATGAGCTGTTGAGGAAGGGCCATAAGTAGGTGGAGCTTGAGGTGGTGGATCTTGAGAAACTTCAACTTGGGGAATTATGAAACCCAATCTCCTAGGGTGGTTTGCCCCACCTGTCCACACTTTATACCTGCTTATAACTTATGGTCCAAAACTGGCATAGGCGTTTGAATTATCTCATCGGATTTCCATTTTACCCCAAACTTAGCACACAAAATGCAGATAAAAGACGGATGGGGTAACCCTCTTGTGGTCCCTCCGTGTGACGCTCGGAGAATAGACTACTGAATAAGGTGGCCTACATTAATTTTCAAGCCTTGAATTATCGAATATAGCAAAACAGCCCTCTCTTTGGTGACATGGCTCATATGTGTGCATGGCATGAGTTTAGCGCAAATGAAGGCATACCATGCCTTCCCATATAGACTGAGGTTAGATAGTGGAAAGGTCATGCTGCCCCGTTCATGCAATTTCCAAGTGGTGCCCCGGTTGATAAAGCTCGCGAATTATCTTCTCATAGTCCGACCCATCAATCACAAGTCTTGCATACTCGTCGTTCAGTCCCTCTAATGGCAGTTGATAGCACCCATTTATGTCCTCTTCGTCAATCTCAACAGTTTTGCACCTCACATACATCCCATAGTGGTAGTGCTCGGGCACGTTGGCGTAGAACTCTTTTACAACTGCAATCACTGCTGGATCGGGCTGCTCGGTGAGTGTGAACCAATTCCTCTCAACTATCATGACCGCTATGTCCCCGTCTTTGGATTGATCAGGTCGTAAACCTCGTTCAGGGATGAGAGATCGTGTAGTCATCTTATTGTAGCGTTCCTATGCCTCGGCGCTGACGAACCTGCGATTATCAAATTTTGGTGAGCCGAGGCGGCACCGGAACCTTCGCTGCGTTTACGCTTTGAAGCCATGTAGAAAATTCTGCAAGTAATGGCATACAAGTATTAGCATTGGACAAAATTGTATTTTGGATAATTTATCCGTGACACTACCCCCTAACTTCAAATATATGTGTACGTTGAGTAAATAGTTGGGGGTGTGGCATGACACATCATCTCATGAAAGTTTACAATTGCACCGCCTAGACGCATGTATTAGTCAACTTCTACAATTGTCAAAAGAAACACACAATTTGCCCAAAAGTTATTTCATGCAAAGCAATATGTTCCTGTGTATGCATCAATACAGTGTAATTCTTTCCATAATAGTAATGAATATGTGCGACAATAGATTTATAATATTGTGGTGGCAAGATAGTCCATAAATACCGTGCATGGATATGGAGATATGTGCGAATTTGAGCATGATCATTGAGTCAGGCAATTTATCGAACACCTTATGGGCAACTCATAAATTTCTTTGAAGTACACTAGTTTTCTATCAAATCACCTTCCTGGTATTCAATCACCATATATGCATGATATTCCAACCAAAAGTGGTGCACAATCAAACGTGATTCACATGCCGGGAAAATGAAATAATCAAAATCAAAAGTGTGAGAATCGGTATTGTAGATGTAGAGAATATGTACCAAGATGCACATTAGCTTACCCATCTCACAATTAACAACAATTAACAAGAGTTGAATTCACCATCAATGAAGTGTAATTTAGTAACATACCTTTGCGGTAGATGAGAATTACTTTGCAAAAGGAAATCCCAATGTGATATGTAGAGTTGTGCTTGGTATTGGGATGTTATATGAAGGTTTAAGTGCAGTTACCAGATGAGGAGTGGAATCGTGTGAGGAAGTTGAAAAGATGAGGAGATAAAAACCAAGCGTTTGAACTTAGTTAGGAGTCTACTTCATGTCCCCAGAGCCGGGGCGCTGGGTTTGGGCTTAGCTAGAGCGTCGGGGCGCTATGTTCCAGTACCTAATCTATGAGCCCAGCGTCGGGGCGCTGTAAGAAAGCATAAGTTCAGCGTTGGGGCGCTATGGTCCAGTAGTTTGTGTCAGACTGTAGCGCCGGGGCGCTGTGGACTATTGTCAGATCCCGATGGAATGGGCCGGGGCGCTGGCTTACTTTTGATTGCAAGCGCCGGGGCGCTGTCTTTGATACTCCTTATATATTTGACTAGTCACATTGCAGCTGTACTGAATTGGAAAACTGGAAAAATGTTATTCAGCGTATATAATAAAATGAATAAATAAAAATGAAATAACTGCAACTACACTAGTTTGAATATGGGAAAATAAAATACCAATAATAAATAAAACAAAAATAAAATAAATAAATAAAAATGGGGTTGCCTCCTTCTAGCGCTTGGGTTATAGTCGCCAGCCTGACTTTGCTGTTGTGCTCAGTTGTCCATTGGTTCGGAGAGGTACATGACCGTGGATTGACGTTCGATAGGTCCACTCCAGTAATGTTTAAGTCGTTGACCGTTTACCTTAAATTTTTGTTTTGAATTCGGTTCTTCGACCTCAATGTTTCCGTGTGGGGTGACAGATATAATCACAAATGGCCCGGACCACTGGGATTTCAATTTCCCAGGAAATAAACGCAATCGAGAGTTAAAAAGCAGGACTTGTTGGCCTGGTTCAAATGTTCGATCAAGAATTTTCTTATCATGCCAGGCTTTGACTTTCTCCTTGTAGAGTTTTGCGTTCTCATAGGCATTGAACCAGAATTCGTCCATCTCATTAAGTTGCAGTAACCTTTTATCACCTGCTGCTTGTAGATCGAAGTTAAGTTTCTGAATGGCCCAGTGTACACTATTTTCTAGTTCAATCGGGAGGTGACATGCCTTTCCGTAGACCATTCTGTAAGGTGACATGCCGATTGGATTCTTATATGTTGTTCGATATGCCCATAGAGCATCGTCAAGATGCAAAGACCAATCTTTTCGTGACGGATTGACCACCTTTTCTAGAATTCGCTTGACCTCCCTATTCGAGACCTCCGCTTGACCATTGGTTTGGGGATGATAAGCGGCTGCAATTTTATGACGAACCCCATAATTCACAATTAATTTAGTAAACTTCTTATTACAGAAATGAGTTTCCTCATCACATATTATCGCCCTCGGCGTCCCAAATCGTGTGAAGATGTTTTTCTTTAAGAATCGGATGACAACGTTGGCATCATTGGTGGATAAAGCTGCGGCTTCTACCCATTTGGAAACATAATCGACCGCCAACAGAATGTACTAATTATTGAAAGATGATGGGAAAGGTCCCATAAAATTGATTCCCCATACGTCGAACAGTTCTACCTCCAAAATTGAGTTGAGTGGCATTTCATTGCGCTTGGAGATATTACCTACGCGTTGGCACCGATCACACTTTAGCACATAGAGGTAAGCATCCTTGAATAGAGAAGGCCAGAAAAATCCTAATTGTAACACCTTGGCTGCTGTTCGATTACCGGAATAATGGCCTCCATTATCTGATGAGTGGCAATGACCCAGTATGTTGTCCATCTCTTCATGTGGTACACAATGTCTAATAATTTGATCCGCGTGGGCCTTAAACAGAAATGGTTCATCCCAATAGTATTGTTTCACGTCATGGAGGAATTTCTTTCGTTGTTGTGAGTTCAAATTCGGTGGTAACACCTTAGCAACCACGTAATTCACATAATCTGCGTACCATGGTAATATTGGGGTTACTCGGAGAAGTTGTTCATCCGAAAATTTCTCATTGATCATTATGTTGTCTTTATTCTGAACCTCCACATTTTCCAACCGAGAAAGATGATCTGCCACCTAATTTTCGGTACATTTTCTATCCCGGATCTCCAAATCAAATTCTTACATCCAAAATACCCATCGTATTAATCGCGGTTTAGCGTCTTTCTTCTCAATCAGATATTTGATGGCAGAATAATTCGTGTAGACAATTACCTTGGTCCCAATCAGATATGCTCTGAATTTGTCGAAGGTAAACACAACTGCAAGTAATTCTTTTTCGGTGGTTGTGTAGTTCAACGGGGCATCCGTCAACGTCTTGCTGGAATAGTAGATTGTTTGAAAAATCTTATTGTGACGTTGTCCCAATACTGCTCCAACTGCGTAGTCGCTGGCGTCGCACATCAATTCGAACGGTAAAGACCAATCGGGCGCCACAATAATTGGAGCAGAGACCAACTTCTTCTTCAATACCTCAAATGCCTCGATACATGACTGATCCATCTTGAAAGGCACGTCTTTCTCCAACAGGGAACATAAGGGTTTTGAAAATTTTGGAGAAATCTTTAATGAAGCGTCTATAGAAACCCGCATGTCCCAAGAAGCTCCGGATTCCTTTCACGGATGATGGAGGAGGTAATTTCTCAATTGTCTCAATCTTCACTTTGTCCACCTCTAACCCTGCTATAAAAACCTTATGTCCCAAAAAAATCCCTTCTTTCACCATGAAGTGGCATTTTTCCCAATTAAGGACCAGGTTAGTCTCCACGCATCGTTTCAACACTAGAATCAAATTTTTCAAACATAAATCAAAGCTATCACCGAACACAGAAAAGTCATCCATAAATACCTCCAAATTATGTTCAACTATATCAGAGAAGATGCCATCATGCACCATTGAAAGGTTGCCAGTGCATTACATAACCCAAAAGACATACGCCGGAATGCAAACCTACCGTAGGGGCATGTGAATGTAGTTTTCTCTTGATCCTCCGGTGCTATGGCAATTTGATTATACCCAGAATATCCATCCAAAAGACAGTAGAACTGATGTCCCGCTAGCCTATCCAACATCTGATCAATGAACGGCAAAGGGAAGTGATCCTTGCGTGTGGCTTTATTCAGCTTGAGGTAGTCCATACATACTCTCCATCCTGTAACTGTTCTAGTAGGGATGAGCTCATTAGCTTCATTCTTCACCACTGTCATGCCCCCTTTTTTTGGTACACATTGTACAGGACTTACCCATGAGCTATCCGAGATTGGGTAAATAATGTCGGTATCCAACCATTTTATGATCTCTTTTTTCACTACATCCTTCATAATGGGGTTTAGCCTTCTTTGCATCCCAATGGTTGGTTTTGCCCCCTCTTCCATTAAAATCTTATGCATATAGAATGATGGGCTAATACCTCGAATATCCGTTATAGTCCACCCAATTGTTGTTTTGAACTCTCGCAAGACCCGTAACAGTTTCTCCTTTTGCGTGTCAGTTAATTCTGTCAAAACAATCACTGGTAAGGTGGCATCTTTTCCCAAATAAGCATACTGTAGATGAGATGGTAGTGGCTTTAATTCCAACACCGGTGGCTCTTCTATCGAGGGTTTGAATTTTTTACCTTCCGTTTCGGGCCTATCAAGGGTGTCGAATGATTGATTGCTTTTTCGGAAGACAGATGATGTATCTAGCCATTTGACATACTCCACGTCATCTTCAATACCATCTTCGTCCATCCCGAGCAAAATGGATTCAAGCGGGTCCTCCGAATAATTTCCACTGAGCTTGTGATTAACCAATTCCTCCATGATATCAACCCGCAAACATTCACCTTTTTCTTTCGGATAAGACATTGACTTAAAAACATTAAAGGTGACCTGTTGATCTTTAACTCGCATCGTCAATTCTCCTTTTTGCACATCAATCAAAGTTCTCCCCGTTGCTAAAAATGGTCGCCCAACAATAATTGGGATTTCACTATCCACTTCACAATCCAAGATGAAGAAATCCGCGGGGAAGATAAATTTATCCACTTTAACTAAAACATCCTCAACAATACCTCGTGGATATGTAACCGATCGATCCGCCAACTACAAACTAATATTTGTTGGTCGTGGTGTCTAAAGTCCAAACTGGATGTAGACGGATAATGGCATCAAATTTATACTGGCCCCCAAATCACATAATGCTCGACCCGAAAACTGATTTCCAATTTCACATGGTATATTAAAGCTACCTAGATCCTTAAGCTTCGGTGGTAACTTATTCTGAATAATCGCGCTGCATTCTTCGGTCAATGCCACTATTTCGAACTCACCCAATTTCCTGTTCCTTGAAAAAACCTCCTTCATAAACTTGGCGTAACTCGGCATTTGTTCCAAGGCTTCGGCAAAGGGGATGTTTATATGCAGTTTTTTGAAAATATCCAAGAATCGTGAAAACTGTTTATCCAACTTGGATTTCTGAAACCTCTGCGAATACGGTATGGGAGGCATTGTGATGGTTGGTTCCGGTTCTTTCTGTTCTAAGGTCTCATCTTGACGTTTTCCGGTGTCCTCCACTTCCTCTATTTCACTTGTTGCGTTGTCCCTCTTTTCCTTATCCCGTGACTGTCTCTTGCAAATCCTTTCCACTTCGTAGAGTTACAGCCTTATAATGCTCATCTCTTCCCGAATTTTTCTCTGTGTCACTTGGAAGTGTTCCAAATGGTCGGTTATTAAGTGCACGTGCTATCTGCCCCAGTTGATTTTCCAGATTCTTGATCGACGTACCTTGGCTTTGCATATTCAGCTCCATTTGATTAAATTTTTTTCATGTTCCTCGTTCTTTTTTCAGAAGCTTTAATAAATCTATCCAAGGATTCTTCCCAACTTGCTTTCCGCTTTGGTTGTTGTGTCTGATTTTGAAATTCGGATGTATTTTGTTGTCTCGGCGCTTGAGCTTGAGCTTGATTGTTACTCCATGAAAATCTTGGATGATTTCTCCAACCCGGATTATATGCGTTTTGATTCGGGTAAGGTTGGGTAGATTGATTTATAGCTCCCTATGAACTGAGCTGATTCAGAATTTATGGCATATTGATCCGTAGCATGACCCCCAGCACATGATTCACAAACCATTGCTACCTGCTGTGTGGATTGTTGACGCTATGTTTCCACTTGTTTAGCTACTGCGGCCACTTGTGCTGCTAATGCTGTCATAGCATCTACGTCAAATTTTCTCTGTGTTTTCAGAGGGTTAGACCTAGTCATGGGCCACTGATAGTTGTTGGTGGCCATCGTCTTTAATAGCTGATATGCCTCATCAAAACTCTTAGACATGATCGCTCCCCCTGTTGCTGCATCAATACTGGCCCTCGTGGACGCATGCAAACCATCACAAAATATCCCTAACTGCATCCACTGCGGAATTCCGTGATGTGGGAACTTACGGAGCATATCCTTAAATCTTTCCCACGCCTCATATAACGATTCTGAGACAAATTGTGCAAAGATGTGAATATCGTTCCGTAGTTTTGCCGACTTCGCTGGTGGAAAAAGCTTAGCTAGAAATTTTTGAGCTAAGTCATCCCAAGTTGTGATTGAACTAGGAGGCAAAGAATGTAGCCAACTTCGCGCTTTATCTTTCAAGGTAAATAGGAACATCCTCAGCCTTGTAGCATCTTCTGACACATTGCTGAATTTGAAGGTGTTACAAACTTCCAAGAAACTTAAGATATGCTCATTCGGATCATCTATCGAACTACCCCCAAACTGACATGTATTCTGTAGCATCTGAATTGTTCCCGGTTTAATCTCAAAACTGTTTGCATTGATCACCGGCCTCCTAATACTCGACTGTATATCTGTGACATTCGGCATGGCATAGTCCCTAAGTGATTTCTGGTCGTTCCCTGCCATGTTCGCGGGAATTTCTTGTTCTGACAGTTCTTTTTCCACAGGTGACACTGCACTAGTCAACTGCAATTTTCGGAACTTCCTTTCAATATCGTCCGTATAAGGAAAAAGTTCCTTTTTCGCCCTTGATCTAGTGTGCATACACTCGCAAAGAATTCCTGCAAATACAAGAAAAAAAATAAGTAACGTTTAAATTAAGACCGAATTGATTATAACTAATATGGAATTAATACTAATAAAGAATTCCCCAACAACGGCGCCAAAACTTGTTGGTTGATTTCACAATCAAAGCAAATGTGCAAGTATACACGGTCAACAAGTAATAGAGTGATAAGATAGAGTGTCGATCCCACAGAGAATTCTAATTAATAAATTCTAACTACTAGCACTATATCAATTCAATTTTATTTAAACAACCATAAATTGTGATTTTTCGAATTAAGAAAATTAAATTAAACAATTAAAAGAAATTAATCTAAAAGAAAGCAAATAAACAAAACTAAGATTTGATTGAATTCAGATAAATAATGATTAAGACTCCAATATCTCCAATTATGAACTATAAATCAATTATCCATTTATCCCAATATTTATGTCTACTGAATTGTTAACAAGAATTCTCAAGTGCCAAAAGTCCTTTTCCAAGTGATCAATTGCCTTGTATTTAATCCAGATTAATCTTGCTATATTCCAATGCAAAACAATTGAATTAAACTCTTTTCAATCCCAATTCCTTATGTGTTACATGCGGTGAATAAATATTTTCATTCAATTCACAAACCTAATTATTCACTTTGCAAATAACTAAGTCACATGTCACCATGCCCAGTTCTAACCCTAGAACTCCTCTTTCAATTCATTCTAGAGTAATAAGGTAATTATTGGCCAGATAATTAATCAATCAGTACAAAGCAAGATGAACAATTCACTTCAACATAAATAATTGGAATAAATCAAATAATTAATTCATAGCCATAAAAGGTTCAATTGGAATCTTAATTAAAGAAATTAGTTCATAACGAAAATTAAAACCAACAATATTCGAAAAATCATCCTTAATGAATTACACAAATTGAAAGAATAAAGAAGAAGAAGAACTCCAAGTGAAAATCTTCAAATTCCCTTCTTGCTCCTTGATCAGCCCCCAATTGTGTAGATTTGTCCCCTATTTCAATAGAAATAATCTTTATATACTTCACTTGTCCAACCACAATCCAATTCCAACTCAATTTTGTCACATAACCACCTCTTTAAAGCCTTTAATGCAAGTCAACGTCCAGTCAAACGCGCCTGCATGGTCAACCAAAATCCCGGCCCAGCGTCCCGGCGCTGGGATTAGTACTATGTTGAGCGCCCCGGCGCTGGGGTGCAAAAAAATACGATTCTGCCCTTTTTAGCTTAAATTCCCCCAAGAGTTCCTACAGCTCCCGAATCTGCGTAGCAACACATAAACACAGTAAAAATGAACCTAAATACCTTGAGAATACAATAATTTAAACCCAAAAGTATTCGATTCATGAGTATATAACCCAATCATCATACACTTGTCACAATATGATGAATTTATGTCTCATACTACATATTGAAACATTGCAGGTAAAGTGTCATGGGGATGCATTTGTGGTTGATCTTGCAAATCAAACTTGCACATGTAGGGTGTTTCAGATAACTGGGATGCCATGTTGTCATGCTATTAGTGCTATCAATTTCATGAGAGATCCAGTTGAAAATTATGTAAGTCATTGGCTTAAGAGCGAAACATATATAAAGTGTTACAATCATCTCTTAGAGCCAGATGATAATTTCTGGGAGGAGACACCATATGAAAAGATGTTGCCACCACCAATCACAAGGAAGCTTAGAGGAAGGCCTCAAAGACTAAGGAGGAGAGAACAATGGGAAAGTGAAAAGAACCCAGGAAGAATAATAAGAAGGGGAAGAATAATGCATTGTACCAAATGTAGACAACCAGGTCACAATAAAAGTACATGTCCCAACTCCAATTCACCACCAAATGAAACTTCAAATGAGTTTCAACAAACTGAAGGCACTGGATCATAAAGGGTAAGCACTGCAGTTTAATAAAGGTGACTCATAATGAATTACAAGATTGGCTTAGATGATTGTGGTCTTTATTTGTCAGGTAAACAAGGATGAAGGAAAGGCAAAGAATACTAAAGGTGATAAAGGGAAGGGAAAAAAGAAAGGCCAAAGGGAGTGAAAGTGGGATACAAAGAGTGAAACTGCCGATAAGAAGAAAGAAAGGCCAACCTCCTGTTGGATTTGGGACTTTTGTGCTTCCAAATGGGAACACAATGTTTCAGTCAAGCAATCTAGGCTACATTCTTGTAAGTATGAAATAATAAAATCATTTATTCAACAAGTGTTTATGTATTTGATAATTGATGTTGTCTTTTTTTAGATGGACAATCCTCAAGATCCACCAACAACCAACACACCTCCAACAGTAAGTGTACCACTCCAGACAGTGCCTTCATCCTCAACATTGACTTCAACGGGCATCCGAACTTTTATGAGCAGAAACAGAGCTACAGTAGGTGTTATTGCTCTGACTGAAGCTGCTGCAAAAAGAAGAGCTGAGATAGGTAGCAGTCAACAATCAACTGCAACTAATGTTGTCATGAACCCAAGGAGGAATGAGACTAAACAATATGGGAATGTTTATTTTGTTTAATGTGGGTGGGTAGGAAACTGCAACTAATACTGTTTATTTTGTTTATGGGAATGGATATGGTATGAAAGGCTTAGATGAACCATTTTGTATTTGGTTTAAAAGTTGGTATATTTTTGGAACACTGTATTGGGTTTTGTTGTGTAAGTTTGTGAACTCCAGGAAAATTAATGCAGAAGCCTTAAATGGCCATTTCAGCTGCTGCTTATTTGGAGTTTTGGTTGCATGTGCTCTGTCTCTGTCTTGATGCCCTGTTTTTGTATTGCTGCAGTATTATGTCTCTGTCATATGGCTCCACTAATCTAGCACTAACACAAAGTTGTCTTGATGCCCTGTCTTTGCAGTTAGGCCTCATTAAACTTTATTACCATTCATTAAACATTACAAAGCATCATTAAAACACAGAGTTACCAACTGGAGGTCCATTACATTCAGCTACCAAAAGGGATAAATCCATTACATAATAATTCCAAAATCAATCCATTACATTCTAATTATAAAATCAAACCATTACATAGTATTTAAAAGGAATCCATTACATAATAATTATGGATTGTCACCATCACATTCAACTGCATACCAAAATCAATCCATTGTGGTTCATCTAAATCATCCTAATTTACTTCATATGCATGATGAGAAAGCATAAAAGCCAAGATATAACGAGCAACAAGATTAATTTTTTCTATCTAGCTGCAACTTTGTTAAGTGAAGTCTTCAGTGTATTAACTTCCCTCTCCAATTCCTTGATTTCCACCTCATGCCCAACTAGAATGTTAAACCTTCTATCAATTTTGTGAAGTTCATTTCTCAATCGATCAATAACCTCCTTCGATCTTGTGGTAAAAGGGGCATCATACCATTTAAAGAATCCACAATAAGCATTATTATCCTGCAATATATATATATATATATATATATATATATATATATATATATATACACACACAATATATATATACATATAGCTAATTAAGCTAATTATACATTATACTGTGCACAAAATATATATACAAGTAATTTTAAAAAAATTAAATTCACATTCACATTAAGCAAATTATACAATTATTAAACAATTTATACCTTGTATTTACTGCATCCTACATACCTCCTACCCGGATGAGATGTTCCAACCTTCCAAGCTTCCCACATCCGTGCGCTTATTCCACAGTAACATTGAACCGGAAGATGAGGCCTTTGCCATTGTATTTGATGAGATGAAGATATCTCATCTATGTCATCTCCATAAACAAAAACTCCAGATGAAGAATTCATGATGAATAATCAATCGCATACACAACAAAGAGCAACATAATCGATTTTGACTCAATAAGTGAGGAGGAGGAGAATCAATCGAACAAAGTAAAGAGGAGGAGAATCGATTTTGCTGAGAGAATCGATCGAGCCCTAATTTTATATCCCAAATCTGATAAAGTCGTAACTCTGTGTAATATTGAGCATGTGCCAAGCACATGATATACACCTGGCAAATGAATTGTACACATCAGCAAAAATTATCACGTGAGCTGCACACTCAAGATTTCCGTTTGATTTTTGGAGACGGAAAGTAAAATTAATGACCATTTTGTAATATCTGAGAGTACAATAATTCGATTGTTATAAAAAAAAATTCGGTTACCAGAATAAAAATCGGACCCCAGTACAGTGACCAAAACGTTATTTATCCCATATATAATTACTTACTCCTTCCATGCCTTAATATATATAATACGTTTTAGAAAAATATTTTTATTTTTTAATATAAATGTTTGTTTTAAAATTTGAAGTAAATATTAATTATTTAACTTTTAATATTACTCTAAGTATTAAATATAATTTTGGTTCTCTTGCCATTTTTTGTCCAATAAATAATACTCTATTTTTTCAATATAAAGATAATATAAATAATTAATATTATATTTAATGTTATATAATTATTTTTTTAATACGTGTGCACAACTATAAAACGTATTATATTAAAATACGGATGGAGTACCATTCTTACAATAATTAATGTCAATACTTTATTTGATTCTTCATGCGTTTTCATTGTATTGTTAATTTGTCACTTGAGTTTTATTAATTGGAAGCTCGATAAATAATTTTGTATGCATTGAATTTTAATATATATGGGAAGCATCACGTGAAACTTCTGGCAATCTTGATAATATTAATTTACAAATAATTAAATAGTTTTCGGTGCATAAGAACCTTTTTCTTTTGTTAAATTTAAATATTTTCAGTACTAAAATGAGTATTACAATATTTGAAATTTTATTATGTAACATCAAATATTGTCCGAGACTAAGTAATAAAAATTTAATATTTTTATGAATAATATAGATTATTTTACCAAAAAAAAATCCATCCAAAATCACTAATTATTCTCGTCTCAATGGTTTTATTCTAGAATCTAGTGAAAACTAGAATTTGAACAAATAATACTCATTAATATCAAAATAAGGCTATATATATATAGCAAGGATCAAGTGAATACTCATTATCTTACTCACCTGTGCTTACCCTCCTTTAGGCGACGGTTTCGATCATACAACCGTCGTTTATACTTTTAGCGACGTTATATGTTGTCCGTCGTTAAAAGTATAGACGACGGTTGTATGACCGAAACCGTCGCCTAAAGGGGGTAAGCACGGGTGAGTAAGATAAGGGGTATGCACTTGATTCGGACCGTATATATATATACACAACTGTATTGTACACAGTCGCCTATGGCGACAGTTATTTGGGTGATCGTCACCATAGATCAAAATAGTTATAGTGACGGGTGAACTGTAAGACCCCGAAAATTTTTAAATAAAAAGGAATTTCCTTTATTTATTTTTTTGAAATAGTAAGGGTGAATTTGATTAATGTGGTTAGTTATGGGTAAATGCGCAAATATTTTAAAAAGGCAGGTGGTTATAAAATATTCATTGTTGTCGGGGAATATTCGTTTGGTCGTGGAATATTCTTGCTGTCGGGGAATATTCGTACGACGGCGCAGTCTTTTGTGGGCCCCATAACGAAAAGCGATTGGATGAAGAAAACGACAAATATAAGTTGTTTATAAATAACGGCGTAGTTGTTACCGTTAATACTGTTGGAATACCCAATGGTTAAAACATAGTAATACGTGTTGTTGCACAGTAGCACACGGTATTGCACCAATTATTGATTCTTACGTAAGAAGGCACTACTCAATAATTGTTACAGTAATTACTGTTCAGTATTTTATGTTATTGATTCAATAATTGCTGCATTGATATTTTATATTACTGTTGTTTCAATAATTGTCACTACATAGTATTTTTCATTATCGAAGCAATAATTCATATTATCTGAATAATATTATTAGATAACATTATTGGCAATGTCTAGAAAGTTCTGTCTAAGGAGAGGTTTGGTCACCTAATTGCGCGCCAGTAAGGAGAAATTCTTATTGGAAAGCCTCCTTTTTCCTAGGAACTGCCTGGTTGTCAATATTGTGATTCTGTAATATTATTTGTGAATAATTAATTATTGATTTATATGATGAGAAAAATATTGATTTTATGTGGATATAGATGGAGAAAATTTTTAATGTGACAATTGTTGAAAATTAATATTTTATCTTTTTCTGATAAAATAATTCATTTAAATATATTATTTTAATAATATATTAACGATGATATTTTTATAATGAATGTGGGATATATGAGTTTATGAGGAGAAAGAGTATTTTTGTTGCAATAAATATTAAAAACAGATTTTGTGTGTCGGTAGACCTATTTCTTGACTGAAAATTTAATTATAGCCTGTAAAATCGCCTGTTTGTGGATTTCGGTCAATTTCTGTTTGGAATTTGGAAAAACTTCCTTCTGCAAAGTTGTAGAGAATTGAATTTCCTATAAAAACTCGCGAGATTCGAATTTTCTGGCAAAAGGGCTATTTATTATGAATTATTGATGTTTCAGAGTTCCGAAATAATTGATTTTTAGAAGTTTAAAATATTTTTAATTAGAAAAACGTTTTTTTTTTACTTCTTCTAGAAGGTAGCATGTGGTTTGTATTCTGATTTTCAGATTCTAAGAATGCGTAGAAAATTTTTATATATAATAATAATATAATAAATTTTCTGCTTTGGTGTTCTAAGCAATTTCCTATAAATAGGTGCTTAGGTTAGAATTGAAAATCACACCAGAAACTGAAGTTTTCTCTCTCTATATTATCGAGCGTATTCTTGTGAGTATTTTGAGTATACTTTGAGTATTGCTATACGGTGCAAGTTCAAATCATAGCTTATATCCGGTGTTTCAACTAGAAGTACTGTCTTTCAAGGTAAGGGATATTATTTTCTTCTAAAATAATATTATTTCTTCAATATCATTATGCTGAAATGTTGGTTGGAACTTTTTATCAAATTTGGAACTTTTTCATGTCGGGGTTACTATTCACGAATTACTATTCATGAGTTACTATTCACGAGTTACTATTCACGAGTACTATTCACGAAGCGTGAAGATGTTTTTTGTGAAATTTCTATCTTTTGGTGTCGGAGTTACTATTCACGTATACGGCACTATTCACGTATACGGCACTATTCACGTATACGGCACTATTCACGAATACGGCACTATTCACCAAAAAAATAAAATTTCTTCTTTTTGTCCAAAATATCTATTCTGGATACTAGATTTGATTGTATCCATGTTTTGATCATTCTTGAATTTTACTTCAGTATGATTATTTATGAAGTATTTTTGAACTCGGATGGTTTAAAGTACGAATCCTTAATACTTGTTATTTTGTTTCACTGGATTCGTTTCCTTTAAAATATTTTTCATCATCCTCAGTCCTAAATGATGGTGTTACTGAATATCTTTGGCCTGTAGTGCAAAGATGGTTGATTTTCTTATGAATGTCTTTGGCCGTAGTGCAAAGATGAACAGGTGTTGAGATGAACATGAACAATTGATGAATATCTTTGGCCCGTAGTGCAAAGATGAACAGGTGTTTAGATGAATATGACCGACTGATGAATATCTTTGGCCTGTAGTGCAAAGATGAATATTTGATTTGATTTGAGATATATATTGATTGATGTTACAGGGATAAAATATTGATGATGGACTTTTAAATTCATAGATGTTAGTAGATTTTATTCTTTACTTAACTCTTCTAATGAATTGTTGTTTCCGCTGCAGTTGTTGATCTAAAACTTGTTGTCTATTGTATTCTATCAGATTTTTCCCTGTTGAAGACTAATGATAATTTGTTGTACATTATCTTAGTCATAATATTCTTTACTGGGCTAGTTGAGCTCACCCTTTTTCTTGTTGTTCTATTTTTCTTCTCAGGAGACGAGAATGTAACGAGTACGAGTCGGGGGATGTAATGATGGTTCTAGAGAGAGTTGTTTAGTAGTCCTCACCATTTTTGTAAAATAATGTATTAATAATTATGATGGGGATTTATTTGCATGTGGATATTATCTAGATGATAATGTTTGTATTCAAACTCACAGCTTATGGGTTGTAAAAGTTGTAGTTGTTTCTGTACCATGTGTATTTGGCGACTCAGAATGGGTTGGATGGAATGGACCTATTTTGGGGGCGTCACAGTTGGTATCAGAGCTTAGGGATATGATCTCTGGCGGAGATCGGGGAATAGAACTAGGAGGAGAGAGGCGAGTAAATCCTTCGCTAGTGTGTCCTACCTAAGCTTATTTGTTGGTCGGTTATAATATAGGGGTATTATGTGATTTGTTAATTTGTTTAATTAACCCTTGTTTTATGACAGTTTTTGAGAATGTCGACTGAGAATATTAACAGTGGAGTAAATGAGACCGTGGAGATGCCTGTACTTACCAACGAGGAGAACGTGCAGCAGACTGGCAATGTTCCTTCTATGAACAACGCCACTGAGCAGATGATGAACGACGGGATGTTTAGAAGCTTTTTGCAGTTCATGAAAAATCAAACAAGGGAGACACGTGTACAGAATACGGGTAAAAATGATAGCAACGCGCGGCTTGTCACAGCCAAGCAGTTCAAAGAGTTGGGACCACCAGAATTCTGGGGGAAACCCGATCCGATCATGGCGGAAACGTGGGTCAAACAAATTACCAAGATATTCGATGTCTTGGGATGCACGGAGGAATAGAAGGTTCCATTCGCTACCTTTATGTTCCATGGTGAGGCAGATTACTGGTGGGAATCTGTGAAGCGTACACATCTAGCAGCACTCAGCATGTCATGGGAGACGTTTCAGAAACTTTTCAACGAAAAATACTTTCCTGAAAGTATTCGCCATATGAAGGAAGTGGAGTTTATTAGACTAGAGCAGAATAACATGACGGTGTCCCAGTACGAGGCGAAGTTCGTGGAGTTATCCAAGTTTGCACCTCATTTGGTGGAGAATGAGGAACGTATGACGCGGATGTTTCTGAGAGGTTTGAAACCCGGCATACGCCAGTATCTCATTTCTCATAAATTTTCTCTCTATTCAGATGTTGTCAACAGGGCTCAGTTGTTAGAGCGAGATAACGAGTACGTTCAACCGAGGGACCATAACCAGGATTATACCGAAGATAGCAGTCATCAGAATAACGATAACCAGCGGAGAAAGAAGAATACGGGCAAAGGTGGTAACCACTCTGGTGGTAATCACGGCCATGAAAATAGAAGAAGCGAGTTGGGAGGAGATTTTAAAAAGAGGAGATTCAACAACGACCATGTGAAGACGTCAGCACCAGCAGCAACTGGTTCCAAGGGAGGAGAAAGACCACCGGTCGTATGTTATAAATGCGGGAAAGAGGAACATATCAGTCCAAACTGCCCACAACAGTTCCAGGTATGCTATAATTGTGGAAAGGAAGGACATATAGCTCGAGAGTGTACGGTAGAGAAACCAATTCCAGCGGGGATGGTGACTCAAAAGGTTGTCCCAGAAAAGTCAAAGTCAACGGTTCCTGGAAGAGCGTTTGTCGTGACCGGTCAAAATGCGAGGAACCCGAACGAAGTTAGCACGGGTTAGTTAATTATAATTCTTGCGAAGTTTATACCTTACTAGGTACCGGTTCTACCCATTCTTTTATCTCTCTTGCTTGCGCTCAACGTTTGAACTTGACTACGGAGAAATTAGACTTTGACCTATCTATGGAGACTCCATTAGGAGAAAATTTCATTACATCCGTTGTTTAGAAATCTTGTTTGATTCAAGTTGGCACCATCACATTACCTTTTGATCTTATCTCTTTTAAGATACTTGCTTTTGATGTGATTTTAAAGTTAACTATTCATCATGCCAAAATTGATTGCTTTCGTAAGGTTGTTAGTTTTTATATTCATAAGCAACCTGTTATTTGAATTCAAGCAATCAAACCATTGAAGTCAAACTCTTTCATATTAAATTATAAAGCCATTTGTTTATTGAAAAACGAATGTCAAGCTTTCTTAGTCATGTTATGGACTTGAACAAAAATACGTCAGATTTGAATGATATTTCTGTTGTTAGTAAATTTCCTGACGTATTTCCTGAAGAATTTCTTGGTTTAATCCCAGAGCGTGATATTAAATTTTGTATCGACTTTGAATCCGGTACAAAACCCATTTCTAATATCTCATATCGAATGGCTCCTATTGAACTTCAGGAGTTAAAAATTCAACTATAGAAGTTTGTACCTGAGCCTTTATCTGGTGACTTCCTTTGTGGAATGCACCGAAGCCAGACTCTTCGTAGGGGACAATATTTGTGCGATAATAAACTGATAGGTGTCATTGTAACGTGCTATCCAAGGTTGGGATATGTCGGTAATCGGAATACGTAGCTTTCTAGGCTTAGTTGGTTATTATCGAAGATTCGTTGAAGGATATTCTCGAATCGCTACTCCATTAACGCAGCTGACTCGTAGAGATACAAAATTCGAATGGAGCAAGGAATGTGGAAAGAGCTTCGAAGAACTCAAGAGGAGACTCATTTCGGCACATGTTCTGACCAGACCGTCTTAGAAAAACGAACGTGGTAACTGACGTGTTGAGTAGAAGATCGTATACAAGTACGAGTACGATATTGTCAAAGACTTATTTCGTATAATTTATAAATAATAGAGATGGAGATGAAAACTCTAAGTACCCACGTGATGATATACGAGTATAATCGACTTTAATCGATAAAGTTAAAGCTGTTCAAGCTACACACCGGAGCTGATGAATTTGAAGAAGGAGGTGCAAGAAGTTGTTATTTCAAAAGCGAGAATTGGCGATGTGAGCAAAGCTCAAACCTTCAATTTATTAATCCATTTAAAATTCTCGATCGAATAGGAACTGTGGCCTATAGACTCGTTTTATCGCCAAGTATGTCGCATGTTTATAACGTTTTTTTTATGTACCGATGTGGACGACTCGAACCATGTCATTGAGTTAGAACCGAACGAAATAGCCGAAGACTTAACGTACGAGGAGGTACCTGTCAAGATGTTGGATGGGAAGGAGCATGTCCTACGCACGAAGGTCATACCACAAGTTAAAGTTTTGTGGAGGAATCATGCTATAGAGGAAATGACCTTGGAGTTGGAAAAGGAAATGAAAGCGAGGTATCTTTACCTTTTCGTAACACTAATTACGTACGTCAATTTCGAGGACGAAATTTCATAAGGAGGGGAGGTTGTAAGACCCTGAAAATTTTTAAATAAAAAGGAATTTCCTTTATTTATTTTTTTGAAATAGTAAGGGTGAATTTGATTAATGTGGTTAGTTATGGGTAAATGCGCAAATATTTTAAATAAGCAGGTGGTTATAAAATATTCATTGTTGTCGGAGAATATTCGTTTGGTCGTGGAATATTCTTGCTGTCGGGGAATATTCGTACGACGGCGCAGTCTTTTGTGAGCCCCATAACGAAAAGCGATTGGATGAAGAAAACGACAAATATAAGTTGTTTATAAATAACGGCGTAGTTGTTACCGTTAATACTGTTGGAATACCCAGTGGTTAAAACATAGTAATACGCGTTGTTGCGCAGTAGCACACGGTATTGCACCAATTATTGATTCTTACGTAAGAAGGCACTACTCAATAATTGTTACAGTAATTACTGTTCAGTATTTTATGTTATTGATTCAATAATTGCTGCATTGATATTTTATATTACTGTTGTTTCAATAATTGTCGCTACATAGTATTTTTCATTATCGAAGCAATAATTCATATTATCTGAATAATATTATTAGATAACATTATTGGCAATGTCTAGAAAGTTCTGTCTAAGGAGAGGTTTGGTCACCTAATTGCGCGCCAGTAAGGAGAAATTCTTATTGGAAAGCCCCCTCTTTCCTGGGAACTGCCTGGTTGTCAATATTGTGATTCTGTAATATTATTTGTGAATAATTAATTATTGATTTATATGATGAGAAAAATATTGATTTTATGTGGATATAGATGGAGAAAATTTTTAATGTGACAATTGTTGAAAATTAATATTTTATCTTTTTCTAATAAAATAATTCATTTAAATATATTATTTTAATAATATATTAACGGTGATATTTTTATAATGAATGTGGGATATATGAGTTTATGAGGAGAAAGAGTATTTTTGTTGCAATAAATATTAAAAACAGATTTTGTGTGTCGGTAGACCTATTTCTTGACTGAAAATTTGATTATAGCTTGTAAAATCGTCTGTTTGTGGATTTCAGTCAATTTCTGTTTGGAATTTGGAAAAACTTCCTTCTGCAAAGTTGTAGAGAATTGAATTTCCTATAAAAACTCGCGAGATTCGAATTTTCTGGCAAAAGGGCTATTTATTATGAATTATTGAAGTTTCAGAGTTCCGAAATAATTGATTTTTGGAAGTTTAAAATATTTTTAATTAGAAAAACGTTTTTTTTTACTTCTTCTAGAAGGTAGCATGTGGTTTGTATTCTGATTTTCAGATTCTAAGAATGCGTAGAAAATTTTTATATATAATAATAATATAATAAATTTTCTGCTTTGGTATTCTAAGCAATTTCCTATAAATAGGTGTTTAGGTTAGAATTGAAAATCACACCAGAAACTGAAGTTTTCTCTCTCTATATTATCGAGCGTATTCTTGTGAGTATTTTTGAGTATACTTTGAGTATTGCTATACGGTGCAAGTTCAAATCATAGCTTATATCCGGTGTTTCAACTAGAAGTATTGTCTTTCAAGGTAAGGGATATTATTTTCTTCTAAAATGATATTATTTCTTCAATATCATTATGCTGAAATGTTGGTTGGAACTTTTTATCAAATTTGGAACTTTTTCATGTCGGGGTTACTATTCACGAGTTACTATTCATGAGTTACTATTCACGAGTTACTATTCACGAGTACTATTCACGAAGTGTGAAGATGTTTTTTGTGAAATTTCTATCTTTTGGTGTCGAAGTTACTATTCACGTATACGGCACTATTCACGAATACGGCACTATTCACCAAAAAAATGAAATTTCTTCTTTTTGTCCAAAATATCTATTCTGGATACTAGCTTTGATTGTATCCATGTTTTGATCATTCTTGAATTTTACTTCAGTATGATTATTTATGAAGTATTTTTGAACTCGGATGGTTTAAAGTACGAATCCTTAATACTTGTTATTTTGTTTCAGTGGATTTGTTTCCTTTAAAATATTTTTCATCATCCTCAGTCCTAAATGATGGTGTTACTGAATATCTTTGGCCTGTAGTGCAAAGATGGTTGATTTTCTTATGAATATCTTTGGTCGTAGTGCAAAGATGAACAGGTGTTGAGATGAACATGAATAATTGATGAATATCTTTGGCCCGTAGTGCAAAGATGAACAGGTGTTTAGATGAACATGACCGACTGATGAATATCTTTGGCCTGTAGTGCAAAGATGAATATTTGATTTGATTTGAGCTATATATTGATTGATGTTACAGGGATAAAATATTGATGATGGACTTTTAAATTCATAGATGTTAGTAGATTTTATTCTCTACTTAACTCTTCTAATGAATTGTTGTTTCCGCTGCAGTTGTTGATCTAAAACTTGTTGTCTATTGTATTCTATAAGATTTTTCCCTGTTGAAGACTAAGGATAATTTGTTGTACATTATCTTAGTCATAATATTCTTTACTGGGCTAGTTGAGCTCACCCTTTTTCTTGTTGTTCTATTTTTCTTCTCAGGAGACGAGAATGTAACGAGTACGAGTCGGGGGATGTAATGATGGTTCTAGAGAGAGTTGTTTAGTAGTCCTCACCATTTTTGTAAAATAATGTATTAATAATTATGATGGGGATTTATTTGCATGTGAATATTATCTAGATGATAATGTTTGTATTCAAACTCACAGCTTATGAGTTGTAAAAGTTGTAGTTGTTTCTGTACTATGTGTATTTGGCGACTCAGAATGGGTTGGATGGAATGGACCTATTTTGGGGGCGTCACATGAACCGTCGCTATAGCCCAAAAAAATCGTTGCCATATGTAACTATGTACTACACAACTAGTTGTGTATATATATTTTTCTCATCAAAATATAACAAAATAAACATTGAGTTGTTTTGATTGATCCTGAGTCGTGATATATATTCATTTACAATAATGACTTCTTAAATTCATCATTTTTTTCTTTTTTACTTATTTTTCATTCTAAATATTTCTTTGGTTCTCCTCCACACAAACAGGCTGAAGATTGTTACACAAAGGATGATTGATTTAAAAATAATTCTACTATTTTCTGTCTTGTAATTAAAAAAACATGAACATAAACGAAAAAGGGTGGGCCTTATATTTATCTAACAATATATAAATGATTTTAAATTTTTCGTTCATCCTAATAAATCATTTAGACCGTCCAAAATTTAAAATAAATTCTACCGTTCATGTATTGCCCGAGGCACGGCACACATCTAGTTATGTAATATAAGACAGCTCTGTATTACCTTTATAAAACCCAAAATGTAACTTCTAGGCTTCCAGTTTGGCCCAGCAAGTTCGAAACAGCAGATTATTCGACCCGAATACCGTCAACGTGGCGTAATCTCACGCCACCGGTGATCTAGAAAAACAGGAGTAAAGTAACAATATCATAATCCTTAATTTCTCGCCCTTTCTAAGGAGTTTAATCGACCAGCTCTAGTAGCTACTGCGAGTAGAGAGGAAGATCCATCGAAACAGAAGTTTGTTTTCTTCGACAGGTAAATTGATTTGGGTTTATGAATATATACGTATATATACATATTATGCATATATGAATTGTATCTAATCGAAAACCCTAAACCCTAGATTAAGTTTGTATTGGTGAAGTTCATAGACTTACGAATCAAACTCTGGAAATACCTTATTACTGAATTTTAGTTTTTAAAAAATCGTTTTTTGTAAACTCTGATGACTTGTTGATCTGCAATTAGATTATGGATCGAAAACAAAGAGATCAATATGTATGTAATTACATCAGTAGGGAATTTTGTTTATCTAATTCTATTTTGTGATTATTTGTTGTGGTAAATTGTGACTACGTTTGCTTGCAAAACTAATTTATTATCACTTTTGATTATTTTATCCTATATTAAATCCGTTATTTAATCATTGGACTATTTGATATCATTTTTAAACTCATTTGATACCCTTTATATAATAACACGTTTCTACTTAGGATTATAATTCATACTTTAGAATTGATAAGACATATAGTTCATGGGATAAAATAATCTGAAGTTTACAAATAGTCTTATTTCACCCCTCGTTTTTTCAAACAAACGTGGCCTTAGGGTTTATAAGAATTTTAGTAACATAATTCAGGGTGCCTTTCTATTTTCATTTCTTATTTAGAAATGTACATGCTTATGCAACTTATTATCGGATTAATACTCCATGTAGTAGTTGTAGAGTGGAGGTGTGAATGTTTTGATTTTCTAATCATAAACTAAGTTACATGTACTCGGATGAATTGTTCATTTGGACATGGGTAGTTTAAAGAGTCCACTCAGGTACACCCCCCCCCCCCTTTTTGCCAATTTTTTACACTAAAATGAAGTTTCTAGCACTTTTACCCTTGTCCGAGTGGCGCGCATGGGTACTTCAGGGAAAAGTAGAGAGTCTGCATAAAATAAATCATAAATACTTGAATTTGCAAGTGGTTCTGTTTTACGCACTTTGATTAGTATATGTGCTTATACTTTCTAGAACTTTTCGAAGCGAGTCATCTGACATTTAATTGATTTTATGTGATTAGGGTATACAATATGGAACATAGATGCTACAATGCCAGACAGGACACACGTATGAGAGAGAGAAGGCAGCAGAAATTGGAGGTAAGTCTATGAAAAATGTAATCCTCAGAGGGATTTTAGAGCGTATCTTTGTGTCCTCTGTTCTCTCATTTTGTGGGTTCTTCTCATTGGATCTCATGCTTACCTGTTTGACTTATTTATCAGCTCAATGTTTTAAAATAGGGGTTTGGTTCCATTTTGATGGTTCTATGTTCTTTTAAGGTTTCTTAATCTTAATTAATTAATGCTAATTGATTATTGTGAAACCTTAGATTTGAATAAAAATGATGTCAACATCAAATCTATGATTTTTAGTATTTTGTTTTAACAAAACATTTATTTTTCGGATTTTATCAGGAAAAGACAAACAAACAATCCAACATATATTCACCAGATACCTTTTTCTTGATGTATATATATTTTCGTCGGATACTATTTCTACTTTATCCTAGAACTTCAAGCATTGCCATTTCATTTAGGCATAAAGATGACATGTATTGTGGCCTTTCTTTTATAGGAAAATGAGGATACGGTACTTGAGGGTCTTGCAGAGGATTTTCGTCTACCTATTAATCACAGGCCAACAGAAAATGTAGATCTAGATAATGTAGAGCAAGCATCATTAGATACACAACTGACATCATCTAATGTTGGGTTTAGACTACTCCAGAAGATGGGGTGGAAAGGGAAGGGTCTTGGAAAGGATGAACAAGGTATGTCCTATTTAATGATTGCTATGATTTGTATGTCTATTAAAGGATTTCTAGTGATTCGCATGTCATAATTATACGCATCAAGTAAGTCATCCTTTCATTTTGAAATGATCTGGGTTTATAAATACACAATTTGTGCTTTTTTTCTTTATCATTCTATGAATTTTGCATTCAGTAGCTAATACTGGTTTGTTTATATTGTGTTGTTAAAGTTGTTGGGGATAACAAAATCATTGTACTGAAGTGCCTGCAAATTTACTATGTCTTGTATCTTAATATAACTAATTAAGATGTAGCCGGCCAAAGAGTGCACTATAGAAAAGGAAGGCAAAGAGAATAAGGGAGGTGGTTCTTGGCACCGCTGCAAGGGATTCACTGCAGAAATGCTTCTTCTTTGAAAGTAGTATGCAACAGGCCAACAGCCTCAAGTAGCAAAGCATGACGATTATATTTAATCATATTTTAAAAAATTACAATTATAGGATAATGCATCATATATATTAGGCCCGGCAACGGGGCGGGTATAGTCCGTTTACCCAATTACTCCATCATTTACCAAATTAATTTTTTTAAACTTTTTTTTATATTACTTTGTATAACTATTTTTAATTCAAAATCAATCAACATGCAATATGTCTATTACTAGCAACATATTATATTATTAATGTTATGATTTATAAGGAAATAACCTAAACAAGTACATAATTATATATATATAACATACTAATTAAAAAAAATTGTATATAATCTGGGCTTGGCAGGGCGGGGTAAGGGGGTATATCCCAACCCTAACCCTATAGGGTATAAAAAAATCGGGTCCCATTAGGGTCGGGTTTGGGTATATATCACAAAAACGTAGTACCTCACTACCTCTAGGACTATACTTCCAACTTAGGAACTCATGAATACCTAAATTACCATACTTTAGACTTTAGAGAAGTAAATATAAATTAACTAATATGAGTTTGATGCCTATCAAAAATTAACTAACATAAGTTAGACATCTTGGAACCCCCAATATATAAAATTACGTCACTGGCCCTAGTTTATCCTTAAAACTTACCTACAAAAGTTTCTGACTTTTTTCATTTTTTTATAAGTGTTCACCTTAAGTTCTTAATCCTAGTCTAACTAACTTTGTTCGACACTTGTCATGCATAATCTGTTCCTTTCCTCCTTCCGGAGGTAGTCTTTTTTTGTTGGGAACTTTTGGTGGGTAGGCTGAAAGTTCTTTTGTATAATCAGGGTCTTTTATTACGAGTTCGGATTGAATTGCTTCAGTGCTTTTACTGCTTGCATTTTTCTAAAATAGGAAGAGGCCTTTGTCAATTTCTTAACTGGTCCTTTGCCAGTTTAACTTAAGTGTTTGCATGGGTTTGCTTATGTTTCTTGCTTTGTATGCACATTGATTTGTTTGTAATGGTCTCACCTTTCCAAGAAGTGACTTCTTATCGGTCAGACTTGAAACTTGAATTTATTTCTTTAGGACTCAGCAGATTACCTTGAGGTACATTTGTCAACACGACAAGACAGATTCTGAGTAGGGCAAGTTGGCCAGTGTATTTATTGGTTCAAAGTGTATAATGCATCCGATTAATGAGGATATTTTTCATGTAGCTTTTCACTGGCTTGCTGTGGCCTATAATTAATCTATAGCTTCAAGGCTGCAAGATTTTGACCTTGAAATCCAATAAAAGCTAAAGTACAGAGCATATGTTTACTTTGCCATCTCAAACTACCTGTATCAAGATTTTGGACCCTTTTTGGGCAAGTCTCCATACCAATGATTTGATATTGACTAATCTAAGACGCATACTTTCACCAAGATTCTGTACCCAAGTCCATGTAACATAGCAAGTGATGACAATATTATTGTATTTTGACTTGTGATGTGCCTATTAACGGCTCTGTTTGTTTTTTTGAGTTGACTCATTATTCTTCATTGTGCTAAACATAGTCTGAAGTAGGCCAATAATGGTCATTAAATGTTTCTTTTAAATCTTATTTACCTGTATAAGATATGGTTTTCCAGATGGGTTTTCCATAGTATCTGAACTCTATCTTCTAAAAATAACTATGCTTTGATTGGATAATACATCAACAGTCTCTAATTGCTAAATATTGTTCTTGTCTAGTGATTGAGCTTGTTTGTTTGATATCTCAATTTAACTCACAACACCTTCAATTCCAAATTAGTTTCCCATATGTAGCACTAAAAGTAAATCTTGTACGGTTGATATGTTCACCTAAAAAATGATTCTTGTCCTCTTTGTTGTTTAATTGGTAATTACTGATTTTGTAAAGCATCTCAAGCTAATTCTCCTCCTCCAGAATATATGTGCATTACATGATGTTTCTAAAAAACTTGTTGGGGAATCTAATTTCTCTGTCCTGTGATTACCTTAAGGAATAATTGAGCCAATAAAATCTGGGATGAGAGATCCAAAACTGGGGATTGGAAAACAAGAGGAAGATGATTATTTTACTGCAGAAGAAAATATCCAGAGGAAAAAACTTGACATTGAGGTCGAGGAGACGGAAGAAATTGCAAAGAAGCGGGAGGTACGCCAATTCCTGCTAACTTGTAGATAGTATAAGTAAATGTTTCCAGTATTAGATAATTTGAGTTGATGCTTTACTTTTTCTGAAACCTATATCCAATAGCAGAAGGCAGCATATAGCATATATGTTTGTCTTTTGACGGGAATGGTATATCATAAGGGAACATCAAGTTTGGGAGTTCTTGAGAATTTCGTCCAGTTTTTATTACCTGGTGGCTTCTACTGCCTGCTTCCTGCACATTATGAACATCCAGGTTATAGCAGAACGTGAGCAGAAAATTCAGACTGAGGTGAAGGAAATACGCAAGGTGTTTTATTGTGAGCTTTGCAACAAGCAATATAAGTTGGCTGTGGAGTTTGAAGCCCACCTGAGCTCATATGATCACAACCACAGAAAGGTAAAGGTCTTTTAGTGTTGCAAATCTTGTGTTGACCTTGGTTATTTTGTATCTATACACTTCCTATTCACTTTGTGTAATGGTTTCCAGAGATTCAAAGAAATGAGAGAAATGCATGGAACTAGCACTCGTGATGACAGGCAAAAGAGAGAACAACAACGTCAAGAGAGGGAGATGGCAAAGTTTGCACAAATGTACCCATACGCTCTTTACCTCATATTAGAAAATAAAAAATATCACTCTATAATCTTGTGCTGATTGATATTCTTCTTACAATTTTTAGGGCTGATGCTCGCAAACAGCAACAACAGCAGCAACAGCAACAAGAGGAATCTGGAACTGCTACGGCTTCCTCTGCAGGAATAAGTGTTACAGCACTTGCTGATCAAGATCAAAGAAAGGTGCTAAAATTTGGATTTTCCTCAAAAAGTGGCACGTCCAAGGTATTTACGAAGCCTTTAGGCGAAACAAAATGCCCAATTATTATGTAGTTTGATTGTGCTCGAAAACTTTTTTTATGCGGTGTATTAGTGTAGCGTTTACTCGATATTACAGTTTTCTTGCCATCCTAATATCTGTTAAACCAAAATCAGAGTTAAAATGAGTTGATTAATCTTTATGTTCTGGTACTATTCATGAGTCTTCTGGTTGTAGTTCTCTCTCATTTCCTTTCCACTCTCTTTACTCCTTTTCCTTGGTTGCTCTCTTTCTTATCTTCTTTCAAATCTTTTAGGCATGATTAAAATGAACTTGAAATGAAAATAACTTTTTGTCTTTCTGACATTATTGCATATGTTCTATATGTGTAGATTTACAAATATATGTAGAAGCTGTTCCATGAGGGATTAAAAAAAATCGTATTGTTGTTTCTGTTGGATACTTTTTAGTTTATATTGGTAGCTGAAATTTGTATTATGATATACTAATTCCACTATGTTCTACTGCCTTTTGTTGCTTTTTTCTGGCCTTACACTATGGGAGTTTTTGGGGGGACAGTTTTTGATAACATGGGGGCTGGAGAGTTGCCTTTATATAGATTTTTTTCCCATTTGTCTCATAATTTTGGATGATTCCTGCTCTCTCCTTGTACTCTGCCTCTTCTAATACATGATTCTCTCTCTCTCTCTCTCTCTCTCTCTCTCTCTCTCTCTCTGTATATATATATATATATATATATATATATATATATATGAAGCTTGCGTTTGTAGGTTAAAAGTTGTACCTTTTCTTATAACTAGTTAAAGGAATTCATGATTTAGGGATCCAAACTTTAGGATAAATAAGTTGAGACCGAACAAGTCCAACTTGAGCTAAACCAAACCAAAGCTTGCATATGTTAAGTTGGTTAAAATAGTAATCTAGAAACTTTGATGTGTTGCTTTGGGTTGTTATGCACCTAGTGTCGAGCACTTCATTCTTCTTATATTAATTTCTGGGCATTAAACTGAACTGAATTCCGCCCAATGAGAAATACTTACAAAAGAAGCATGTATTGTGAAGTTCAAATAAGCATATCCATGTGAAGAGGTTGCATCTAATGGCCGTAAACTGGGTTGGATAGGGCTCAAAACAACACTCAGTTGCTATACTCCTTTTATGAAACGAACACTTGGATGGTTGGACCTACTTTGAGCTTGGGTTCAGATGTCACTCAGATTTTTCTTGAAGTGATTCTTGTACTTTCTGGTTTGCATCCATGGATGGCTAACTGGCAATTACATATTACTTTTGTTTTAATGCAGAGCTCAACTAGTAATGCAGCTAAGAAGCCGAAAAAAGCTGTGGCCTCAGTTTTCAGCAACGATAGTGATGAGGAATAGAGTTTAGCCCTTCAGTCGGGTGTATATGTTCATTTATGGATAGTTATTGTACGTTAAGAGTTATTATACGTTACAAACCCTTTGGTACTATGCATATACTTGTGTTACAAGCCTTCGGATCTTTTCGTGGTTTAGTTTGTGCTGCTAACTTTAATTATTTGAGTGATGATTGGGAATAATTTTCAAGTAGTACAATAAAACTTGTATTCAATTTCAGTCACTTGCTTTCATCCTTTGTTCCTTTAGCTGACGCAGGGGGGGGGGGGGGTTGTCCTAGCACAAACAAATGAGCTTTGAAGCTAGGGTTGGTAATCCTTCATATTGAGCTTGTAGATTCTTGAGGTAATTTTTGTCACATCTTTGAGCTCATTAACTTTAAAAGCTTGACTAGAATAGTATGGTAAAACACATTGAAGCAATGTATACCCTCAAGTTATTTTACTATTTGAGACAATGTAAAATCTTCGTGTTGTGTTTTTGAGCTTATGATATATAAATCAAGCTTGAACATAAAGCAATCCAGCACATGACACCCATATGGTCCATACAGTACGCTATCCAGCCCAAAGAAATCAAGCACAAACGCAATATTATTTTTTGGAACATAGCCTTAAACTGATCGCTAGGTTATTTCCATCTCTTGCTTTGTTATTTTGCACAATCCTTGAGCAAACCACAGTTAGATTCAAACAACAAATCATGAGAAGGATCATTTAGGCAAATGCTAATACAGTAAAACCCTTGCTTAGGAATACTCTATATAAGAATAACCTCTACAATATTAGAAAAAAAAATTGGTCCCAATTTGAGCCAGTTATAAATAAGAATAACTTCTAAATTATAATATGTTATATACTTTTTAAGTCCCGTATTAAGAAACTATAAATCTATATAGTAAATAGTAATAATTTCATATATATATATATATATATATGAGAGACAATTTTAATTTTAAAAGGCTACATTTTTTATAAAAGGCTACATTTTCCTATAAAAGACCACATTTTCTATAAAAGACCTTATTTTTCTATAAAAGACTACATTTTCCTAGTTTGAAAATCTAAATAATTTATGTTTTCTTTAATTTTTGTTATAAAATCTATATTTATATTTTTGTTAAAGTGGATATTTTTGAGTGTTCGAAAAATATTTTATACCAATACCTCTATTTAGTAATAACATCTCAATTAGAATACAAATAATTTAGTTCCAAGTCTATTCCTAAATAGAGGTTTTAGTGTAGATTCATACAACAAAATCATTAGACATATATGGCATGCTCTACATATGGTATTACAGTTCTTGCCAATACTTAAATTTTACAATAGTAGAAGATGCAGATTCCTATAACAGATATAAAGAAGAGAAGAAATCAGATGACTTATGTGATGCCTTCCAATAACAGTATCACCCCAGTATGAAGTGGAAACTTTACATATGAAGTGGATAAACCAACAACTACTTGAGCACTACTAATTAATTATATTTAGTCAGCTTATTATAAGAACCTGACGACTGCTTGTACTAGTGGTAGAGTCATTAAGCAGCTTCAGCAAAGCCCAGTTGTAGATTACCGTAGTCAAAGACAGTATGATACACACCCATAAATACATCTCCAAGGATCCTGCAGGCAGATTTATATTGGCGTTAGAGATGACTTAAAAATTAGGCAAATAAGCATGGTCCAACTTAAAATTAGGCAAATAAGCATGATCCTCTGTCCCTAAATAAAATTTTCATTTCCTTTATTTTAAGTATCCCAACTCGAGAGTTCACTTTATTAAAAAAAAAAGTTAAATAAAATATAGACTAGAAAGTGACATGATATTTCAAACTTGCCATTGGCGGAAAGTGATTGGACCTAGATTTAATTTAATATTAGCTGCATAACTTAAATTGACTTGGAAGGTTAAACGCTACAACTTTTCTCAAAACCAATGATTATCTTGGGACGGGGGAGTATTTAACAGCTTGGATTACATACCAGAGAGGGCCCCGAGGGGGAGGCAGATCCAAAGCCATAAACCCACTGAGACAGATGGTTGCAATGCCTTCTCCACTTTTAAGTATATACTGAAAGTGAGTTAGGAAAAAAAGAATGAGACAATTTAGAATATTGAGATAGAAGCAAATTCATACCTTGATTTTCAATAATAACATCTAGTTCATCTGCCCAACTTAAGTTGCGGAAAATGTGACGAATATTGTAACCCTAGTCATTCTCATTCACATAGTGCATTCCAATTTTATCAACAATAGCTTACTGAATGTAGAGACAGAATCTGAATGTAGAGACAGAATCATGAACACAACCATGTTTTATAAACCGAAAAGATATTACGGGAAAATTCAAACCTGTTCTGGAGTGAGACTAAAAGCTTTACTTCCAATGGTGAATGTAATGTTTGGCATTTTGGAAAGGCTATTGCAGTCAATTACTGATTCTCCCATTGGACTTGGTATGCTGTCACAGAGCTGGTAAAACATACATAGTACATTCAACGTTACATCTTTTAATTTTCTATTTTTCGTGAACGATAAACTTACAAAAAGAAATGAAAGGACAAAGTTAAACATGATTTACCTGGTTCACATAGTTTAACACCGTCTCTTTAGTTCCCTTCTGTTTCAGTTGGGTTTGGACCCAAGAGACCAACATTTCACATGCAGTGCATAAGAGGTCATCTTGAACTGCTGTTTCCCCTTGGTTCTCTTTTTCAACTACTGTTCTGATATTTGAACTGCATGAACAATTTCATTTATCAAACAAGTTGTGTGCTGCAATCTTGTACATAGGGAGGATAATACAGGCCTTCTTCAATCTCACCCCAAACCACCCATAAAAGAACATGGAAACACAGAGGAAAATGGGCCCATGCTGTGAATCCATGTATATTTTTATGATGATAACCTATCTTCAATTGGCACAAAAGTATTGTACCTTCCAAAATGACCAGCAAGGCCTCGTGGTATCAATAGTAAAGTACAACCTCCTCAATGAGTTTTGCATTTGGTTATAGAATATTTCAAGAATTTTTACGTTTACTAGAAGAAAGTTTTAGAACCTCCCTAGTCCCTATAAAATTAAGGCCTTCCACAATAAAACTTCGGATGAAAATGCACGCAAGTATACATATAATTTTAAGACAATATTGAAAGGATATCACAAAATGGTAAGGGATTCCTGACCTCACATGCTGCTTGCCTCCATTTGAGAAACATAAACTAATCTGTGAACATACTGCGTCCGGTTGCACCTGCAGACGATGGAAGTACCTTAATAAATCGATACAAATCCCAAGGGTAATTAAATTTAAAGAGGGTGGAAAGATAAATAAGAGAGGGAGACAAACCCCTGATATTAAGAGATCCCAAATAATGTCTCCATATTGAGAAACAACTTCTTTACATTCTGTGCTCACTACTCCTGCTGCCCCAATGGCATGGTTGATTTGAGCCACAACAGTCTGGAAGAAAGTGATGCAAAATGTATTGGTTTGAGAGGAAAAAGAACAGAAAAAATAATTCATAAATACAGAGGATCTCTCTAAATGTGGATAGACTGATAAAAGGTAGGGGCACATACAGTTGGACCAGCAAGCAAGGATGTTCCAGAATCCACAATAGCAGCACAACCACCTTCACAATAACCTAAAGAAAGAAATGAACACTAAATTTGAACTTTTATCTAGTTAAGACTCAAAGTGTTACTAACGAATATATTATTACGAAGATTTTTTACTTCAACGTGTTTTAAGGAATTATTTATCAAAAGAACACTTTCTTTAGGGATCCAGCTTAATTTTTCTCGACCAGATTAGACCTGGGGAAATATATTTTTTCTTTTAAAGACTGAGCCACATTTTGTGAAAAAGCAATATGGTGTTTATATGTCACATTTTACATATGCAATATATATATATATATATATATATATATAATTTTCAACTCAAGTACGGGGATTAGAACCAGTGACCTTGAGGTTCCTCAAGGCCTATGCCATTGGTCCCACTCCTTGGGGTTTGAGGAAGTGTAATATGTTACACCCTTTCCTAAATTTTCTCACAAACATAGGATGAAATGATTACTAACCTGTTGAAATGTTTCCAATGAGAAAATCACCCATTTCAAACTGAAAAGAAACAAGGTGATAAGTTTTTATAGCAGAAAATACAAGTAAATTGAGATGAACACTGGCAGAAATTTCATGTCTTTCAAGTATACACACCTGCCAGTAACCCTTTTTAGTTATTGGTACGTAAGTATGCTTCCCCTTGAAGTGTTTTGGATCAACACCGCCAAAAACAAGCTCACCTCCCTCTTTTGCATCTGGATTCCGATTAAGCCAAAAAGAGAATACATCCTCATTTACAAGACCTTGGTCCACCATATTGTACCTGTACTTTACTTCAGGAGTTAAGATGTATCTAAGACAGTGAAGCAAGGAAGAACAAAGGGCAGATTGCATCCATTTTCCAGGATAAACGATTTAAAACAACAAAAAAACTTTAGAAAAAGTACCAGGGTGGGACAACATTGCCAACTGAAATTTCCTGGAATCCAAGTCCAAGAAGCCCGTCAAATTGACCTATTACAAATGAAAGACTTCCTTCTTTTGTAGCCTCAATGAAAACCTAAAAAAAACAGAAAAAAAAAACATGTATGGTCATCGGAGAATACAAAATGGCAAGAACCAACTTTGAGTTAGAACATGAACATAAAGCAAGACGCACTTGATCTTTGATTACAAGATCACCAACTTCAACATTGTCTTGACTTAAGAAGCCAGAAACTGATCCAGATCCATAGTGTATTGCAGCACGTGTTCCTTTCACAAACCATTAAGAATAAGTTAAGCATGAATACTGTAACAAACTCAAAACTCCACACATTTTTAATAGTATAAAACTAGCAGGTCAAATTGACCATTATTATGTCTCACCATTTTTGGTATATGTACTGGATTTCTTCGACTTGTACTTCGGGTGTAACCAGCACGCAACCTGCACGTAATTTTGATACATTAGGTGATGCAGTGCCTATGATTTATGAAATGTCGTGAAACAAATGTTCTAAACAACTTACAGAGAAATAACATTTTGACGACGGAATCCAGAGATTTGAACTGCCAGTATCAAATATGACAGTGAATTTCTGGGAAGGTGAACCGATACCAATCTCTCCATAGTATTGGGCATCCAAGTAGTTCTTGAGAGATATAATATCAACATCTGAATCACCCATATTTTGATTCATGTTGTTCAAAACCTTCCCATATTTGCCTTCCATTTTTGAGCTACTGGCAACCTTTATGCTATGAAGATCCAACTGCCGTCTCTTCAAACCAATTCTCATTAAACCGTCAGAGGAAGCATGAAGAACAGTGCATGTGAAAGCCCATAAGCAGAAAGATGCCCAAAGATACTTGTGACCCATGTTTGGAGAAATCCTGTTTAATGAATGAATAAAAGGTTAAGCTCTCCAGTATTCTGTAAGCACATAGAACAAGCTATTCTAGAAATTTAGGAAGAAGCTTTTTCGCGAAGTGCTAGACCTACAAGATAAAGTGCCACTAAAAGTTTCCTCTGGCAAGCCTAGAGGACTACACGTTATAACAGTGCACTATCCTTGCAAAGAGAAACATCACAATAGGTGTAGACGTGTAGTTAGGCGTCAAACTTATTTTATTCGAGAAAGAAAAAAAAAGGCTACAATATTGGGTAAAACATATTTATGGAAGTCACAAGCTTATTCATTATTGAGTTTAAGAGCACTAGAACCACATACAGCAGTTGAAGCAAGTATTATAAGGATGAAAACCCGGTAAAGAATCCTTATGCCACTGATTATAGAATTCCTAACTTTATCAACTATGTCGTAGTATAAATATATCAAAATCTTCAAGAAAAATAAGACAACAAAGTTGATAAAAAGTTTGTTAATATTATACCCTAGATATTCCACTTGGTGGAGCTAAACCAGTAAGAATTATCAGAAACATTAAGAAAGTGATCCTAGAAGTTGAACCATGACCAGATATTGATACCTTAAATAAACGACCATGATTTAAAATTGGAAAAATGAATAATAAAATTTGGTGCCTTAATGTTCCATCAACCATCATTCTGAATACCAAATTTTGTTACAGACTAAAAGTTAATACACATGATATGTATAGCAGACAAGGAATCACGAATAACCGGACCTCCCCAAGTTTTACTTTCAATCAATAAAAATACTGGAGTCTAGATCAGATATGATCTCATTAGTAATCATCATAAATACTCCCAACCATGACAGCAGAGGTATTTGATACAAGCCTCTTATACTAGTTATAGTCTTTATGAACTTTGTGGTAATGAATCAGGTAGACATAATTACTTCAAAATCTCTTCCATTTTATACTGATTTCTTGTTTCTCTCTATCTAACTGATGGTAGTTTGAAAGTAAAGGGTCCACATATAAGCATATTACTAAATAAAGTGAAGTGAGAGAAAATCACTTTAATTGGTTCTAGTTCATAGAAAACTATATTTGGGAAGTTGGATTCATGATTCATCTGAGGAAGTCTATGATCCTTCCTTCTTAAGATCATGAGTATCAAAATAAACATCCAGGATAAGTTAAACTCAAAAAGGGAACAGGATCAAGGATTTTGCACTGACTCAATAAACTGGTATAATATACTTTTTTACCTTTAAGATAATCCATCCAAATAAACATGTTAAAAGCAGAGCAATAGATAATAAACAGACTGTAGCAAACAAAATAGTTCAGTAAAATACCCATCTGGAAATGAAAGTCAAATTTATGTAGTTATAGTTCAGCTCATGTATAAAGTATAACCCAGCCAAATAATCAAAAGGGAACACAAGAAAATAGGTAAATATTTCCACTAAAGTAAGCAAACATTCACCTATCCAAAAAAAGGTCCATAAACACTAAGATGACTAGATGAGCATATTTAAGCAAACCCAGAAATATAAAATGAAACAGTGTAAAATTAAATTAACATGGATTAATGAAAAAGATGAAGGAAAAAAAAAATCATACCTTTAGTTAGAGAGAGAACCTTGGAGAAGGAAAAGATGGTAATCGAAGACCACAAAACAAGGAGGGTACTAACAGTGAGTCCTATCTAACCCCTTGTGAGAAGTGTGAAGATATTATTGGTTTATAAAGAGGAGAGAGAAAGAAATATTTAAATTCTTGGGCTTGTCTGCAAGCAATTAAATAATATGTGGTGCGGGTGAGAGTCAGCAGTAATATGGTGCGCGTGGAGAGAAATAAGAAACGAACTACAAAGTTCGGCAGGTGCTGCATGAAAATGGACTTACTTACCTCTTACTATTAGACTATTAGTGGGACAGGGCGCGTGACTGTACTCTTGATTCTACACAAAGGAGACGAAAATACCTAGAAATTTCCACTAACAAGTTGACAAAAGATTATATATGATTGTTGAACCCCTTATCATGAAATTAATTTTATTCATCAATTTGATTAATACAGTACTGTTGACGGATATAAATAGATCAACTCACGACTTGTATGTCGATATTATATTAATTAATTAATTAAAATTAACTTTATATTAATCACTCTCAATAATTATAATATACATTTTAATTGAGAATAAGTTAATTATATATATAATTATTAATTTACAATTATCATAATATACATTTTTATGTTATTTAGAATATACATGTCGAGGAATATGTGACGAAATTAGATTTCGAGCAACGTAAAATTATATACGATAACATAAAATAAATTAAATCGACTCTTTTTAATTTCTATCTATGTTATGTATACAAATACGTATCAATTGTAGAAAACAGGACATTGATTTGATTTTGAGGTTTGTAAACACTATTTTTAAATTTATACTTTTTCTCACCCGATTAGAGTTTGCTATCGTGTTATTAACAATTCACTTTCAAGATGTAACAAATTTTGCAAGTAGCAAATCTTTTAGAGATTTAAACAATTGACAGAGGAGACGAAAATACCTAGAAATTTCCGGACGGAAGTTGACAAAAGATTATTTTTAGAAATTTAAACATTTGTATGTGGGTATATGCCAAAGTAATGCATCTTCCAGAAAATTGTTAATTTTTTTTTAATAAAAAAAACAATTTAATGGATATTTATATTAAACTAAAAGAATATCAAATAAGAAACTGATATTTTCATACGAATTTTTGATATTTTCATATAAAAATTATCGATGTAAATCCTATAGCGACGATTTTTACTGTCGTTATACATCTATAACGACATTTTTCATGTGAAAATATCAATTTCCTATCAAATATGATTATAACTTCATATCATGTCACTCATTAGAGTTTGCTATCATGTTAATAGCCATTCACTTTCAATATATAACAAAATTTACAAATTTACAAATTTTGCAAAATAAGCAAGTGGTTATATAATATTCGATTGGTCGGGGAATATTCGTTTTAACAGGAAATATTCGTACGACGACACAATCATTGGTGGACCCCACAACGGAAGTATTGTCGTAGTTAGAAAACGACATAATTATCTTTTTATAAAAATAACGACGAAAGTTTTACCGTTAAACTGTTGAATTACCCGGTAGTAAAAATACAGTAATACGCGTGGTTGCATAGTAGCACACGGTATTGATTATTGATGCTTACGTGAGAAGTCACTCAGTTATACTCAATTATTGTTACAGTAATTGTTGCATCATATCTTTCATATTATTGATTCAGTTATTGTCACAATATCATCTGCATAATATATTATATTATTAAATCAATAATTGAGACGACAAAGTTATTCATATTATTAAATTGCAATATTTACAATGTCTAGAAGTTCTGTCAAGGAGAGGTTTGGTCATCTAATTGCGCGCCAATAAGGAGAAATCCTTATCGAAAAGCCCCCTCTTTTCCTGGGAACGACCTGGTTGTTAAATATTGTGAGTTATAATATTAATGATGAATAAGTTCGTGTTGATTAAAGATGAAATTGATAGTTCCATTGCGTTAAAATTATTAGTGTTAGTGGAAATCGATATTTATTTTGATATTAATTGATGTCTAGAAGTTATACTGACCAGTCAGATAATTAATCGGATAAATGAGTAATTAATTGTTATTAATTCACATGATTATAACTATTTATTCACATGTGTATACTATTGATTCACATTCTTGTACTATTAGGGGAGTTGGTGCAAGATTGATAATACTTGCATGACTAAGTTAAAAATAGAGGTATAGATGGAGGTATTATACTGTAATTCGTATTTTCACATGATTATAATTATTTGTTCACTTGCGCGTACTATTAATTCACATTCTTGTAGTATTAGGGGAGGTGATGCAAGTTTGATAATACTTGCAGGACTAAATTAAAATTAAAGAAAAAGAGGAAGGTATTATACTGTAATATTTTGAGCCCCAAAACGTACAATTATCAAAACTATATTTTTCTATAAATAGAAGCTCATTCTTCCTTCATTTCTCACCAATTCACTAAAGTTTTAGAGCAATTATTATCGAGAGAAATTATAGAGAGAAAGAAGAAGAGAAGTCTGCTACCTCACTATTCCAATATCCAGTTTCTTCTAAGGTAAGGGGTATTATTCTAAGAGGTTTGAAACCCGAGATACGTCAATACCTTATCTCTCATAAACTGTGTTTGTATTCAGATGTTATGAATATGGCTCAGTTATTAGAGCGCGATAATGAGTCAACCCAACCAAGAGAGAGCAGATGGCAAGTCGATAATACCCGTGGTAGCAGTCATCGAAGCGGTGACAACAAACGTGGAGGGAATCAACATGCCAAAAATGGTAATCACTTCGGTGGTAATCATGGCCATGACAATAAGAGTGGTCATTTCAAGAAGAGGAGATTCAATAATGATTGAAAGACGTCAGCACCAGCACCTGTTGTTAAGGAAGGAGAATGACCGCCGGTCGTATGTTATAATTATGGAGGGGAAGGACACATAAGTCCAAACTGCACGATGCAGTCCAAAGCATGTTACAATTGTGGAAAAGAAGGTCACCTAGCCCAATTTTGTCGTGCACCAAAGTCAAGTCCAGCTGGGATGGAGGCATCAAAGGGTGTCCCAAACAAGACAAAACCGGTAGTTCAAGGGAGAGCGTCTGTCGTAACCTCCCAAAAAGCGAGGAATCCGAACGAGGTGATCACGGGTAAGCTAATCATAAACTCTAGCGAAGTTTATACTTTATTTGATACCGGTTCTACCCATTCCTTTATTTCTCCTACTTGCTCTCAACGTTTAAATTTGACTTCGGGGAAATTAGACTTTGACTTATCTGTTGAAACTCCGTTGGGAGAAACCTTCATTACATCCACGGTTTATAAGTCTTGTTTGATTCAAATTGGTAACCGCACGTTACCTGTTGATCTTATTTCTTTAAAAATACTTGCATTTGATGTGATTTTAGGGATTGATTGGTTAACTATTTATCATGCTAAAATCAATTATTTTCGTAAGGTTTTTAGCTTTCATATTCCTAACCAACCTATTATGCGAATTCAAGCAACCAAACCACTAAAATAAATCATTGTCATTTCAAGCCATAAGGCTATTCGTTTATTGAAAAATGGATGTCAAGCTTTCTTAGCCCATGTCACGGATTTAAATAAATGATATTTCTATTGTTAATAAATTTCCTGACGTATTCCCTGAAGAACTTCCTGGCCTACCCCCAGAGCGTGAAATTGAATTTTGTATCAACCTTGAATCCGGTACAAAACCCATTTCCAAAGCCCCATATCGAATGGCTCCTATTGAACTTCAGGAGTTACAAACCCAACTATAGGAATTGTTAGACATCGGTTTCATTCGTCCTAGTACGTCTCCTTGGGGTGCTCCTGTTCTATTCGTGAAGAAGAAAGATGGAAGTATGCGACTTTATATTGATTATCAGGAGTTAAATCATGTCACCATCAAAAATAGGTACCCGTTACCTCGCATTGATGACCAGTTTGACTAGTTGCAAGGAGCTAAATTCTTTTCAAAGATTGATCTTCGTTCCGGATATCATCAATTGAAGATTAAAACTGATGACATTTCAAAGACTGCTTTCAGAAGTCGGTACGGGCATTATAAATTCCTAGTCATGTCTTTTGGATTGACTAATGCTCCTGTTGCCTTCATGGACATGATGAACCGAGTATTCATGGAATATTTGGATCACTTTGTGGTCGTCTTTATTGATGACATCCTCATATACTCCAAAACCCATGAAGACCATGAGCAACACTTGAGGCTAATACTTCAAAAGCTTCGTGAAAACAAGCTATATGCCAAGTTGAAGAAATGTGAGTTCTGGATTAAGGAAGTTGCATTCCTTGGGCACGTGATATCAAATCATTGAATATCTGTTGACCCGACAAAGATTGAAGCAATTCAAAGCTGGGAGCAACCAAAGTCAGTGACCGAAGTACATAACTTTCTCTGCTTAGCTGGTTATTATCGGAGATTCGTGGAAGGATTTTCTCGAATTGCTACTCCATTAACTCAGCTGAATCGAAAAGATACAAAATTCGGTTGGAGCGAGGAATGTGAAAAGAGTTTTCAAGAACTCAAGAGAAGACTCATTTCAGCACCTGTTCTGACAATATAATCTGGTTCGGAGGGATTTGTCATCTACAGTGATGCTTCGGGAAAAGGGTTAGAATGTGTTCTAATACAACATGGGAAAGTCATAGCCTATGCCTCACCACAACTCAAAGAATATGAGAGGAATTATCCTACTTATGATCTAGAGTTGGCAGCAGTCATTTTTGCGCTTAAGATCTAGAGGCATTACCTGTATGGAGAGAAGGTGAAAATCTATACAGATCATAAAAGCCTCAAATATTTCTTCACTAAAAAGGAACTCAACATGCGACAACGACGTTGGCTTGATTTGTTGAAATATTATGATCATACCATTCAATACCATCTTGGAAAAGCGAACGTAGTAGCTGACGTATTGAGGTAGAAGATCATATGCGGGTACGAGTGCGATATTGTCGATGCAAAAGTCCATTTTGTATGACTTACAAAGGATAGAGATAGAGTTAAAGACTCTAGGGACCTATGTGATGATGACGAATATACGAGTTGAACCGACTTTAATCGATAAAGTTAAAGCTGCTCAAACTACAGACCTGGAGCTGATGCGTATGAAGAAGAAAGTGCAAGAAGGTACTATTCCGGAAGCAAGAATCGACGAAGAAGGAATACTTCGAGTTAACTCCAGACTTTGTGTTCCTAACGATTCTGACTTTAAGTATAAAATCATGATGGAGGCACACAACACACCGTTTGCAATCTATCATGGGAGTTCCAAAATGTATCGTGATCTTCGACATACATTTTGGTGAAGCAATATGAAGAGAGAGATATCGGGGTTTATCTCAAGGTGTCTAACTTGTCAACGAGTCAAGGCGGAGCATCTAGTGCTAAAAGGTCCATTGCAACCACTTGAAATTCCAGAATGGAAGTGGGTGCATATTACTATGGATTTCGTTACTGGTCTTCCTAAGGTTTCTCAAGGCATAGATGCGATTTGGGTCATTGTTGATAGATTGACCAAGTTTGCTCATTTCTTACCGATACGAGAAACTTTTACACTTAAACGTCTTGCTAGTATGTACATAAATGAGATCCTAAGATTGCATGATATGCTAGTATCCATAGTTTCTAATCAAGACCCAAGATTCACTTCAAGATTTTTGGTTAGTTTGCAAAAAGCTATGGGCACGGATTTACGATTTAGTTCGGCATATCATCCTCAAACGGATGGGCAGTCGGAAAGGACTATTCAAACTCTTGAAGATTTATTAAGACTCTGTGTCCTTGACTTCAAGGGGAGTTGGGACAAGTTCTTACCATTGGTGGAGTTTTCCTAAAATAATAGTTATCAAGCAAGTATTGGCATGGATCCATTTGAGGCGTTGTATGGAAGAAAGTGTCATTCTCCAGTATGCTGGGATGAGGTGGGTGAAGCAACGTTGTTGGGACCAAATTTGGTACGTATGACTACGAAAAAGATTCAAACGATCCGACAACGTATAAAAACTCACAAGATCGACAAAAGAGTTATGCTGATCTTCATCAAAAGGACGTGGAATTCAATATTGGAGATCATGTGTTGTTACGTGTTGCTCCATGAAAAGGAGTTACAAGATTTGGAAAGAGAGGAAAGCTCAATCCTCGATTTATTGGCCCATTTTTAATCCTCGATCGAGTAGGAACTGTGGCCTATAGACTCTCCTTACCGCCAAGTATATCTCGTGTTCATAACGTTTTTCTCATATCTATGTTACGTAAATATGTGAAAGACCCGAATCACATTATTGAATTAGAACCAGACGAGATAGAGGAAGATTTAACATATGAAGAGGTACCTGTTAAAATCTTGGATAAGAAGTATCATATTCTACGCACAAGGTTATACCTCAAGTCAAAGTTTTGTGGAGAAACCACGATGTGGAAGAAATGACCTGGGAGTTAGAATATGAGATGAAGTCAAGATATCCTCACCTCTTCGATATACAAGGTACGTACCCTAATTTCGAGTACGAAATTTCATAAGAAGGAGAGGTTGTAAAACCGCAACTTTTATGAATAAAGATTAATTTCTCTCGAAATATTTTTTTGAATATTATGGTGTGGATATAATATAATTTTATAGTTTTGGTAATATTTATAAATTTTGCAAAGTAAGCAAGTGGTTATATAATATTCGATTGGTCGGAGAATATTCGTACGACGACACAATCATTAGTGGACCCCACAACGGAAGTATTGTCGTAGTTAGAAAATGACATAATTATCTTTTTATAAAAATAACGGCGAAAGTTTTACCGTTAAACTGTTGAACTACCCGGTAGTAAAAATACAGTAATACGCGTGGTTGCATAGTAGCACACGGTATTGACTATTGATGCTTACGTGAGAAGTCACTCAGTTATACTCAATTATTGCTACAGTAATTGCTGCATCATATCTCTCATATTATTGATTCAGTTATTGTCACAGTATCATCAGCATAATATGTTATATTATTAAATCAATAATTGAGACGACAAAGTTATTCTTATTATTAAATTACAATATTTACAATGTCTAGAAGTTCTGTCAAGGAGAGGTTTGGTCATCTAATTGCGCGCCAATAAGGAGAAATACTTATCGGAAAGCCCCCTCTTTCTTGTGAACGACCTGGTTGTTAAATATTGTAAATTATAATATTAATGATGAATAAGTTCGTGTTGATTAAAGATGAAATTGATAGTTTCATTGCGTTGGAATTATTAGTGTTAGTGGAAATCGACATTTATTTCGATATTAATTAATGTCTGGAAGTTATACTGACCAGTCAGGTAATTAATCGGATAAATGAGCAATTAATTGCTATTGATTCACATGATTATAACTATTTGTTCACATGTCTATACTATTGATTCACATTCTTTTACTATTAGGTGAGTTGGTGCAAGATTGATAATACTTGCATGACTAAGTTAAAAATGGAGGTATAGATGGAGGTACTATATTGTAATTCGTATTTTCAAATGATTATAATTATTTGTTCACATGTGTGTAGTATTGATTCACATTCTTGAACTATTAGGGGAGGTGGTGCAAGTTTGATAATACTTGCAGGACTAAATTAAAAATAAAAAAAAGAGAGGAAGGTATTATACTGTAATATTTCGAGCCCCAAAACGTGTAATTATTGAAACTATATTTTTCTATAAATAGAAGCTCATTCTTCCTTCATTTCTCACCAATTCACTAAAGCTTTAGAGCAATTATTATAGAAACAAATTATAGAGAGAAAGAAGAAGAAAAGTCTGCTACATTACTATTCCAATATCCAGTTTATTCTAAGGTAAGGGGTATTATTCTTTCGTATTAATGAAGAGAATTATTTTCTTTCAATACTCGTAAGAGCTGTTATTCCATTCTTTATTATTATGTTGGAATAACCTGTCTATGCGAAGTACCGCATACATGGTGAAATTCTTCTGTTATTCCATTCTTTAGTATTCTGTTGGAATAACCTATCTGTGCGGTCTATCGCATGCTTGGTGAATTCTGTTGTTCTTTCTTTCTTTATTATTCTGTTGGAATATCCTGTCTGTGTGGATTATGCATGACCTGGTTTCATTCTTTATTATTTTGTTGGAATATTCTGTTTGTGTGGATTACGCATGACCTGGTTCAATTCATTATTATTCTGTTGGAATATCCTGTCTGTGCGGTTTACGCATGACCTAGTTCCATTCTTTATTATTCGGTTGGAATAACCTGTCTGTGCGGATTACGCACGCCTGGTGAATTCTTCTATTATTCCATTCTTTATTATTCTGTTAGAATAACCTGTCTACGTGGATTACCGCATGCATGGTGAATGATCCTTCGTATTCATTCCTTATTAAATTATGGAAATGATCTGTCTACGTGGATTACCGTATAGCGGGTGAAAATCTATTTGCAGTTTCATATATTCTATTATACTCAGTTGGTTAAAGTTTTGGCTTCTATACTCCATGAAATTAGTAGAATATCCTGGATATTTGTGCTTCATCCAGTATCTTTTCATGAAAATATTCTTCTGAGCATTCTTGAATTTTACTCCACAAAAAAGTATCATGTTGACAATTTGGACGTTATTGATTTCTGGATAAACTAAAATTTTAAATCTTTAAAATTTATCCTTGAACTTGTTTTATTGAATTATTATGTCATTGTCATCATCCCCATGCTTATATTGTGATGAAAGTTATCTTTGGCTTACGTGCATGGATGGACTTGGTATGATTATGACCAAGGATTATTCGGTATAACCATGACCTGTAATGTTATAAATGATGTGGTAAAAGTCCTCAATGGCCTGTAGTGCATTGATGGATAGTTTTTGGTATGATTATGACCAGTGATTATTCAGTATAGTCATGACCATTGATGATTTAATGAATATCATTAGCCCGTAGTGCAGGGATGACTCGATGATGTGGTTTATCTATTAAGCTGAGTCTCAGCGATAAAAATTGATGAAAATATTTTAAATCATAGAAAATAGTAGATTTCATGATCTACTTGACTCTTCTAATGGATTGTTTATTCCGCTGCAGTTAAACTTGATGTCTATTATATTTTATCAGTTTAACATTGTTGAAGACTAATGATAATTTATTCTGCATTATCTTAGTCATAATATTTCTTACTAAGCTAGTTGATCTCACCCTTTCTTTCACTGTTCTCTTCAGAAAATGAGAATATAGCTGGGACGAGTCGGGGAACGGAGTGACGGTCCAGATGATAGCATTAGTTGTCCTCACTATTCTGTTAAATAGTATGACAATAAATTTAATGAGGACTCCATTGAGTGTGGATATTGTCTAGATGACAATATTTTTATTAAAACTCTTAGTTTATGTTTTGTCGTATTTTACACGACAGTTGTATTTGAATTTTTGTACCATGTATTTGGCGACTCAAGATGGGTGATGTATACTTATTTTGGGGGCGTCACAAAAGTAAACACTCAATAATATAAGAGTAAACATGAAACAAAAAATATATCTTTAAATTTCATAGAATTTGCAAAGAAGATTTATTTTGTAAAATAGAGAAAGTAATATTTATGATTGTATTGTCTAAATTAAATTAATTCCCATAGTTTAAATTTTTTAAATTTTGAAAATTAAATTCAAAATGAAACTCATTTAGTGAGATGAATAAAATGATGAATATATATATATATATATAAAAGAAAAATGGCTGTGCATAGCTGTATTTTTTTGTTTTGTACACAGTACACCAAAATGGTGTCGTTTTGGAAGAGTTGTTTAAAAAAAAAAAGCACGCATCTTCTCCCCTCCCAACTCCAGACTTCTCCCATCCCAAATCAGAGCTTCTCTCCTCTCAGAAATCGCTCAAGCCCAAAAAGCTTGGGCATAGTTTTTCCTAATTGAAGCAATTACTCTTATTCGGAGTTGAAAATGAACGAGAATGAAAGGACTTAAACCCTAAGAGAGTGAGAATCAGAGAAAATGAATGAGAGAAGAGTAGAGAATCAGAGTAAATAGAACTGTGTTAGGGAGGAGAGAAGAGTAGAGCCTTTATGCGCGATCGATTTGGGAGGAGAGAGTCTGGATCCGTATTTTCATTTTAGAACAAATGTGTCAATACAACGTCATTTTGATATACTTTGTAAAAAAAAGTTTACAAGGTCGTGTACATCCATTTTCCACGAATATATATATATATATATATATATATATATATATATATATATATATATATATAGATATATTAATATATAACAATATTATTCAAAAATTGACATAGAGCATGGACCCCACTATTCCCTATAAGTTCACCCTTATGTTGATCAGCTCCTTTATACGTGTTTAAAAAATAATCTAAATTTAAGATTATAGGGCAAGGAAAAAATATCATGATATTTCATCAAAGTTCATTATCATATATCATCACTATTTAATTGACAATTTACTCTTTTCATTCTAACATTAATATTTACTTTATGTAAAAGTAATTAAATATGTTTTCAAGCTTGAATCCATTTCAGCCAAAAGGTAATTTTGAAGCTCTCCTTCCCCATTAGTTTAATTAACCTGAAAATGGTATCTAGCGGGACATAAATATGTTTAGACATCCACCTGTTTGTGAAAATGTCCGAGTCAGAGTTGCTTTGTTAAAACATGATGATTTTGTGATTTGATGTAACGATTGTAACAAAAATATATTTCTTGCAACATGTGCAGTGAGTAATTACTAGCTATATATATGTGTGTGTGTGTGTGTATTTATATATGAGCTATATGTATATACACAGCTGTGTAGGGCTATGATGACGGATTTTTTTGGCTATGGGGACAATAAACTTTTGCCATAGCCCAGAATAGCTATGACGACGGGTGAAATCGTTGCTATAGCCTAAAAAATTGTTGTCATAGATGTAAAATCCCAAATTTTATGAATAAAGATTTAATTTTCTCAAAATATTTTTTCAAAATTATGGTGTGGATTTGAGATAATATTATAGTTGTGGGTAATATTTAGAAATTTTGAAAAGTATGCAGGTTGTTATATAATATTCGATTGGCCGGGGAATATTCTTTTTGTCGGAGAATATCCGTACGACGGTACAATCATTGGTGGACCCCACAATGGAATTATTGTCAATTAAGAAAATGACAAAAATATTTTTATGAAAATAACGGCGGAAATTTACAGTTAACTGTTAAAACACCTGGTGTTAAAAGTACAGTAATACGCGTGGTTGCATAGTAGCACACGATATTGATTATTGATGCTTACGTGAGAAGTCACTCAATTTTGTTCAATTATTACTACAGTAATTGTTGCATATTATCTCACGTTATTTGATTCTATTATTGTCGATATTTAATATATTATTAAATCAATAATTGAGATAACAAAGTTATTAATATTATTATTTGTAATATTAACTGTGACGCCCCCAAAATAGTTCCAAACCACCCAACCTATTCTGAGTCACCAAATACATGGTACAGAAAATAACTACAACTTTATTACCACAATTGTCGTACAAAATACAACAATACATATACTGTGAGTTTTAATACCAACTGTGACTCATGTCCCAACTATGGACATCACCTCACATTGATACATTACATAAAGGTACAGTCAATAACTGTTTTAGAAATTAAAATCTTTGGAAAGTGCTCAAGAAAACCTTCGTACATGGGAGGCCATGCATCTAGGTTATGATAGATATCATATGCCCACAGAATTATCCTTGGTTGACCCAATAGTCCCCAAAAAAAACGAGAAGATTACTATCATATTTTTTTTCAATGGTGAGTCTTCTCTTGACATATAACTATCTCCACTGTCTGCAATTGAAAATTTTATTTTAACCAAACTCCAAGATCATATAAGTAGTGCTCGTAGATATACTCAACAAGTGGATGTGCACAACACTGTCTTATGATAACTCGTAGGTTATTAGACATCTTGTATGATAGTGGTAAAACACCCTTCCAAAATTGGGTTCACCTCACCCTATTCGGTTCACCAAAATTAAATATCAAAAGACGTATATAATACGACACACTTATCTAAAGTTCTCAGTAAAATTATTTCCATACTATTTAGGGAGAACCTCAACAGCTATATACCACCGTTCTATTCCCCTGTTATCCTCGCTCAACCCGACAACACTCTTATTACCTGAAAGAAATTATGAAGCAAAAGGGTGAGCACAACTAGCTCCGTAAAGAATATCATGGCTAAAGATAATTAAATTATCAATAGCCTTCATCAGTAATAAATCAGAGATTTAGAACATATGGTAGATGATAAAACTTTTCAACCATAGTTGTAGCGGAACGAGCAATCCATTAGAAGAGTTAAATAGACCATAAAGTCTATTATCTTCTCCATGTTAAAAGTCCACCAACAATATTTTAACCCTGTAACATTAATCAACAAATTCTGTTCACAGTCATGTGAATAACTCATAATCATAATTGTAGTTCTAATTTTCTCTTCTCATCCAAGACGAAAATAATTTTCATCACATGTCTTTACCTGAAACATAAAAGATCATGGTTATACCAAATCACAGTTCATGTTCATAATCATACTAATAAGTTCATTTTTGCACTACGGGCCAAAGATATTCATCAACAGTTCATCTTTGCACTACATGCCAAAGATATTCAACAACAGGACATCTTTGCACTACGGGCCAAAGATATTCAATAATAGGTCATCTTTGCACTACGGGCCAAAGATATTCAACAATAGGTTATATTTGCATTACAAGACAAAGATATTTATATCTCAAAGAAATACATAATCATTTCAGAATTTATATAAACCATAATTATAATCATGTTGATCAATTCACCTTTGCACTTTAAGCTAAAAATATTCAATTGTAAATTTAATGGTCATAATCATACCAGTCAACAATTTATCTCTGCACTACAGGCCAAAGAGAACCCATAGTCACGATCATAATAATAATCTACCCATCTTTACACTCAAGTCAAAGAGAAATTTCATCACCGAGATTATAAAAATGTTATATATGATAATAAAAACAATATGATCAACAACTGCATTTAATTTTAAGAATAAAATTCATAAATCAATGATTTCATAACAACTTAATCCAAATGTTATAAATCACTTAATAATCTTATAATCTAATATTATTAATATTACCATAATGTTTTAATCATTTCTTAAACCTATAAACAATTTATTTTAATTGTTTACACTTTATTAATTAATACATTTAATCGTCCTAAAATGTCAAACTCATAAAATTTCATCACCATTAACCAAAACACTCATCAAAAATCTGCATATACCTTATATAGGATTCCCAAGCCATAAAATCACATTTTCTAATTTTGTTACTTCACATAATATATTTAATTTATTTACTCATAACTAGTCTATTTTCATGAAAAATACCAAATCCGTACAAACAAATTTTTATCCTGGGATTTAGCAGAATATAGTCCCATATTGAACATATATTTTTTTTGGAATTTTTAAAATTTATTTACTATTTTTCATATGGCCAAAACTGCCGAATATTTAGACATTTATCATAAATTATATTTTTGTCCAAAAATTCCAAAATTTACAGAGTATACCGCTATTATATACATGTACTCCCAAGAAAATTTTTACCAATTTTGGAGTTAACCCCAAGGAGTTATAAGAGTTTACTTTTAAAATTGTTTTTTCTCATAAAATCCATAACTCATAATCTATACATCCAAAAATTGCTATTTTTGGACACAATCAAGAAAACTCATCAAATTACCATTTCAATTTTTTTTTCAGAATTTTTGAAGGTCCGAAAAAAGTACGAAACTGAAAAACAAAATAACCTTTAAAAATCTATTACCTCAAAAGAGCAGTATTTTTTACTGGAATATCGGATGTAAATTCGAAGGAAACTCCCACTGAATAGCAACTCTCAAAGTATCTAAATACTCACAAAAATATGCTCGATAATATAAAGAGAAAGAAAACTTGTTTCTGGTGTGTTTTTCAATTCTAACTTAAGCGCCTATTTATAGGAAAATGCTAGAACGCCAAAGGAGACTAAATAATAAAATAATATTATTTATTTCTCCCTTCTTCTACACCTACTTTGTTGAACAAGATGAGCAGCCCTCATTGAAAACAAATTCAGCACATGTTTTCAAATCAAACAAAAGTAGGTCCCACCCATATTTTAATAAAAATCATTTTATTTTTCAAAACTTTAATAATTCATAGAAAATAGCCCGTTTATCAGAAAAATACGAATTTTATATCCATTCCACACGAAATCAAATTCTCTACAACTTTGTAGCTTTAAGTTTTTCCAAATTCCAGACAGAGAATATCCAAAACCCACAAACGAATGATTTTTAACACCTTTTAAAATTCACAACAAATCATACGTTAATTTTTAACGGTTCAAAATTTGTGGACATATACTCGACTAATATATGCATAACATATCCAAAAATCAAAATGATCCAACGTTCGGATTAAAATTATAACTCATGCAATAGAACTTTAAGAACATTGATTTGATTTTTAATACCTCCATTCCGACAAAATACTGATAAAATACCTCAATATTAATTCCTTCATTTATAACCTCATAAATAAATCCATCATTTATATCCACATCAAATAAATATTTTCTTATCATATAAATCAATAATTAATTATTCTCAAATAATATTACAGAATCACAATAATGACAACCAGGCAGTTCCCAAGAAAGAAGGGGCTTTCTGATAATCATTTCTCCTTACTAGCGCGCAATTAGATGACCAAACATCTCCTTGACAGAACTTTCTAGACATTACCAATAATGTTATCTAATAATATTATTCAAATAATATGAATTATTGATCTGATGATGAGAAATACTGTGCCGTGACAATTATTGAAACAACAATAATATAAAATATCAACGCAGCAATTATTGAATCATTAAAATAAAATATTGAACAGTAATTACTGTAATAATTATTGAGTAGTGCCTTCTTACGTAAGAATCAATAATTTAAAAATACAGTGCAATACCATGTGCTATTGTGCAACCACGTGTATTACTGTATTTTAACCACTAGGTATTTCAACAGTGTTAACGGTAATAACTTCGCCGTTATTTATAAAAACTCAAACTTAACATTTTTTCTTCATCCGACAGTTATTCTATTATGAGGCCCACGAATGGCTGCGCCGTCGTACGAATATTCCCCGACAACAAGAATATTCCACGACCAAACGAATATTCCCCGACAACAATGAGTATTTTATAACCACTTGCGTATTTAAAATATTTACATATATCACCCTTAACTTTAAACTTTTATCAATTTAACCATTTACTGAATAATAATTATAAAAAAAATTGAATACTTATATTTCATAAAATTTGGGGTTTTACATTAACGATGTCTAGAAGTTTTGTCAAGGAGAGGTTTGGTCACCTAATTGCGCGCCAATGGGGAGAAATCCTTATTGGAAAGCCCCCCTTTCCTGGGAAGGACCTGGTCGATTAATAGTGTGAATTATAATAATGATGATAAATTTTGTCTTATTATTATTATAAATGTAATAAAACAGAATACTTTTTATAAAGTTTGTTTTATTTGATTATAAATAGAATATAATATATTTTATTATGCATAGTATTTGCATAGTGCGTGCATAGTGTTGACACAGTAAAATCTTTTTATATAAAACAGAATACTTATATAAAGTTATTTATTTTATTAGATTATAAATAGAATATATGTAACAACCCCAAAATAGGTCTATTCAATCCAACCCATTCTAAGTCGTCAAATATATGGTACAGAAAACAACTATAACTTTATTACAACGATTGTCGTGCAAAATATAACAACACATATACTGTGAGTTTGGATACAAATATATACCAAATGTGACACATGTCCCAACCGTGGACAACACCTCATAGTGACACCTTACATAAAGGTATAGTCAAAAACTGTTTTAGAAACTAAAATCTTTGGGAAGTACTCAAGGAAACCTTCGTACATGGGAGGTCATGCTTCTAGGTTATGATAGATATCATATGGCCACAGAATTATCCTTGGTTGACCCAATAGACCCCAAAGAAAAACGAGAAAACTTCTATCATATTCTTCCCAATGGTAAGTCTTCTCTTGATTTATCATTATCTCCACTGTCTCAAATTGAGAATTATACTTCAAACAAATACCAAGATTATATAGGTAGTGCTCGTAAATATACTCAGCAAGTGGATGAGAACAACCCTGTCTTATGATGACACGAGGTTGTATGTCATTAGACATCTTGTATGAAAGTGGCAAAATTACCTTCCAACGTTGGGTTCGCCTCTCCCTATATGATTCACCAAATATAACTACTAAAAGATGTATACAACACACTTGTCTATACTGTTTAGGGAGAACTCCACAACTAAAGACCACCGTTCTATTCCCCTGTTACCCCGCTCGACCCAGCTACACTCTTATTACCTGAAAGGAATTGTAAAGCAAAAGGGTGAGCACAACTAGCTCAGTAAAGAATATCATGACTAAAAATAATTAAATTATCAATAGCCTTCATCAATAATAAATCAGAGATTTAGAACATATGGTAGATGATAAAAATTTCAACCATAGTTGCAACGGAACGAGCAATCCATTAGAAGAGTCAAATAGACTATAAAGTCTATTATCTTCTCCATGTTAAAAATCCACCAACAATGTTTTATCCCTGTAACATCAATCAACAATTCTGGTCCACAATCATATGAATAACTCATAATCATAATTGTAGTTCTAAATTCCTCTTCTCATCCAGGACGAAGATAATTTTTATCACCTATCTTTACCTGAAACATCAAAAATCATGGTTACACCAAATCACATTTCCTGTTCATAATCATACTAATAATTTCATCTTTGCACTACGGCTAAAGATATTCATTTGTATCACCAGTTGGTTATGTTCATCTCAACACATGTTCATCTTTGCACTACTGGCCAAAAATATTCAACAACATGTCATCTTTGCACTACAGGCCAAAGATATCCATCAATAATTCATCTTTGCACTACAGGCCAAAGATATTCCTCAACAGTTCATATTTGCACTACAGGCCAAATATATTCATCAACAGTTCATATTTGCACTACAGGCCAAATATATTATTATTTCAAAGAAATATATATTCATTTCAGAATTTATATAAACAATAATTATAACCATGCTGATCAATTCACCTTTGCACTTAAGCTAAAGATATTCAATTATAAATTCAATGGCCATGATCATACCAGTCAACAATTTAACTTTGCACTACTGGCCAAAGAGAACCCATAGTCATGATCATACCAAAAATATACCCATCTTTACACTCAAGTCAAAGAGAAATATCATCATTAGGGTTATAAAAATATTATATATGATAATAAAAATAATATGATCAACATATAGTTTTAATCTCAAGAGTAATATTCATAAATCAACTATAATTTGGTTAGAAAAAGAAACCAATTTTGTCGTGAATAGTACCCGTGAATAGTAACTCGTGAATAGTAACTCGTGAATAGTAACCCCAAAATGAAAAAGGTAGAAATTCTACAATAAAATCCATACCAATATTTCGGTATAATGATATTGAAAGAATAATATTTCTTAAGCTTATAAACAATTTATTTTAATTGTTTACACTTTATTAAATAATGCATTTAATCATCCTAAAATTTCAAACTCATAAGATTTCATCACCAATAACCAAAACCCTCATCAAAAATCTGCATATACCTCATATAAGATTTTCAAGCCATAAAATCCTATTTTCCAATTTTATTCATTCACATAACATATTTAACTCATTTATTCATAACTAGTCCATTTTCATGAAAAATACCAAATCAGTTTTAAAAATATTTCTTTTCTGGGATTTAGCAGAATAAAGTCCCATATTGAACATATATTTTTCTTAGAATTTTTAAAATTCATTTACTATTTTTTATATGGCTAAAACCGCCGAATATTTAGACATTTATCATAAATTGTACTCTTGTCCAAAAATTCTGAAATTTATAGAGTACACTGATATTATATAGATGTACTCCCAATAAAAATTTAATCAGTTTTAGAGTTAACCATAAGGAGTTATAAGCGATTACTTTTAAAATAGTATTTTCTCGTAAAATTCATAACTCTTAATCTATACACCCAAAAATCGCCATTTTTGGACACAATCAATAAAACTCATCAAAATATCATTTCAAATTTTTCCAGAATTTTCTGAAGGTCGAAAGAAGTACGAACTGAAAAACATAATAACCCTTAAAATCCATTACCTCAAGAGAGCAGTACTTCGGATAAAAAATCGGATGAAACTTCTACTAAATAGCAACTCTCAAAGTATCTAAATACTCTCAAAAATATGTTTAATAATATAGAGAGAAATAAAACATGTTTCTGGTGTGATTTTCAATTCTAACATAAGCACCTATTTATAGGAAAATGCTAGAACGCCAAAGGAGACTAAAATAATAAAATATTATTATTTATTTCTATTTTTCTCTCTTCTACGCCCATGCTTGCTGAAAATTTGAGCATCCAACCTTGAACCAAATTCAGTACATTTTTTTCTATACCAACCAAAGTGGGTCCCACCCATAAATTAATAAAAATCATTTTATTTTTCAAAACTTTAACAATTCATAGAAAATAGCCCGGTTATCAGAAAAATACGAATTTTATGTCCATTCTGCCTGAAATCGAATTCTCTACAACTTTATAGAAGAAATTTTTTCAAATTCCAGACCAAAAATATCCGAAATCCACAAACGGATGATTTTAATCAGCGTTTCAACACTTTTAAAATTCATAACAAATCATGCGTAAATTTTTAACGGTTCAAAATTTGTGGACATATACTCAACTCATATATGTACAACATATCTAAAAATCAAAATGATCCAACGGTCAGATTAAAAATTATAACTCATGCAATAGAGCTTTAAGAACACCGATTTGATCTATTAATACCTCCAATCCGATAAAATACTGATAAAACACCTCAACAGTAATTCTTTCATTTATAACCACGTAAATAAATCCATCATTTATATCCGCATCATATAAATATTTTCTTATCATATAAATCAATAAATAATTATTCATAAATAATATTACAGAATCACAGTTATGACAACCAGGCCGTTCCCAGGAAAGAGGGGGCTTTCCGATAAGGATTTCTCCTTACTGGCGCGCAATTAGATGACCAAACCTCTCCTTGACAGAACTTTCTAGACATTGCCAATAATGTTATCTAATAATATTATTCAAATAATATGAATTATTGATCTGATAATGGAGATAATATGTAGTGACAATTATTGAAACAATAATAATATAAAATATCAACGAAGCAATTATTGAATTAATAAAATAAAATATTGAACATTAATTACTGTAACGATTATTGAGTAGTGCCTTCTTACATAAGAATCAATAATTCAAAAATAGTGTGTAATACCGTGTGCTACTGTGCAACAACGCGTATTACTTTATTTTACCAACCGGGTATTCCAACAGTGTTAACGGTAACGATTACGTCGTTATTTATAAAAACTTAATTTTTTCGTTTTCTTCATCCGACAGTTATTCTATTATGGGGCCCACAAATGGCTGCGCCGGTCGTACGAATATTCTCCGACAGAAAGAATATTTCACGACCAAACGAATATTCTCCGACTACAATGAATATTTTATAACCACTTGTGTATTTTGAAAAAATTTCATATATCACCCTTAAATTAACTTTTATCAATTTAACTATTTACTGAATAGTAATTATAAGAAAAATTAAATTCTTTTATTTCATAAAATTCGAGGTCTTACAATATATTATATTTTATTATGCATAGTGTTTGCATAGTGCCTGCATAGTATTTGTATAGTAAAATCTTTTTATATAAAACAGAATACTTTTATAAAGTTATTTGTTTAATTAGATTTTAAATAAAATATATATATATATATATATATATATATATTATATATTATTGCATATTATCATTTCTATTCTCCTATAAATAGGATGCTTATTTAGAATGGAAAATCACACCAGAAATTCAGAGAATTCTTCTTCTATAATCTTGAACGTATTTCCTTAAAGTTTAAGAAAACTTTGAGCGTAGAAAACATTATAAGTTTTTTTCAAGAATATCATCGCCCTACCAGTCGGAATACTCTTCTTTCTAAGGTAAAGGATATTATTCTTTAGTATTCATGAAGAGAGTTATTTTCTTTCAATACTCGTAAGGGTTGTTATTCCATCCTTTATTATTATGTTTGAATAACCTGTCTATACGAAGTACCGCATACATGGTGAAATTCTCCTGTTCTTCTATTCTTTATTATTCTGTTGGAATAACCTGTTTGTGCGGTCTAACGCATGCCTGGTGAATTCTTTGGTTATTCTATTCTTTATTATTCTATTGGAATAACATGTCTGTGCGGTCTATCGCATGCCTGGTGAATTCTGTTGTTATTCCATTCTTTATTATTCTGTTGGAACATCCTGTCTGTGTGGATTACGCATGACCTGGTTCCATTCTTTATTATTCTGTTTGAATATCCTGTTTGTATGGATTACGCATGACTTGGTTTCATTCTTTATTATTCTATTGGAATATCCTCTCTGTGCAGATTACTCATGACCTGGAAAATTCTTTATTATTCTGTTGGAATAACCTGTCTATGTGGATTACGGCATGCATGGTGAATGATCCTTTGTATTCATTCCTTGTTAAATTGTGGAAATGATATGTCTACGTGGATTATCGCATGGCGGGCGAAAATCTATTTGCAGTTTCATATATTCTATTATACTCAGTTGGTTAAAGTTTTTGCTTCTATACTCAATGAAATTAGTAGAATATCCTGGATATTTGCACTTCATCCAGTATCTTTTCATGGAAATATTCTTCTGAGCATTCTTGAATTTTACTTCACAAAGCAGTATCATGTTGACAATTTGGACATTATTAAGTTCAGGATAAATTAACTTATAAATCTTTAAAATTTATTCTTGAACTTGTTTTATTGAATTATTATGTCATTGTCATCATCCTCATGCTTATATTGTGATGAAAGTCATCTTTGGCTTACGTGCATAGATGGACTTGGTATGATTATGAACAGAGATTATTTGGTATAATCATGATCTGTAATGTTATAAATGATGTGGTAAAAGTCCTCAGTGGCCTGTAGTGCATTGATGGACAGTTTTTGGTATGATTATGACCAGAGATTATTCGGTATAGTCATGACCATTTGTGATTTAATGAATATCCTTGGCCCGTAGTGCAGGGATGACTCGATGATGTGGTTTATTTATTAAGCTGAGTCTCAGCGATAAAAATTGATGAAAACATTTTAAATCATAGAAGATAGTAGATTATATTCGCTACTTGACTATTCTAATTGATTGCTTGTTCCGCTGCGGTTAAACTTGATGTTTGTTATATTGTATCAGTTTAACATTGTTGAAGACTAACTATAATTTATTCTGCAATATCGTAGTCATAATATTTTATACTGGGCTAGTTGAGCTCACCCTTTTGCTTTCATTGTTCTCTTCAGGAAATGAGAACGTAGCCGGGATTAGTCGGGGAACGGAGTGATGGTCCGAGATGGTGTATTAGTAGTCCTCACTATTCTATAAAATAGTGTGACAATAAATATAATGAGGACACTATTTGAGAGTGAATATTGTCTAGAAGGAAACATTCATGTTTAAACTCTCAGCTATTATTTGTTATATTAAACGACGGTTGTATAATTAAGTTTGTATTTGTATTCTGTACCATGTATTTGGCGACTCAAGATGGGTGATGTATACCTATTTTGGGGGCATCACAATAGCCTATTGTGTACTACACAATTGTGTACATACATTATATATATATATATATATATATATAGGATTTCCATCCACAACAACCGGTTGCTGTGGAGCAACCCCTTTTTTGGCTTGTTAAAATTTCGGCTGAAGCAAAAAAAAAATTAACAAGCCAAAAAAAAGTTTCTCCACAGCAACCGGACCCCCCCCCACACACATAAACACACACACACACATATATATATATATATGAGTAATGATCCATAGTTTCTATGGATCAAAAAATGACATATAACATCTTAAACTTTCATTCTAAAAATAAAGGTCTAGGATTGAAATATTTTTTTATAATTCTAGCGGACTTGTTATTCCAATTCGCCAAGTCTGCCCAAAAGTATGGAAACCTTTAAGCCCAAAAATATAAATACAAAACCAATTCACCTGTAAATCCAAGTCACATAAAGGAAGTACAAATCCACAAATCCAAAATCTTACAAATCCAAGCTGCTTTTCTGTGCAAAATTGGAAATGATTTATTAAGTTTTTAATTTTTTCTAGCTACCAAATATTGTACTTTCAATCTCCTCTTCTTGTAAAACTTTGGCATCTCCTTGTCCATATAGTCCAAGTCTTTAAACAGCCGCTTCCCCTAAATAAATCAAGAACATCACGTTCTCGTCTCACTAGTTCCATTAAATTCTCCTAATAATCAATACCAAATTGCTTAAAAATTAACAACAAAAAACAATTCAACAATTTTAAATGTATAAAAGAAAAATATTGGGTTAATAGCCTTAAGAATGTTGTGCTGTTATTTAATTCTGATCTCGTGGGATATAAAGAGAAGAAGTTTGTAAAATCTCAAAATTTACGAATAAAGGTTTAATTTTCTCAAAATTATGGTGTGGATTTGAGATAATGTTATTGTTATGGGTAATATTTAGAAATTTTGAAAAGTATGCAAGTTGTTATATAATATTCGATTGGTCGGGGAATATTCTTTTGTTCGGGGAATATCCGTACGACGGTACAATCATTGGTGGACCCCACAACGGAATTATTATCGGATTGAAAAAACGACAAAAATATTTTTATGAAAATAACGGCGGAAGTTTTACCGTTAACTGTTGAAATACTGGTGTTAAAAGTACAGTAATACGTGTGGTTACATATTAGCACACGGTATTAATTATTGATGCTTACGTGAGAAGTCACTCAGTTTTGTTCAATTATTGCTACAGTAATTGTTGCATAATATCTCACGTTATTTGATTTAATTATTGTCGATATTTTATATATTATTAAATCAATAATTGAGATAAAAAATTTATTAATATTATTATTTGTAAAATTAACGATGTCTAGAAGTTCTGTCAAGGAGAGGTTTGGTCACCTAATTGCGCGCCAATAGGGAGAAATCCTTATTGGAAAGCCCCCTTTTTTCTGGGAACAACCTGGTCGATTAATAGTGTGAATTATAATAATGATGATAAATTTTGTTTTATTATTATTATAAATGTAATAAAACAATTTTTTTTTATATAAAACAGAATACTTTTTATAAAATTTTATTTTATTTGATTATAAATTGAATATAATATATTTTATTATGCATAGTGTTTGTATAGTACCTGCATAGTATTTACATAGTAATTTTTTTTTATATAAAACAGAATACTTTTATAAAGTTATTTGTTTTATTAGATTATTCTATTAGGAATATCTTGTCTGTGCGGATTACTCATAACCTGGTTCCATTCTTTATTATTCTGTCGAAATATCCTGTCTGTGCGGATTACGTATGACCTGGTTCCATTCTTTATTATTCTGTTAAAATATCCTGTCTGTGCGGATTACGCATGACCTGGTTCCATTCTTTATTATTCTGTTAGAATAATCTGTCTGTGGATTACCGCATGCATGGTGAATGATCCTTTGTATTCATTCCTTATTAAATTGTGAATATGATATGTCTACGTGGATTACCGCATGGCGGGCAAAATCCATTTGCAGTTTCATATATTCTATTATACTCAGTTGATTAAAGTTTTGGCTTCTATACTCCATGAAATTAGTAGAATATCCTGAATATTTGCGCTTCATCCAGTATCTTTTCATAGAAATATTCTTCTGAGCATTCTTGAATTTTACTCCACAAAGCAGTATCATATTGACAATTTGGACATTATTGATTTCAGGATAAATTAACTTATAAATCTTTAAAATTTATTCTTGAACTTGTTTTATTGAATTATTATGTCATTGTCATCATCTTCATGCTTATATTGTGATGAAAGTCATCTTTGGCTTACGTTCATAGATGGACTTGGTATGATTATGACCAGGGATTATTTGGTATAATAATGACATGTAATGTTATAAATGATGTGGCAGGATCAATATCTTGGCAGGATCTTACACATGTTAATGTGAGCTTCCAGTTTATATTTCATGGTCATCGGAGTTACAGAACTACGATTATAGCATTTTTCGTCGGAAAAATCTAAATATTAAAATAGTCATAACTTGCTCATTTTAAGTCGGAATGAGCTCATTTTTGGCCAGGAGGTACTTTATACCATATATCTCCATGTCCCAAAATGCCGGAATTTTTCTCACAAATTAAGTAGCCAAAACAGCCCTTTTAAATTTCTAGGCAGTAGCTTTTTTGGAAATTTACAGCTTTTGACTCCTTTGCTAAAGTCAGTCCACACAAAAATCTATAACACCTTTTCCAGTGATTCCACTTGGATAACCTTGAAAACTCATAGATCTAACTCTAGAACTTGACCACACTCAAAAATTTGAAATATAATAGGAGATATGGTCAATTGAATTTCATTTTCTATTTTCACCAAAATCTGATTTTTCAACCCTTTGTGATTTCTAAGAAACTTTCATGTTTTCATATAATAACCAACATAACTCATCATAACACTTACTAATACCACACACCCATGATTTTCATCAGTCCAATACTTTTATTATGACTTTCATCATAATCAACAGTTCAAATACGAAACTACAAATGGATTTTCATCCGCCATGAGGTAATCCACGTAGACAGATCATTACCACAATTTAATTAGGAATGAATACAAAGGATCATTCACCATGCATGTGGTAATCCACATAGACAGGTTATTCCAACATAATAATAAAGAATTGAATAACAGGAGAATTCATCATGCATGCGATAGATCGCACAGACAAGTTATTCCCAACAGAATAATAAATAATGGAACCAGGTCATGCGTAAATGCACCGATAGGATATTCCGACAGAATAATAAATAATGAAACCAAGTCCGGTGTAAACGCACAGACAGAATATTCTGGCAGAATAATAAATAATGGAACCAGGTCCGGCGTAAATGCACAGACAAGATATTCCGACAGAATAATAAAGAATGAAATAATAGAAGAATTTCACCATGTATGTGATACTTCGCATAAACAGGTTATTCTAACATAATAATAAAGAATAGAATAACAGAATAATTTCACCATGTATGTGGTACTTCGCATATACAGGTTATTCCAACAGAATAATAAGGGTTGGAATAACAATAGTTCTCTTCATGAATACGAAAGAAATAATACCCCTTACGAGTACAAAAAATAATATCTCTTTTCTTAGAATAAAGCTGGATACTGGAATAGAGAGGTAGCAGATTTCTCTTTTTCTTTCTCTCTATAAGAAATGCTCTATAGCTTGAGTGAATTGGTGAAGAATACTGAAGAAATGAGCATCAATAACCAATACCGTGTGTTACTATGCAACCACGCGTATTACTGTACTTTTACTACCGAGTAGTTCAACAGTTTTAACGGAAATACTTTCGTCGTTATTTTTATAAAAAGATAATTCTGTCGTTTTCAAAATACGACAATACTTCCGTTGTGGGTTCACCAATGATTGTGCCGTCGTACGGATATTCCCAAAAAAAGAATATTCCCCGACCAATCGAATATTATATAACAACTTGCTTACTTTGCAAAATTTATAAATATTATCCACAACTATAACATTATATCAAATCCACACCATAAATTAAAAAAATATTTCGAGAAATTTAAATATTTATTCATAAAATTTGGGGTCTCACATGTAATATTAATGATGAATGTTATTAGAAATGTGTTTTGTGAAGTCAAGTGAATTGAGATAAATAGAGGGGTATTTTATGAAGTATTTGTTATAAATTTGGCTTATTATATGGACCCCAACTTTCACATTTTTCAAAACTGTGGATAGAAAGTTATCTCCGTTTTGTTACTTATATATATATATATTATAAGTTTTATTTTTTATGAAAAATATAATATATTATATATTGTGCATAGTACTGCATAGTGTGTGCATAGTGCTGCATAGTGCAGCATAGTAAAATCAATTTTTTTTTAAAGTTTCAGCCGGTGCGCGCCCGTGAATTCGCCCGTGATTTCCCCTATTGTGCATTCCGTGATTTTACTAAATATTATCCTTCCATTCTCCTATAAATAGGATGTTTTGTTTAGAATTAAAAATCACACCAGAATCAGAGAATTCTTCTTCTATAATATTGAGCGTATTACTTTAGAGTTTAAGGAAGCTTTGAGTGTAAAAAATAGTGCAGGTTTTCTTCAAGAATATCTCTGCTATACCAATCAGAAGTACTCTCCTTTTAAGGTAAGGGGTATTATTTATTTCATATTCGCTTACGATATTATTTTTCGTATTCGTAAGGAATTTTATTTTCTTTCAATATTCGTAAGGAATATTATTTTCGTTCAATATTCATAAGGAATATTATTTTCGTTCAATATTCGTAAGGAATATTATTTTCGTTCAACAGTCGTAAGAGATATTATTTTTGTTCAATATTTGTAAGAAATAATATTTTCTTCCATACTTTGTAGCATGTAAGTAATATTATTTCCTTTCAGATTCCGAATTCTACACTCATTTTGCTAAGTATTGCTTCTATACTCCTTGAAATTAGCAGAATATCCTTGAAATTTGCGCTTCATTTAGTATCGTTTCACAAGGATATTTTTCTGAACATTCTTGTTAAATTTTAATCTTTTCATGCCGAGGTACTATTCACAAAGTACTATTCATGGGGTACTATTCACTCGGGTACTATTCACCTAGGGTACTATTCATGACAAATATTAATTTCTTTTATGTCCAAATTATTTTCGAAATATTATTCTTGAATTTTAATCCATAAAGCAGTGATCATTTGGACATTTTTAAACTCTGGATAAATTAAAAATCTTTAATATTTATCCTTGATTTCGTTGATTGATGCTTATATCATTGTCATCATCGTCATGCTTATATTGTGATAAAAGTCATCTTTGGCCCATAGTGCATAGATGGACTGTTAATTGGTATGATTATGATTATGTATCGGTATAAACATGACCTGTAATGTTACAAATGATGTGGTAAAAGTCCTCATTGGCCCGTAGTGCATTGATGGACAGTTGTTGGCATGATCATGACCATTGGTGATAATAACTAATACCTTTGGCCCGTAGTGCATGGATAATTCAGTGATGTGGATTATTTATTGAGCTGAGTCTCAGCGATAAAATTGATGATAAACTTTTAAATTATAGAAGATATTAGATATCATGTTGTACTTGAATCTTCTAATGGATTGTTTGTTCCGCTGCAGTTAAACTTGTTGTTTATTGTATTCTATCAGTTTAACACTGTTGAAGGCTAACGATAATTTATTCTACATGATCTTAGTCATAATATTATTTACTGGGCTAGTTGAGCTCACCCTTTTCTTTCATTGTTCTCTTCAGGAAATGAGAATATAGGTGGGACTAGTCGGGGAACAGAGTGATGGTCCGAGATGGTGGCTATAGTAGTCCTCATTATTTTATAAAATAGTGTGATAATAATTGTAATGAGGACTCCAGTTGAGTTTGGATATTATCTACGAGACAATATTCGCGTTAAAACTCTCAGTAACGTTTTGTCGTATTGTATAAAAATAAAGTTTGTATTTGATTTTTGTACAATGTATTTGGTGACTCAGACTGGGTGATGTATACCTATTTTGGGGGCGTCACATCTATTACAACATGTTATTTATTTCACAAAAGGAAGTTAAAAGATCAAGTAGGTCTGGCCAGATATAAACAAACACGGAGATGAACAAGCAGATCAGGGTTCCTCCTCTTTATTTCTTTAACTGGGCTCTACCTGTTGAAACAATTTATTTTTATTTCAAATAATTATGCAAAGAAGTTTTAATCTCAACAGGGAGAAGTCTGCACGGGTAATTGAACTCTAGAATTTGTTTAAAAATTCGATAATTTTGTGGATAATACTTGCGATTGGAAGATCTAGAGGAAAGATAGATTGTCGACGAAGATGATATGGCGTCGTCCATTAAGCCTATCTTCTTCTTCTTCTTCTTCTTCTTTCTCATTTCTTCTTCTTCTTCCCCCTAGGGAATGGTGATTTCCACTCCATCTCAAACCTTCCTAAAACCACCATATTTCCCTCTGTAAAACCTTTTTCTCCTGAAAATATTTGGCACTCCATTTATCAAACACATAAATCACCATCTTCTTAAAACCCTAATCACACTAACCAAAGCTACTCTCGATGAAAAAGACCAAAATCTCACTACCCATGTTCTTGTTCAGGAAGAAAAAGAACCCAATTAAGTATGTGTTGTTATTTATTTTATTCGACCACCCCTTTTCCTGGTTACAATATATATATATATATATATATATATATATATATATATATATATATATATATATATATACATATATATATATATTTATATATATATAGACAATTTGGGTTTAATGAAGATGAAGAATGGTTTTGATGAAGAAGAAAAAGAAACCCAGATTAAAAATGGTATCCACATTAGAACAACTTGGACATCTCAGTATTTATCTGTAAGACCCCGACTTTTTTATGAAATAAAAGTCTAAATTAATTTATGGTTATTATTTTAAAATTGTAAAATGTTAAATTTATAAATGGGTAAATGAATAATTAATTGGGTAAATGAGTTAATAAAAGAGGAGATACTAAAATTATAGAATGTGGACACGTGGGCGGCTAAGGTTGATAGGGGAGGGATGATTGCTGAGATTTAATTTCCAAATACGCTAAACCTTTCCCTAAATTATGTACCAAATATTTTTCTATTGGTCCATTTATTTTGTGGGGCAAAGATGTGGCCATCCATTTTGGCTGAAAATTCACATGTTCAGCACTCTGCTTCTCATTTTTCCAAGGAGGTTGGCCATTCATTTTGGCTAAGTCAAATATACAGCGTTTTTTCTTCTCATTCTCTCATGCTCTCTCCCGTAGCCATGTCCAGAAGAAGAAAAGAGAGAAAATAAAAAAGAGAGAAAGGAAAGAGAAAGAAAGAAAGAAATGAAGAAAGAAGAAGATGAAACTATGAAGCAATATTGAAGGAAGAATAAGAACTCAAAATGTAAAACCAAAACTTTTCATCTCTTTAATTTCCTAAGAGTTTGATTTGTTGAAAGTTGGATTATAGGGAATCATGATTGATCCAAAGTAATAATGAATTATATGATGATTTTATGTTTATTCCATTTCATAATCAAATTTAAGATCAAAACGTTAGGCATGTGTTTGAGGATGAATAAAAGTTATTTTGAGGACTTAAATCAAACTTGTAAAAGTGTTGATAGTTGATTTATGTGTAATATCTGAGGAGGATGATCTATATATTAAGAAGTTATGGAAATATTCCAATTTGAACGGACTAAAAATGATTTAAATTAAAGTAGTGGTGAAAGTTTTCGTAAAACATGTTAAACGGTGAAAAACTTAGTCTTAGGGGACTTTTGAGCCAAATTTCGGAATAATTAATGAATCTAAAAAATTATGAAATCATGGGGGTTTTATAGAGCATGTTAAAATCTTTCTATAGCCTCAAAAACGGACTAATTCCGACTTAAAAAGAAGAAGTTATGAAGATTTGAAGTATGTGCGTCAAAATTACAAAATCTGAAAAATTGGAGTTAAGTGCCAAGGGTCGAGCGCCTAGGCGCTAGGCTTGGCGCTTAGACTCTGTTCTTGGGCACCTAGGCATTTGCCTAAGGCCAAAGTTGGGCGCCTAGGCGCTGGTCAAGTGTTAAGCCAAAATTTATCCGGACGTCCTTTAGAAAATTGGGCATAAGTTTTTCATACGAACTCCGATTGAGGTGATTCAGGATGATTCAGAAAGATAACGAGTAGACCTAAAACTTTAATTCTTTATGTTTTGAGATTTGAGGTTGGTATAAAGGCCTAAAATGACTATTTTAGAGACTGTTGTGCATTTAGAGGCAATCGGAGGACGTCAGGCATGCACATATGCAATGTGTAATATTTTCGACGATAAAGGATGTTGTTCTAAGTTGTAAAACATGAACATTATTAAATATAATGATATTTAACATTAATCAATGATGAATTAGATAAGTATGATATACAGATGTTTGTTCAATTATTTTTTTTACAAAAGTAAGTTTGGCAGGACTTGCCGACATTCTACTTTTTCTAAAGTAGTCTGGACCACAACTCAATTATTTTTAAAACGTGTATAAGTTGGTTTAATTTTCTCTGTGGGACCATAAATTCCACTACCATTATTATATACCTCATTTGGTTATTTTGTCAAAGCGTCTGTGCTAATTGTTTCCTCAATTTTCAGTATAAATAGGTTGCCCGGTTGAGCAACTAAACACATACCATCACTAAATTAAAAATATAGAATTGTTTTACTAAAATATTGTGAGTATTTCTTTTGAGTGGAAAGTTACTCCAAGTGTAGATAAGGAATGCAAGCATAGTTTAAGTTGATCAATTTCACAGAAAGCAGAATCAAGTCACATGTTAAGGTAAGGGAGGTCATTATTATGGTAAGAGGGTATTATTTTTATAGTAGAAAGAATATAATTTTCTTTTATACTCCATATTATGGTAAGATATTATTATTCGTTTATTCAGTTTATCATTAAATGGTGAAAAGTCTTGAAATGATTAGAATATCCTTAATAGTTTGTGCTTCATCTATTATTATGTTATCAATTTGGACTATGGATAATTAAGTTAAAAATCACTAAGATTTATGTTATCTTATTTGTAAGACCCCAAATAATTAATAAATGAAATTTAATTTCCTTTAATTATTATTTTGAATAGTAAGGGTTGATTTGATTAATGTGAATAGTTATGGGTAAAATATGCAAATATTTCAAAATAAGCAAGTGGTTATAATATATTCATTGTTGTCGGGGAATATTCGTTTGGTCGTGGAATATTCGTATTGTCGGGAATCTCCGTACGACGGCGTAGTCATTTGTGGGCCCCATAACGAAAAACGGTTGGATGAAAGAAAACGACAAAGATTGAGTTTTATAAATAACGGCGTAAATTGTTACCGTTAACACTGTTGGGTTACCTGGTGGTTAAAATACAGTAATACGCGTTGTTGCACAGTAGCACATGGTATTGCACAGTATTTTGAATTATTGATCCTTACGTAAGAAGGCACTACTCAATAATTGCTACAGGAGTTTCTGTTCATTACTTTATTGATTCAATAATTGCTGCGTTGATATTTATATTATTATTGTTTCAATAATTGTCATTGCACAATATTTTCCATTATCAGATCAATAATTCATATTATTTGAATAATATTATCAGATAACATTATTGGCAATGTCTAGAAAGTTCTGTCAAGGAGAGGTTTGGTCATCTAATTGCGCGCCAGTAAGGAGAAATCTTTATTGGAAAGCCCCCTCTATCCTGGGAACGGCCTGGTTGTCAGTACTGTGATTCTGTAATATTATTTTTAATAATTAATTATTGATTATTATGTTAAAGAAAATATTTATTTTATGTGGATATAGATGGAGAAAATTTTTAATGTGACAATTGTTGAAAATTAATATTTTATCTTTTTCTGATAAAATAATTCATATATATTATTTTAATAATATATTAACGGTGATATTTTATAATGAATGTGGGATATATGAGTATATGAGAAGGTAGAGTATTTTTGTGGCATTAAATGTTTAACACATGTTTTGTGTGTCGGTGGACATAATTTTTGACCGAAAATTGATTATAGACTGTAAAATCGCTCGTTTGTGGATTTCGGATAATTTCTGTTTGGAATTTGGAAAAAATTTCTTCTGCAAAGTTGTAGAGAATGGAATTTCCCATGGAAAGTCGCGAGTTTCGAATTTTTCTGATAACCGAGCTATTTTCTACGAATTGTTGAAGTTTCGGAAGATAAAATAATTTTTATTAAATAAATGGGTGGGACCCACTCTTGTTTAACAACATGTGGGCTGCTGGAAATTTATTTTCAAGGGTGGCATGCTGGTCTTTGATGGCTAGCATGCGTAGAAATATAATTTTATATAATAATAATTTATTAATTTAGTCTCCTTTGGCGTTCTAACATTTTCCTATAAATAGAGGGCTAAGTTAGAATTGAAAATCACACCAGAAACAAAGTTTTCTCTCTTTCTCTCTCTATATTATCGAGCGTATTCTTGTGAGTATACTTTGAGTGTTGCTATACGGTGCGAGTTTCTGTCAGTACTATACCGAAATTCAGTCAGAAGTACGGCTATTTTGAGGTAAGGGATGTTATTTTCTTCTCAAATGATATTTTTTCTTCAATATCATTATGCCGGAATATTGGTGAACGTTTTTATCAAATTTGGAACTTTTTGTGTCGGAGTTACTATTCACGTATACGGCACTATTCACGTATACGGCACTATTCACGAATACGGCACTATTCACAGAAAAATTATTTTTTTTCTTTTCGTCCAAAATATCTATTATAGATACTAGCTTTGATTGTATCCATGTTTTGATCATTCTTGAATTTTACACCACTATGATTACTTTTGAGGTATTTTTGGACATGGATAAAACAAAGTACGAATCCTTAATCCTTAATCCTTGTCATTTTGTTTCACTGGATTCGCTTCTTTAAAAATATTTTTATCATCTTCAGTCTTAAAGGATGTTATTATTGAATATCTTTGGCCTGTAGTGCAAAGATGAATGATTTCTGATGAATATCTTTGGCCCGTAGTGCAAAGATGAACAGGTGTTTAGATGAACATGACCAACAGATGAATATCCTTGGCCTGTAGTGCAAGGATGAATATATGATTCAAGATGTGCATTGATTGATGTTACAGGGATAAAAATACTGTTGATGGACTGTTAAATTCATAGACATTAGTAGATTTCATCCTCTACGTAACTCTTCTATGAATTAATATTTTCCGCTGCGTATATTGATTTAAAACTTGTTGTCTATTGTATTCTATCAGATTTTTTCCCTGTTGAAGACTAACGATAATTTGTTGTATATTATCTTAGTCATAATATTCTTTACTGAGCTAGTTGAGCTCACCCTTTTCCTTTTTGTTCCATTTTTCTTCTCAGGAGACGAGAATATAGCGGGTACGAGTCGGGTTATGAATTGATGGTCCTCGAGAGAGTTGTTTAGTAGTCCTCACCATTTTTGTAAAATAATATATCAATAATTGTATTGAGGACATAGTTGGGTATGTATATTGTCTAGATGACAATGTTTGTATTCAAACTCACAGTTTATGGGTTGTAAAAGTTGTGGTTGTTTCTGTACCATGTATTTGGCGACTCAAAATGGGTTGGATGGAATGGACCTATTTTGGGGGCGTCACAGTTGGTATCAGAGCTTAGGGATATGATCTCTGGCGGAGATCGGGGAATAGAACTAGGAGGGGAGAGACGAGTAATTCCTTCGCTAGTGTGTCCTACCTAAGCTTATTTGTTAGTTGGTCAGTATATAGGGATATTATGTGATATGTGATTTGCTTAATTAACCCTTGTTTTATGGCAGTATTTAAGAATGGCAACCGAGAATGTTAACAATGGAGTTAATGAGACCGTGGAGATGCCTGTACTTACCAACGAGGAGAACGTGCAACAGGCTGGTAATGTTCCTCCTGTGAACAACACCACTAATCAGACGATGAACGACGCAATGTTTAGAAGCTTTTTGCAGTTCATGCAAAATCAGACGAGGGAAACTCGTGTTCAAAATACAGGAGGAAATGATAACAATTCACGGGTTGTCACAGCCAAGCAGTTCAAAGAGCTGGGACCACCAGAATTTAAGGGAAAGCCAGACCCGATCATGGCGGAGACATGGGTCAAACAAATTACAAAGATATTCGATGTCTTGGGATGCACGGAGGAACAGAAGGTTCCATTCGCCACCTTTATGTTCCGTGGCGAGGCAGACTACTGGTGGGAGTCTGTGAAGCGTACCCATCCAGCCGCACTCAGCATGTCTTGGGAGACGTTTCAGAAACTATTTAATGACAAATACTTTCCTGAAAGTGTTCGTCATATGAAGGAAGTGGAGTTCATCAGATTAGAACAAAATAACATGACGGTGTCTCAGTACGAGGCAAAGTTTGCAGAGTTATCCAGGTTTGCACCTCATTTGGTGGAGAATGAGGAACGTATGACGCGGATGTTTCTGAGAGGTTTGAAACCCGGCATACGACAATATCTCATCTCTCATAAATTTTCTCTCTATTCAGATGTTGTTAACAGGGCTCAATTGTTGGAGCGAGACAACGAGTACGGTCAACCGAGGTACCACAATCAGGATCATACCGGTGATAGCAGTCAACAAAATAACGATAACCAGTGGAGAAAGAAAAAGACGGACAAAAATGGTAACCACTTTGGTGGTAATCATGGCCATGAAAATAGAAGAAGCGAGTCAGGAGGAGATTTTAAAAAGAGGAGATTTAACAACGACCATGTGAAGACGACAGTGCCGGCAGCAACTGGTTCTAAGGGAGGAGAAAGACCACCGGTTATATGCTATAAGTGCGGGAAAGAGGGACATATCAGTCCAAACTGCCCACAACAGTTCAAGGTATGCTATAATTGTGGAAAGGAAGGACATATCGCTCGAGATTGTACGGTAGCGAAACCTAGTTCAGCGGGGACGGTGACTCAAAAGACTGTCCCAGAAAAGCCAAAGTCAATGGTTCCTGGAAGAGCGTTTGTTGTGACTGGTCAACATGCGAGGAACCCAAACGAGGTGATCACGGGTAAGCTATTTATAAATTCTTGTGAAGTTTATACCTTACTTGATACCGGTGCTACCCATTCATTTATCTCTCCTGCTTGTGCTCAACGTTTAAACTTGACTCCGGAGAAATTAGACTTTGACTTATCTGTGGAAACTCCGTTAGGAGAAACTTTCATCACATCCACTGTTTATAAATCTTGTTTCATTCAAGTTGGCACCATCACCTTACCTGTTGACCTGATCTCTTTAAAGATACTTGCTTTTGATGTGATTCTAGGGATTGATTGGTTAACTACTCATCATGCCAAAATTGATTGTGTTCGTAAGGTTGTTAGTTTTCATATTCCTAATCAACCTGTTGTTCGAATTCAGGCAACTAAACCATTAAAATCAATCACTGTCATATCTAATCATAAAGCTATTCGTTTATTGAAAAACGGATGTCAAGCTTTCTTAGCCCATGTTATGGATTTGAATAAAGACACGTCAAAATTGAATAATATTCCTGTTGTTATTGACTTTCCTGACGTATTTCCTGAAGAACTTCCCGGTCTACCCCCAGAACGTGAAGTTGAATTCTTTATTGATCTTGAACCTGGTACAAAGCCCATTTCTAAAACCCCATATCGAATGGCTCCTATTGAACTTCAGGAGTTAAAAGTCCAACTACAGGAGTTATTGGACATCGGTTTTATTCGTCCTAGTACATCTCCTTGGGGTGCTCCTGTTTTATTCGTAAAGAAGAAAGACGGGAGTATGCGACTTTGTATTGACTATCGGGAATTGAACCATGTCACCATCAAGAATAGGTATCCTCTACCTCGTATTGATGACTTGTTTGACCAGTTGCAAGGAGCACAATTCTTTTCAAAAATCGATCTTCGTTCTGGATATCATCAGCTGAAAATTAGAACTGAGGATATTCCAAAGACTGCCTTCAGAACTCGGTATGGGCATTATGAATTCTTAGTCATGTCTTTTGGATTGACTAATGCTCCTGCTGCTTTCATGGATATGATGAACCGAGTATTCAAGGATTATTTGGATCAATTCGTTGTTGTCTTTATTGATGACATCCTCATATACTCCAAAAGCCGTGAAGATCATGAGCACCATTTGAAGCTGGTACTCCAAAGGCTTCGTGAAAACAAGTTATATGCTAAGTTGAAGAAATGCGAGTTCTGGCTTGAGGAAGTAGCATTCCTTGGGCACGTGGTGTCAAAAAATGGAGTATCTGTTGACCCGACGAAGATTGAAGCAATACAAAGTTGGGAGCAACCGAAGTCGGTCACTGAAGTACGTAGCTTTTTGGGCTTAGCTGGTTATTATCGGAGATTCGTGGAAGGGTTTTCTCGAATTGCTACTCCATTAACTCAGCTGACTCGGAAGGATACAAAATTCGTATGGAGCGAGGAATGCGAGAAGAGTTTCCAAGAGCTTAAGAGGAGACTTATTTCGGCACCTGTTCTAACAATACCATCTGGTTCGGATGGATTTGTTATCTACAGCGATGCTTCGGGCAAAGGGTTAGGATGTGTTCTCATGCAACGTGGGAAAGTCATAGCCTATGCCTCGCGACAACTTAAAGAGTATGAGAGGAATTATCCTACTCATGATCTAGAGTTGGCAGCAGTCGTTTTCGCGCTAAAGATCTGGAGGCACTATCTATACGGGGAGAAAGTGGAGATATATTCAGATCATAAAAGCCTCAAATATTTCTTCACGCAGAAAGAACTCAACATGCGACAACGACGTTGGCTCGAGTTGTTGAAAGATTACGACCACACTATTCAATACCATCCTGGAAAAGCGAACGTGGTAGCTGACGCATTGAGTAGAAGATCATATGCAGGAATGAGTGCAATGATGTCAAGTATACGCATAGAGCCAACTTTAATAGAAAAAGTTAAGGTTGCTCAAGCCACCGATCCGGAGCTGATGCATATGAAGACGAAAGTACAAGAAGGTGCCATTCCAGAAGCGAGAATTGATGAAGAAGGAATACTTCGAGTCCACTCCAGACTTTGTGTTCCTAACGATCCTGATTTGAAGTACAAGATCATGATGGAGGCACACAATACACCGTTTGCAATTCATCCTGGAAGTACCAAAATGTATCGTGACCTTCGACATACATTTTGGTGGAACAATATGAAGAGAGAGATTGCAAAGTTTATTTCAACGTGTTTAACTTGTCAACGTGTAAAGGCGGAGCATCAAGTGCCAAAGGGTCCATTGCAACCACTTGAGATTCCGAAATGGAAGTGGGAACACATTACTATGGATTTCGTTACGGGTCTTCCTACGGTTTCTCAAGGCATCAATGCTATTTGGGTTATTGTTGATAGATTAACCAAGTCTGCTCATTTCTTGCCGATACGGGAGACTTATTCCCTTGAACGTCTTGCTCAAATGTACGTAAATGAGATTGTAAGATTGCATGGCATGCCAGTATCCATAGTTTCGGATCGTGACCCAAGATTTACTTCAAGATTTTGGGTTAGCTTGCAAAAAGCTATGGGTACGGAGTTACGATTCAGTTCGGCATACCATCCTCAAACGGACGGACAATCAGAGAGGACTATTCAAACTCTTGAAGATTTATTAAGACTCTGTGTCCTAGACTTCAAGGGCAGTTGGGATAAATATTTACCATTGGTGGAATTCTCCTACAACAACAGTTATCAGGCAAGCATTGGTGTGGCCCCATTTGAAGCATTGTATGGACGAAAGTGTCGCTCTCCAGTATGTTGGGACGAGGTGGGTGAAGCAACATTGTTGGGACCCGAGTTAGTACGTATGACTACAGAGAAGATCCAAACGATTCGACAACGTATACAAACGGCACAAGATCGACAAAAGAGTTATGCGGATCTTCATCGAAAGGACGTAGAATTTAGTGTTGGGGATCATGTATTGTTGCGTGTTGCCCCATGGAAGGGAGTTACAAGATTCGGAAAGAGAGGAAAGCTTAATCCACGATTTATTGGTCCGTTTCAAATTCTTGATCGAGTAGGTAATGTAGCCTATAGACTCGCGTTACCTCCAAGTATGTCTCGTGTTCATAATGTTTTTCATATATCTGTGCTTCGTAAATATGTGAAAGACCCGAACCACGTCATTGAATTAGAACCGGACGAGATAGCCGAAGATTTAACGTATGAGGAGGTACCTGTCAAGATCTTGGATAGGAAGGAGCATGTCCTACGCACGAAGGTAATACCACAAGTTAAAGTTTTGTGGAGGAATCATGCTATAGAGGAAATGACCTGGGAGTTGGAAACAGAAATGAAAGCGAGGTATCCTCACCTTTTCGAAACACCAGGTACGTATGTCAATTTCGAGGACGAAATTTCATAAGGAGGGGAGGTTGTAAGACCCCAAATAATTAATAAATGAAATTTAATTTCCTTTAATTATTATTTTGAATAGTAAGGGTTGATTTGATTAATGTGAATAGTTATGGGTAAAATACGCAAATATTTCAAAATAAGCAAGTGGTTATAATATATTCATTGTTGTCGGGGAATATTCGTTTGGTCGTGGAATATTCGTATTGTCGGGAATCTCCGTACGACGGCGTAGTCATTTGTGGGCCCCATAACGAAAAACGGTTGGATGAAAGAAAACGACAAAGATTGAGTTTTATAAATAACGGCGTAAATTGTTACCGTTAACACTGTTGGGTTACCTGGTGGTTAAAATACAGTAATACGCGTTGTTGCACAGTAGCACATGGTATTGCACAGTATTTTGAATTATTGATCCTTACGTAAGAAGGCACTACTCAATAATTGCTACAGGAGTTTCTGTTCATTACTTTATTGATTCAATAATTGCTGCGTTGATATTTATATTATTATTGTTTCAATAATTGTCATTGCACAGTATTTTCCATTATCAGATCAATAATTCATATTATTTGAATAATATTATCAGATAACATTATTGGCAATGTCTAGAAAGTTCTGTCAAGGAGAGGTTTGGTCATCTAATTGCGCGCCAGTAAGGAGAAATCTTTATTGGAAAGCCCCCTCTATCCTGGGAACGGCCTGGTTGTCAGTACTGTGATTCTGTAATATTATTTTTAATAATTAATTATTGATTATTATGTTAAAGAAAATATTTATTTTATGTGGATATAGATGGAGAAAATTTTTAATGTGACAATTGTTGAAAATTAATATTTTATCTTTTTCTGATAAAATAATTCATATATATTATTTTAATAATATATTAACGGTGATATTTTATAATGAATGTGGGATATATGAGTATATGAGAAGGTAGAGTATTTTTGTGGCATTAAATGTTTAACACATGTTTTGTGTGTCGGTGGACATAATTTTTGACCGAAAATTGATTATAGACTGTAAAATCGCTCGTTTGTGGATTTCGGATAATTTCTGTTTGGAATTTGGAAAAAATTTCTTCTGCAAAGTTGTAGAGAATGGAATTTCCCATGGAAAGTCGCGAGTTTCGAATTTTTCTGATAACCGAGCTATTTTCTACGAATTGTTGAAGTTTCGGAAGATAAAATAATTTTTATTAAATAAATGGGTGGGACCCACTCTTGTTTAACAACATGTGGGCTGCTGGAAATTTATTTTCAAGGGTGGCATGCTGGTCTTTGATGGCTAGCATGCGTAGAAATATAATTTTATATAATAATAATTTATTAATTTAGTCTCCTTTGGCGTTCTAACATTTTCCTATAAATAGAGGGCTAAGTTAGAATTGAAAATCACACCAGAAACAAAGTTTTCTCTCTTTCTCTCTCTATATTATCGAGCGTATTCTTGTGAGTATACTTTGAGTGTTGCTATACGGTGCGAGTTTCTGTCAGTACTATACCGAAATTCAGTCAGAAGTACGGCTATTTTGAGGTAAGGGATGTTATTTTCTTCTCAAATGATATTTTTTCTTCAATATCATTATGCCGGAATATTGGTGAACGTTTTTATCAAATTTGGAACTTTTTGTGTCGGAGTTACTATTCACGTATACGGCACTATTCACGTATACGGCACTATTCACGAATACGGCACTATTCACAGAAAAATTATTTTTTTTCTTTTCGTCCAAAATATCTATTATAGATACTAGCTTTGATTGTATCCATGTTTTGATCATTCTTGAATTTTACACCACTATGATTACTTTTGAGGTATTTTTGGACATGGATAAAACAAAGTACGAATCCTTAATCCTTAATCCTTGTCATTTTGTTTCACTGGATTCGCTTCTTTAAAAATATTTTTATCATCTTCAGTCTTAAAGGATGTTATTATTGAATATCTTTGGCCTGTAGTGCAAAGATGAATGATTTCTGATGAATATCTTTGGCCCGTAGTGCAAAGATGAACAGGTGTTTAGATGAACATGACCAACAGATGAATATCCTTGGCCTGTAGTGCAAGGATGAATATATGATTCAAGATGTGCATTGATTGATGTTACAGGGATAAAAATACTGTTGATGGACTGTTAAATTCATAGACATTAGTAGATTTCATCCTCTACGTAACTCTTCTATGAATTAATATTTTCCGCTGCGTATATTGATTTAAAACTTGTTGTCTATTGTATTCTATCAGATTTTTTCCCTGTTGAAGACTAACGATAATTTGTTGTATATTATCTTAGTCATAATATTCTTTACTGAGCTAGTTGAGCTCACCCTTTTCCTTTTTGTTCCATTTTTCTTCTCAGGAGACGAGAATATAGCGGGTACGAGTCGGGTTATGAATTGATGGTCCTCGAGAGAGTTGTTTAGTAGTCCTCACCATTTTTGTAAAATAATATATCAATAATTGTATTGAGGACATAGTTGGGTATGTATATTGTCTAGATGACAATGTTTGTATTCAAACTCACAGTTTATGGGTTGTAAAAGTTGTGGTTGTTTCTGTACCATGTATTTGGCGACTCAAAATGGGTTGGATGGAATGGACCTATTTTGGGGGCGTCACATTATTATTCTGATTATTTATGTTTATTCATTATATATATCATTGTTATCATTCTCATGCTTATATTGTGTTGAAAGTCATCTATGGCCAGTGGTGCATAGATGGACTTGGTATGATTATGACTGGAGATTATTCGGTATAATCATGATCGTAATGTTACAAATTATATGATAAAAATCCTCTTTGGTTTACGTACAAAGATGGAAAGTTGATCGGTATGATTATGACCTGGGATTATTCGGTATAATCATGACCGTTGGTGAAAACACGAATATTCTTGGCCCGTACTGCATAGATAATTCGTGGTCGTGATACTATTAAGCTGAGTCTCAGCGTTATCGATTTTATAGTTATATATCTTTGGCCTGTAGTGCAAAGATGGACTGTTGATTATTGATTTTACAGTTGTATGTCTTAGGCTTGTATTGCAAAGAAAACTGTTGATTTACCTGATTATAAATATGAATTGTGATTTAATTATAATCTGTGGTGGTTCAGGTGAAGACAGGTGATGAGAGTTCTCTTTGTCTTGGGTATAACAAAGAACTTTTGATGAGTATTACAGGAATGAAATATTAACGTTGGATTTTTAATCTAGAAGAGATAATAGACATTATGTTCTACTTGACTCTTCTAATGGATTGTTGATTCCGCTGCTATTATGATTGAAAACTTTTTATCTTCTATCATATGTTCTAAATATCTGAATTGTTTTGATAATTTAATTATCATAAGTCATGATATTTTTTACTGGGCTATTGATGCTCACCCTTTTACTTCACCACCCCTTTCAAGTAATAAAAGTGTAGCTATGACTAGCAGAGAGAACATGGGTATAAAGTGGTGTTGTGAATTAGTCACAATCCTAATTAAATTATGAAACGGTGTGGCATAATAATTGTACTGAGAACTTAAAATGTGTGACATATTTTGTACATCAGTTAATATTTAATTTTGGTGAACAATAATAGGGTGAGGCGAACTCGAATTTGGAAGCGTCAAAAATGCCCTCCATTAGAATGAGGAGGACATAAATCTTCTCGTGTTCCTTTGGGGACTTGAAATACTTGATGTTGTACTTTAGATGACATTGTAATAATTTGAGTATGAATATTGTCGTATTATATACGTTACAATATTTGTATTGAAATTCACAGTATATGTGTCGTCGTATTTTGCACGACAGTGGTATAAATGAAGTTTTTTTAGTGTTTGTATCTGGTGACCCAAGATGGGTGATGTATACCTATTTTGGGGGCGTCACATTATCTGTTTTTCCTTTTTATTTGAAAAGCCAAGTATGAAAATAACATAATATATTTGACGTCTGTCAGACAAATTGGATGGAATGGGCCAATTAATAACTTTTTTAAAAAGTACAGTAGGACAATTATATTTTTTTAAAGTACAGTGACTCAATGTATGTTTAAAACTCAACGAACAAATAGGACAAATATACATTTTGCCATTTAAATACCATTATATGTAGGGGTGTTCAAATTATTCAGTTTTTTCAGTTTTTTGGTTTTTTGAATCGAACAGATCGGTTTGGTATAAAAAAGAATCGGTCCGGTTCAGTATAAAAAACCCGGTATATACCGATTTTTCGATACCGATTTCAGTTCGACGTTTTTATAGTTCGGTTTTATCGAACCGGACCGATATATACCAATTTTTTAACTTATAATAATAATTATTATTAATTTAATAATAATAATAATAATAATAATAATAAAATAATAATAATAATAATAATAATAAAAATAATAGTAATAATAATAAATAATAATAAAATAATAAAATAATATTTATATTAATTTTTGATAAAAACCGGTACCGGTATCGGTATCAAAATTTAGCCGATTTCTGTATCGATTCGGTTCGATACCGATCCAATTCGACCCAATTTTTATCGATTGAACACCCCTAATTATATGTATTGTTGCATGCTCTCTCTCCCTCTCTCCGTTTCTTTTGCATGTGGTTTAAACATTTTGTTTTGAACGCTATGCCACTTGACTTATAGAATTTTTTTATTTTAATAATTAAATAATAATAATAATACATTTTTTTCCTTCTAAAAAATTGGGCTTGAAGAGTCAAAAATAGATTCTTTCTGTGATTATATATGTATATATAAAAATAATAGTTTTAATAAATTCCTATAAATTTAAATTTTAAAATTTATAAATAGACTTAAAAATCAAATAATTGAATTTTCCTATCATAAATACCAAAAATATTCTTCATTTGTAATAGAGTACTCAAAATATATTTTGTTCCACTTGCAATATAAAATCATTAAATACCAGTAGGCAGTAGGCAGTAGGTCCGTTTATTAAGTAAAAAACATTAATTAATTAAGAATAGATGACTATGCTGCTCAAATTCTCTAACCTCAAATTCTATCTTTTTATTTAATTTTAGAATTAATTAATATTAAATAAGATATTAGATATCAAAATTTAAGTAGAGAGACACAAGAGGACAGAAAATTTGAGTACAAAAAATATGATCTGCTTTGACCTATTTATAAAAAATAATGATATTATCATATAAAAAAATTACATAATATAATTATACATATATATATATATATACTGCGGATCCCACATATGAGACTGATGCTCTCCATTGTTATTCATAAAACATAGTAGTACTAAATACTCTCCATTGCCATTCCCTCTCACACACACTAAAGCACTCCCCCTCTCTCTCTCTCCCCCAGCCAGCAAACACAGCTGCCGTTGCCGCCACTTCTTCATCCAATGGTTTCCTCCCGCAAAGAATAATTGTCTCCCTCCTCCAAAATGGCCTCCCACCTAAACCACCAAAACGGCTCCAAAAAACCTAGACTTTCCCTCATCACTCCGCCTGAGATCCGCTCGGAGTTCTCCCATCACGACCCCACCGTCGCCAGAATCAATAACGGCAGCTTTGGCTCTTGCCCGTCTTCTATAATCGCCGCCCAACAGCACCACCAGCTCCAGTTCCTGAAACAGCCCGACCACTACTACTTTAACACTCTCCAAAGCTCAATTCTCCAATCCCGCCAATTCATCAAAACCCTAATCAACGCCGACCATGTTGATGAAATCTCCCTTGTCGATAACGCCACCACCGCCTCTGCCATAGTACTCCAGCACATCTCCTGGGCATTCCTGGAATCAAAATTCAACCCTGGTGACGCCGCCGTCATGCTCCACTACGCTTATGGCGCCGTTAAGAAATCCATCCACGCCTACGTCACTCGCTCTGGCGGCCATGTCATTGAAGTAAAACTCCCTTTCCCTTTGGCCTCTAATCAAGAAATCATATTCGAATTCAAAAAAGCTCTAGATAAGGGAAAATCAATTAATAACAAAAAAGTTAGATTAGCTGTAATTGATCACATTACTTCAATGCCCAGTGTAGTAATTCCTGTTAAAGAATTGGTTAAAATGTGTAGAGATGAGGGAGTTGATTGCATTTTTGTTGATGCCGCTCATGCTATCGGGAATGTTGAGGTTGATGTGAAGGAAATTGGGGCAGATTTTTACACTAGCAATTTGCATAAGTGGTTCTTTTGTCCACCTTCGGTTGCATTTTTGTACTGTAAAAAATCGTATAAAATGTCGGACTTGCATCATCCAGTGGTGTCGCATGAGTATGGTAATGGGTTAGCTATAGAGAGTGCATGGATTGGGACCCGGGATTATAGTGCGCAGATTGTGGTGCCGGAGGTGATGGATTTTGTGAATAGGTTTGAAGGTGGGATTGATGGGATAAGAAAGATGAATCATGATAAAGTTGTGGAAATGGGGGAAATGTTTGTGAATTCGTGGGGGACAAATATTGGGTCGCCCCCAGAAATGTGTTCGAGTATGGTTATGGTGGGAATGCCGGCTGGTTTGGGGATTACAAGTGATTCAGATTGTTTGAAGTTGAGGACACATTTGAGAGAAAGCTATAATGTTGAAGTGCCTATTTATTATAGGGCTCCAGAAGATGGGGAGGTTAATCCAATAACAGGATATGCTAGGATTTCTCATCAGGTTTATAATACAGTAGATGATTATTTGAGGTTTAGGGATGCAGTTACCAAACTTGTTGCAGATGGGTTTACTTGTGCACTTCTCGAGAACTGAGAAGGTATGTTTTTTACTGCTTTGGAATTGTTTACTAGCTTTTTGATTCTGTGCAACACATTTTACCTGTTTGTGAATTTTGTTATTTCTCATCCTATTATCAGATTAGATGTTTGAAATATAGTTTTGTCTATTTATTGTAAAAGTTGAGTCTAAAATTAATAACTTCGTACTTTTCCTTTCCTCCTTTTTTTGCTTAATATTTTGATGTTAACTTGGTAATCAATTAAAATAAGGATGTTAACTTATCTAGTGATTGAGTGTTTGACAATTTTACAGAGATCTATTACTTTCCCAACTCAATTAGTTCTTATCAGGAAATGTTTCAAGATTCAACTCTTTGTCAGACACAATTCTTTTTTTTTTCCTGAACCTTTTGGAGTTTTCTTATCTGCCTATTTCACATGAGCCTTGGATCTCAAAAGTACAAGGTTTAGTTTCTTTCTCAAGTTTGGGGGTAGTCTTTCCATGAAATTATTAATTTAACAGCTTCAGTTTCGTTTACATTTAGTGGATAGTATACTTCGATAACCTCCTCACCTAATGCTGGAGGAAGGCCAGCAGGAGAAGAAGCTCTTTAGATCATATATTGAGACACAACTTTCCAAAATTAGAAATAGTTTTCCAGGATCAGATACAGCTTTCCATGATTAAAGAAATATCATTACAGAAACTTCTGAAGTGTGTCCAGTGTGATAATAAGAAAAGGTGACTGGTCATGCTTAAAATTTGGGCAATGTAAGTGACAACAGTAATAGAAGAAGAGGGCCGAATAGGTAAGGGACTTCACTGACCATCTGAGCTATCTTTGTCCTCTTATTTGACTACTGATAAAAATAATCGTGTTTAAATCCATTTATTGGAAAATTTTGGATATTTGTATAATGTCAAATTGCAATATTTTAGGCAAGATGTTAAGTATGGAGGATATAATGTCTGATTAACTACGGACATTATAACATCTGATTAAGTGATGCTCCATCAAGTAATCACAATTAGCAAAAACTCCTTTACAAATCCATTCAGGTTTTTGCTCATCAATCATACCGTTTGTCATAGCCATATTTCAGAGTGTGGGAGGGGTTCCTTATCTGGCCTTCCTGCAAAAAAGCTATGAGCCTAGGAGAGTGGACACACTCTTATGCCAGGGAATTGAATCAGACATATATCTACTATTGAATACATATGTGTGTAGGGCATGTAAATCTCATGTCTTAATTTATCTTATTTCTTAGCTTGAGACGTGTTGGAGTACGCGCTGTGTGGGTCAAATGAAAACTTTTAAAATTAAGCTAGTTGGCAATTTGTAGTTTATTAAAAAATTTATTTTGTGGGGAAATTGAAGAGCAGCAAGGTTTTTTACTCTTGCCAAGTCAATTTTGGTCATATCCAAGCAAATTTTGTTCGGCTCCTTTCCATATGGAGAGGGTCTTTCTCATTTGGTTATCTACTGAACTGAACGAGTCCAAGAGTCCTTTTTATTAAGGGAAACTTATTGTTTTTTCTTTTTATATATTCTTCTGCAAATTATAGTATTAGTAATTAACCACCAAAAACAAAAAAAAGCCCCATGATGTTCAGATTCTTTTCAAGACAACTGCAATACAAAAATTTTGTATATAATGGTAGCAACTTTTTAATTTTCCCTCATTCTAGAAATTTGAGTCCTATCCCGACTTTAAACATATTATTTTTGTGTAGGAAGCTGTTAGGAAAATGTATCCCAATGTGTCTGTACCCTACTTTTTGAGAAATCATATGTTTGTGGGTACAGGTTCCACTTGAGATCATGCTTTCTGGGATAAAAGGTAAGTGTACAGTCAGATTAACTATAGAGATTGTAATGGATTTATCTGGTATTTCTTGCTTTAGCAGTCAAACATGCTATCTTAATTTATTTATTTTTATTTACTTATCCAAAACAAGAAGAAGAAGAAGAAGAAGAAATTCCTTGATTACTACTTTTCAAAAAATAAATTAAAAATCCTTGATCTCAATCATATTAGTCAGCATATTATGGATGTGCAGGCGAGTGAACAACGGTAGCTTCAGTTGCAACTTGTTACCTTCAGTGTGTATAGTGTGGAACTTGAGAATAATAGTAATATGATATTGTAATGACAGTTGGAAATATCCTTGTGAGTTATTTGCTCTAATTTTTTGATTTCCTGCTTTCTCTTCATTTAACTCAACAGGCTTTTAGTACTCGTGATGAAATAATAGTCATGCTTCAGCAGCTTTCCTAACATCAGGACGGCAGAGCTTCTGAAGAAGTGTATGAAATCAAGACATTTCTTGGATCTCAAGAAGACATGATCTTATCTCTCTAATATGATTTTCCCAACAAAATCCTACCTTATGAACCATCATGTCATTTATTTAACAGTTGGACTGCATGGCCATTTGGCCATCATGGAGAGTGCAATTTTATATGCTCTTCTCACTTGAGGTGGTGTTGATCGACTTGGTAGAAGCCTCTTCTTATTTGTAGTGTTTGTTGCAAGTAGTTTGATGATGGTTATGTTTTGGCAATGTCATGTGTATGTTACAACACCTCATCATGATGTAACATCTAGTTTCCAGTTTTTTTTATTCTCCCTCAAGCTCATGAAAGTTGTGGCCCTTTCATAGTTGATTTAGAATTTGTTGTACCTCCATCCTAGTTGCTCACACCTCCAACTTTTACTTTTAGTTTTACAAAATTTGATTTTCAATTTACCTTGCACAGCTTCAAATCATTATTACTTCTATTCTCATTTACCCATTTGTTACCTACCTACCTACCCCCCCCCCCCCTTTGAACAAGTATGTTTAATACAAGGAAAATGTGACCACTGTCGTAGCTTCAACTTTCATGAAGGTATGACAAAGGAAAAGGGACAATGGAACCCCCCCTCCCCCCACCCCAACCCCAACCCCAACCCCAACCCCAACCCCAAAATCACTGCGGTTTGCATTTGAGTAGAAAATACTATTTTCTATGGACTCCACTAACCTTTTGTAGATGACTGTCTTTTAAGTTTTTAAATTATACTTCATCCGTCCCTAAATATTTGACATTTTAGAGTTTTTTATTTATTCTTAATTATTTGACGTTTGTTCAAATCTAGAAGAATTAATGATAATTTTTTCAAAATTATCTTTCATTACTTTGTCTATTTTTTGGTACTTTAAACTCTTTTTCTCTCTTTATTTCAACAAAACTCTCTTTATCTCAACAAAAGATTTAAGGGTATTATAGACAATTGAGTATTAAATTTAATATTTTTTAATTATTATCTTAATTCTTGTATTCACTTTTAAAATATCAAATAATTAAAGACGGATGGAGTAACTTGCAATGAAATATGACCTAGATATAAGCTCACATAGCCACTATGTGCGACTTTGATTTAAACCCCACGGTCAAAAAAAACATCTAATCTCGATTTTTGCCTTTCAAAAGTTAAAGACAATAGGGCGAAGAAGGTAATATACTTCAATCAAATTTAACGATTTTATATAAATATAAGTATAATAACTAACTTATAACTTTTTTTTAGTCATGCACTAATTTATTACTTTTTTTTCAATTTAGTTCTCAACTTATAAGTCAGATTTTAGTTATCAATTCTTTCCTCCTTTTTCTCCCCATCTGTTCACATCTTAGGTTTTATTCAAATATTTTATTTTATTTTTAATTTTAACTACACACATAATGTGTCACATACCACTGCTCGGTCTCTTTAGGCAGACCAATGTTTTTTTTTCAAAATTTAGTCCTCAAATCTAAAAGTTTTCATATTTTGTCCTTAAACTTAAATAATATTTATATTTATTATTTAAATTAAAATTTAAAATGAATTAGACATAAATATGAATTATACATGCAACTCCCGACCATGGTTTTAAAAACCGGACTGGACCGACGAAATCGATAAAAATTGAAATCAATCCACACTCTGGTCCAATTTAAACCATTTAATCGGTTTTGGTCAAAAATTAGTTGACCCGATTGACCACCGATCGAACTGGTGGTTCAACCGATAAAACTGGTTAGTGGACTCGGTTGACCCGATTTTTAATTTAATTTTTTTTATCAAAAAAAATTGAATATTAAAATTAATCACTTTTAATAATATTATTACTCAAATATTTTAGTTCATAAAAATAAATTTTTTAAAATTTTATTAATTACTAATAATATATATTTATATATTACTGACGTCACTATATCAATTTTCAATAATGATTACTACTATCCATCCAGTTGATATTTTCTCAGATTCAATAACCGATTGGACGACTACTAATCTATCTAATAAAATATAAATGATTTTGAATTTTCCGCTCATTCAATAAATCATCTGGGCCGTCTAAAGTTTGGGATAAATCTCACCATCCATCTATCTAATAAAATACAATCTATCTAATTCTATCTATCTATATCTATATTCTATATATCTAATTATCTATCTAATAAAATACAAATGATTTTGAATTTCTCGTTCACTCAATAAATCATCTGGGCCGTCCAAAGTTTGAGATAAATTCCACCGTTCATACATCTATCTAATAAAATACATCTATCTATCTAATAATCTAATAATAATTTAATAAAATACAAATGATTTTAAATTTTCCGCTCACTCAATAAATTATTTTAGTCGTTCAAAGTTTGAGATAAATCATATTGTTCATACAGTGCCGGAGGCACGTGACCCAGCTAGTGTACTATAAAAGGAAAGGGGGAGGAAATATTATTGATAATTGATAAATCCGTTAATAGCTGCTAAAAAGGTAAATAAATGTCATACTACCCCCAAAATAAAAATACTAAAATAATGATTGGGCGGTGGAAGGCATCCCGGAATAGTTACATAAATATTCATTTTCCCAGAACTGGTAACATCAGTCCCTTCGCTGTTGTTCCGACCAGTGATTCCCAAAATCGACAATACCCACAATCGGTTTCTAATTAAAGGTATGAACTTTCAATTTATTTCTCTCTCTCCTATATATTTAGGGGAATAATTTGTACTGTTTTAGGGCTATTTGATGATTTTTATTTTTATTTTTTCTCTTTCTGGGTTTTGTTGATTTGTTCATTACAGTGATCTTATGATCCTTTACTCTCTATATGATTGTGTGTTAGTGTCGATAAATGAAATATAATGTTTTTTGTATTGTATTGGGCACTGATTGAATTGCTTTTGAAGACTATGAAACTTCAAAAGGAGTTTTTGATTTTGTTTTCTCCCATTTTGTATGTATAGACTATACTTTGGTTTTAAAGTTTAAATAGTGACACTTCAATGGTGTTCATGTGCTAGTTTACTGAAACGGGTTCTTCACGAAAAAGAGTGTGTGTGTGTGTGTGTGGCATTGAATGAGTTATGCCTTATTTGGGAAAAAATGCTTTATTTGAAGAAGTTATTTTTCATGTACATATATGATAAATTTGGAGATAAAAAATACTAAAAATGTATTTTACCAAAGAGTTTTAAGAGGATGGGTCCATTGGACGACCATTAGCTCCATCCTTCCATCTTTCTATCCTTCTATGTCAATACCTCTTTTGACAGAAGTAGGTATAATTTTTCCCCCTTTCAAAATGTTATAATTAATCTAGGACGCATTATTTAAAATATCTAAGAAGGAAATAGTGAAGACTAATGGGGATCATTCCTTAATCCTTACTATTACAAATTCAGGGGCAGATGCAACTCAAGGGGCAGATGCAACTTATGAGGAAGATGAGCAATTGCCTGCCCACCTTGATTTTTGGAGGAATTATTTACTAATATTAAAAATATTAATTATTTTAGAAAATAAGAATAAGTGTAAATATATAACTTTGCGCACCATAATTTTGAGAAATATGTATTTAGTATTTTTCGCCCTCTTTTGGAATAAAGATTTTTGTGTTTGAATTTTAGAATTACCACCTGACCAAAAAGTAAAGGGTTCTACTCTGTTTAAAATAAAACAGTTATCTTTTGACATTTTAGTAGATAAAAGAAGTTATCTTTGACAGTTAAATTATTAAAATATGATTTAGGTCATGTCTGGGAAGAAAATTATAGCAATCTGTCAGTTGGGTGGTGAGTTTGAGACAGACAAGGATGGTACACTGTCCTACAAAGGTGGGGATGCTCATGCTATGGAAATTGATGATGAAATGACATTTAATGTTTTCAAGATGGAGGTAGCAGAGATGTTTAACTGCAGTATTAGTACCATGTCTATCAAATATTTCCTCCTGGGAAATAGAAAGACACTTATTTCAATCTCCAGTGACAAAGATCTCAAACGCATGATCAAATTCCATGGTGACTACAGCACCACTGACATATATGTTATGACAGAAGAAGTTGTCGGCCCAGATGTCTCTAACATGCCTGCCAGTAGGTAGTGTTCTTGCTTTCTTGTGCTATAGTTGATTGTTATCTTTTGGGGGTGAGACATTTGGAACATGTATGATCTTGCAGGTCAAGCAGGACGAGTTTGTCAGAAGCTGGGGTCCTAGTTGATGCTCCTCCAAGTGTTGGGGATGATGTTGTCGATGACACAAGCGAGCCTGATCTCCTGCTTGATGCCAATTTTGATGTTGTAGATGATTCCACCAATGGTGATGCCCTTATCGACATACCCACTGATCTGCCTCTCCATTTCCCTCTAACAGCTTACAGTGATGAAAAGCATGTGAAAGCTGCACAGCAATGGCAGCACAACATAACTGGTGTGGGCCAAAGGTTTAATAGTGTACATGAATTTCGTGAGGCCTTGCGCAAATATGCTATTGCACATCAGTTTGCTTTTAGGTATAAGAAGAATGATAGTCACCGAGTGACTGTTAAGTGCAAAGCTGAAGGTTGTCCATGGAGGATCCATGCATCAAGGTTGTCAACCACCCAATTAATATGTATTAAGAAAATGGATTCAACACATACATGTGAAGGGACTGTTGTAACTACAGGGAATCAGGCAACAAGAAGTTGGGTGGCTGGTATCATTAAGGAGAAGTTGAAGGTTTTTCCAAATTATAAACCCAAGGATATTGTTCATGACATAAAAAAGGATTATGGTATTCAACTCAACTACTTTCAGGCTTGGCGTGGGAAAGAAATTGCTAAGGAGCAGCTTCAGGGTTCCTATAAAGAGGCATATGGTCAGCTACCAGTTTACTGTGAGATGATCATGGAGACAAACCCTGGTAGCCTCGCTACTTTTACCACTAAGGATGACTCTAGCTTTCATCGCCTCTTTGTATCATTTCATGCCTCAGTATATGGTTTTCAACAAGGCTGCCGGCCTCTTCTTTTCCTTGATAGCGTACCCTTAAATTCAAAGTACCAAGGAATGTTGTTGGCTGCAACTGCTGCTGATGGGAATGATGGTCCTTTCCCTGTTGCTTTTGCTGTAGTAGACACAGAAACCGATGATAACTGGCATTGGTTTCTAGTACAACTCAAATCTGCATTATCAACATGTTGTGGTATTACGCTCGTGGCAGATAGAGAGAAGGGGCTGAAGGAGTCAATTATGGACATATTTCAGAATGAGGATGTGTACCATGGATACTGTCTGCATTACCTTTCAGAGCAATTTATAAGAGATTTGAAAGGCCAGTTCTCTCATGAGGTTAAGCGTCTCATGGTTGAAGATTTGTTTGCTGCAGCTTATGCACCTAAGCCTGAGGGATTCCAAAGATGTGTTGAACGCATCAAAATTATTTCACCTGAAGCTTACAACTGGGTTATGCAAAGTGAACCTACGCATTGGGCAAATGCATTCTTCCTTGGAGCAAGGTATAACCATCTGACATCAAACTTTGGGGAGCTGTTCTACAGTTGGGCATCAGATGCACATGAATTACCAATAACTCAGATGGTTGATGCTATACGGGGTAAGATCATGGACGTAATTTATACCCGAAGGGCAGAATCCAATCAATGGCTAACGAGGCTAACTCCGTCTATGGGGGAACAACTAGAAAAGGAGAGTGTTAAAGTTGGTTCACTTCAACTATTAATTTCAGCTGGTAACAGCTTTGAGGTTCGTGGCGACACCACTGAAGTTGTTGACCTTGATAACTGTGCTTGTAGTTGTAAAGGATGGCAGCTTACTGGGTTGCCTTGTTGCCATGCAATTGCCATTATGGGTTGCCTTAATCGTGATCCATATGATTATTGCACTAGATACTTCACCACTGAAAACTACAGGTTAACGTATTCTGAGTCTGTACATCCTATCACGAATGTTGATAGGCCCGTGAATGATTTCTCTCAGGGTGCAGTATCAGTAACTGTAACCCCTCCTCCAACTCGTCGCCCTCCTGGCCGGCCCACTACCAAGAAACTTGGCTCCAAAGAGTTAGCTAAACGTCAACTCCAATGCAGCAGATGCAAGGGTACTGGGCACAACAAGTTAACTTGCAAAGATTCATTGGAGTGTTAAACTGAGTAAGTGTATAATTTGAGATGTTTTTCAGCTCTCAACTTTCTACTATAACGATTTCCGCTCCATGGATAAATTGCATCACTTGCTCATCAGACACGTACTTCTATTTGGTGTTCGTGAAAAACATGATATCATGCTCCATGTGAAAATACATGCTTTGCTAGTTTTGATCTTGTGTAAGTTTACTTGCCAATTTATTGGTCCCTGTGTTGAGGTTGCTTGTTCACTCTTCTTTACACACTGGTAGAATTGTTTATATAGATCTATGAAATATTGATATGCTAATTAAATTTTACTCCCTCCGTTACAATATATATATATATATATATATATATATATATGATCAATTTCAGTCAGTAGGGTATATAGTAGTTAGGAGATGCTGTATTGATGTTAAAAAATCTAAGTTATGAATGCGTCGTGCAGTCGTGCTGCAAAAGAATAATTTTTTTTAAAATAGTTCTTCATACCTGTTTTATAAAGATTCTGATTCATTTTCCTGTCTAATGATACACTATGACACAAATTGCAATAGGAGTTATCTGTCAAGAAGAAGGAGCTCTTGCTTTCATATCTAGAAACTCAAGTTTGCAACAAAGCCGAAGCAACTTTTAATTCTATTTATGACCTCCTGAATTCTATATTCAGTTACAAGATATGTGAAATTTGTTTTTAAGAATTCGTTGAGTAAGGAGTTGGCTTATGTACACATCTTGATAAGCATGAGTTGTAGCTAAATATCCTTTTTCTCAAGTGAACATGGTTTAAATTCATAATAGTTCTTTTTGGGTGTTCTTCTTTGGTCCTTCTTTCTACTACAAATGAATCCTTATTAGTTGTGCTTTATTAAAAAAAAAGAGGAATTTTAGAATTGGAAATGGCTAGTTAAGATCCAATGGCTGGAATACTGAAACTCAAGTAGCGAACAAAAAATGCTTCCTGCGTTAGTTTGGCACGTTTAGTTCTCTGTTATTTCTCTGCACAGCTAGAATTTAATTATTGTTCTGTCAGGGCCCGGGAGAAAAAGAGAAGAATAGATACCATTTCAATGGAAATTACAATTGGAGAAAATAGGACTCATTTTTTTCTTGATAAAGGGAGTTTCATTCAGGAAGTGGGTTCAAAATATTAATAAAACCCGCGAGATTATGTCCCAACTAAGTCCTGTGATCTAGCCAGAAAATTTACCAAGCACACTTGTCTAACTTTAGTTTTTCTACCCTTAAATGACAATGTAGATGTGCTATTAGTATGTTTATATTTAAAACGTCTACTTTTTTGTGCAACAGCCGACAATACCTAGATGAGGCTTACTGGTTTTATACGTGCTTTAGCTTTGTTTTAGATCAGTTACATAAAATATTTTGATGCTATTGAAGTAATTATTTGAGTTTCGTCGTCTGCTTTCAGGATTGCTTTAATTGGGCTCTACCAAAACATGCACTTCAGTGAGAATCTTCTGGTTGGAGTTTGTGTACTACTATTAAAGTTTGTCTAGCCTTTTGCCTCTTCGAGAGTGTTTCTAATTTGTTCTTTTTGCTTCAAATTATTACCAGTCTGAATAATATTTAGAAATAATCTTAGGAAAGTAGGCGTAGATGAGGTAAATAACAAGGATGAGCTCATTACTTTGCTTGTAAATAACAAGGATGAGCTCGTTGCTTTGCTTGTATGATGGAAAGATCTTTTGATGATTATGGATCTGCTGGTGTTCCTCCGATTTCTCCCTTTATAGTTTTCTTGTTCCTCTCTCTCTATCTCTCGCACACTAGCATGCATGAGAATCCCCGGCTTTCCTTGTGTTACTAGTTGTAGGGGTACTACAGATATACTAATTACCCAATGCGATGAAGATGCTGAGTGAAAGCTTGTAGGACTGTGTTATGTACAACTAACCATTTAAATGTTCAAAAACATCTCATCTGCTACAAGCATAATAGAATTGGCATCATGGTGGATTTAGAAAGGGAAAAAAAATCAGAACAACAAAAGAATTTTATGGAATTGATAGAATTGGAGCTCACCATGCACCCTTTCATATGTTATGTATACAGCTATGTTCACTAATCTTTTTCCTCCCTTAGGTAATTGATTGGATTTTTATTCATAAACTTTCGTAGGTGGTTGTACCTAAGTATTAAAAAGTCAAGGACGCATATATTGGAGTTGATAGTAAAGGCACTAGGGAAAAGTTTTCCTTGTACCCCACTGTTTATTTAAGACTCACCTAATTATAGTACTTGTTATAGTACTATCGTATATAAGATGGGTAGTACAGTTCGTTGAGGCAAATTAAACTTTAAACTATTGTTTCTGGTACTGGCATGTGTACTACCATTGTGATTTTTCTGCTATATATGTACTGTTTTGCAGGACAATAACATTAGAGTAATATACAACTAAATTATACCTCACAAGGGTCACAAACCTCATTGTGGTGGTGTTACCTGGTGGTGGACCGCGGCAGCTGGTGGCGGCACTACAATTGTTTGCAGAAGATGTTGGCACGATATCTTTGCCTCGCATCTGTAAAGGTAGCCAATGAGAGAGAAAAGACGGGGACGAGACGGAGCATGAGATGGACCATTCAACACTTGTATTCTGGTGTTGCTGCCCATTCTATGCACTGCCTCTTCCCTGGCTTCTCTCTCTCTCTTTAATCATGCAGTAGAGTTTTGATTCTCAAAGGTTTTAGGGCATTTGTAAATTAAGTTAATCTCACACTTGTCTACACAAGCTCCAGTTCATTAAAAGAATTGTGTTTGATGTGTGTTCTAAGTACTCTATTCCATATTATTTGATCTTTGTTCACTTTTCAAGTCAATTTAATAGACTTTTAAACTCAAAATTGATATAGATTTTTTTAATTTTAATAAATACAACAATGAATGTTGTAAACTATCTAAAAAGTATTACTCATTAGTTCTTGACACTGTTTCAACTGACTGTTATTTAGCCGTCCAAAATTAGAGTGAATAGTTGAGATGAGGATCCAGCCGCTATTATCTTTAGCGGTCAACTAAATTCTTTTATGTTGGCCGCTACTCCTTCTAGCGACCAGTCAAAACGACCGTGTTTTGACTGGCAGCTGGAGGGAGTAACGGCCAACATAAAAGAATTTGACTTAATTATCGATTGTCCTTATACATACTAATTATTAATCTGTAAAATAAAATAATAAAAAATTATAAGAATAATCAGTAATTATTCTTATACTTATCTTTACTTATTAATAAAATAAGTATGTATAAGGATAATTACTGATTATCGTCTTTTGATTTTTAATTATAAATGAAAAATAGTGATTGAGTTTATATTATATTCACTATAATAAGGATAATTATTTAAGTAAGAATATAATATAAATTCAATCACTATTTTTCATTTATAATTAAAAGTCTTATAATCAATAATTATCTTTATAAATACTTATTTTATTAATAAGTATAAGGATAATTATTGAGTATTCTTATAATTTTTTATTATTTTATTTTATTGATTAATAAGTAGTATGTATAAGGATAATCAATAATTAAGCCAAAATTTTTTATATTGGCCGCTACTCTCTTTAGCGGTCAGTCAAAACACACGGTCGTTTTGATTGGTCGCTAGAGAGAGTAGCGGGCAACATAAAAGAATTTGGTTGGCCTCTAGATAGAGGGAGTACCGGCTGGGCCCTCATCTCAGCTATTCAGTCTAATTTTGAACGGCTAGATAACAATTAGTTGAAACAGTACTTAGAACTAACATTTTTCATAAATCATTTTCTTATGTATATATATATATGGGTCTCCATCCACAGCAACCGGTTGTTGGGGAGCAACCCCTTTTTTTTCAGCCGCTACAGCTTGTATCGGTCATTTAGAATTTTTTTTTATAAGCCGCTACAAGCTGTAGTGGCTGGGAAAAAATGGGTTGCTCCCAATAACCGGTTGCTGTGAATGAAATCCCTATATATATATATATATATATATATATAATCATTATTACCTGCTACAAACATCATTTATTGTTATAGTATAGTATCACTACCATGAAATCCAAGCATCACCCAACAAAAAATATACTACCTAGCTTCGTCCCAACTTATAAGTACATTATTTACTTTTGAAAGTCGTGAACCTCAGAACAGAAATTATGAAATAATAAATATTATAATTATTAGTATTTTTTAAATATTTTATAAACATTCATCATCGTATAGATTAAAATTAAAAAAATTATTGTCAATTTTAATTTTGAAAATTTCTTAACTTGATTTTATCAATAATGATCTAATATTTTAAAATAGAGAGTATCTAAATTGGATTCCAATCTAAATGTAGGCGCGTAAAAGGATATATACGAATTCGAATACAGTAGTATCCGTTTATTTGTGGATACCTTTTTAAACTGAATATGGATAATATTCGTTTTTTCGGATACGAATAATATTCGCTTTTTTTGAATAAGGATGCGGGCGAATACAAATTTTTCGGTTATCATTTACAACCCTAACTATAACTAAGAATAAAAATATAATTAGTTTTAAAATATAGTTTATTAATGAATGAATGTTAATTTATTTATTTTTAATAAATATTTAATTACAATAATCAATGTTCTAAATTACAATTCAAATAAGTTTTCATCATTTTTTAAATCTTAAATTTCAAAATGAATGCTCTATTTTTTAATGTTTAGATGTCCATTTTATGTGCGTGGTGGAGTAATACTGTAGTGTGTATGAATATTTATAATTATAATTAGATTCAAAAGTTTCCATTGAATATTTAATTATTTTTTCTTAAATACTTGATTAAAACTTTAATAATATATTTGTGGGAACTTTTATTTATAATTTGTCTTCAATACATAGATTACAATTTACATAGTTATAAAAAGTTTATTTTATTTCATTATATTTATGAAGAGTGCGAGTTATAATGTATATGTGACAACTGACAACTAGTTAATTCAACTTTATGCAAAATTTATTTTGGACTTACTTTAAATATTTGGTTCTAATTTTTCAATAATTGGGCAAATGAAAGTGATAAATACTCCCTCCACCCAAAAATTCATAAACATGAATTAATTATTCAACCTCCTTCTAGATTAATTCCAAATTAATTCGGACTTAACACATTTTAACAATAAAATTATATTGTTCATTGTTTTCGCCTTCCAACATTGCAAGTAAATTTTGAAAGTAAAAAACTTGTAACAATCTAATAACTATAGTTTTGTTCTTCTAGTATATAATTTTCTTGGTAAATGATACATTTTAGATATTTTAACTTTATAATAGTAAAACTCTATTAACTATACTTAAATCAATTTATTTTAGTTTATTAATATTAGAATAAAAGTGTTATTTCCTACTTTTTAGAAGTGAAATGATATATTTTTAAAATAATTTTTTTATGATAGTGAAAACTAATTATTATATACGGAATGCCACTTTAAAAAAATTATTTTGCTTATTATTTAATAATTAATATATATACATATATATATATATAAGTTATTTGGATATGAATTCCGGATACGGATCCGAATCCGAATATCCGTTATCTGCCGGATATATTTACGGGCGGATGTTAAACGAATACAAATACACTTATATTCATATTCGGATTCGTTTGTTTATTTACGGATACCTTTAAATCAAATACGGATATATTCATTTTTTTCGAATACGAATAATATTCGTTTTTTTTTCAAGTATGGATACGAACGAATACAATTTTTCGATTACCATTTACAACCCTACCTATATATTACCTTCATCTTAAAACTACATTAAAACCACTGATTACCTATGCAAAAATCTTTTGTTGTTTCTTTCTTTCTATTCTTTTTTCCCCTGATAATTATATTATTAGAAATACTAATTATTTTGAGAGAAAGTTTGTAAGTTACTAAAATATAAGAAACATTTGTACACATTGGAAAATGTCCTCCATTGCTGTAATGCCACAAATCCAATCTCAGACTAAACTATAACGTTATGTTTGTTTGCAAGAATTATACATAGATAAGAATATTAATCTTAAGTATCTTGTTTGTTTTTAAATTTAGACTTGAAACTATTAGTCTAGGGATTATAAAATGATTTAATAATTTTAAAATTATAATTATAATTATAATTTTAAAATTATAAAATTATAATTATAAAATGACTTAATTTTATTTTGATGTAATAAATTATTCTCTCTTTTTGTGAAATTTATTTCGTGTATAAAATAACTAATCTCTCAAGAGATTTTGCTTTCTCCAAAAAATTTTCCTCGTTCGTGAGATTTTTTTTAGTACATGAATTGTTGAAGATAGATTGCTCATATTTGATGTGGCGTTATCATGATGGTTTGTTCTTCCGTTGTTCGTATTGAGGAACGGTTCAAATATGCGTATTGTATTATTATTTTGAGACTTGACTGTATTTCAAAAGTTGATATCATGTCTACTAACGTTGTTACTACGATTAGCTGTTTTTTTTCTAATTATTTGTTATTTTATTTGAAAGAAATACTATTTCAGTTATTTTGTTATAATCATTTCATTTTTTTGTAACATATTATATTTTAATATATTTCAGTCTTCCGGACTTTTTGATAAAAAAAAAAAAAATCTTCTAAAAATAAAAGGCCTTAATTTTAATTTAAAAATCGCCCTTAAATAGTTAAACTCCACAAACCAATAAATGGACATCCTACTAGTAAACTACCCAAGCCCAATTGACTTGGGGAGTATGAATTTGAAAATTGACATGTCACAATTTTAAGAAAATTTCAGGCTAAATCTATTTTATATAAATGTGAATGAAATAAGATTTTAGCATTGTTTGATAAAATTGAGTGTTAAGATCTGAATAGTTTAGACATTTAAATAATATAAAACTTCTGTCCAGAATTGTGTCTGAATGAAAAAATATTGTTTGATAATTAATATTTTCCAAATGTATGAATAACATTATTTTATCATTTTAACCCTCTGAACAGTTTAAACAATTTTTTTTTGATAAAGGTCTAAATAGTAGTTTAAATGAGAATACTATCAAAAAAAGTTCTAATTTAAATTGGGATTATTTTTACTAATAAATTATGTAATTTTAAATTTTATTATTACTTCATTTTTGGGATAAATACATTTTTGGTACCTGTACTGGGACCCAACTTACAATTTGGTACCCAAAGTAAAAAAACTTACAAACTGGTTATTGTACTCGAAAATGGTTGAGATCTAGTGCTTGTACTTTATAATTTTGAAATAAACGTTAAAATGGACTAACAGAGTAAATAAAAAATTCTGATATGGCTTCTTTAGCAGACGTGGATAATGATATGTATATGGAATTAATGAATTATCCTCATAAAATAAAATAATTGATTATCCTCATTTTTTTTTCTTAATTAATTCAAAATCAAACCCTACTGTTCATCTTCTTCCTCACCAAAATTAAAACCATTTTCTTCACCGGCGTTGATAAATCTGGCATTGCTGCTGACAGGAATTTGCTGCCCCGTCTTCTTGAGGGTCAAAAATTGGATAACATACCAAATTTAAGGAGAAATTTCTTAGAACGTACCGACTTTATTAAAGAAGCTTTAAACATGGTCGAAACCAATATTGAGTTCTCAGACGAGGAGATGGAACTCCCAACCGATGAAGATTTCTTAATTGCAGAAGAAATTATGGTTTTTGCTCGGTTAAAGGATATGTAATAGACAGGGCACCATAGACAGGATATGGAATTTCTTAGCCCTCTCGATTGGAGCAACAATGGTGTGAACCACACCACCCATCACCGCCCCAGCCATTAGATCTCCCCTCCCTCTTGCAGCCACTGCTACTCTCCCCTCCCTCTTCCTCTGCAACCATTGTATTTTATTAATAATATACATATTATAAATATTTAGGTAAAAAAAAAGAAAGAAAATAAAACATAAAAATATTTTTATTTTAAAAATTTTTATAAGTATTTTAAAACATAAAAGTATTTTTATTTTTATTTTTAAAATAAAACATATATATATTATAAATATTATAATATTAATTTTTATTAATAATATACATATTATAAATATTTAGGTAAAGAAAAAGAAAGAAAATAAAACATAAAAATATTTTTATTTTAAATTTTTTTATAAGTATTTTAAAACATAAAAGTATTTTTATTTTTATTTTTGAAATAAAACATACATATTATAAATATTATAATATTAATTTTTATTAATAATATACATATTATAAATATTTAGGTAAAGAAAAAGAAAGAAGATAAAACATAAAAATATTTTTATTTTAAAAAATTTTATAAGTATTTTAAAACATAAAAGTATTTTTATTTTTATTTTTAAAATAAAACATGCATATTATAAATATTATAATATTAATTTTTATTAATAATATACATATTATAAATATTTAGGTAAAGAAAAAGAAAGAAAATAAAACATAAAAATATTTTTATTTTAAAAAATTTTATAAGTATTTTAAAACATAAAAGTATTTTTATTTTTATTTTTAAAATAAAACATGCATATTATAAATATTATAATATTAATTTTTATTAATAATATACATATTATAAATATTTAGGTAAAGAAAAAGAAAGAAAATAAAACATAAAAATATTTTTATTTTAAATTTTTTTATAAGTATTTTAAAACATAAAAGTATTTTTATTTTTATTTTTAAAATAAAACATGCATATTATAAATATTATAATATTAATTTTTATTAATAATATATATATTATAAATATTTAGGTAAAGAAAAAGAAAGAAAATAAAACATAAAAATATTTTCATTTTAAAAATTTTTATAAGTATTTTAAAGCATAAAAGTATTTTTATTTTTAAAAAAAACATACATATTATAAATATTATAATAATAATTTTTATTAATATTATACATATTATAAATATTTAGGTAAAGAAAAAGAAAAAAAAGAAAACATAAAAATATTTTTAAAACCACTGTGGGTCAATTGCATTTTTTTTAAAGTGCAGTGGCTCAATAGTATTAAGAATTAGGCTGACTGGCTTGCCACATCAGAAAATGGGAAATACACATCAATTAAATTTTGTTGCCCAGTCATCGCCATGTCATCCTTTGCGTCTGACCTGTCAAATTTTTAAACGGAACATGGATGAAACCCTATTATTTAACGGAATGCAACAATTTTCGAGTACAATAACCAGTTTGTAAGTTTTTTTACTTTGGGTACCAAATTGTAAGTTGGGTTCCAGTACAGGTACCAAAAATGTATTTATCCCCTTCATTTTATACCTTTTAGTTACTTATTAATGTTCACTAATACTAAAATACATATTTTTTTAAACAACATAAAGTAACTCCATTGCGAATGTGTTCAGTCGAATTATGATTGCGACGTATGTATATACGTGGTAAATATATGTAAGAATTAAGAATAGTCTCATTTTAATTTATTTTATCTTATCACATACAATTTCAATTTCAATGATTGCGACGTATGTATATACGTGGTAAAATAGTAAGAATTATGATTTTTTTTAGGGACAATAATGATATATGTATGTATATTTTATATTCGGTTATCATAAAGTTAACTTCATGGTAAGTTGGTCAATTAACCAATACAGTACTGATATGTAAAGAAAAAAATCACCTTCCGCCTGCGTGTCAATACTGTATTGGTCAATTGATCAAAATTAATATCACGCTATAAAAATATTTTAGTGCGTAACTATATTATAGTATGCGTATAACATTATTTTAATATTTTTATTTTAAAATTTTTAATTTTTATTTATAAAAGGGACAGTAATATTTTCAGCATTGCAAATAATAATTCAACAAAATATGTATCATGCATGTTTGTATTTTGAATAAATTATGAGCTAGAAATATTACTGCACTTATAAAATCCCAATTTTTTAAATTTAATTTTCCACATCTATTATATCTTATGAATGAATTGTGATCTTATAAGCCCTAAATTAGCTTTCAATTTCAATTCCCCCTTTCCCTCTTCACCAAATGTTTCATCTTTCAATTCAAACCTAATAATGCTGATGAAACAACAAGGCTCCTCCACCTCCACTTCAATCACAGCCGGCGGCACCTGCGGCCACTGCGGCCTCGAGGAACGGTGGTTCCTCCACCACGTCCACCACCGTGGAATCTTTCGCCGCATCTGCACCAACTGCCTCCTCCGCCTCCACCCCCATTCCTTCTGCCCCACTTGCTTTGTCGTCTACGAATCTCCCATCACTCTCATCCCCCTTCCGTCAAACGACGCCGTCTCCTGCTTCAAATGCTACTCCTCCTCCCACATCTCCTGCGTCGGTCCAGCCCCCAATAAACCCTACAATTGCCCCCTTTGCAGTAACCCTAATTCTCCAATCTTCGTCGTAAAAGAATCAAAAGACCAAGAAGGATGTAAAGAAATCGATAAAAAGGCTGCTAGGGTTTTACTCGCGGCGGCGAAAATTGCCGCCGGTACCATGAATAAGGCGGCAGCGGCGGCCAAGGTTGAGGCGGAGCGGAGGGCCAAAGAAGCGGCTATTTCGAGGAAAAGGGCAAAGGAGGCCATGGAACACTTGGCCTGCACTGAAGCTACGGAGAAATTGAAGAAGGATTTGGGTTCTGGTAATTATAGAAATGCAATTGCGAGCAGCATTGTTGGGAATGTGGGGGAAAAGAATTTGTTTGGTGATCGGAATAGAATGGATAGATTAGATAATTCTAGTGCGGTTTTGGCGACTTTTAATGTTGTGGAATTGAAGGAGAAAGCGAGACTAGAAAGGGTCAAGTCAGAAATTGGAGTTTTGAGTGTTAATGGTGATCTGAAGACGATGAAAATTGAGGAGAATGTTCAGAATAATGGTGCCGGAGATGAAAAGGAGAAATGCGGTGCACAAACTGAGAGAGTGAGTAGTGGCTTGCTTCCAGTTTTGAAAGTGGAACCTGTTGCTGTTTTGAATGGGGAGCAACCACAGTATATGCATAAAAATCATGCTAGAGATGGGATTGTTGGCTCACAACAATGATTTGATTTCTTGGGAATATTAAGGGAATGACTTGATGAAACCAAGGTGCGTAATTTTGTTGTGAACTTTTATTTTTTTAGATCAAACTTTTATTATTCTCTTTGACTTGTAAAGTGTTTTATGTAATTGCAGGTGACTCAGAGACAATAGTCAATTTTTGTTAATTCATATCTTTGTCCATCTAGTTCAATGCCTAGTCCTCGTATGTAGAGATTATGAAGAACATACTTTATGGTTATGGATTCTAGATTTGTTTGGCGAAGTCAAATTTGATACTTTGTGTTCATCTCAAATAGTTCCAATGACAAATTCTCTTTCTGTGTTTTGTGTTCAATTCTCCTTTTCTGGTTATTTATGTCACTACTGCCATTATTTATTAGTTTTTGCGCACAGAGATATCAAATAACCAACTGTTTCCATTCAATAGTTTTTGTGAACACGATATATCAGATGACGAACATTGCCACCCTATCTCACGTACTTGTGATGTGTTGTGTATACATTTGTAAGAGCATTTGCCTAAAATCTAAAAACAATAGTTTATGTAGCACTTTATTATGGATTTGAGCCACCCATCAAAATTAAAAAGGATCTGAGCCTAGCCAAGTTTTATGCTACTAGTCAGTTTGATGACTCCTACAAACCATAGCAATATATTGGATTAACATTGTGGAAAGATATTTTGAATCCATAGCCCTCTTATCATATAACAATTATTGTTACATAAAATGTGGAGGAAGAAATACAAAATACAGTATAAGATTGGAGCCAAGATTCTTGAAAGAAAAGCCATAGGTAACACATAGGGTTAAGAAGTCCTTAACTACGATGGACAACAATTTCATAATACCTGCTGTCATCCATTTTCTATCTACTGAGTAAAACTCTTAAGCCTTTTTTTCTCATTTTAGTGTATCTAGGACTATTTTGTTAATTCATTAGCCTATCATGTTATGTATGTCTATTACTTAAAAGAATGGGTACAGTTATTAAGAACTCATGTTTTGGAAGGCCGTAGTTGTAGTTGTGGCAGGAATTTAGACAATTTGAATCCTTTAGGTAATGAAGTTTCCTTCAAATTATTGAGGCTTCACTTGGGGAAAAACAAAAAATTGGAATGTTGCAGGTGGTTGGTTTGAATGGTGGCTATACAGGGTCATCTTCCCTGTTCATATTTTTTCCATAGGAATTCCCCCTCCCTGATGCACTCAAGCATTATGTGATGACTTCTAATCCTCAATCCTTTGAGCATATGATTCTCAGCATATATGGAAAGAATATTTTGTAAATATACTTATAGTTATAATAATAATAAGAAAGATGTTAAATAATAGAATTATGTCCTTGTGACATTTAATTATTTTAAATTTATATATAGGAATTGTTCGGCTATTAAATTTGTGTTCAGCGATATCGAGGTAAGTGACTTTTTGAGCTATTTAGTATTTTGAAATTTTTGTTTATAATTATGTATGGTTTAGTAATTATTCGGATGCTTAAATGTATTGTTTCAAAATTTGTTATACTTTATTTCAAGGCTTTCATTTGAATGAAAATGTTACACTTGTATTTTGTTAAAAACTCAGATCAAGTATCAAAATAGAATTTTGATTTAGGTAATGATATTATGTGATTTGAAATTGTGAAATAAGTATAATTTTGAATATCAAAAATATTGAGAAATTATTTTTAAAAATCTCAGTCCAACTATGTACAGAAACGTTAGTGTTTATGCTAGTTTCGGAACAATTTAGGACTTACAAAGGCGCACACCTTTAGATACCCTTGGGGGGTGCTTTTCGGGGAGCATGCATTATAAGATACCTTAGTAAGGGGCGTATTATTGACATTATCGAACCATTTTGCTGTGTTACAGGGTTGTTGTAACCTTAGTCGTTAGGGCCGTGAATTAAAAGTTACATTGAATTTATTGAAGATGTTGAAATCGTTTTCGAACTTTGGTTTGTAATTATTGATTTTGATTTTGAATGTATATATTGACTATTGTTATCGAACAAGAAAATATTATTTTTGAAAAGTATGTTTACTATTGTTATTGAATTGAAAAAGTTATTTTGAAAAAAAATATCTTGCAAATTGTACTTGATCCACCTAAAAAGTAAAGATTGTCATTTACTGGGCTTCATCGCTCACCCTTACATAAATTTTACAGGAAGCTAGTTAAGAGCTGAGCATCATGGCACTTTTGTGGAAGACCGAAAGATATTTTCGTTTAAGAAATTTAGGAATATTTTAGAATTATTATAAGACTTTTGTTTAATGGAGCTGTGTCTCTAAAATTATGTTTTCAGTATTTAGTTATTAAATCTTAGTGTAAATTTGTTAATGAAAGATTGTTTGATTTCAAGTTAGTTTCATTATTGTGTTTTTGTTTGGGTTGCGCTATTAATAGCACCACTCATAAATGCTATTCATGATGTTCCATATCATATATATATATATATACAGAATGGATCCTGTCCGGGAGTCCGGACAGGATCTAAAATGCGGACCAAATTTTTTTTTTTTTTGCTTTTTTTTTTGAAACAACTAAAAAAAAAAATTATGGAACTGAAATTTTTCCATAATACAGTGTTTTGGGTGTGTTTTTAATACCTATACCAATCAATGTATGTACAGTCTGCCCAGACTGTACTGAAATGTTTTGGTATAGGCATCCAAATCACGCCCAAAACACTGTATTATGGAAAAATTTCAGTTCCATAATTTTTTTTTTTTTAGTTTCAAAAAAAAAAGCAAAAAAAAAAAAAAAAGGTCCGGATTTTGTTAAAATCCGGACGTCCGGACCTGATCCGGTCCCTATATATATATATATATATATAATTTACTCAACTTGTAATATGAAAAAGATTTGCACAACTAATGCTAGAGATAGAGAAACAGAAAAAGAGGGCACTTTGTCGCAGCTTATTACTGTAAATATTTTTTAATAAACAAAAACAATAAACTATGAAGATAACCCTTTAGGGGTTCCATCCACAGCAATCGGTTGTTGGGAGCAACCCATTTTTGGCCAGCCGTAACAGCTTGTACCGGCTTATAAAAAAAATTTGCATAAGGGCCGGTACAAGTTGTTACTGCTGGCCAAAAATGGGTTGCTCCCAACAACCGGTTGCTGTGGATGAAACCCCAAGCCTTTATTAGATAAGGAGCAACCCTTTATTTAAATAGTGAACGGGTAAATTTTTGTGAATTAGTTACCAGTTTATTGGGTTAATTGGTCGGGTCGCCGGATCTGAACGATTTTTGGTCTAAATTGATTAATTGTTTAAACCGGATCAAAATATGAATTGGTTCAAATTTTTATCGGTCCGATTGATGGTCCAGTTTAGATTTAACAACCTTGCTACCAGAGTACTAGTAGGCACTGTTTTCAAACCCGGACCGGACCGCCGGTTCAACCGGAAAAAATCGGACCCGGTTCACTCAACGGTCCGGTTTGAACCATTAAACCACTTCTGCTCAAAAACCGTTCAGAACCGGTGAACCGACGGTTGAACCGGTTGACCCAGTGAACCAGTGACCGGTTCACGGGTTTGACCGGTTCTCTCCTTAAAGATTAAAAAAAAAAATATTACAGATTTTATTTTATTTTAGTAATTTAGTTGAGATTTTGTTTGGTATTTTACATATTTTTGCATTCATTTAATCAAACACTTGAACTTGTGGTTGAATTTCGGAATTTGAATGTATCTTAGAGATGTTTAGTTTTTTTTGTAGATAAATTGATTAATTTTACATATTTACTAAATATTATATACAATATATAATAATAATTAATATAATTAATTATTAATTATTTATTACATATTAATGACGTCACTGGGTCAATAACGGTCCGACCACTGGATGGACCAGTGACCCATCCACCCAGTAACTTTTTCGGTTCGATGACCGGTCCGGGTTTAAAAACCTTGCTAGTAGGAATAGTTTGAAATAAAATTAAGGGACAATAATGTAAATTTATTGAACTTCACAATAAAATTTATGTAAATTTACAATAAAATTTATTGAACTTCACAATAAAATAAAATAAAATAAAATAATAAAATAAAATTTATGTAAATTTATTGAACTTCACAATAATATAAATTTATTTAATTTTAGTTGATACAATTATTATAATTAGATAGTCCTTCCTCCTTTCTGTCATATAAGACGTTTTAGAGGAATTTTTTTTCTATAATATAAAATGTTTTCCATATATCTAAGAAAATTAATTAGGGGATAATAAAAAAATGAGAGAAAATAAAAAGTTATATGTTGGGCTCGCAAAATTGAACAAATCAGGAGTAATTTAGAGAAGGAGAAGTAGTGGGTAAAAATAAAATTTTACAGCAAAATTAATTATCTAACATTGCTATTAATGAAATTTCTTAATATGTGAGATTATGTCTTAAACGACCCACTTAATAGAAATGAGTGAGTATATAACAAAAACTACTAATCGCAAAATTTATTTTATTCTAAATTTTTACGGGTCATTACCAATTTTAAAGACTCAAAAGTCAAATTATATCTCTAAATTTGAAACAGATAGAATACTAAATACAAATTTCATCTTTTTTACAAGTTTATTTCAACAAAATAATCTTCCCATCCCTTCCTTTCAAATTAAAACTCACAAACACAACCTTAGAATTATGGCTAAAAATCAAATCAAATGATCACTGGTTTCAATAGAATTAGAATTCAGCTCTCAATATTAACAACTACAATTTCCAAAAACATTTGTATGCTAATGTTCAATTCCTAAGTTGGCTAGTATTCTCTAACAAGTGGGAAAAATATCTTCAGTCGTCGTTGTAATCGCATTGTGTGTACATTATATGGGGTAAAATAAGAATTTTATAAAATTTAAAAGAGTAAATAGAAAGATATAAAAAATAACATTAAAAATGACAATAATAATATATCTAAAGTTGTAATGGCGAAATAATAAAAAAAAAGGAAAAAAAAGTGTAATCCAATTGCATCAAATTTATGGAAGAAGTCTCAATAGAGACTTTATAATATAGATATACTATTAATTGTTCGTGCCTGAAGGTTCGACGTAACGAAAATTTATATTAAAATTCAAAAAATACTACATCTTTGTAACCTAAAATAACTTACAATCAGACAACAATTATCATAATTCACCATACCACCACAATAATTAATACATTCTCAATTATCAACACATACAACTACCAAAACATCAAGCTAGTCGCTACTAATTTCAAGAAATTTCGGTTGAGTTTCCTTCAAAAATAGATATCTAGAAAAATTTAAATCTGTCTACAAAACTTGTAATCATCAATACATATCCAAACCATCAAAACTATCATCATTCCATACCCAAAATCATCATAACTGTGACGCCCCCAAAATTGGTATACATCACCCATCTTGAGTTGTCAAATACACGGTACAAAATTCAAATACAACTAAATTATACAACAGTAGTGTATAGTACGACAAAATACATGTTGTAAGTTTTAATACAAATATTGTCTTCTAGACAATATCCACTCTCAGAAAAAGTCCTCAATATATTTATTATCACACTATTTAACAGAATAGTGAGGACTACTAGCTAACACTATCATCCAGAACATCACTCCATTCCCCGACTCGTCCCAACTACGTTCTCATTTTCTGAAGAGAACAGTGAAAGAAAGGGTGAACTCAACTAGCCCAGCAAGAAATATTATGACTAAGATAATGCAGAATAAATTATCATTAGTTCTCAACAATGTTAAACTGATAAAATATAATAGACATCAAGTTTAACTGCAGCGGAACAAGTAATTCATTAAAAGAGTCAAGTAGAGAGTAAAGTCTACTATCTTTTATGATTTAAAAGGTTTTTCATCACTTTTATCGCTGAGACTCAGCTTAATAAATAATCCACATCATCCCTGCACTACGGCAAAGGATATTCATTAGGGCCACGACAACAAATTCCATGCACTACGGGCCAATGATATTTGTGTATTCATCAATGGTCATGATCATGCCAACAACTGTCCATCAATGCACTATGGGCCAATGAAGACTTTTACCACATCACTTGTTACATTACGGTCATGATTACACCGAATAATCCCTGGTCATAATCATACCAAGTCCATCCATGCTCTACATCCCATAGATGACTTTAAAAAAAATATAAACATGAGGATGATGACAATGATATAAGAATTCAATAAAACAAGTTCAAGAATTAAGTTATTCAGGAACTAATAACGTCCAAATTGTCAACATGATACTTCTTTGTAAAGTAAAATTCAAGAATGCTCAGAAGAATATTTCCATGAAAAGATACTGGATGAAGCGCAAATATCAAGGATATTCCACTAATTTCATAGAGTATAGAAGTCAAAACTTTAACCAACTGAGTATAATAAAGAATGGAATAACAAGAGAAATCACCATGCATGCGGTACTTCGCATAGACATGTTATTCTAACAGAATAATAATAACGGAACCAGGTCATGTGAATTTCACACCAACAGGATGTTCCAACAAAATAATAAGTAATGGAATAACAACAGAAATCACCATGCATGCGGTACTTCGCATAGACATGTTATTCCAACATAATAATAAATAATGGAACCAGGTCCGGTGTAAAACACAGAGACAGGATATTTCAACAGAATAATAATAAAGACGGAATCAGGTCCGGTGTAAAACACACAGACAGGATATTCTAACAGAATAATAATAAAGACGGAATAATAGAAGAATGTCACCAAGTATAGGGTAGCCAGCGTATACCGGTTATTCCAACAGAATATTAAGAAATGGAATAACAGAAGTTCTCTTCATGAATATAAAAGAATAATATCCCTTACCGTAAAAGAAATTGGATATAAGAGTAGGGAAGTAGCAGAATACTTTTCTATAGTTTTTCTATAATTTCTCTCTTTGGAGTTTCAGTGAATTTGTAAGAAATAATGAAGGAATGAGCTTCTATTTATAGGAGAATGGAAGGGCACTGTGTGAGGAAAATATCACAGACGCAATAACTCACGAATGAAATTTTGATAACCTACAAATGCCAAAGTCAATCATCCAACCAATCAAAATAAGGCAAAAATATAACATATATATTTATATATATATACCACACATGTTTGATTGATTTCTTAGCTTTCACCCGATAAACCCTTCCAATTCATTGACTTTTAACACACCAAAGGACAATATATCATATATATATATATATATATAACATACATACACCCACATTAATATTATATATATATATATATATATATATATATATATATATATATATATATATTACTCCATCATTCCTACATTCAACTCAATTTACGGGTGGAATTTCTCCCACCAAAAGATTCATTTCACTCCTCCACTAAAAAAAATCATTTCTTTCCCCCACCACTTATATATATATATATATATAGAAAACTGATCAGGTCCGGACTCCCGGACCTGATCAAAATCCGGACCCCAATTTTTTTTTGTAGAACAACAAAAAAAAATTATGAAACTAATTTTTTTTCATAATATAGTATTTTGGGTGTGTTTTTAATACCTACACCAACCAATGTATGTACAGTCTGTCCAGACTGTGCAGAAATATTTTGGTATATGCATCCAAATCACGCCAAAAATACTGTATTATATAAAAATTTCAATTCCATAATTTTTTTTTAGTTATTTCAAAAAAAAAAGTCCTAATTTTAATAGAGTCCGGGATCCCGAATTGGATCCGGACTCTCTCTCTCTCTCTCTCTATATATATATATATATATATATATATATATATATATATATATATATATATATATATATATATATACCGAATGATTATTTTAAAAAAATGGGTAAATAAGAATCCATAAAATAAGTAAACTTTATAAAATCCACCTTAATAATTTTAACAATATTTATCATCTTTATTATAATTCACAATATTAATCGACCAGGTCGTTCCCAGGAAAGAGGGGGCTTTCCAATAAGGATTTTTTTCTATTGGCGCGCAATTAGGTGACCAAACCTCTCATTGACAGAACTTCTAGACATCGTTAATATTGCAAATAATAATATTAATAAGTTTGTCGTCTCAATTATTGATTTTAACAATATATAAAATATCGACAATAATTGAATCAAATAACGTGAGATATTATACAACAATTACTATAACAATAATTGAACAAACCTGAATGACTTCTCACGTAAGCATCAACAATCAATACTGTGTGCTACTATGCTACTACGCGTATTACTGTACTTTTACTACCGAGTAGTTCAATAGTATCAACGGTAAAACTTCTGTCGTTATTTTTATAAAAATATTTTTGTCGTTTCCTCAATCCGACAATAATATTATTGTGGGGTCCACCAATGATTGCGCCGTTGTACGAATATTCCCTGCTAAAATGAATATTCCCCGACCAATCGAATATAATATAACAACTTGCATACTTTGCAGAATTTATAAATTTTACCCACAACTATAACATTATATTAAATTATTCCATAATATTCAAAAATGATAATTATAGAAAATTTATTTTTATTCAAAAAGTTAGGGTCTTACAATAACCATGTATAATTAGTTAATTTTACAAAAGACGAAACACAAAAAATACACACATGTAGAAATTAATACATACTCAATCATCAACACATATCCAACCACCAAAACATCAAGTCAATCGCTACTAATTTCAAGAAATTTCAGAAAAGTTTCTTTTAAAAATAGATATCTAGAAAAATCTAAACATGTATACAAAACTTACAATCATTCATATATATTCAAACTACCAAAAAAATCATCATTCCATACCCAAAATTATCATAACCATGTATAATTAGTTAACTTTACAAAAGACGGAACACAAAAAATACATACATGCAGAAAATAGAGAAACAACATGTTGAGCATAAGACCCCTTACTTTACATCGTACACCAATTATATTCTTTACAAGTTATACCAAATATTCTTCAATGTATACCTAAAAATATTTGAAATATAAAAATTATCGAAATATACGAGTCAAAATAAAACAATTGTAAATCTGAAACATATGACCCTTTACTTTACCTTGAATTATCTAAAAAAACAAATGAGCACACACATTTGTATGTAGTAGTGGGGAATCTGTATTGGTGGCAGTATAATGGTGCGTGAGTTTGATTTGCGAGTATTTGATTGGTAATAATTATGTGTGTGTTTTTGTGCATGTATTGTGTGTGAGACCCCAAATTTTATAAATAAAGATTTAAATTTCTTGAAATATTTTTTTTGAATATTATGGTGTGGATTTAATATAATATTATAGTTGTGGGTAATATTTATAAATTTTGCAAAGTATGCAAGTTGTTATATAATATTCGATTGGTCGGAGAATATTCTTTTTGTCAGAAAATATCCGTAAGACGGCACAATCATTGGTGGACCCCACAACAGAAGTATTGTCGTAGTTAGAAAACGATAAAATTATCTTTTTATAAAAATAACGGCGAAAGTGTTACCATTAAAACTGTTGAACTACCTGGTAGTAAAAGTAAAGCAATACGCGTGGTTGCTTAGTAACACACGAGATTAATTATTGATGTTTACGTAAAAAGTCACTCAGTTATACTCAATTATTGCTACAGTAATTGCTGCAACATATCTATCATATTATTGATTCAATTATTGTCACAATATCATCTGTATAATATGTTATATTATTAATTCAATAATTGAGACGACAAAGTTATTCATATTATTATTTGCAATATTGAAAATGTCTAGAAGTTCTGTCAATGAGATGTTAGATAATCTAATTGCGCGCCAATAGGGAGAAATCCTTATCGAAAAGCCCCCTCTTTTCTGGGAACGACCTGGTTGTTAAATATTGTGAATTATAATATTAACGATGAATAAGTTCGTGTTGATTAAAGATGAAATTGATAGTTCCACTGTGTTGGAATTATTAGTGTTAGTGAAAATCGATATTTATTTCGATAATAATTGATGTCTGGAGGTTATATTGACCAATCGGGTAATTAACCGAATAAATGAGCAATTAATTGTTATTGATTCACATGATTATAACTATTTGTTCACATGTGTGTACTATTGATTCACATTCATTTACTATTAGGGGAGTTGGTGCAAGATTGATAATACTTGCATGACTAAATTAAAAATAGAGGTATAGATGAAGGTACTATACTGTAATTATTATTTTTTACATGTTTAGAATTATTGAGTTACATGATTTACTATTGATTCACATGATTTACTATTAAGGGCAAATTTTCATAATGTATATGCAATATCCCATAAACTAAGCATAATTTTTTTTTATCCAATATAGTAATAGCAACAACAACTATACAGTGGTAGTAGCTGCTTCTGCTACTTTATTTTATCTGTTGAAAGCATTAGTAAACTCCATACAGGGAGAGGGGAGGGGGGAGATAAACAAGTTTGGAATGCAAAGAAAAATGATACTCAATTAATACAGGACTACATTGGTTGATGCTATTTAATATACAATAATACACAATCTTTTTCGGAGGATATGATATACCAATACAAAGTTCATCTAGAATCAGAAATATAAGTGTATTTGTAAAATAAATATGCGCCAAAGGTATATAAATGTTTTAGTTTTACAAAGTATAATCTAAATAAATGTACGAAAGATAACTATAGAACTTTCAAGAGCTGAACCTCAAATATCAAAGAGAACCATTGAACTTTTGATCAGCACACCAAAGTCTATAACCTTTTACATCATAACCATAACCAAGAAATATGCGTTTCTTAGCTTTATGTTCAAGTTTTTCCTCATTCACATATGCATATGCAGAACAACCAAACATCCTAAGAAATGAATAATTTACAGTATTACCTGACCAAACCTCTTCAAGGGTCTTACATTCTATAACTGTACAAGGAGAACGATTCACCAAGAAAGGAGATGTGTTAACTGTTTCTGTCCAAAATTATTTGCCCAAACATGCATTTAACAACATGCACTTGACCTTCTCTATCAAGGTTATGTTCATCTGTTCGACAACTTCATTCTGTTGTGGTGTCTTCACAACTGTACGATTCCTAACAATTTCTTCATTTTTGCAGAACTCAGTCTCACAAAACTCAAGGACATTATCTGATTTGAACCTCTAAATCTGCTTTCATATCGACTTCTCAAACAAAGTCTCATTATTTAAGTCACAAAAACGTCATTTTTATGTTTCAAGAAGTAGACCAAAACCTTTATGAAATAATCATCAATGAAAGTTAGCAGATAATGTGCACCACTACTTTTGGAAGGAACCCATGAAGATTCCAAAATGTCTGAATGAATATAGTCCAAAGTCCCATTTGTTCTATAAACCACAGTCTTAAAACCAACTCGTTTTTGCTTTCCCAAAACATAATACTCACAAAAGTCCAACTTTCATATTTTGTGTCCAGACAAAAGACCTCTCTTACTCAAAGCATACTACCTTTTTCACTCGTATGATCCTAGTTCATGTCACAACCTGATAGTGTTATCTGCAATAACTGAAGCACAAATTGCATTTGAATATGTAATTGTAGAACCCTCCAACTTATATAAAGTGTCGACCTTGATTCCCTTCATCAAAACAAGACAACTTTTGCTAATCTTCATAACTCCACATTCAGTAGTGTACTTACACCCATTTTCATCTATTGTACCCAAAGACATGGGATTTTTCTTCAAACCTGAAACATATCTAACATCTGACAATGTTCTGATTATGACATCATGCATCTTAATTTTATTTGCACCGATACCAATTATTTTATATTTAGAATTATTTCTCATCAAAACAATTTTACAATCAAACGATTCATATTTGGAGAACAAATCATGAGTATGTCACAAATAATAAGAACACCCCATAATCTAAAATCTAGTCACTGTCAAGTTTTCTCTGTCATCGGCTACTAACAGAAGATCATCACTATTCTCAACAACACTAGCTTAAGCAGACTTTATTCCCCCTGATTCTGGTGGTTCTACACATTCTGTCCACTATTAATCTGACCATGATTGTCTCTTCTTTGCTCTTTAATTTTCAACTTCGGACAATTACATTTTATATGTCCCTTTGCATGACAATAATTACAGCTGAAATTGTTATTCTGAGATTCTGATAGTGTGTATTACCATTTTTTGAACTTCTCTTAACTTGCTTCCTTCTGGCAAACAATCCAATACGTCGATCACCACTTTTTTCAAAAGTCATTCCAGAACCTAGTTTTTATTTACTAATAAGATTCATCTTAACATCCTTAATTGAGTTACTGTCTCCTCTAACATAAATCATAGTATCTCTAGTGTGTATATAAAGAAGGTAATGAGATACCAATAATAGGATTTGATCTTCATCACCAATCTTAACATCAATATTCTGCAACTTATATACAAGGTGTAAAGACGACATTTAAATCTCAATCTATTGGTGAGGGATTCGTCAAATATAAACTCTAATTTCTTTCAAAAATCAACAGTTATAGTTTCTACTAACAACTCATGCAACACATCATTCAAAAGACAATTAAATTGTCGAAAGTGCTATATCATCTATAATTTCTAATTCTTACTTGGACATCTTGCTAGCCTATTTCGTCTCTTAATCTGTATTAGACATATCTAAAGACTTCATTGGCTTACCTACAATGGTTTACTTCAAGCCTTGCTGAGTAAAAACACCATTCATCTGAACCTACCAAAAACTGAAACTAGTACTTCCATCGAATTTGTCAATATCAAATTTCGTTGATGAAATCAAACTCTACGCCATAGTCTGTATAGAAAATAACCAAGCTATTGATATCAGTTTGTTATGACAAACTGACAAACTAACAAACACAATAAATCAACGCAAAAAAATGAAGACAATAACACAAGATTTTACGTAAAAACTCAAATCGAGAAAAAAATCACAAAGAAAGACGGAAGAAATTCACTAAATAAAATCTGAAAAATACAAGATAAAGAGAAAACTATGAGAATTATTAGAATGTTTCTGAATATCTCTTCTCCAAAAAACATGACACCTATATTTAATTAATAGGTCATAAAAAATTTCATAACCAAATAAAATAGAAAATATTAAATTGAGTACGACTAGAAAAGATAAATCCTAAAGCAAAACAAATTCCAAGTAACACCTAAAGATACATATCATAATCAACAAAATGATATAAGCACGGGCATATATTTCATGCTGGTACACAAAACATCCCAAGACAAAAAAAGGTATATATGTATGTAAGAAAGGTACCTAAATAGAAACAACAACTGCTATAGCTTTAGGCAAATTACAATTGGAGCCTGATATATTAGAACCTTACAACTGGAGCCTGATATTAGAACCTTGACATGATGCCAGATTAAACTATATTGATAAATTTGAGGAAGAACATCAACCGACATCAAAATCTGCAAGGCAACATGTGGTCCTTCGAAATCTTATCATTAGATTTACCCCTAAAAAGTCTTACCACCGAAACTAAATTTAATTGGGGCAAAATCTCAAAATTTTAATATAATCAAGTCCATATAGGTCTCTAGAGAGCTAATCTGAGACAAATCTAAAAATAAAAACACAAAAAAACTTACCAGAATTAGATTGATGCATTATTATAATGTGTTTACATGATAAAGATAAAACTTCAAGTGCTGCTTAGGATTACAACATAAAACAAGCAACTTGCACTACGAAGGAAAGGAATAACAGTCTTCATTTACACTAGCAGAATCTCACCTGCACAACCATCATACCTTGATTGCTCTGTAGATAGCGACTGCTCACCATAAAGCCAACAGCCGCATTCATATTCCTTGGTAAAGAAATTTGATCAAAAGTGAATAAGATTCCACCTGAAACATGCCCGTTTTGAAAGTTGACATAATTTGATATTTAGGATCTTTGTTGGCTGCTTTTTTCTATCTTGTGCATGACTATGAAGCTTATGTTTCTCAGCTCGGTAAGCATAATCCATCCCTGTTTTCATTCAGATATCAACTCTAGAAACTAATTTTCATGGTACAACACAATGTAGTCCCACTTTACTGCCAGCTGCATAAACTATCATGGCCAAATGACGGCTAATCTTCTTGATAAGACCCATAAACACATTTGTCCAATTTTAAATGTCCATCTCAGAGTTTTAGATGCTCAAACAAAAGCAAGTATGATTTTCCCCAGAAAACACTGCTACCACAACTCAGATTGACAGCAAACTATTGCAGCACCCCCGGAAATGATGCTCAAACAAAATCAAGTACGATATTTCTCAGAATAATTTCTACCACGACTGAGATTAACATCATGCTATTGAAGTAAACCCCAGATAATTCAAAATATTTGGCCGAAGAATGAAAATGGATGAGTTAACAACCAAAGCATGCAGTACCAACTATCAATGTTGAGGAGAAACTATGCTGCATTAGCCAGACCACAGTCCTATTCCAATCAATAAGAAGCTCACCCGCCGAAGATGAAAGGTGTCGTCCACCAGATATAGAAATAGAGTTTGCTCATATAAATTACTGGGAAGATCATAGTGAAGAAGATAAGACCTAACAAAAGAAGTAAGCCTGATGTGTTGTGAAAGAATGAGATTGGAAACAAAACGGAATGTACGTATTTTTAGCACGTACAACCATAGAAGCAGAGAAGGAGAATAAAGATCTCCAGATATTCTTATCTTATTTCAGTCCAGCGGCTCAACGAAGTAACTAACAATTCTTCAGCCTTAAGCGAGTTTGTTGTATGATATCTGACCCGACTCCGACCAAGGAACACTTTTCAAGTTCCCAAAAAAAAGAACTAAAATAAGTAAAAATAGATAAGAAGATGAACCATCTCAACGCACTATGGTTCAGTATTGGAATGAAGAGGCCTCCTTTGGACTGTACTCAATCCCAATCAACCAGCATCCCATTTTTTACCTCATAATTACCTATAGGCCCCCCCTTTCCCAATCATAACTAGGACTTTCAAACTTGGTAGTGGCTACCACCCTGAATCAGGGATGGTCTCTGCAAGAGTGATGTTAACTGGCTGCCAGCCAGACTGATGATGTACAATCCACTTCTTTAGGTTGATTGCCATGTGCAAAATCTGAAGTATGTCGCCTAAAGCACGGTCCTTTAAGCACATATTCTTAATAATAGTTGCTGCTTCATACCTGTACAACAACAAAGTTCTCAGTCCGGTTAAATCAGAAAAAAGCCTTACTAACTTGACACAAACTAGTAGTATCAATTTACCTGCACTGGGAAGCTACTATTTCTGACCGTTCAGCAGAAGATGTTAGAAATTTTTGGAATTCGTCCCATGTTGCTTTAGGGTACTGTTTAGGATTACCACCTATAGGGTTCACACACTTCCATAGTTTCTCGTTCTTACCAACATATAACTGCAAAGCGCCTAAATTTTGCTTTACTACAAGCTGCTGCTCAATGGCATTCTCTAGGGCCTTCTTAACATCAGTATCGCGGTGCCTGAGATCTCCATATCGTATGCAATCAGTTATATTTGCTTCGGTCGGCATCATCTTCTCACTTTTTAGGGTGTTCAGGGAAAGTAAAATCACTCCAATAAGACCTTGTACATATTCAGAAGGTTTCGGGCATCCTGGAGTCCCCCATACACCACTACCAGAAATGTTAGCTGTAACCATCGCTGAGGAAGGTGGTGGTGAAAATTCTCGAGCACCACTTGGGTGTCTGTTCTGTGTATCATGGTAAAGTGGAGATGAGTTGTATGCAATATGTCCTTTTAGTGGACTGTTTATGTTTACTTGATTTGGAGACTCAATGATAGAATTTTGTTTCACCTCTCCTCCATTCCATGGTTGAGAAACTGAAGATTTGTAATCTCTGCTGGGGTACTCTGAAATGTTTAGTTTACCCATATCAGGTACATTTGACAGTGGAGCGGACGAAAAGTTTGGTGCATCTGACCTGGGAGGCATCAAATGAGGTCTGGTGTGATGATTAGGTGGAAATGAATTGCCTGGTTGAAACACAGATGCAGGTTGCATAGAGAGGTTGCTTGGCCGAACTGGCTGTGAGTGCTGATTTTGGTAAGAGCTCTGAAAGTTAGAATTATGGGTCCAAGAAGAATCAGGACTGCCAGGAAAGAAATTTGGCATAGGTCCACCAACGGAAGCTTTATGATTATAAGCACCAGATAACTCTTGAGAACCCTTGAATTGCTTAGGGTATGAATATCCCGGTTGATGGGAATTTGCGCTGTTATGATCTTCTTGAAACCCTACTGGTGAGCCTGAAGTTCTCGGTATATTAGGTTGACTCAAATTTTTCCGTAATTGTTTCCCTTTATGTTTGGCATCAGTTCCCCTTACCATGCTTGAGAACCTCTGATTTCCCAAATGGGCACTTTCATAAACGGTATCCACAGGTTGGTTTATCTGAAAAGATTCGGTCACTGGAGTACGTAACTGGTCATTATTGAATATATGACCATAGCTATTATCCACAAATGGAGACGATTCACCATTTGTTACTGGTGGTCCTCCAGCCAAAAGACTTGTCCAAAGCCATACGCTCCTTGCAGCGGCAAGGAGAGGTGCAGATGCTCTATGAGGTTGTGCTAGAAGAATATTATACCTGCGCATGCGCAATTGATGGAGAGCATTCGAGAAGTCTCGGTCGCCAGAAATCAACAAATAATTAGCGGGTGCAGAATTGTCCACAGCCCAAAATAACATGTCTACCAGAATTTTCTTGTCGCTGGCATCTTTAGCACCTATCACATGGAAATCCATTTTTTTATATAGAAAAAATATCCAATTTAAAAGATATAGAAATAGGAAATAATCACCTACAAGATAAAACAATTCCTCATAGGAAATCACACTATGCCGCTAATAGAAAATTGTCAGATAAGCCGTTAGCAGCTGGCGGACTTCTCCATGCCGCCACTGAAACTTTAGTATCCTCTAAACCACATGTTTATTAAAAATATAATGGTGGTATGTCGACACTGCTATTAGGGGGTAATTCATTAACTGCAATAATGAGCATGATGCAACTTATGATTTCATCATAAAATCAGTTGCAACAAAACTCCTGATAACGGAAATTCAAGCTTCTAGCCAAAAATTGAAGAACACTTGTCAAACTGACCATTTACATCATAAAATCAAAAGAAAGATTGCATCTTTATTTCCCCAGATTTGTAAGGGCAGCAATCATCCCCAGGTATGACATAAACAAAGTAACGTCAAAATGAAACAAGAGTATCAACCTCATCTTAAGAAAAATATCGATTCACGCGAAAAAAAAGGAATAATTCTCAAATAATTGATATTTTCAACCAAAAAAAAAGTTAGTTTAACTTTATAGAAAAGCCTGATATATAGACAAACAAAGAATCCAAAAATTAGTGATGATATATTCATCAGTAGAAGAATTACAGTACGGAATTAAGCTAAAAATGGAGACCCCTACACAATTAAGGACTGAAAAAACACATAAAAAGAGATCTACTACTAATTAACAGCAACCAAGTCTAGTCAAAAATTAAAATTTCCTAATTTAAATTAGAATTCGATCATAGAATCACAGCATCAGATCGATTTTTGCAGTAGTTTACTACATATCAAATCATCATCAAATCACTGCGATCGAATCACTAAAATCACAAAAGCCACAATTTCTATCACTTCCGCTAAAAAAATTCATACATGCATGTCCACAAATAAGTATATATACCTGCAGGTACATGATTTAAGGCGATGCCGGTGCTGTTTAGTGCTTGCTGTACAGTTGCCGGAATCCGATTAGTATCGCCGTAAGCTGAAATGGATACAGGACCGCAATAATTCATCTTCACCAAGGCCGACGTTATGTTCTGAGCAATCGAATGGGGATCGGAACCTTTGGGAACCTGACAGTTCTCTATGTCCCACCACACAGATATCTTCGCCGCCGAGTACTGCGGCTCCGCCACCGTAGGTAGGGGGAGAATCATGCCGTTGTTTCCGCCGGCGCCGCCCATCTGTGTGTGTGTTCGTACCGCGTGTAGGTAATGCTAATCTACGCTCGCCGGAGAATGGCGTACGATAGCAGTTTGTATCGTTATTTTCTTATTTTTGTGGAGAGTAACGATGTATGGTAGGGGATTAGATGGGGCGGAATAAATGGGATCGGCAATTTGGTCTTTTGCGAGAATGGTGATTTACTGTTTTGTCCCTCAAGAGTGACTGATTTACTGTTAGTGGTTGAACTTGACGTGGTTGTGGAGGTTGACTTATGTGGACTAAAAATCAACAATTTTTTTATTGAATATATATATGGATTTGTAATTATTAAGAGGAAAATGAACTTTACTTTAAAAAATTAATAATAGTTATATTAAAATAATAATAATAACAATAGTTTATTTTAAAATTAATAATGGTCCTATATTTACCTTTTTTGTACAAAAAAATTAATTGAATAAATGTTAAACTTAGATTCAATATTACACATAAGTATTTTTTTTTAATCACGTGTCGCTTTCATGTCATCAATTTTCTGACGTGACACTATCAATTAGACGTAATTATAAAAAATTAAAAGTTTAATCCCCTAATTAAAAAAAATTGAGAAGACAATCCCAAAAGTATTAAATTTAATCCCCTAATTAAAAAAATTGAGAAGACAATTAGGAGAGAGAAACTCCTCCTCAATGATGACATGGCGGTTCAGGAATGATATGTGTATAAATAATTGGTTTATAAAAGAGAAAAAAGAAAAATACTAATTAATCTAAATAAAAAAAAAATTATTCTTCTCTCAATCTTCATCTGCGCAAATATCCATTCGAGATAGAATAATGCTAGAGACACAAACTATTTTACAAATATTTTACAAACTGCTGATGTGGCATACTCAACATCAGCAGTTTGTGTGGGACCGAAAACTACATTAAATAATTTGTTGATCAATAGGCTGACGTGGAGTATGCCACATCAGCAGTTTGTAAAATATTTGTAAAATAGTTTGTGTCTCTAGCACCACTCTTCGAGATATACTTTTTGGATTATTTCTAATATCAAATTAATTCTGAATTTAATATTAAAATTATATTTAAAAATATAAAATTATCATCGTTTTATAAATATATTTCTAATTTTGAGTGATACGGGAGTAATGTCAATGGAATAATTTGTTATTAGAAGAAAAGGTCTTGGTAATGTAATGGCTAAGGAAGTTTTCGTCTTGTTCAATATAAGAATGTATTCAACTTTTATTGATTTCTATAAGAAGAATTTATACCAAGTTCATGTGTGGGAACCTTCCAGGAAATAATTGATTTAATTTCTAAGACTTTATAGATGACTTTTAATTAGTGACAATTTTTTTTAAAATCAGAGTTTCCTTTTAAATATTCAATAAATAATATAAATTGATAATAATAAAAAATTAATATTAAGATGATCTTCATAACTAAATTGTTTCATCAAAACTACTTGTTATTAATCTATATTATTTAACATTATTAACAAATATATATTATATGTATATACACATATTGGGCTATATGTATATAAGTAATTGCACATATAAGTACTTCTTTACTACCACGACAAACTTAATTTTTTTTTTAAAATTTATACTATTACAATTACAATTCAATTTCAGAGAACTTAAAAGAGAACTTAAGACTTTTAATTTCTTGAGTGTCAATTAAATTACTTATAGTAATCATGACTTGAAGGTACTACTGATAGTAATTTAATTACTTATATGACACACAGTCCACAGATCTTTGACTTCCTAACAATTATGAGATAATACCGACGGGTTTTGTACGTGTTCTCACCTCCGGACCTCACTCTTTCTATTGTGAAATAATACCACTAACCTTCGTGTTTTCACTTCCGACAATCCGATCAAATGTATAAAAATAGCCAAAAATTATGTTATTTAGATGAGAGGACTGATATATTTTTAACTGACTTATCCATTTCATATTTAGGGGCTGTTTGTTTAGAACATAATGGGTCTGAATGGCTGAATCGATAAGTGGCTGAATCATTAAGTTCGTTTGTTTTGAAAAAAAATCGTCTGAATGGCTGAATCGGTCAGATGCGTTGGCTGAATGGTTAAGTCCGAAATTTTGGTCTGAATGGTTGTCTGAATGAAGTAAAAAAATAAAAAAAATAAAAAAATATCTATCTAATAAAATACAAATGATTTTGAATTTCCCGCTCACTCAATAAATCATCTGGGCCGTCCAAAGTTTGAGATAAATCTCACCGTTCATACATCTATCTAATAAAATACATCTATCTATCTAATAATCAAATAATAATTTAATAAAATACAAATGACTTTAAATTTTCCGCTCATTCAATAAATTATTTTGGTCGTTCAAAGTTTGAGATAAATCATATTGTCCATACAGTGCCGGAGGCACGGGACCCAGCTAGTTAACTATTATATTATGTAATATTAAATAAATTTACAACAACTTTGAATTTTTTCAGAGGGGTAAAATATTAAAAATATGTCATTCAGATCTTTAATATATGTCAGTTATCAAACAATTTTTTTCATTCAGATTCAGCTCATTCAGATTCAGATTCAGATTCAGTTCATTCAGATTCAGATTCATTCAATTTTTATCAAACACCCCTTTAATTTGATAAAATTATGTTATTTTTTGATGAAGTTTAGCCGTGTGTACAGGGGTAGAAAATGAGGAAGCTTATCTTCAGTTTTGCAGTTCCGAAGCGAAAGTCTCGGTCTACATGCAGATTGAAAGCTGGACAAGTGGATGGAGAGAAAAGCTGGCCCGTCTGTGCATGGAAATAATAATAAATGACAAATTTGATTGCCCCCAAGTTAGGGATGACAATTTATCTAGTCTCTACCGTGATCTCCACGTCTCACTCCAAATAGGAATAATGATTTTCACTCTGATGTGGATGGAACTGAAAATGAGAAATCATCCAATGTTATTTATGGGGATAGAGAAATTGGAGGATGTGTGTAAAATTCCAAATTTCATAAATAAAATTTTAAATTTTTTGAATTTTTTTTGAATGTTATGGTGTGGATTTAATATAATATTATAGTTATGTGTAATATTTATAAACTAGCTGGGTCCCGTGCCTCCGGCACTTTATGGACAATATGATTTATCTCAAACTTTGAACGACCAAAATAATTTATTGAGCGAGCGGGAAATTTAAAGTCATTTGTATTTTATTAAATTATTATTAGATTATTAGATAGATAGATGTATTTTATTAGATAGATGTATGAACGGTGGGATTTATCTCAAACTTTGGACGGTCCAGATGATTTATTGAGTGAGCGGGAAATTCAAAATCATTTGTATTTTATTAGATAGATTTTGCAAAGTATGCAAGTTGTTATATTATATTCGATTTATCGGGGAATATTCTTTGTGTCGGGGAATATTCGTACGACGGAACAATCATTGGTGGACCCCACAACAGAATTATTATCGAATTGAGAAAACGACAAAAATATTTTTATGAAAATAACGGCGGAAGTTTTACCGTTAATACTGTTGAACTACTCGGTAGTAAAAGTATATTAATACATGTGGTTGCATAGTAACATACGGTATTGATTATTGATGTTTACGTGAGAAGTCACTCAGTTTTGTTCAATTATTGCTACAGTAGTTGCTACATAGTATCTCACGTTATTTGATTCAATTATTGTTAATTGTTATATATATATATATTATATATATATATATATATATATATATATATATATATATATATATATATATATATATATATATGGGAGCCCTTCCATAGCAACCGGTTGCTGTGAGTACTGTGCAACACCCTCTTTTTGTACCGTTGATCAACTTATTGGAAGGCTAAGATTGGGATATATTAATACCAAACCGTGAGAAGCTCTGCCGGTTTCTATTTAAATAAGAGGGACCCACATTTTAACACATTGTCAGTCTAGTTAAACAAAATGAATATTTAATATTAAAATATTTCGACCGGTACAAGTTGTACCGGCCTATTCTTTTTTTTTTACGCATTGATGCTTTATCAGTTTTTAATCAAATACAAAGAGATTGCACATAATATTAAAATATTAAAATATTTAAAAATATTCCGGCCGGTACAAGTTGTACCGGCCTACTCATTTTTTTTTTAACACATTCATGTTTTCTCACTTTTTAATATTGCACAAAATTTATTTTAACTTACAAATATAATGTTAAAAATAAATATTAGTAATATAAAAATAAAAATAATTATATTATAAATAAATAAATATATAAATATAAATATTATTTTTAATATTAATATATTAAAAATAAATATAATAAATATGCAAGATATATAATTATATTATTAATAATTATGCAAGATGTAATAAAATATTTAAAAATATTCCGGCCGGTACAAGTTGTACCGGCCTACTCTTTTTTTTTTTTTTAACACATTTGTGTTTCTAATCCACCTCTGTGTTTAAAACTGGTAGACAATTACCTACACGTACTACTAGTCTACTACTTAATTAGAAAAAAATAATACTTATTTTAATAATTCAAGAACACAAATTAGTTAGAAACACAAATGTGTTAAAAAAAAAAAAGAGTAGGCCGGTACAACTTGTACCGGCCGAAATATTTTTAAATATTTTATTACATCTTGCATAATTATTAATAATATAATTATATACCTTGCATATTTATTATATTTATTTTTAATATATTAATATTAAAAATAATATTTATATTTATATATTTATTTATTTATAATATAATTATTTTTATTTTTATATTACTAATATTTATTTTTAACATTATATTTGTAAGTTAAAATAAATTTTGTGCAATATTAAAAAGTGAGAAAACATGAATGTGTTAAAAAAAAATGAGTAGGCCGGTACAACTTGTACCGGCCGGAATATTTTTAAATATTTTAATATTTTAATATTATGTGCAATCTCTTTGTATTTGATTAAAAACTGATAAAGCATCAATGCGTAAAAAAAAAAGAATAGGCCGGTACAACTTGTACCGGTCGAAATATTTTAATATTAAATATTCATTTTGTTTAACTAGACTGACAATGTGTTAAAATGTGGGTCCCTCTTATTTAAATAGAAACCGGCAGAGCTTCTCACGGTTTGGTATTAATATATTCCAATCTTAGCCTTCCAATAAGTTGATCAACGGTACAAAAAGAGGGTGTTGCACAGTACTCACAGCAACCGGTTGCTATGGAAGGGCTCCCTATATATATATATATATAAGTTTTATCTTATTAGTATTATTAATGTAATAAAACAGAAAAGCTTTATATATAAAACAGAATACTTTTATAAAGTTATTCTATAAATAAAATATATTATATTTTATTATGCATAGTGTTGCATAGTGCCTGCATAGTATTTTGCATAGTAAAATCTTTTTATATAAAACAGAATACTTTTATAAAGTTATTCGTTTTATTAGATTATAAATAGAATATATTATATTTTATTTAAAAGATTTTGCTTTAAATCTGGACCGTCCGATTAAAAGTAAATCAATCTGGACCGTTCATGAATTAGTTACTATGCAGTTTATTCTTCTATAAATAGAAGCTCATTCCTTCATTATTTCTTACGAATTCACTGAAACTCTAGAGAGAGAAACTATAGAGAGAAAGAAGAAAAATATTCTGCTACTTCACTACTTCTATTTTCAGTTTCTTCTATAAGGTAAGGGGTATTATTTCTTTCATATTCATGAAGAAAATTTCTGTTATTCCATTATTTACTATTCTGTTGGAATAACCTGTATACGCGGTCTACCCTATACTTGGTAAATTCTTCTGTTATTCCATTCTTTATTATTATGTTGGAATATCTTGTCTGTGCGTTTACGCCGGACCTGGTTCCGTTATTTATTATTTTGTTGGAATAACCTGTCTATGTGAAGTATCGCATGCATGGTGATTTCTGTTGTTATTCCATTCTTTATTATTCTGTTGGAACATCCTGTCGGTGCGAATTTTGCCTGACATGGTTCCGTTATTTATTATTTTATTGGAATAACCTGTTTATGCGAAGTACCGCATGCATGGTGATTTCTGTTGTTATTCTATTCTTTATTATTCTGTTGGAATATCCTGTCGGTTCGTATTACGCCTGACCTGGTTCCGTTATTTATTATTCTGTTGGAATAACCTGTCTATGCGAAGTACCGTATGCATGGTGATTTCTTTTGTTGGAAAATCTGTTTCTTTAAAAAAATTATGTTTTTAAAAAAAATCTGTTTTTTTTAAAAATTCTTTTTTTAAAAAAATCTATTTTTTAAAAAAGTATGTTTTTTAAAAAAATCTGTTTTATTTTATTGTGTTTTTGTTATTTTTAAAATGAGTATTATTTATTTTTTTTGCCACGTCAGAAATATTTTTTTTATTTTTTTGCCACGTCAGCGCCGCATAAGCAATATTTTAACGTCTGTCAAATGTTTTTAACGGAATGACTTAATTGTAAAATAATAATTAGTTTAGTGGTGTAATTCGAAAAATTAAAAGTTCGGTAGTGTATTAAATAAAACTTGCCAAGTATAGTGGTGAAATACATAGTTTTGCCAAAAAAAAATTTATTCCAACACCATTTCAAATGGCTTTCAAGTATATAATATTTTTATTTTTTAATTTGTTTTTTTTTAAAAAAAGTAACAAATTTGTTATTTTTTTAAAAAAAAAATTGGACGAATTTTTTTTATTTTAAAAAGACCATTTTCTGACACCAACATTCCAACACCACTTGGAGTGGCTTTTGATTTTCATTTTAGTGTTTAAAAGCCACTTCAATTGGTGTTTAGGTTATTCTTAGAAAAGTTGGAAGTTTTTGAGTGTAATTCAGAAAATTGGTTGTCATTTGTGCTATTATTAGAAAATATTCTCCAAACTTATATCAACCCCTACAGGTGTAAGAAATGCCCCCATATGACAAGTTGACATTAGTATTCATTACATTTCACCATGATTCTTTACCCACTCTAATGACACTGACGTGATGCCCTTTGTACATATCATATTTTAATCTGACATTTAGATAGTTTTTTTCACTTAACCAATAATTTCACTAATAGTCTGCTCTTATACGATATAGACTCGAACCTAATTGGTGCAATCAGAAGAGTTGAGATGGTCGTCCTTGATTAGGTAAAGACGCAAAAGCAAGAAATAAGTCCCCATAGTAGCGAATACGTAGAGAAACTTGGCAACAATAGGGCCGAAAAATGGTGAGCACAGGCAAAGAGGGTAGCCGTATACAACAACCATATGGCGTATTTGTATTTGTTTGGTGTTTTTCATGTCATGCAACAACAACCATTGATACGCCGAGGAGCAGCAAATAGTCCCAAAGAAGCAGAAGCAGAAGCAGATGAACAAGTTGAAAGCTACGGGGCGGAAGCCGTCCACATATGGGCATAAGCTGGTGGAATTTCGGCAATCACCTGTGATATTGCTGCTGCAGCACCACCCATTTTTATTTATTTATTGTACGAGTTTTGGTTAGCGCACACAGGGTTTGATGAGTATTTCTCGACATTTTACTATTTCCACAATCAAAACTATGTTATATTAGGACACGCATAAACTATTAATGATTATATTGATTAGGTACAGAACACGTAAATTGTGTCGAGTCTTTGGAGTAAATGCCGAGAAACTACCATGCAGTGTTGAATAACCAGGAGTACTTTCCTTGAACCATCAAGGAGAAGGTAACTCACACCCCTTGGAAGTTGCCAAGAAAAATCAAATAATCCTATATATAATTTGACCAATATACAATCATATTCTATAATTTCAACTTTAATAATACACTAAAATGTGTTACAACAATTGCAACTAAAATAAAATGTGTGGATCGTAAGTCCAACAAGAAGAGACTAGATGAAAATTTGTACCCAATCATTGAGAAATGATATATCTTACAATTTTATGTATTGGCTTTTTTTTTTACCAATTACATAAATAACTATTAGTCATAATATTTTTAATTATATATGTAATATATGGTGGTATAGGACTGTCAATTGGGCCAGTTAAGACTGAAGTCCAATCGCTTGGGCCGTTATAAATAATCCTAGTTTGTGCATGATTGGACGCGCTTTTCGTTGATTGAAGCGCGTAGAAAGATCCTGACGTTAACAGTAATAAATTTAATAAAAGAGAACTTAAGAAAAAATTTACTTTTAATTTTCTTGAGTGTCAATTAAATTATTACGTTTTACTGAAAAACATATTGAAATTTATGATATTTTAAAACAAAAGAAAAGGTATTACCACTTAACTACAATGTGAATCTCACGACTAACCTACCTAAGTCGATCGCAACTACCATCATTTATGTTCCTGCAACTTTTTAGTTTAACAAAGAAGGTGAGAAGAAATGTCAACTTAGACCCATAGTCATACTATCATTTTTTTTTTGGTACATAATTTTTTTTGTTATAAAAGTAGATTTTTGCGCACAACCCGAGTGACTGAGTCAAATTCTGAGCTCAGAACAAATTTTGGATTAAATTTTAAGTCTGAATCAAATTAAATTTATCTAAATAAAACCTTAAACTACTAACACAATAATAATTTCTTGAGTAATCTTAGTTCAGCACAGACTCACTCAAAAGGTAATAACTTGAAGGTACTATTGGTAGTAACTTAATTACTTATATGACACGCGGTCCATAGATTTTTAACTCTCTAACAATTGTGCGATAAATACCGACTGGCTTCGTGTCCTCAATACCAGGGGGATCTAGGGGGGTCATATGACCCCCCACCCTGTAATATCCGGGAGTTATTTCGTTTCCTTTTTCTTTTATGTATTTTCTTTACTCTTTTGCTTTTCTATTGGTTTTGTTTTATCATCAAAGTGGGGCAAAAAAAGTGGTAGCAATTCTCTTTGTAAACTAATTAAAAATAAAAGGCTAAAAAAAAAAAATTTAATCCCACTATAGTGACCGTAAGTGCACCATAGTTCTATCTTATCAAGATTATTAAATCTCTCTTCTATTTTTTTGTTGTTGGAATTCTTTCTTTAAAGCTAATTAATCCCATGAAACATAATATAATGTTTTGAATAAATAATATTATACTTTCTAATTTATCTATAAAATTAGTTAATCAGTTGACTACAAATTTCAAAGTCTGATTAATAGTCACATAATTTTGGGAATTTTATATATATATAAAGCCATTAGACTCACAACTCAAAGGTTGACAATGGTTGGAATAGGATGTTATGAAATACTATAATTGGGTAAAATGAATTTGAAAGAAGCACTGTCAATAAATACTTTTTTTTACTGATGTATTTTGACTCCCCTCTAAAAATGTTCTGGTTCTGCCACGTGTCCTTACCTCCGGGCCTTCCTCTCTCTATTGTGGGATAATACCACCAACTTTCGTGTCCTTACCTCGGATGCATAAAAATAACCAAAAATTATGTTATTTAGATGAGAGGACTGATATATTTTTAACTGACTTATCCATTTCATATTTAATTTGATAAATGAATTTTGACAAAAATATATATATATATATATATATATATATATATATATATATATATATATATATTATCTGTATACACTCAAAATTTTGCATTCCTGTTACTAACCATGTAAGAGGGAAGAATCATCTTTCATCTTCCAGAGGCAAACTCAGGAGATAAAATCTAAGCCCCGGTGACAACCTCAGGAGATCAAATCCAGCCACGGTGACATCCCCAGGAGATCAAATCCAAGTCCCGATGACAACTCCGGGAGATCAAATCCAAACCCCAGATACAACCCCGGGAGATCAAATCCAAGCCTGGGAGACAACCACAAGAGATCAAATTCAAGACGAGTGACAACCCCGAGATATCAAGTCAAGCCCCGAAGACAACCCCGGGAGATCAAATCCAACCTCGGTGACAACCCCAAGAGATCAAGTCCAACCCCGGAGATAACCTTAGGAGATCAAATCTAACCCCGACAACAACCCCGAGAGATCAAGCCAACCTCGGGAAATCAAACCATCCCCAGAGACAACCCTGAGAACTATCAAAAGTCAATGACAGTCCAATCTTAGAGACAACTCTGAGAAAAGACGGTGACAAGTGCATCAAGCCTGGAACCAACCCAAGAAGGGCAAAATACTAATTTTACCAACTCCCCGCCTGCCAAAAATTAGGCCCGTGGGCCGACCCTGCCCGCCTGCCAAAAACTGGGCTAAGGGCTTATCTTTTTTAGCTTGTCAAAACTCAGGCCGTTTTGACCCAGACCATTTTTCAGGTCTAATATATATATATATATATATATATATATATATATATATATATATATCTGCCTGGCCTGGATTTCAAATTCATGGCCTTTTTACTATTTTATTATATATATATATTTACCAATCTATCTGGCATATATATAATATATATATATATATCAAATATTTACTGCATTTAAATATTTGTTTAACTGCTCATTTAATGTAAATCCATAATATTAGAATTTGTGGACTAGATTTATCTAAATCTAGTCATGTCTAACTTTTAACCGGTTCAAAAGTTATAAAACTAGAACCGTTGAGCTAGAATGACTAAAATTTATTTAAATCTAGGTTTCTTTCTAGTTTTTATTATGTGAGCCTAGGAGCCACGGGATCTAAGATCCAATTGACGGATCTAGATATGGTTCCCATGATAGACCCCTTTCTGCTGTGCAATTAGCTTGTAAATTATTTGCGATGTTTGGACATCCTGAGATAGCTTTCATGCCCATAAGGAACCCGACACTTATATATATATATATATATATATATATATATATATATATATATATATATATATATATATTATTTTGTCGAAGATGCTTCGCATCTCGAGAATAAAATCAAATCAAGCCGAATACGGAATAAAATGGAAGTATCAAAGGCCTACATTACTATGTGAGCATAAGGGTTTGAAAACCTATTTTCAAAACATCGTTTGTGCATATATTGATTAAAATTGAACTTTTATACAAATCAAACCTTTTGTATATAGGTGCAAACGAGACATAACAGTACTTCCAAATAATGCATTTAAGGCCAATAAACACACACTTCAAATAAATTAGAGAATTGAAAAGACGCGGTAACCATGTTTTCACGGAAGTCGGGGGGTGCCTAACACCTTCCTCCCAATTAATCAATCCCCCGAACTCTATGAATCTCGGTTTCCAAAGTTTGTTAAACAGAGTCCAACAATTAGGCCTTTGTATAAACCTTTTCAAATTTAGTTGAGTTGGTACAACCATTTCAAAAAGTTCAAGATAAAATCATTTTATAAAACTAAATAATACTCTAAAGAGGGGGTGTGTGTGTGTGTGTGTGTATATACATATATATATATAGGGATTCCATCCACAGCAACCGGTTGTTGGGAGCAACCCATTTTTTCCCAGCCGCTACAGCTTGTAGCGGCTTATAAAAAAAAATTCTAAGTGGCCGGTACAAGCGGTAGCGGCTGGGAAAAAGGGGTTGCTCCCTAACAACCGGTTGCTGTGGATGGAGACCTATATATATATATATATATATATATATATATATATATTTCGCTAGTCCATAAACAAATACTCATAACTTTCAAAAAACAATATGTATCTATATTTTTTTTAAATAATAATTTATGAAATTTTAAAATTTAAAATTGATGAAAAAAATTATTCACTTGATATCGGATCACATTAATTTTAAACTTAGAATTTCTCAAACTGATTTTAAAACTTAAAAGGAGAGCATATATTTTTGTGTGGGTGGATCGAGGGAGTGTTATAATTAGTGTAAGAAAAATAAAAATTAATAGAGATTAAATTTTTATTCGTGGTCCATTAATTAAGGAGGTAAAAATAAATTTGGGAAAGGAGTATTCTTTTTTCATCAACTACACAATTGAAAAAAACACCATGAATACTTTTATTTTGCTTCTTAATATTGGAAATGTGTGTTTTGGAAATCAACACAAGTATTGAAATTAGAAACGAATAATTTTTTTTTAATGAAAGTTTAATTTCTGAACTTGGAATTCAGTATCCAAAGTCCAAACATACCCATTAATTTCTACTCTCTCCGTACCCAAAAGAATAGGTTAATGTACATTAATTTGAAACTATTTGTACTTGTTCGACTAAAATTTCGATTCGAGCTCGAATCGAAATATAAATGATTCAAATATGAGCAAATTTTAAAATTCGATAAATTACTCGAACATTCTCAAATTACAATTTTCTCGGATCATATTCGTATAAAAAGTTCAAACTGCTCGGGCTCGATTCGAGATCGTGCTCGACTCAATAGTTAGACGAGTTGAGCCTCAATCAAACCTTATTTTATAATCGATAAATTTTGTGAATCAAATCTGAACAACTCAATACTCTACTCAACTCAGCTCATTTACACCCTTCCTAAAAACATTCATTTGCAAATTTTATAAATTTTGATGACATATTTTCGTTTTATGTCTAATGGCATGATAAAGAAAGTGTGATAGCAAATTTGAGATATTTTGTAATTAACCTTTTATATTGAATATAAAAAGGAAAAATAAATAAATTATATATATAGGGCATAGGAGATGACGGCTACATCAGGCTATTGCATGAAGTATCCCTTTATAATAACAATATTTTGGGAGATTATGAAAATACCTATTGTACATAATACGAAAGGGAATGTAATTAATTATGCAAAACGACGTCGTGTTGATAGTTACGTCGCAATAGCGGATACATGTATGTAAGTTGGTTACAAGAACTGCCTAACAAATCAACTCCATATAAATCTGGAGAGATTGCTGCCACTGCTCACTATAAGAAAAATGACTATTTTCGACGGAATATTCCGTCAAGAATACCTTAGTTCCGATGGAATATTTAATCGAATATAGACACGTCGAAATTAAATTCGTCGATCTTTCGGTCGAAAATAAAGAATACCGACGAAACCATTTTCGACGGAATATTCGGTCGAAATTAATGTATTCTCAAAAGAATCCAGTCTGTCGGAAGTAATCAGTTGATATTAATCTACCACGTGGCGCCACTGGCTGGAATATTAGAATCCGTAATTTCGACGGAATTCCGTCGACCATAAGTATTTTTTTTTCTGTTTTGGCAATATTCAGGGTTAAAACCCACATTTTTGCACCTGTGAACTTGTTTTTTTTCCAATAGCACATACAACATAACTATAACTATTCAACAACATGAATATGAATTACCAAAGCCAACAATAATAAAAATTCTTTAATTTTCCAAAAGATATACAAAAATGACATGTTAAACTAAATTAAAGATTAATTAAGATGATGTCAAACATCCCATTAAGTTAAACTAAAGTATATCAAACATCCCATTAAGCTAAACTAAACTAAATATGTCAAACATCAACAAAACTAAAGTAAAGATGTCAAACTAAAGTAATGACAAGATTTAAACTATAATACGTCAAACATCAACTAAACTACAAAAATTTACATCCCATTAAGCTAAACTAAATTAAATATGTACTAATCATCTACAAAACTAAGTCATGTCAGTAGTATTACCCTCGGTGTGAGGAGGATCATCGGGAGAGCGTCGACGCTGCTGCTTTGGCTTCTGAAAATTGTCGACGTCGTCCATTCGTTCGTGATCGATGTGAGATCCCGAATTTTATGAAATAAAAGTATTCAATTTTTTTATTTTGGTAAATAATTAAATTGATAAAAGTTTAAAGTTAAGGGTGAATGTTGAAAATTTTGCAAAGTAAGCAAGTTGATATAAAATATTCGTTGTGTCGGGGAATATTCGTACGACGGTACAATAATTGGTGGACCCAACAACGGAAGTATTGTCGTAGTTAGAAAACGACAGAATTATCTTTTTATAAAAATAACGACGAAAGTTTTACCGTTAAACTGTTGAACTACCCGGTAGTAAAGGTATAGTAATACGCGTGGTTGCATAGTAGTACACGATATTGATTATTGATGCTTACATGAGAAGTCACTCTGTTATACTCAATTATTACTACAGTAATTGTTGCATCATATCTCTCATATTATTGATTCAATTATTGTCACAATATCATCTGCATAATGTGTTATATTATTAAATCAATAATTGAAATGAAAAAGTTATTCATATTATTATTTACAATATTGACAATGTCTAGAAGTTCTGTCAAGGAGAGGTTTGATCACCTAATTGCGCGCCAATAAGGAGAAATCCTTATCGAAAATCCCCCTCTTTCCTGGGAACAACCTTGTTGTTAAATATTGTGTGTTATAATATTAAGGATGAATAAGTTCGTGTTGATTAAAGATGAAATTAATAGTTCCATTGTGTTGGGATTATTAGTTGTAGTGGAAATCGACAGTTATTTTGATAATAATTGATGTCTGGAGGTTATATTGACCAATCAGGTAATTAACCGGATAAATGATCAATTAATTGCTATTGATTCACATGATTATAACTATTTATTCACATGTGAGTACTATTGATTCGCATTCATTTACTATTAGGGGAGTTGGTGCAAGATTGATAATACTTGCATGACTAAATTAGAAATGGAGGTATAGTTGAAGGTACTATACTGTAATTGTTTTTTTCACATGATTAAAACTATTGACTCACATGATTTACTATTGATTCACATGATTTACTATTAGGGGAGATGGTGCAAGTTTGATAATACTTGCAGGACTAAATTAAAAATGAAAAAAAGAGGAAGGTATTATACTGTAATATTTTGAGCCCCAAAACGTGCAATTATCGAAACTATATTTTCCTATAAATAGAAGCTCATTCTTCCATCATTCTCACCAATTCACTAAAGCTATAGAGCAATTATTATAGAGAAAAATTATAGAGAGAAAGAAGAAGAGAAGTCTGCTACCTCACTATTCCAGAATTCAGTTTCTTCTAAGGTAAGGGGTAATATTCTTTCGTATTCATGAAGAGATTTATTTTCTTTCAATACTCGTAAGGGTTATTATTCCATTCATTATTATTATGTTGGAATAACCTGTCTATGCGAAGTACCGCATACATGGTGAAATTCTTCTCTTATTCCATTCTTTATTATTCTGTTGGAATAACCTGTATGTGCGGTCTATCGTATGCCTCTGTACGTATTACGCATGACCTGGTTCTGTTCTTTATTATTTTGTTATAATATCTTGTCTGTGCGGAGTATGCATGACCTGGTTCCATTCTTTATTATTCTGTTGGAATAACCTGTCTATGTGGATTATCGTATGTATGGTGAATAATCATTCGTATTCATTCTTTATTAAATTGTGGAAATGATCTGTCTACGTGGATTACCGCATGGCGGGTGAAAATCCATTTGCAGTTTCGTAATTCTTCTGACCCTCAAAAATTTTGGAAAAATTTGAAATGATAGTTTGTTGAGTTTTCTAGATTGTGTCCAAAAATGACGATTTTTGGATGTATAGATTAGGAGTTATGAATTTTATGGGAAAATACTATTTTAAAAGTAAACCCTTATAACTCTTTGTGGTTAACTCTAAAATTATTGAAATTTTTATTAGGAGTACATGTATATAACAGGAGTATACCCTGTAAATTTCAGAATTTTTGGATAAAATTACAATTTATGATAAATGTCTAAATATTCGGCAGTTTTGGCCATATAAAAAATAGTAAATGAATTTTAAAAATTCCGAGAAAAACATATGTTCAATATGAGACTATATTCTTCTAAATCCCAGAAAAAAAAATATTTTTGGAACTGATTTGGTATTTTTTATGAAAATAAACTAGTTATGCGTAAATGAATTAAATATGTTATGTGAAGTAACAAAATTGGAAAATAGGATTTTATGGCTTGAGAATCCTATATAGGGTATATACAGATTTTTGATGAGGGATTTGATCATTGGTGATGAAATCTTATGAGTATGACATTTTTGAATGATTAAATACATTGTTTGGTAAAGTGTAAACAATTGAAATAAATTATTTATAAGTTTAAGAAGTGATTAAAATATTGATATAATATTAATAATATTAGATTACGAGTTTATTAAGTGATTGATAATATTTGGATAAATTTAAAGTCTTTAATATTTATCCTTGTTTTCGTTTGATTAATGCTTATATCATTGTCATCATCCTTATGTTTATATTGTGATGAAAGTCATCTTTGGCTTACGTGCAAAGATGGGTTGTTGATTATTGATTTTACAGTTGTATATCTTTGGCTTACGTGCAAAGATGGACTATTGATTATTGGTTTTACAGTTGTATATCTTTGGCTTACGTGCAAGGATGGACTGTTGATTATTGGTTTTACAGTTGTATATCTTTGGCTTACGTGCAAAGATGAACTATTGATTGATGAGTATCTTTGGCTTATATGCATAGATGAACTGTTTATTGGTATGATTATGACCAGGGATCATTCGGTATAATTATGACCCGTAATGTTATAGATGATGTGGTAAAAGTCCTCATTGGCCTGTAGTGCATTGATGGACAATTATTGGTATGATTATAACCATGGATTATTCGGTATAATCATGACCATTGATGATTACATGAATATCCTTGGCTGTAGTGCAAGGATGATTCGATGATGTGGATTATTTATTAAGCTGAGTCTCAGCAATAAAATATTGATTATACACTTTTAATTCGTAAAAGATAATAGATATCATGCTCTACTTGACTCTTCTAAAATACAGTTGTATGTCTTTGGCCTGTAGTGCAACTAGCTGATAGTAACTAGCGACTGGATTAACTGACGGTCACTAGTAATACAATTAGCAACCGGAAACTCCGATCGTAGATACTTTTGGTCACTGTTGGATCATTTTCTTGTGGTGTTCCTTTTAATTTAATCTAATTTTTAGTGTTTAATTTTGTCTTTTATATTAATCAAAATATACTACTATAATTTTCATTTAAACATATCTTTGAGTTTTGTAATTAATTTCTTTTTACTTATTTTATTTGGTGAAAATAAAATAAATTTATTTATAAGACAATCTATTTTATTATTGTAAGGATGTATTTGTCCTTCTATTAGGATAAAAAATAATTAGAATGGACGATTTTGCAAAAAATTGAGGCATTAGCTATGACATTATAAAAATTGGAACATTGGCGCCTATGTTGTAATTTAGTGTATATATGAGAGGACAAAATTGTAATTTACCTTATAAAATATGGTGATGGTGGGTGTGACGCCCCCAAAAAAGTCTACACAACCCATTCTGAGTCGACAAATATATAGTACATAATCCAAATACAAACTTTCTATATACAACTATTATTTGTCATGTAAAATACGACAAAATATAAGTTGTGAGTTTCAATACAAATATTATCTATATCCAAACTCAAATAAAGTCCTCATTATAATTATTGTCACACTATTTTATACAATAGTGAGGACTACTATAGTAATTATCTTGGACCATCACTCCATTCCCCGACTAGTCCAAGCTATATTCTCATTTCTTGAAGAGAACAATGAAAGAAAAAGGTGAGATCAACTAGCCCAATAAAGAATATTATGACTAAGATAATGTAGAACAAGTTATCCTTAGTCCTCAACAGGAAAAAATCTGATAGAATAAATGTGACGCCCTCAAAAATAGGTCCACCAACCCATTCTGAGTTGCCAGATATCATTCTATAAAAATTAAATACAACTTCATTTATACAACTGTTGAACTGTCGTGCAGAGTACGACAACAGATAAGCTGTGAGTTTCAGTACAAATGTATGTAACTCTCATGGTGCCTCGACCATAACCTTACAATGGTACGTTACATAAAAGTATAGTCAATAATTTTTTTAGAAATTAAAATCTTTGGGAAGTGCTCAAGAAAACCTTCGTACATGGGAGGCCATGAATCTAAGTTATGATAGATATCATATGCCCAGATAATTATCCTTGATTGATCCAATAGACCCCAAAGAAAAATGAGAAAATTACCATCATGTTCCTTCCAATGATGAGTCTTCTTTTAACATATAATTATATCAGTTGTCTCAAAGTGAGAATTATATTTTAAATATACTCCAAGATCATACAGGTAGTGCTCGTAGATATACTCAGCAAGTGGATGTGCACAACCCTGTCTTATGATAACACAAGATTGTATGTCATTAGACATCTTGTATGATAGTGGCAAAATACCATTCCAAAGTTGGGTTCTCATCATCCTATTGTTGTTCACCAAAATCAATTATTAAGTGAAATACGACACGCACATTTTAGGTCCTCAATGCAATTATATATTGCATGTCATGTCGTTTTATAATGTATTGAGAAACTTCAACAGTCTCAAACCATCTCACTATTTTCGTGTTATCCCCGCTCGACACAGCTACACTCTTATTACCTAAAAGGAATTGTGAAACAAAAGGGTGAGCACAACTAGCCCAATAAAAAATATCATGACTAAAGATAATTAAATTATCAATAGCCTTCATTAGTAATAAATCAAAGATTTAGAACATAGGGTAGATGATAAAACTTTTCAACCATAGTTGCAGTGAAACGAGCAGTCCATTAGAAGAGTCAAATAGACCATCAGGTCTATTATCTCCTCCATGTTAAAATTCCACCAATAATGTTTTATACCTGTAACATCAATCAACAATTTATGTCCACAATCATATGAATAAATCATAAACATAATTGTTATTCTGAATTCCTTTTCGCACCCAAAACGAAGATAATTTACATCACCTATCTTCACCTGAAACATCAAAAATCATGGTTATACCAAATCAGAATTCCCGATCATAATTATACTAATAAATTCATCTTTGCACTACGGCCAAAGATATACAATTGTATAGCCAATAATCAACAGTTTATCTTTGCACTACAGGCCAAAGATATACAACTGTAAAACCAAAAATGTTGAGACTCAGCTTAATAGTATCATGAGAACGAATTATCCATGCACAACGAGCCAAAGATATTCGTGTTTTCCATTACGGTCATGATTATACCGAATAATCCCTGGTCATAATCATACCAAGTCCATCTATGCACTACGTGCCAAAGATAATTTTTACCAAATCATTTATTACATTACGTTCATGATTATACCGAATAATCCCTGGTCATAATCATACCAAGTCCATCTATACACTATAGGCCACAGATGACTTTCAACATAACACAAGCATGAGAATGATGACAATGATATAAGCATTAATCAAACGAAAATAAGGATAAATATTAAAGACTTTAAATTTATCCAAATATTATCAATCACTTAATAAACTCATAATCTAATATTAATAATATTATAATAATATTTTAATCACTTCTTAAACTTATAAACAGTTTATTTCAATTATTTACATTTTACCAAATAATGTATTTAATCATTCAAAAATGACATACTCATAAGATTTTATCACCAATGATCAAATTCCTCATCAAAAATATGCATATACCCTATATAGGATTTTCAAGCCATAAAATCCTATTTTTCAACTTTGTTACTTCGCATAACATATTTAACTCATTTACTCATAACTAGATCATTTTCATGAAAAATACCAAATCAGTCCCAAAAATATTTCTTTTATGGGATTTAGCAAAATATATTCTCATATTGAACATATATTTTTCTCGAAATTTTTAAAATTCATTTACTATTTTAAAAAATAAATTTCTAATTAATTCCTTAAGAAATTAGCTACCTTAAGTTTAACTCTAGAAATTCCCAAATCTTGGCACGATCTTATACATGTTAACGTGATCTTCCAGTTTAAATTTCATGGTCATCGGAGTTATAGAACTCCGGTTATAGCATTTTTCGTCAGAAAAACTTAAATATTGAAATGGTCATAACTTGTTCATTTTAAATCGGGATGAGCTCATTTTTGGACAGGAGGTACTTTATACCATATACTTTCATGTCCCAAAAGGCCGGAATTTTTCTCACAAATTAAGTGGCTGAAAATGCCCTTTTAAAATTCTGGACAGTGGCTTTTTAAGCATTCCAGATTTTTCATCCTTTACTAAAATCATTCCACACGAAAATCTGTAAATCCTTTTTAAGTGATTCCACTTGGATAAGCTAGGAAACTCTAAGACTTGAAAACACTCAAAAATTCAAAATATAATAGGAGATACGGTAAATTGAATTTCATGTTCCATTTTTACCAAAATCTGATTTTTAACTCTTTGTAATTTCTAAGAAACTTTCATGTTTTCACATAATAACTAACATAACTCATCATAACACTTACTAATACTACATATACACATGATTTTCATCATTCCAATGCTTTTATTATGACTCTCATCATAATCAACGTAAACATATCATTTCCATAATTTAATAAGGAATGAATACAAAGGATCATTCATCATGCATGTGGTAATCCACATAGACAGGTTATTCCAACAAAATAATAAAGAATAAAATAACAAAAGAATTCATCATGCGTGCGATTGACTGCACAGACAGGTTATTCCCAATAGAATAATAAATAATAGAACCAGGTCCGGCGTAAACGCACAGACAGGATATTCCGACAGAATAATAAATAACGGAACCAGGTCCGGCGTAAACGCACAGACAGGATTTTCTGACAGAATAATAAATAATGAAAATAGGTCTGGCGTAAATGCACAAACATGATATTCTAAAAGAATAATAAAGAACGGAATAATAGAAGAATTTCACCATGTATACGGTACTTCGCATAAATAGGTTATTCCAACAGAATAACAAAGAATGGAATAACAGAAGAATTTCACCATGTATGCGGTACTTCGCATAAACAGGTTATTCCAATATAATAATAAATAATTGAATAAAAACTCTTACGAGTATTGAAAAAAATAATTCTCTCCATGAATACGAAGGAATAATACCCCTTACCTCAAAAGAAGACTGGATACTGGAATAGTGAGTTAGCAGACATCTCTTCTTCTTTCTCTCTATAATATCTCTCTATAATAATGACTCTAAAGCTTTAGTGAATTGGTGAGAAATGAAGGAAGAATGAGCTTCTATTTATAAGAAAATATAGTTTTGATAATTGAACGTTTTGGGGCTCGAAAAATTACAGTACAATACCTCCAACTTTTCTTTCACTTTTAATTTAGTCCTGTAAGTATTATCAAACTTGCAAGACCTCCCCTAATAGTAAATAATGTGAATCAATAGTTCATTCATGTGACTCAATAGTATAATCATGTGAAAAATAAGAATTACAGTATAGTACCTCCATCTATACCTCCATTTTTAACTTAGTCATTGCAAGTATTATTAATTTTGCACCAACTCCCCTAATAGTAAGTGAATCTGAATCAATAGTACACACATGTGAACAAATAGTTATATAAGCATGTGAATTAGTAGTAATTAATTGCTCATTTATCCGATAAATTATCCGATTTATCAATATAACCCCCAGACATCAATTATCATCAGAATAGAAGTCGATTTCAACTAACACCAATAATCCCAACACAATGAAACTATCAAATTCATCTTTAATCAACACGAACTTATTCATCATTAATATTATAACTCACAATATTTAACAATCAGGTCGTTCCAAGGAAAGAGGGGGATTTCTGATAAGGATTTCTCCTTATTGGCGCACAATTAGGTGACCAAACCTCTCCTTAGCAGAAGTTCTAGACATTTTAAATTTTGTAATTTAATAATATGAATAATTTTGTCGTCTCAATTATTGATTTAATAATATATTATATAATTAAGATGATACTGTGGTAATAATCTAATCAATAATAGAGAGATATGATGCAGCAATTACTGTAGCAATAATTGAGTATAACTGAGTGACTTCTCAAATAAGAATCAATAATCGATACCGTGTGCTACTATGCAACCACGTGTATTTTATCACCGATTATTTAACAACTTGCTTATTTTGCAAAATTTTTACATATCACCCTTAATTTTAACCTTTATCAATTTAACCATTTACTAAATAGAATAATTATAAGAAAAATGAATACTTTCATTTCATATAATTCGGGGTCTCACAATCTCCCCTCCTTATGAAATTTCGCCCTCGAAATTTACGTACCTGGTAGTTAGAAGAGATGAGAATACCATGCTTTCTTTTTGGATTGTAACTTCCCGGTTATATCCTCTGTATCATAATTTTCCCATTGCTTATCTCTTGTATTTCAGATATCATTCTAAAATATATCTTCAAAATAAAGGTTAATTGACATATCACAAATTGTCAACTTATCAAGTAAAAATTTTTACTTAGGTAAGTCACACCCTAGCGAAGTATATTACTCGTCACTCCCCTCCTAGTTATAGACTAATATCTCTGTCAGCGACCATATCCCTAATCTTTGATACCAATTGTGACGCTCCCAAAAATAGGTCCACCCGACCCATTCTGAGTCGCCAGATATCACTCTATAAAAATCAAATACAACTTCATTTATACAACTGTTGAACTGTCGTGCAGAGTACGACAACAGATAAGCTGTGAGTTTCAATACAAATGTATGTAACTCTCATGGTGCCTCGACCACAACCTTACAATGGTATGTTACATAAAAGTACAGTCAATAACTATTTTAGAAATTAAAATCAATGGGAAGTGCTTAAGGAAACCTTCGTACATGGGAGGCCATGAATCTAAGTTATGATAGATATCATATGCCCAGAGAATTATCCTTGGTTGATCCAATAGACCCCAAAGAAAAATGAGAAGATTACTATCATGTTCCTTCCAATGATGAGTCTTCTCTTGGCATATAATTATATCAGTTGTCTCTAAGTGAGAATTATATTTCAAATATACTCCAAGATCATATAGGTAGTGCTCGTAGATATACTCAGCAAGTGGATGTGCACAACCCTGTCTTATGATAACACAAGATTGTATGTCATTAGACATCTTGTATGATAGTGGCAAAATACCCTTCCAAAGTTGGGTTCTCATCATCCTATTGTTGTTCACCAAAATCAATTATTAAGTGAAATACGACACGCACATTTTAGGTCCTCAATGCAATTATATATTGCATGTCATGTCGTTTTATAATGTATTGAGAAACTTCAACAGTCTCAAACCATCTCACTATTTTCGTGTTATCCCCGCTCGACACAGCTACACTCTTATTACCTAAAAGGAATTGTGAAACAAAAGGGTGAGCACAACTAGCCCAATAAAAAATATCATGACTAAAGATAATTAAATTATCAATAGCCTTCATTAGTAATAAATCAAAGATTTAGAACATAGGGTAGATGATAAAACTTTTCAACCATAGTTGCAGCGAAACGAGCAGTCCATTAGAAGAGTCAAATAGACCATCAGGTCTATTATCTCCTCCATGTTAAAAGTCCACCAATAATGTTTTATCCCTGTAACATCAATCAACAATTCCTGTCCACAATCATATAAATAACTCATAATCATAATTATGATTCTGAATTCCTTTTCGCACCCAAAACGAAGATAATTTACATCACCTATCTTCACCTGAAACATCAAAAATCATAGTTATACCAAATCACAATTCCTGCTAATAATCATACTAATAAATTCATCTTTACACTACAGCAAAAAATATACAATTGTATAACCAATAATCAACAGTTCATTTTTGCACTACAGGCCAAAGATATACAACTGTAAAACCAATAATGCTGAGACTCAGCTTAATAGTATCACGACTACGAATTTTCCATGCACTATGGGCCAAGGATATTCGTGTTTTCCATTATGGTCATGTTTATACCGAATAATCCCTGGTCATAATCATACCAAGTCCATCTATGCACTACGGGTCAAAGATGACTTTTACCACATCATTTATAACATTACGGTCATGATTATACCAAATAATCTCTGGTCATAATCATACCAAGTCCATTTATGCACTACAGGCCACAAATGACTTTCAACACAACACAAGCATGAGAATGATGACAATGATATAAGCATTAATCAAACAAAAACAAGGATAAATATTAAAGACTTTAAATTTATTTAAATATTATCAATCACTTAATAAACTCATAATCTAATATTATTAATATTATAACAATATTTTAATCACTTCATAAACTTATAAACAATTTATTTCAATTGTTTACACTTTACCAAATAATGCATTTAATCATTCAAAAATGACATACTCATAAGATTTCATCACCAATGATTAAATTCCTCATCAAAAATCTGCATATACCCTATATAGGATTTCCAAGCCATAAAATCTTATTTTTCAACTTTGTTACTTCACATAACATATTTAACTCATTTACTCATAACTAGATTATTTTCATGAAAAATACCAAATCAGTCTCAAAAATATTTCTTTTATGGGATTTAGTAGAATATAGTCTCATATTGAACATATATTTTTCTAGAATTTTTTAAAATTCATTTACTATTTTCAAAAATCAATTTCTAAATAATTCCTTAAGAAATTAGCTACCTCAAGTTTAACTCTAGAAATTCCCAAATCTTGGCAGGATCTTATACATGTTAACGTGATCTTTCAGTTTAAATTTCATGGTCATCGGAGTTATAGAACTCCGGTTATAGCGTTTTTTGTTAGAAAAACCAAAATATTGAAATGATCATAACTTGCTCATTTTAAGTCGGAATGAGCTCATTTTTGGACAGGAGGTACTTTACACCATATAATTTTATGTCCCAAAAGGCCGGAATTTTTCTCACAAATTAAGTGGCCAAAAATGCCCTTTAAAATTTTGGACAGTAGTTTTTTAAGCATTTCCAGATTTTTATCCTTGACTAAAATTATTCCACACGAAAATCTGTAAATCCTTTTTAAGTGATTCCACTTGGATAAGTTAGGAAACTCATAGATCTAACTCTAGGACTTGACCACACTCAAAAATTTGAAATATAATAGGAGATATGGTCAATTGAATTTCATGTTTCATTTTCACCAAAATTTGATTTTCAACTCTTTGTGATTTCTAAGAAACTTTCATGTTTTCACATAATAACTAACATAACTCATCATAACACTTACTAATACTATATATACCCATGATTTTCATCATTCCAATGCTTTTATTATGACTCTCATCATAATCAACGTAAACATATCATTTCCATAATTTAATAAGGAATGAATACAAAGGATCATTCATCATGCATGTGGTAATCCACATAGACAGGTTATTCCAACAGAATAATAAAGAATGGAATAATAGAAGAATTCACCATGCCTGCGATAGACTGCAAATACAGGTTATTCCCAACAGAACAATAAATAATGGAACTAGGTCCGGCGTAAAAGCACAGACATGATATTCCGACAAAATAATAAATAACGGAACCAGGTCCGGCGTAAACGCACATACAAGATATTCCGATAGAATAATAAATAATGGAACCAGGTCTGGAATAAACGTATAGACAGGATATTCTGACAGAATAATAAAGAACGAAATAATAGAAGAATTTCACCATGTATGTGGTACTTCGCATAAACAGGTTATTCCAACATAATAACAAAGAATGGAATAACAGAAGAATTTTACCATGTATGCGGTATTTCGCATAAACAGATTATTCCAACATAATAATAAAGAATGGAATAACAACTCTTAAGAGTATTGAAAGAAATAATTCTCTTCATGAATACGAAGGAATAATACCCCTTACCTCAAAAAAAGACTGTATACTGGAATAATGAGGTAGCAGACTTCTCTTCTTCTTTTTCTCTATAATTTCTGTCTATAATAATGGCTCTAAAGCTTTAGTGAATTGGTGAGAAATGAAGGAAGAATGAGCTTCAATTTATAGGAAAATATAGTTTTGATAATTGCACGTTTTGGGGCTCGAAAAATTACAATACAATACCTCCAACTTTTCTTTCATTTTTAATTTAGTCCTGCAAGTATTATTAAACTTGCACCACATCCCCTAATAGTAAATAATGTGAATCAATAGTTCATTCATGTGAATCAAAAGTATAATCATGTGAAAAATATGAATTATAGTATAGTACCTCCATCTATACCTCTATTTTTAACTTAGTCATGCAAATATTATCAATCTTGCACCAACTCCCCTAATAGTAAGTGAATGTGACTCAATAGTACATACATGTGAACAAATAGTTATATAAGCATGTGAATTAGTAGTAATTAATTGCTTATTTATCTGATAAATTACCCAATTTATCAATATAACCCCCAGACATCAATTATCATCGGAATAGATGTCGATTTCAACTAACACCAATAATCCCAACACAATGGAACTATCAAATTCATCTTTAATCAACACGAACTTATTCATCATTAATATTATAACTCACAATATTTAACAATCAGGTCATTCCAAGGAAAGAGGGACTTTCCGATAAGGATTTCTCCTTATTGGCGCGCAATTAGATGACCAAACCTCTCCTTGGCATAACTTCTAGACATTGTAAATATTGCAATTTAATAATATGAATAACTTTGTCGTCTCAATTATTGATTTAATAATATATCATATAATGCAGATGATACTGTGGCAATAATCTAATCAATAATATGAGAGATATGATGCAGCAATTACTGTAGCAAAAATTGAGTATAACTGAGTGACTTCTCAAATAAGCATCAATAATCGAAACCATGTGCTACTATGCAACCACGCATATTTTACCACCGATTATTTTATAACAACTTGCTTACTTTACAAAATTTTTATATATCACCCTTAACTTTAACCTTTATCAATTTAACCATTTACTATAAATAGAATAATTATAAGAAAATTGAATATTTTTATTTCATAAAATTCGGGGTCTTCAATAAACTAGACAACAAGTTTTAGATCAACAACTACAACGGAAATAGCAATACATCAGAAAAGTTAAGTAGAGTATAATGTCTACTATCTTCTATAATTTAAAAGTCCATCAACAATATTTTATTCATGTAACACCAATCAATAATTATTTCCTATCAACAAATTATCTATGCACTACGGGCCAATGATAATCGTTTGTATCATCAGTGGTCATGATTATACCAAACACCTGTCCATTTATGTACTACGGGCCAAAGAGGACTTTCACCATAAACCTTTACCTGTAACATTAAATGTCATGATTATACCAATACACAATTACTGGTCATAATCATACCAATCAACAATTCATCTTTGCACTACGGGCCAAAGATAACTTTCACCACAATATATGCATGAGGATGATGACAATGATATAAAGAATGAACCAAGTGAGATCAAGGTTAAATATTAGTGATTTATAATTTAATTTATTTAGAGTTCAAGAATGTCTAAATTTTCAACATGATCTCTAATTGTGGGGTAAAATTCAAGAATGATATTTAAGATTCATAGTTCAAAAATAATTTGGACAAAAAAAGAAAATTAAATTCCGTCGTGAATAGTACTCCGATGTGAATAGTACCCCAGATGAATAGTGCCCCGACATGAAACTGTAAATAGATTTTCACCAGTCATGTGGTAATCCGCGTATGCAGATCACTTCCACAACTTAATAAAGAATGAATACGAAGGGTTATTCACCAAGCATGTAATAATTCGCGTAAATAGGTTATTTTCACAGTTTAATAAAGAATAGAATGACAACTCTTATGAGTATGAAAAAAATAACATCATTTACCTTAATAAAAGACTAGATATTGCACTAGTGTAGTATCAGAACTTTGTGTTGATGGTGTGTGTTTGCTTCTCGAATACTCTTCTTCTTTCTCTCTTATTCTCTCTCTATAGTTTTCTCTTAAGATTCTTAGTGAATTGGTGAGAAAGAAGGAAGAAATGAGCTTTTATTTATAGAAGATTTTTAGCTTAGCCTTTGCAATGTGAAGAGACAAATGGCTTGACGCCTGTAATGTGAAAAGGTAAGTGGTTTGACGCCTATAATGTGAAAAGGCAAGTGATTTGATGCCTATAATGTGAAAAGGCAAGTGGTTTGACGTCTAGTAAAGATAAGTAATATTAGCGAAAGTGACTCTTAGATGATGACCTATGAGTCCCACAGAATAAGCTAAACTTACAAAATGCCACATATAACCATTATTTCCTTCAAGTGTCTGCAAATTCTTACTAATGGTTATGCTACACATCACATAATTAATTAACACCTTTTTAATCCTTCAATAATTATTCATTATTAATATTATCACTCACAATATTGACAACTAGATCGTTCTTAGGAAAGAGGGGGCTTTCCGATAAGGATTTCTCCTTACTAGCGCATAATTAAATAATCTAATCCCTTTCCCCGACAGAACTTTCTAGACATTCTCAATAATGCTAATAATAATATGAGTAACTGTGTCCTGTCAATTATTGATTTAATAATATAAATTATTATGTAGATGTTATGAATCAATTATATGAGATACTATGCAGTAACTATTGTGGCAATTATTGAATGAAATACTGAGTGACTTCTTACGTAAGAATCAATAATCAGAGATATTGTGCAATATCGTGTGCTACTGTGCAACAACGCGTATAACTATACTTTTATCACCGGATATTGCAACAGTTTAACGGTAAAAGTTTTACCGTTATTTTTATAAAAAGGTTATTTATGTCACTTTCTATATCCGAAAGTTATTTCGTTGTGGGGTCAACCAATGATTGCGGCATCGTACAAAGATTCCCCGACAAAAAAAATATTCCCCGACCAAACGAATATTTTATGACAACTTGTTTACTTTGTAAAATTTATACATATCACCCATAACTATAACATTTATTAAATTATCACCTTATTATTTAGAAAAAATATATATATAATAATTAAATTTTATTCATAAAAAGTTAGGATCTTATAGGCGGTGATGGTGGTGGTGGTAAAAGATAATGATGGATTGTGAGTGGTGGTGGATGGTATAGTTAAAAAAATAAAGTGAATAATTAAAATAATGAAATTAAGATAGTGAGCTTATAATAGTAATGAAGAGTCTCTTTTTTTTTTAAAAAGAGTTGACTCAATATTTTTTTTGAGGGACAAAAAGAGATTGGAAAAGTTTTTATTAAACAACATAGCTTCTGCCCGAAAAAAAGGTAAGGTCAAAAAAGAAGCTATCAAACACTACCTTAATTTTCAAAGTATAAATAAATTTAATTAAGTAATAATTATAAATTGATTAATCTAATTAAAAAAATTAAATTAAACTAATTTTTATGGCAGAAAGGGAGTATAAGAGTTTAGGGTGCAAATTGATTTAAACGATGATTCATAGACTTGTCAAATGGGCACAAAGTATGCGGGCCGACCCGGTCCGTCCATTAAAAAGCGGGTTTTGGACCGTATTTTTTGGCCCACAGAAATTCGGGCCTTTTTGATCCGATCTGTTGAAAGCCCGGCCTAGCCCGTTTACTTTGGGCCCAAAAAATATCAAAAAAATAAGCATAAAACATCCTCGGCCCGCCCATAAACTCGCTTACGGCCCATCAAAATCCAAATTATTTTGACCTGGTCCGTCAAAGGTCCGATCCGACCATAGCCCGCCCGTCCACCCGTTTGCCAGGTGTAATGATTCATATTGGAGTTTAGTCTAATACTAACACACTATCATGTCACCTCTAACTACGTACCAGAACTATATCCATCAACGTCACTCAAATCCAACGACGTACAATACACCACGTACGCACAAGTTAGCTAATCGACGAAAGTTTTGGATTTGCCGCGCTCGATCGGATTGTCAATCCGGCCGTAGGTTCGGAATTTGTCATTTATGAACCTCAGGCTCGGAAAAACACCGAATCAAAATCACGCAAAATAGTACTACTACTAACCCTCAAGCAAACCCGAATCTCATACCTCTCTCCTATCTATTACCCCGACATGTCGCTCTTTCACACCGTAGCCGGAGAAATACTTCACTGTAATCGCTCACACCAAGATTCACTCCCCTTCAAGCCGTCCGTTACGATCTCGTTCCGGCCAATCGTCGCCGGTAAATTCTCTCTCTTTCTCTCTCATGCCGCTTCATGTATTTACTGAGAGAAATGTTTCTTATTAACTATCTGTATAGCTATGGCGAGCATTTCTTAATCGATCTATATATCTATGTATATTATGTCTGTTTTTGATCTTCATCATGTTTCTCTCTCTAAAAGTATGCGACTCTAATTCTTTTGAATTTATGGATTATCAGTTTCTTTCTGGTGCTGAAATAGTTGTAGCTGAATTGAAGATTTGAATCTGCTTATCTGTCTGTTTGTTGAATATGCTGTTTTCTCTCTCCAAAACTATATACATATGTATATGTATATTAGTTGAAGCAACGCGTTTCTCGTTTACTGACCAACTTGTGTGCCAACTGGGCCGGATCAGTTTGAAGCTTCTTTGTCCTTTTATGATATACTTATTTCTCTTTCTAATTTGACTTTCTCTCTCTTCTTATGTTGATATATTGATATTTAATAAACTCGCACTTCAGTTTTTTTAAGATTAGATGAATTTGAATTTTAAACTAGAAATGGAAAAAAAAGTTACTGGTTATCTGAATTTTGTTAGTATTTGTATTTAATGTCTTTAACTAATTTTGTTTTCACATGCAGATTTGTGGATAGCTTTAACTCAAAGCACACAGCCGACTCATTTTGGGGCTTGATACAGTGTATTTGCAGCAGCATCAGAATTTCATTATTAGTGTCGAAGAATGTCTAGTAGTAGAGAGATTGATCCGTTATTGAAGGATCTGAGTGAGAAAAAACAGAGCTTTCGTCGGAATGTGGTGTCCCTAGCGGTGGAGCTTAAGGAGGTTCGAAGCCGCCTTGTTTCTCAGGAACAATCATTTGTTCATGAAATCCTAACGAGACAGGCATGTCAATTTATTTACTTTCTATAATATGTGTTTAATTAATATATGTACTTTTGAAATGAAATGGAATGATTTCAGCCTTTTGTTAATTTCTATGAAGTTAGTGATGATTGTGGGACCAAATCGTGTTGGATTTTGAGTGAATTTATTTGAATTTTGGTGATTTTTTTGCAGGAAGCAGAGATTAAAGCGAAAAACATGGAAGAAGAGATTTATAGATTACACAAGAGCTTAGATGAGAGAAATGGGCAGCTCCAAGAAACAGTATCTAGCGCCGAGAAGGTATAATAGATGGATTTATGTATGAATATGTTTTCTTTGTAAGAATTATTTTTTCTGCAAGTTTTGATTAAATGCTATGACGTTAACACCCAATTCCATAATTAAGGTTTTTACCGATCTTGATTGAGTTAATCTGATCCAAGTATTCTGCTTCTAAATTTGACTTATTTGGGGCTTTTTAACTTATTTTAGTATTTTATCCACTATAAGCACATTTGACCTTCATGTTTTCAGGCTGCTTTTTAGCTTTTGTTGTTTGTTTTGTGGCGTAGCTGGAATATTATCTAAAGTAGTGTGATAATATAATATTGTTTCACTTTATGGTGTGTAGTTTGTAGTTTGAATTGTTCAAAAAGTTTGTCTTTACCAAATGAGTGTAGTTGGGGAAAAGAGGTATCTACAAGATAATCTTAAATCTTAATTAAACTTATTTGGTTCAAGATGTTGACAGTTTAATAAATAATTACATATACATGTAATTTGTAATATACTTATTCAGTGCTATAATTAGTATACTTGTTTTGATTTTGTTTTCGTTTCATTTAATACAACTGAAATGTTTTTGCTCATAGCTTCCATCTAGGATTTTTCTATAACCAATTTAGCCAAGTTAATTGAAAACTGCTTAGTTAAAGAACCTAGGACTCCAGATGTTCATTGATGTAGCTAAAGCAAACATAGATGCATCGTAGGTGTAATAAAAATTGTGAATCTTGGAATTGAAAGCTAGCTGCTAAAATAAAAAGATAGATAAATGAAGTGATTTCATTTTGTTTTCGTTTAATACAGCGGAAACAAAATTGTCTGCAGCTAACTTTTGGGATTTTTTTGTAGCCATTTATAGCTTATGTAGTGCACAACTTTTGGTTCACCTCACTAGGACTTCAGGTGGTTCCTATGAACTGCAATTAAGTTGATTTATTTATTAAATCCAGTACCAGCAGCGATATACTTACTCAACTACCATTATGGTCGACCCTTGTATTTAAACCATCTACTGTAAGGTTAATGTTTTTGCTATTTGTTCTTAGGATACTTGCCATTTCATCTTCATGTTGATTAAATAATAGCTGTTATTAATAATAGTGAACTCTTGATAAATTTATAAATGAGAATTCTTGAGCTTGTAAAGCCACTTATTTTTTATTCGTCTTTCTCCAAATATATAAATCATTATCATGCAGTATGTGAAAACACCTTATTTTGGATTGCTAATTAGCCTGAACACATTGCAATTCTAGTTTTTGTCTATTTTAATTTGGAGAGGAAACATTGAAGCCTACATCTTTCACTAAAGGCGTAAGCACAAATTGTGGGTTTATGTTGTTTTTACATGCTCACTTCTTTTTGTATCTTTTGGTTAGACCTGGCAAACGGGCCCAAAGCCCGCGGGCCGGGCCGGCCCGCCCGCCCGCCAAAAAGCGGGCTTTGGGCCGCACTTTTTTGGCCCAAAAAAATCGGGCCTTTTTGGCCCGGCACGTTCACGGCCCGCCCCGGCCCGCCCGCGGGCTTAGCGGGTTGAAAAAGTGCAAAAAATAGGCATAAATCATCTTCGGCCCGCGGGCCGGCCCGGCCCGCCCGTGAACCCGCGGGCTATGGGCTTGCTTTTTTGGCCCGGCCCGGCCCGGCCCGCGCCCGACCGCCCGTTTGCCAGGTGTACTTTTGGTGTTAACATATGTACAGATTTAGCTGAAAATCAGGTGTGTGTGAGCGCGCGCATGCACATGCACGTTTGTGGGAGAGGGGATATGCTTGAAAATATTTGCCAATGGCATTAAGTGATGTACATTATGTACATGTTTAGTATGATTTAAGTGTGTTGGTTTATTATCCTACATTCATATCCAAGGATTGTATCTCTTTATATTTCAGCACATAGCAATCTGTTTAATCCTGTAACATCTCAGTACATGTAATCCTGAACGCAGTTTTTTTAATGTGTTGCAGTACCTTAAGGACGTGGATGATCTTAGATCAAAGCTCTCAGCTACTCAAGCAACTGCAGATGCAAGTGCTGCATCTGCTCAGTCTTCACAACTCCAATGTTTGGTTCTTTTGAAGGAGTTGGATGAAAAAAATAGTTCCTTAAAAGAGCATGATGTTCGTGTTAATAAGCTGGGAGAACAATTAGATCTTTTGCAGAAGGATCTCCAAGCAAGGGAATTCTCCCAAAAGCAACTGAAAGATGAAGTCTTAAGAATGGAGCATGACATTATGCAAGCATTGGCAAAAGCTGGAGCAAGCAGTGATTGTGAGCTTAGGAAGATTTTGGATGAAGTTTCACCAAAAAACTTTGACAAAATCAATAAGCTTTTGAGTGCCAAGGATGAAGAAATAGCTAAGCTTAGAGATGAAATTTGAATTATGTCTGCTCACTGGAAGCTCAAAACCGAGGAACTAGAATCACAGGTACACTATTCTTCTGTATTATTTATTTAATGTACTCTTCATCGTTTGTCCACAGCAATTCTGCAAGTAAATTATGCCTTCACAATATGGCTCTGTGTTATACCATATGTGAGCTTTGAATTGTTTATACAGTTAGAGAAGCATCGAAGAGTGGACCAGGAGTTGAAGAAAAGAGTCTTAAAGTTAGAGTTCTGTCTACAGGAAGCTCGCGCACAAACACGCAAACTTCAAAGGGTAATGCAATCTGAAACCGTATGCATTACTGCAGGTTACAGCTAATCAACTTTTTGCCTCTTATCAGTAGTTCATGCCTGGATTTCAATGTCAAATTTCAGCCTTAATTAGTTCTCTTTGTTTGTTATTCTTAACATAAGAAACTTATAACTAAATTAGGCATGACAAAATATGGTTATGGGTTAGTTTTAGTTTTTAAAATATGGTTATGGTTCCATTTAAGAACTAAAACCATATTAACCATTTTTAATATGGATAATGTGGGTAGGAACCATATGGCTATGGTTAAAAATTATATTAACCATTTTAATATTGTTATGAGTTATGGGTTTCATGAAGACCTGATTTGACACTAATATTATGTAATTATGTATATATCCCTTACCTCCACCCCACCCCACCCCACCCCACCCCACCCCACCCCTTACCTCCACCCCCACTACCCCTAAAAAAAATAATATTATGTGATTATGTATATACCCCTTATCCCCCACCCCACCCCACCCCACCCCACCCCACTCTACCCTCACTTACCCACCAACCCCACTTCCACCTACCCACCCCACCCCACCCCACCCCACCCCACTCCACCCCTTCCCTTACCCGCATCCCCCCACCCCCACCTACCCACTCACCCCATCCCACCCCACCCCACCCCACCCCACCACCTACCTATCCACCCACCCAACACTCCCAAAAAAATGATATTAAGCGATTATGTATACCCCATCTCACCCCCACCCCACCCCACCCCACCCCACCCCAACCCACCCCAACCCACCCCAACCTAACCCAACTAAAAATAATAATATTATGTGATTATGTATATACATCTTACCCCACTCCCCACTCCCAACCCCACCCCCACCTACCCCCCCACCTCTATTCCCACCCCACCCCACCTCACCCAAAAAAATGATATTAAGCGATTATGTATATCCCACACACGCCTACCCCCCACCCCGTACCCACCCCACCCACCCCACCCACCTACCCATCCCCCCCAAACACTTCCTCTCCAAAAAATGATATTAAGCGATTATGTATATTCCACCCACCCCACCCACCCCACCCAACCCACCCAACCCACTCCTACCCACTTACGCCACACCCCCCACCTCCACCCAAAAAAAATTAATGTGTACACCACCCCCACCCCCACCCCCACCCCCAAAATAAATTAATATTAAGCAATTATGTATACACCACCCACCCTCTACCCCCACCCACCCACCCACCCACCCACCCACCCACCCAACCAACCAACCAAAAATAATCGTGTTTGGTGCGGTTACTGAGAGAGAGAGCGGAGTGCAATTGGATAGAATATGAGTTGAAAAATGGTTAACCAGTTAATTAATTATATTTGTTTTAAAAATATTGGTTCAAACTTTAACCAACCTGAATAAATAAAAATGGTTAACCGACCCATTTGGTTCCAGTTAATATGGTTTGACCCAACAGTTAACTACTTATATTGTCAGGTCTAAACTAAATACTCAACACTTTTTAAATTCTATTGCCTGTTAATTTTAATCCGGGGCCGTCCATGTTGACATTATAATAATAGCTAGTTTTCTACACAATATAAGGACCATTCAACTAAAAATATAAAAATGTAAAAGGCCCTTATATTTTTTCAAGGCTAGGGAGACTACATACCTTAAGATTTTGAATAATAAATAAAATCAAACTTCTTATCACTTTCATTCTATTTATCATTACAGATGGGAGAGCGGCGAGACAAAGCACTAAAAGAATTGAGAGATCAGTTAGCAACAAAGCAACAAGCTGGAGTTTCAGATGTTGATAAACAGAATATATGGGAAAGTTCTGGTTTCAAGATTGTCGTTTCCATGTCAATGCTGATCTTGGTCTTGTTTTCAAAGCGGTAAAATTACCATTTTATTAGGAGTCTTGTAAAAAGCCTCGAATTGCTTAGGACTTAGAAGTCAACTTAAGGTAATTCGGCAAAGCTTTAATGGTTATAATATATTGTGGGAATGGTTATTGTAGATGTTCCCCGTTTTTTTCTACCTAGGAAAAAATGTAGCTTAGCTGAATCCACTATTTGTTGTTTCGATTATTTAAACATACATTTGTAGTTACTGGCAATGTATAGCAACAGTTTTTAAAAGAATATCAATCTAGCATGCATATATTAAATATGTGAATTTGTTTAATAATTTGTCTTGTCAATTATTCAATATTTGCATATAGTGAATTGACCAATATAGTGTCGACACGCAAGTTAGGAGGTGATTTCCCTCTCTGTATTGGTCAATTCACCGACTAATATACACCAACTAATTGTATCCTTACCATCAGATTTGGGCAATCCTTCTACAAAATCCATGGTTATCACTTCCCATGCTTGGTGGGGAATGGGTATAGGCTGCAGGAGTCCTGGATTGGGGACATGCTCTCCTTTGCTCCTTTGACATACCTCACAATTTGTAATTAACTTTGCTAAATCTTTCCTTAAGGTGGGCCAGTAGAACATCATCTCAGCCCTCATAATTGATGCATTGATGTCGAAATGACCCCCTTTAGGGCAGCTGTGAATTTGCTCCATAACTTTCTCCCTCAAATTTCCAGAATAACCCAGGTAGATTCTCCCCTCTTTTCTGATAATTCCATCTTGCACTTGGTATTCAGGACGATTAGTTGGTTGGATGAGTAATTGGGCCATTAGTTCTTGTGCTTCCTTGTCATCTTTAATGTTGTCGGCCACTTTGGTGACGCCCCCAAAATTAGGTATACATCACCCATCTTGGGTCGCCAGATACATGGTACAGAATTCAAATACAACTTACTAATACAACTGTCGTGTACAATACAACAAAACATAAACTGTGATATTGTCTACTAGAGATTATACAAACTCAAAAGGAGTCCTCATTACAATTATTAATACACTATTTCACAGAATAGTGAGGACTACTAATGCTATCCTCTGGACCGTCACTCCGTTCCCCGACTAGTCCCTGCTATGTTCTCATTTCCTGAAGAGAACAGTGAAAGAAGGGGTGAGCTCAACTAGCCCAGTAAGAAATATTATGACTAAGATAATGCAGAATAAATTATCATTAGCCTCCAACAATGTTAAACTGATAAAATACAATAGACATCAAGTTTAACTGCAGCGGAACAAGCAATCCATTAAAAGAGTCAAGTAGAGAATAGAATCTACTATCTTTTATGATTTAAAAAGTTTTTCATCACTTTTATCGCTGAGACTCAGCTCAATAAATAATCCACATCATTAAATTATCCCTGCACTACAGGCCAAGGATATTCTTTAGTATCACGACCACGAATTATCCATGCACTACGGGCCAAAGATAATCGTGTTTTCATCAACGGTCCTGATCATGCCATAAAACAATTCATCTTTGCACTACGGCCAAAGAGAATCCATAGCCATAATCATACCAAAAACTGTCCATCAATGCACTACGGGCCAATAAGGACTTTTTCCACATCATTTGTAATATTACGGTCATGATTATACCGAATAATCCCTGGTCATAATCATACCAAGTCCATCTATGCACTACAGGCCACAGATGACTTTCAACATAACATAAACATGAGGATGATGACAATGTTATAAGAATTCAATAAAACAAGTTCAAGAATTATTTTATTCAGAAATTATTAACGTCCAAATTGTCAACATGATACTGTTTTGTAGAGTAAAATTCAAGAATGATCAGAAGAATATTTCCATGAAAAGATACTGGATGAAACGCAAATATCAAGGATATTCTACTAATTTCATGGAGTATAGAAGTCAAAACTTTAACCAACTGAGTATAATAAAGAATGGAATAACAAAAGAAATCACCATGCATGCGGTACTTCGCATAGACAGGTTATTCCAACAGAATACTAAATAACGAAACCAGGTCAGGTGAAATTCACACCGACAGGATGTTCCAACAGAATAATAAACGAGGAATAATAAATGATGGAACCAGGTCCGGCGTATAGCACAGACAGGATATTCCGACAGAATAATAAAGACGGAATAATAAAAATAGAACCAGGTCCGGCGTATAGCACAGACAGGATATTCCGACAGAATAATAAAGACGGAATAATAAAAGTGGAACCAGGTCCGACGTATAGCACAGACAGGATATTCCGACAGAATAATAAAGACGGAATAATAAAAATGGAACCAGGTCCGGCGTATAGCACAGACAGGATATTCCGACAGAATAATAAAGACGGAATAATAAAAGAATGTCACCAAGTATAGGGTAGACCGCGTATACAGGTTATTCCAACAGAATAATAAGAAATGGAATAACAACAGTTCTCTTCATGAATAAGAAAGAATAACACCCCTTACCGTAACAGAAACTGGATATAGGAAAAGAAAAGTTAAGTAGCAAAAAGCTTTTCTTCTATCTCTCTATAGTTTCTCTCTCTAGAGTTCAGTGAATTCGTAAGAAAATAATGAAGGAATGAGCTTCTATTTATAGGAAAATGGAATGCATAGTAACTAATCCATGAACGGTCCAGATTGATTTATTTTAATCTGACGGTCCATATTTAAAGAAAAATCTTTTAAATAAAATATAATATATTCTATTTATATAAAAAGATTTTTACTATGCAAACACTATGCAAAATACTATGCAACACTATACAAAACACTATGCAACACTATGCATAATAAAATATAATATATTCTATTTATAGAATAACTTTAATAAAGTATTCTGTTTTATATAAAAAGATGTTTCTGTTTTATTACGTTAATAATACGAATAAAACAAAACGTCATCATCGCTATAATAATTCATATTATTAATCGACAATAATTGAATCAAACTGAGCGATTTCTAACATAAATATCAATAATCAATACCATGTGCTACTATGCAACAACGCGTATTACTGTACTTTTACTACCCAGTAGTTCAACGGTATCAAAGGTAAAACTTCCGCCGTTATTTTCAATAAAATATTTTTGCCGTTTTCTCAATCCGACAATAATTCCGTTGTGGGGTCCACCAATAATTGTACCGTCGTATGAATATTTTCTGACACAAAGAATATTCCCTGACCAATCGAATATAATATAACAACTTGCATACTTTGCAAAATTTATAAATACTACCCACAACTATAATATTATCTCAAATTCACACCATAATATTAAAAAATTATTTCGAGAAAATTAATTCTTTATTTATAAAATCTAGGGTTTCACAACTTTAGTGCTCTAAGTTGGGATAGCTGATTGCATTACTATACAATTGCCCTCTAGTTCATGCCTTCTAGACAACGCATCTGCTACCATATTATCCTTACCCTTCTTATATTGGATAACATAATCGAAATCCAACATTTTTGAGATCCATTTCTGTTGCACTAATGTTGTTAACTTCTACTCCAAGAAGTACTTCAAGGCCTCATGGTCCGTTTTAATTACAAACTGCTGCCCCAATAAATAAGTCCTCCATTTTTGCACTGCCATAATTATAGCTAGCAATTCTTTCTCGTAAGTTGAGAGGCCCAAATGTTTTGTTGATAATGCCTTACTCATAAAGGCTAAGGGTCTGCCTTTCTGCATTAAGACTGCTCCTACTCCTGAGTGACAAGCATCCGTTTCCACAATGAAAGTTTTGGAGAAATCAGGTAGAGCTAGGACGGGAGTGTTTGATAGAACTTCCTTGAGTTTTTGAAAGGATTGTTTAGCCTCCTCTCCCCAGTTAAAAGCCCCCTTCTTAAGCAGATTAGTCAAGGGTTTACTTATGATACCATAATGTTGCACAAACCTCCTATAGTATCCGGTCAGACCAAGAAACCCCCTTAATGACTTCAATGTTTCGGGCCTGCTCCATTGTCTCATAGCAGCCACTCCTTGTTCATTGATAATATGTCCCAAGTATTCTACTTGAGTTTGGGCAAAAGTGCATTTGTTCCTGTTAACACAAAACTTATTTCTCCTTAGGATCTCAAACACTTGTTGTAGGTGACTGGCATGACTTTCCATAAATGGGGCTAATATCAAAATGTCATCAAAGAAAACCAAAACAAACTTTCTTAAATATGGAGCAAATAACGCATTCTTTGGGCATTGAAAAGTGGCAGGGGCGTTGGTCAAACCAAATGGCATGACCAGAAACTCATAGTGTCCTTGATGAGTTTTGAAGGCTGTTTTATGAGTATCTTCAGTCTTGACTCTAATTTGGTGGTAGCCACTCCTTAAGTCCAACTTGGTGAAAAATTTGCTTCCTTTTAGTTCATCGAGCAACTCTTCTATAATAGGAATGGGAAATTTGTTCTTGATAGTCATGTTGTTTAAAGCTCTATAATCTACACAAAATCTCCATGTGTTGTCTTTCTTTTTGACCAACAGGACTGGAGAAGCATAGGGAGATGTGCTGTGTTTGATAATGCCACTATCTAACATTTCCTCAACCATCCTTTCAATCTCAGTCTTTTGTATGTAAGGATATCTATATGGGTTGGTATTGACAGGATTGCAGCCTGCCATTATGGGTATATGGTGATCCTGCCATCTCACTGGAGGCAACCCATGTGGTTCTTGGAAGAGGTCTCCATAAGTTGTCACCATCTGTTTTATAGCTTTTGGAATCTAACCATTTACCTCTATCTTTCCTTCCACTGCAGTTAACTGAACTAGAAAATAGGTCTCTTCTTTGGGTTTCAAACTAAAATTCTCCTCTATTTGTACTGAGTAGAATTGCTTAGGATCTCCTTGCTCTCATAACACCACCTTTTCTCCCTTCTAATGTATGATAATTTCCCTCTTCTTATAATCAAAACTTATGGGACTGACAACCTGCATCCATTGTACTCCCAACACAGCATCATATCTTCCCAAAGGAATAACATACATGGGACTTTGGAACTCTCCTTGAGTCAGTTTCCATTCCACTTTCCTGTTACACTTTATTTGGTCCCCATTTGCCACTGTGATACTAATAGGAGTACAAGGCTCAGTGGATATGTTGAGTTTCCTCACCAGGGCTTGTGATACAAAATTATGGGTGGATCCACTATCTAACAACATGGTAATGGATCTGTTCTTAACCTGGCCATGTAACTTAATAATGTGATCCCCATGAGTTCCTGTGATGGCATGCAGTGAAACTCCACCGCTGTCTTCAAGCTGCAATATTTCTTCTTCTTCTCCTTGTATGATAATTGCTAATTCCTGATCTGAATTTGTTTTCGGTACTTGCTCTTCTTCCTCAGTTATCACAAGGTAGATGTGCTTCTTTTTACACACATGCCCTTGGGTGTACACTTCATCACAGTTGTAGCATAAGCCCTTATTTCTCCTTTCTGCCATTTCAGTTGTGGTAAGTCTCTTGATTGGAAATGACCTGTGTCCTGCTCCTTCCTTAGTTGATTGAAATGGTTCCTTATGCATTACAGGATATGATTTACTCCTTCGGATTTGACTTTCCCCTCCAGTTTTGACTGCACCATGAGCCCTTATTTCTAAGGATTCTACATAAACTTCCTGTCTCCTAGCTTGGTTGATAGCTTCTCTCAAAGTGGGAGGTCTCAGCATGTACAAGGTCCCGGCTATCTCCTCCTTTAAGCCACTTAGAAAACTCTCAATGAAATATTCTTCAGTAAATCCCTTATTCTGGTTAACCATATATGCCTTCAATTCCTCAAATCTCTTGATAAAGGCATCCACCTTTCCTCTTTGAACCAATTTGTTAAACTGTCCTATCAAATTTTCATGTCCTCCTTTGACAAATCTTTAACAGATGTAGTAAGCAAATTCCTCCCACAATAGCCAAGGTTTCTCATCTTGTAATGATTGATACCAAATATCAGCTTCTCCTTCTAAATATAGTACAACATACAACACTTTAAATTTCGAGTCTATCATGGAATTGAGTTGAAAGAATTTCTCACATTTCTTTAGCCATCCTCTGGGATCCTTACCTTCAAAGTGGGGAAAATCCATTTTAGGAATGGGAAATGGTAGAAAGGGGTTGGAGGAATTTCTGGGTTGATGCACTTCTGCTGATGGATACCAAGGATAAGTTCCATTAGACGAAGGAGAATGATTAAGAACTTGGTAGGCTGATATTGTGGCTGGTATTTGTGCAAAGTTTGGACTATAAGCTGGAATTGCAGATGAGTATGAGGTATTTAAGTGAGTTTGTCCATAGTTGGGGGTGTGAGTTGGTATATGTTGTGTTGATGGGATGTAGGTGTATGTTGCAGTAACTGGGCTCGTAGTCAAATTGGGGGCAGTCATTGTACTAGTATTTTCGAGTGGGTCGGGTTGTGAATACCATCGTAACATAGGAAGGGTGTAAGGTATTGTTCTGTTTGTGCTAGAGTTATTAAGAGACGTAACTTGGGTTCTACCGACTAGGTCCAATATGGGTACTATGGAAGGAGGTTGAGTAATTGGAGGTATTGAGGCACAATAAGAGTTTTGGGGGTTGGTACCTGACCTCATTCCGATGTTTAGGGCAGGTACACTCGTTTTGGTGGCCGGAATAAGAGTAGTGGTTGTCCCAAATTGTAGTGACGGTTGTAGAGATACTGCTGTTGGAACTGGTAGTAGTGGTTCGAGGGGTACAGAGGAGGTGGTCATCTGAGTTGGAAGTGTGTGACTCACACTTGTGGCCATATTCTCCTTCTTCGATCGGTGGAACGCCGCCATGGCCTCTGTAATTTTCTGTATAATTTCTTCACTGCTGGTCTGTAACCTTTGGTTGATCTGGGTTATTTGCTCCCCAAATGCGCCCATTTGTGCGGTTGTTTGTTCGAGATTCTTAGCCATCAGCTCTTGTATTTGCTCGATTCTACCTTCTAAGCTTTTGAGTTCTTTCTCATGCTTTTGAAGGCTCACCTTGGCCGTTGCATCCGTCATGAATGGCCCAGGCGTTGCTTTGATACCACTTGTCACAACAGAGATATAAAATGACGGAGAAAACACGGAAATTGAAGAGAAAATAAAAAATGAAATATCATATAACTTTTTTCATAGCTTCAAGGACAATTCTCATGACATATATTGTCACCAGAGTAATCTATTCTCTGTCATCTAACAACTCTTACCAATAAGTTTCTTACACGTGTTTATTGCTAACTTTAATGCATAACTACTACGAACAAGATTAAAACGCTGTGTTTGATGGTCACTTGCAACGGCTAGCTCCTCTCCTTATCTATTCATTCTTGACAAATTCTTAGTGTTAAACTTAAAACCCCAATAATTGTGTCGTTCCTATGGTAACAAACTCCTAGAGTAATGATATTTATAATTGAAAACAAACACTCACTAATGGTGCATCCAATGCGTAATATGCGCTTATAGAATGCCAAGTGTTGGTTAATCATATAAGTAAGTATATACAATAGACAGTTCCATCAATATACACCATTAAACTCATTAAATCCATTGGTTTTGTGACAAAAAGGTACTCCAATTTTGACTTGCGTCAATTTTAAATTGTACATCTATATGTTCTCCCAGTTTTGTGAAATATAATGTTTTACACTCCTACTAGATTAAAATGGACAGTAAGTGAATGATATTTAGCTTTCTCCTAATTTTAAAAATAAATGGGTTGAGATGTTCTTCAGTTGCCAACAATAGGTTATCTGAATAATTTTTTGTTTGATTTTGTAATGGCAATTCTGTTGAACTTTTCATACATCTCTATTCTACACTGAACATATATTCTATTCAACTATAATATCCTGCATACAAGAAATACAAAACCATAATTCTACAAAATATGAGGATTAGACCGCCCCTGCGCCACCCCACCCCACCCCACCCCACCCCACCCCACCCCAAAATTCCCCCAGCACAGGCAGACCTGATTGCTTATAGTTATAAAAGATATAAATACTACCTTGGATAAAAACTGCCAAACATGCGACAGTTTTCATGTCTAAACTGCATATTTAGAAACTAGTGTCTTTACATCTAGTAACGCCCAAGCTAACTATTCCAGATTGTTTAAGCAGAGACTGAACGTTTAGATCAACCCTTCAGAAACTCACCTCTGCCCTTTTGTCCTGCAAATAAAGTTATGTACATAAGTTGAGCACCCAGAACTCCGGTATGCTGTTCAAGCAATGAGCTTTTGATCCACTGATGACTTGGTCCTCTACATATCCAGAATGAATTTCCCTGTGAAGATTGATGTTACCAAAATTATGCATCCGATGAATGGTTTTAAATTAGTTGATATGGATGTTGTGCCGTTCACAGTTGGTGGGCTTTCTCCGAAACCAGTTGGAGGAATTTCACCAAAACCTATTGGGGAGCCTGGTGGAGGGTTGCTTCCATTCAACACTGTTGGAGGAGAAACTGAGCTGCAAAAGGTTGAAAGAACAAAGGAGATAGCAAGTATTAGTTTCTTACTAAGCAGGCTATAGAAGCTAAGGCAAAAGGAGGGTCGGAGAAGCTATTTTATTGGGGTTTTTTTTCCAGGATTAGGAGGTCTGAACAAGTTTCTCTCATTGATAGGAAAATGAGAATTTAAGCTCTTTTTTTCCTTTGAATTTTTTTTTCCTCTCACCAACTCAACCAAACAGGAGGGAAAAGATAGCTCCTTGTCCATATGCATATACATATCAGTGTTCCTATCCTTCCTGTCATCCTCCTAACCGACTAGACCAAACAGTATCAAGGTTTTATGCTTTAATAGTTGTGAAGACAGTAAACCTGCCCAAGAAATAGCAAAGGATATAAAACATTACCCAGGTACTGCAGCCCCTCCATTTGATGACGTTGTTGGCGTTGGAGACACTGGCGTCGGATTCATTGGCGTTGGAGAAACTGGTGTCGGATTCACTGGTGTAGGTGATGAAGATGACGACGACGGGTATGTGCAAGAACCAGTGCCTATACGTAATTGGAAACGGTATGCGTTATGGCCTTCTATAGCAGAAATGTACAATATCCATATTTAAGAAACAAAACTGAATTGACTGCGAAAACTTTCACACTTACTTGGATTGCTGTTGGTTATCATGGCAGCGCCACCAAAATCACAGCTAGTTTGTCCCGGATTTTTCTGATAATAGCTGTTAAAAGCATATGAAGCATGGTTTTGAAGAGTATTTGGATTATAACAGCTCCCACTTAGCTGAATTGTTGAGCAATCTGCTCCTCCAGCTCCACAAGCATAATCAAGTGCTGACTGCAGTGCAGTCTGTGATGCTCCAGTCTTTGCCACACACCAGCTTTGTCCAGAAACTGCAGGAGCATTACCTGTTGCAGGGGGAATCACTGGAGTTGTGATGGGCGTGGTGACAGGAACACCTACTGTTGGGGCCGGATAAGTTGTTACAGGGTTGGTCACTGGTTGACCCTCCGGATTGGTGCTGGGCGTTGTTACTGGATTGGTGATTGGAACTGGTGAACTCACTGGATCTGTATTGGGAAGCGGGACTGCAGTGGCTGGTGGATTGGGTGTTACCGTGACGACAGGGTTCATTCCTGGAACTGTGACAATTGCTGGCGCAGCATTATCTGGAGGGACAGTGACTGGAGTTGTCACAGGATTAGTTATTGGAGTTACAGGAAAGGTGGTGATTGGTGGGTAGACTAAGTCATGTTGGGTAGTTTTAATATTTAAGTTGTTGATGAGTTCTCTGTGGGAAGCATGAAACATCTGTTCTTCCTCCCTTTCTAGCTCTTTTCTCTCGAAATCATTTCTCGGGGATACCTCTGCAAACAACCCAACTATCTTCTTTCCTATGATATTAGTCTTATTCTTCAAGGACCTTGAAATCGTACTACTGAACTCAGCTACTTCTTTTTCACTAGGAAAAGCAGAACTCTTAACAAACAAAACCAGCGAAACATCATCATATCGAAGAGCAGATGTGGCTATGGTAGCTCTCTTGATCACAGATTCCACAAAATGATCTCCCATGCTCAATTCACCATCAATCTTGGCTTCTACTACAACAAATGACCTGGTTCTATTGATGAAATCGAAGGCTTTACGTAGGTATCTCTCATTTTTCCGGTTCAAGTTCTCTAAGATGGACAAGGATATCGATAATGAGAGCTTCACTTCACTTTCGAGATGAAAACTATCAAGTATCAAATGGATTGACTCAAGGGTCAATAAAAGCTTAGGTAACTCATTGTTTCTGCTACTACTTGCAATGATATTTTTAATCTTTACATGCGGAAGGGAGGTTAATAGGCAGGTTTTGAGCCATGAAATAGCAGAAGGTTTGTGCTTTCTCAGGTTCACAGTTAGGGTTTCATTTAAGTATAAATCAAGAAGCACATCTGTGTCTAAAACCCTACAATCTTCAACAAGAACCTTAATCTGAGATTGGGAGAGATTGTTTTGCTTTAGGAATGATATTGTTTCATTAGCTGAAGGAATTGCATTACTTTTCCTTGCATCATAAACAAACCCCACCAAAGTTCCTGTAAGAATTTCAAGAATTGGTGGAAATAATTCATATTAGAACTATTAGATATTTACAAAAACTAGTATAGTGTTTCAGGGCTAAAAGTTATCATCTACCAATATAAATCTCAGTTTATTAAAACAAATAAAAAAAAGGGGGAGAAACCCCCAACTAATAATCTTAGGTTACTTTTCATAACTTAAAATTACTTATACTCTCTTTATCTCTCTCTCTCTCACACACACACAAACACAGAATGGAAAATTGCTCTTTGCTTTTAGACTGGGATCTGAATACATACCTGAAGAGGAGACAATGAGAACAAACAGGAGGTGTAAGAAGAGGCATATAGAAGAAGCTCCTTTAGCCATTTTAATGAGTGATTTTTATCCTCTGAAGTTTTAGGAAGAAACCCAGTTGGATTCCAAGAGACCCAGTTGGATTTTTAATGTGAATTGTAGTGTGGAGGTGTTTAAAAAACATTCCACATAGAATTCCAAAGGTAGCCATTTCAGAGAGAGAGAGAGAGAGAGAGCTTAAAAGGTGTTGAAGATAAAGATGTGATGAGAAGAAAGGGGAGAGAAACAAAAAAGTAAAAGATAGAAGAATATTATGTAACGATAAAAAAAAAAGTTATTACTTTGTTATGAAGGGATGAAGTAGGCAAATGCCTACTCTTTTTCTCTCACTAACATTGGAAAGAATCAAGCATGGTGTATGGGTCTAGCCTAAAATCACTCACTCAGTCGTATCTTCTTGACTCATCTTAATTCATCATAAACTCAGTTAAAAATTATGACTGAAAATATTATTATTTATAATTTAATTATTTTTTTCCACATAGATATGAGACTGAAATGTTACAATTATGTAATTATTTGTTGTTTTATTCTTTTCCATAAACAAGCTCAAATTATAAAGTAGAACTTGGCTAGTGGTTTGGCTCATTTACATGCCATGTATAAACACACAAAAGCAGAACATAATGTTCATTTCCAGTAGCTTAAATTGGCAAGGCAAAGACCAGGCGTGAGTTGTTTATTTCCTCTTCCATTTTTTTAAATTCTAATGTGAAAAGCTACGGCAGCAAAGATAGATGCTCAGTTGCTCACAAACCACTTTAGTAGGCCGAGTTTTTCTAGGGACCATTTTTTGGGGACATTTCTAGCTACTTTTTTTTTTGTTTTTTTGTTTTTTTGTAGTACCTCTTAAAAAATATATAATATTTATTTCAATTGAAATTTTTGTAAAAAATAATATTTTATGTGTAATTTGGATACATACAAAAAACAGAGTCTGTACAACCCTGTTTCTTGTATGTATCCAATTTACACTTAAAACACTATTTTTTACAAAACTTTCAGTTGAAATAAATACTATACATTTTTTAAGAGGTACTACAAAAAAAAACCAAAAAAAAATGTCGCTAAAAAATGTCCACAAAAAATGTCCCCCTAAAATTTTTGTAGTAGGCCTCGGACAGAAGACGAAAGGCGATAGCTTAGCGGTAGACCTGGTAAACATGGCCCAAGCCTACGGGTCGGGCTGTGGGCTGTAATTTTTTAGCCTAAAAAAATGCGGGTCATTTTGGCCCGGCCCGTTTTTACTACTTGTAGGTTGTGAGACTTGAACACAACACTTATAAGTAAATAAATAAGAGTTTAAATCAACTGAACTACAACAACTATTTATTTAATATAGAGAATTGATATCGCTTTTAATTTTATTGGTAGAAATATTAATTCCCTCAATATATCCTCTATATATCTTTACAAAATGATCGGTCCGTACACTTTATTTGTCCTATATATATCTCTGTCCAATATCTCTATTCGATTTTATTCCATTTCTAAGCTTTAACTTGGCTATAACTGTTAAGTAACCAACTCATCTAAAAGCTTAAGCTGTTAGATGAAGGGCCCAACAATGTTTATCATGCTAACAAGAACCTGTGCATTATCACATAATTTGCCTACTGCATTATTAATTGAACTCAGTCATCAAAATTGAAAATTTAGTAATACTCATGCTCATAAACAATTACAATTGTATGAACTTTTGAAATAGTTCTTCAATTTCAAAGTATAAAATTAATAATTATTAGTTTAAGTTAGATAATATAATTATAAAAATTTAAAATTATCTATATATTAGTATTAATTACAATATTTATTATTTTTAAAAGTTAAATAAATTATATTAATTTTAAAAAGTCAAATTTGATTATATACTTTGAAAGTAATTTATAATACTATTAAAATTTTAATTGATTGAGATATGTAGTTAATGTAGGTAATTAGAATTATTATTTATTATAAATTATTTTATTATTTTTAATATTTATTATTATTACTATTTTTGGTGTAGCAAAAATTTTGTAAAAAAATAAAATAAAATAAAATAAAGAAAGGAGCCCGCGGGCTGGGCCGAGCCAGGCCCAACCCGGGCCACGACCCTCGCATTATCAGTCCGCCAAAACCCATGCTATTTTGGCCCAACCCGACTCGACCGTTTGCCACCTCTACTTAGTGGTAAGGTCTCTTTTTATTGTGCAAAATCACATGTTGAGTCAATACTTCAACAAAAGTCACAATCAGTTGGCGTTATATAAATTGAAGGTAAGTTTTCCTAAGTTCTCTCTAATTACTCTCATAATTAGAGAATGAGTTTAACTCATTAGGAATCATAATTTTCTAGAACAACAAGGATGATAATTATTATTGACATTCAAGTTTGGATTCGGTTATCATAAAATTAATTTCATGATAAGTTAGTCAATTGATCAATATAGTGCTGACACGCGGAGAGATTACTTCCCGCCTGCGTGTCGACACTGTAATAATCAATTGACCAAAATTAATTTCATGCTAACCATCCCTTTCCAGCTTCTAAGATGCTACCCTACACCTTATAACAAGGAAATTCAAGAAAAACAAAAACAAAAGTGTGGATTTTAATGATAATGATCTAAGAACAATAATCTCAGCACCTATTGATTCCACTCACCACTAGACTTGGCAAACGGGTCAGGTGAGTAGCGGGCCGAGCAAAAAACGTGCGGGCCAAAAAGATTTGGTTTTTATTGGGCCAAAATTTTGCAGCCCAAAACCCGGCTCGTGGTTGGCGGGCCGGCACGCGGGTTGAGACCAATTTTGTGCCTATTTTATATTATTTTTTTGTTTTGGTTCAAACGGGCCGAGCTAAAAACGGGCGGGTCAAAAAAGACCCATATTTTATTAGGCTAAAAAACTGCAACCCAAAACTCGGCCCAACCCGCAGGTTTGGGCCATATTTGCCGGGTCTACTCACCACAATCAATCAAAAGAATAAGAATATGGAAGAATAGAACAACTAAAAAAAAGAGAGAAAGTATTAAGAATCTTTGAATTAATATAATGCCAGATTTTTCCTGCTATTTTATTATGGTGTGGTATGTAAAGCGGAATATCTCTCTCTCTCTCTCTCTCCTAAATTTCTGAAAGAAACATGACTATAAAGTATAATGATGCACAATTGAACTTAAAATTTTAAAAATGTCCCAGTGCAAACCAGCTCCAAGAAAAGCTTTATGCTGCAGCAGGTCTGCTTTCTAACTTCTTGGGCAATTTGGCTGCTGCTTGTTTTGTTTTGCCATCTTTATGGATACAATATTATTATAAAATGTTGTTATATACGTCGATAAATTATATTACTATTAAATATATATTAAATATAAGAATGTTAAAATTTCAGTCTAATATAGAAAAAAAATTGAGTATTATTATTTTATTTTATGGACAACTCGCAATTTTCACATTCGATAAAAAATTTCGGTAACTATATCATTAATACCGTGTTTGTAAGGGATGAGAAAATAATTAAAATCCCTTCAAATCTCATGTTTGTGAGTTTTTTTAAGAAGGAAATAAAGGAATTTGGAGTTAAAAAAGTTGATTTCATTTTCTCCTCAAAACATTCCCCCCTCGTATTTTGAGGGATGGGAAAGAGTGAGAAACTTGGATATTTTATGTTACTTAAAGTAACCTTTCAAAATAAATCATGTCATTTCTTACAATAATATATATAAGGGTAATATAGTAATAATATAATTTAAAAATAAAAATATTTTCCATTCCCTCCCCTCTTTTTAAACTCAAAAACAATAAAAAAATATAATTAAAACTACGTCCTTTCTATTTCTTTCTAAAACTCATAAAAGAAAAAATTATAATTCATTTTATACTTTCCGGTCTCATCCCTCCAACCTCACAAACTCTACATAAAGTCAAAACCAGCATACACAACAGAAGTGGTTAGTATGAAGTTTATTTTAGGGTAAGTTAGTCAATTGACCAATAGAATACTGACACGCAAATGAAATTATATGTGTGTCAGTATTCTATTGGTCAATTAATTAATTTATAAAAAAAATAACTTCATACTAACCGAATCCATATACAACACAATGAGACCAACCCCATGTGGCCTAGTCCCTCGGTCTACTCTTTTTCCAAAATTGTGAATCAAAAGAACATTGTCTGACTACTCTCTCTCTTTCTCTCATTCATGCAGCCGAAAGCAGAGAGAGAAGGGGGAGATAAGATGGATTTCAATTACCATAATCAGAATCTATAAGGAGTCAGCATGATCTGTCAAAAGCCAAAAAAAAACAAAGGACCTACACAGAAACATGGGCACAATTCATCTTTTTGTGATCTCACCATTTGTTGCTTTGGATATCAAATCTCAAAAATTGATTGATTTTTATGGAACTCATATGTCAATTTCCTCTTTTGATCCAAATATATATCAGGCTCAATTCTTGATTTTTATGGAGTTTTCTGTCCTTCATGCATGCTAAAATTTAGTTTGTCTACGCAATTTGTTTAATTAAAACCGCAACGCAAACGTTTGAGATTCAAACAAATACTATTAATCAAACAAATTCAATTCTATGTAATACCCATTGTTATATTATACTCCCTCCGTCCCAAATTATCTGTTGTTTTAAAGTTCTACACATATATCAATATGTGTGATAAAAATACTTAAATACCTTTATATACTGATTTTTTGTTTTCCACAATTAAGACTTTAGTAAAAAGAGATTGTCCATGGAAGAGTGTGTCATGAAGGTCTTTTAAGAAGCATAACTTTGGCAATCAGATTCTTATTGGTGGGAATATGAAAAAGATGCTTAAAAAAGAGGAGAAACTTGAATGAGTAATGACTATCAACAATTAGGGGAAAATGCAAAGGGAAAAAATGCATTGAAATCTTGAAAAAGCAGATATTGTGGGACAAAAATTTTCTGCTAAAACAGCAGATAATTTGGGACGGAGGGAGTATTGACTAAATGTTATAGAATAAAAATAATTTTATTCAACTTATCCAATGTATAAGCCCTCGAATTAACATATGATTTTTATTTTAAATTAATAGAATGATACTCCATCTAAGACTAGTATATATTTCTGGGATTTTAATTCATGTCTGTCTATATTACTTTGAAAACAACCCTTCTGGCCCAATAGCTTCTCTTCTGGATTAAGTTAAACAATTTTCAGAGATATATCTCACCAACATGGAAAAAAGCTGTAGAAAACGTTGCCATGTCCAACACTTTGGGAACAGAGGATAGAATGTGGTAGGGATTATCTTTCCCAATACTTGTTTTATAAGCAAGTGTGTGTGTGTGTACATGTAAAATTACTATTCAGGACCCCATAGGCCATTGTAAGAAGAAAGAAAATGCAGCCGTATTACAAAGGTTGTACCTGATTAATTAAAAAGAAAATGGATTCATGGTTATGTTCGGGTTTGTATTTTAAGGATCCTGATTCTAGAAAATGGGCAGATTATAAAAACAAACATGTTGTATTTTATATATATATATATGAGAGCGTTGTATTTCGGATAAGTTGTGTTATACAAGTGCACCTCTCTGCTACATAAAATACAACTTATTTCTATAAACGTTGTATTAATGAGTTAAATAAGCTGTATTTGACATAATTTACTTATTCTAAACCAACAAGATTTTTAAGTGCATTTCAAGAATCACTTTCTGGGCTGAAAATATTACTTTACTTTCATAAAATTTAAGTTGAAATCAAGTGATAATTCAAGTTAAATTAGATTTTCAGGATCTATTTGTTTTGTGAAATAAACGTAATACATTCTTTAAATCTTACATAAACATATAATACTTAAGTAGAGTACCATCTAATACTTAAGTAGGGATTAATCGGAGCCAATGCAGAAATTTTTAGAACACTGCACAACTCTAGTAAAAAACTTTTGGTACTTTTTTGTGAAAATCTATCTCAAGACTCAACATAGAGCCCCAAAAAAATGGTCTAAATTGAACTTTGGCACTCATAATAATAATAAATATATCTATATCTATACACAAAATCTCTACAGGGAGGGAAACCAAGCAGGTTTCAAGTGTGAGTCTATACTTGAGATACGTAAAATGTTATAACCAATACTGCATTTCCTTCACAGGACACTATCAACATATAAATCTCTAAAGAAAGGATCTGAGGTTGCTTCTTTTGCTGAACCATAATTGTTTAGTCTCTTCTTTAGAGAGCGCAATTCCCTCTCATCTTTAGAAGTTCGATCCTGTCACAGAATTTTCAGACAGATTATCATCAGCTACATCAGTTTTAGCTTCACCTTACAGTTTGATGGAAATCTTGAAAGGAGAAGGGGGGGGGGGGGGGGGGAGGGGGGGGGCTTACAAATGTTTTCTTCAAGAGCAAAATATCAACCAAATACTGCAACCATAACACATTTGTCTTGGGAAAGCTGTATGATCATAAACAGGAAAAGATTATCAGCATCAACTAATCAGTCACTGCAACCTTAACATACTAGTATGGGATAGCTGTATGATCATAAACACGAAGATGTTATCACTGTCGAGAAAGTCAAACTTAAACTACAATATGATGAGAAAGAAAGACAATAAGAACGCGTGGAATTAGTTTCATCTTAAAAATCAACCTGACCTCTCTAAAACTTAAGTGTAAGAAATACTAAGAGAACTATAATCCTGAAGATGCTCTCAGAAACTTTCAAGTACTGCTCCAATATACTTGCGGCAATGGTATGCATTCTGCATTGAGTCCAATGACAGTTGTGGCTAATCACAGGATAAATTCCATGACAGGACTTTCTTCACATTGATGAAACAAGAACCTCCTCTAGTCCTATTGTATCTCAGTGTTTTATACATTCCTCTTGTAAAGAGACAGATGTTTGAGAGGCAGGGAGTAGAGTCAACCAAAGGACCACAAGACAATTACAGTCAACCAGGCATTATTAATTTTTTAAAAAGCTTCAATTATGTTTTGAAACTTCAAAGTTCCTGATATATCCATGTATCAAATTCTTTTTGAAGCTTATACTATTATATCAAGGACACCATTTCTTCATATAACAATCATTTTTCTCATAAAGTATATCCAAGGAAAATTAAAACAGTACTTTATGGTTCCTCCAAAAAATATATAGTACTGTATGGGACTATTATTTCTTCCAAGAAAACAGCTACATATATTCCCACATCTCTATCAGGTATGAGGCTTACCAACTTTCTAGTAAAACTCATACTATTAACCCTTTTACTAGTTGAAGAAGCTTTGCCAATTAAACCACAATCCTAACTATATATATCGACCTTTTCACTAGTTATAGCTAGCTGATTACCAAAGCATTTCTCTAAAGGGATTAACACAAAGGGAGTCATTCCACCATCCCATACAACTGCATCTAATTTTAAAAAGAGAGAATCAACTAGTTCCATTTATTTTTTATGTATTAATTAAATAAAAATGGAAACTACTTCCAACAGTTTCTCTCAATAAATTGATAAGTACGAGATGTACTTTGGTTATGTAAACATTCATACCTTTCTTCCCAGCATTCTTCAGTGACTTCTTTCATTTTCCGGTATGTCTCCGACTGCACATGAGATTATTGTGTGAAAATTAAGTGCAAACTTCAAGACAAATGCATCATTAGATTTTGATAACTTCTGTACAAACTTACTTGCTTATCTCCCTTTGGACCACCAAAGATTTCAGGGTCTGATGATAGATCCAAAAAGAGAATATCTTCACCTGCAGACAAATATCTAATGGTTCATTATGTTGAACAAGAAAATTTTTAGGCAATAAAAGGCATTTAGGATAACAAAAGGCGATTAAGTTTTTACCAGTGTTGATCCTTGAAAGAGTGAAATCAATTATTGATATTAATAATCCAAATGTTCTGACATATATTTTCTTCCCCTCAAGACTGAACTGCAATGTTGCAGAATCTTTTCGGCTTAAGAGGACATTCCCCCTGTAACCAATAATATACATTTCTAAATGGACAGTTGACCAAAAGAAAACTTTGCACACTACTAAACTGTAGAATTACTAAACCAGTGCAAATCTCTGTGTTCAAATTCATAAGCAGCCTCTGCTACGGCCAAAGCAACAGTAACCTGTAATGCAAGATGGACAAGTGTTGAGATAACAAGTTAAGGCGGACAAAAATTTAACTGAAAATTGAATGTATCAATCAATGTACCTGAACCAGCAAACTCCGTGCTTCATCAAAATTCAGAAGAACAAAGCTTTCAAGATCCTGACCCCCATGTTCTTGAACAAAGACAACATAGCACTGCAAGCAATTTCATCCCGTTTGTGAGTGAAATAAAACAAGAAAGTGAATGATAACTATTTTCTTCTGAAATATATTGCATTCTATATGTAATTTTAAATATACTTTTCAACACTCAAAAAACCAGCAAGTTTTGAAGTTCTGGTATCAAAAACCTGATTCTCTTGAAATTCCTTGGGATGATCATTTTCAGAATCATGCTTGCTATCCCAATGTTCCCACGCTCTAATCAGCACACTATCATAAGGGCCTTGACATACCTTCACACTGTTGAAAAGAGAAGCAAATAATTTAAGTAAATATAAAGTCAATAAGTTGCTTCTCTCTCATAGTTCAAGTCTTCTAGAGTTTCATAATAAGCCAAGTATAAGGGCCTTGACATACCTTCACACTGTTGAAAAGAGAAGCAAATAATTTAAGTAAATATAAAGTCAATAAGTTGCTTCTCTCTCATAGTTCAAGTCTTCTAGAGTTTCATAATAAGCCAAGTGAGGCTGGAAGAAAGCTTCCCTAATAAATCACTTCATGGTTAAATTCCAGAAAGCAGTAGATAAAATATGAGCATTTATGAAATAGAATTGTCTATTTGTCTACACCTGCTATAGACATATTGACCTGGTCAAATACAGCAATTCAGACCTGACCTAGTTTAAAGAACTTTTCTGTTGTAGACTTGTAGTACTAGCAAGAATCCAAGTTCACCAAAATATTTTGGATGAATAATAGGGTTATATAAACTAAATACTTTCTAAATTAACCAGAATGGTTTCTGGTTAGCATCTACCAAGCTGAAATCTTTTGGCCTAACTTATAAAACAGATTCATTACTTGTCAACTTCAACTTATTCTTTATATTTCTTCTTTCTTCACGAAGATTCTGCTCATTGTTCTTGTCTTATAATTTTAAATGCACAAAATAAAATCAACTGACTAGGTCGTGCTTCAACATTTTGGTCGAGTAGTATCATTTTTCCTTTCGTCTCACAAGCCATCGTCTCTCCTTCCATAGTTTAAACAATCTTTTTTGAACATACCTTGTGTACAATATGTAACATAAATTACTGTTAATCCTTCACTCATATTGTTCTATGTCAAATTTATCTATGATCTTATCCAAAACACTTGAATTTAGTAACATCACGATGCCTCCTAATTATTTCAACCATATAATCAAAGCATGAATAATGATAGAAAAGAAGAGAAAAAAATTCAACTTTAACACTAAATGTATGCCTTCTTTGGTTGCAAATACACTCAATTTTCCTCTAGTTGTTCTAGTTAGAGTTCTATCTTACATTCTCAGAACATTCTATAAATATACTGCCACACTTTCTTTTTAGATGTTACGATGTATAATGTTAATATGCAAAATATACTGATGACATGCTTCTACTCGCTTGACTTCTACATAAAATGCTTGAGTAGGAACATTTCTTGGATGTTTTAACTCCTGTACATGAAGACGGTATTTTTGGTAAAGCTCTTATCACATACTATTGTAACTCTTAAATTTGATGCCACGATAGCCTGAACGGACTTGTATTATCACTTTCACCTTAACTTTATTCTTGTAAGTATACTAGGCACTAGCTTTACCTGTGTATGGTTATAGCATTCAATAAAACTGTTTTTCCTCCATTAAACATTCATTTTATTGGTCTTACGTATCCTAATGAGCAATCCCATCACATCCTTTCTCATTCTCAATGTTCTTGAAACATAATAATTTTAATCAAAGAGAGGGAGTATAATTTTTGTGCTTCTATATCTTGCCATCTAAAACATGGAAAGAAACATAAAACCACTTACCACACACCCCTCTCCATGGGTTAGAGGAGGAATTAAATATACATGTACAAGAAAGGAGATGGAGACAAAGAAAGGAAGTTTTAAATAGTTTGGACATGGTTTAAATAAGTTATGTAACAGTAAATCCATATTACACTTTACACAAACAGACGGAAAATCACCGAAAAGTAAAAATTGGTCTCCACTATGAGACAACATGAGAAGACACTTGGACACAATTCATTAAATCCAAGATACTGATAGCAATCAGAATACTATTTTGAACTTAAATTCTTATTGTAGATAAATAGCACAAGTACAAGCCACTCAGAAACCAAAGAAAATATATTGGCTTGTGATAGACACATAATTCATACATTTTATTACCCCTAATTTTATCCTTTTAATTATATTAGTTTATTTAATTAATATGTTTTATTTTGTTTTGTAGTATTTAATATTTTGTTGCAATAAAGTCAATCTTGATGATCAGAGCATTATTTAATGCTCTTATTCATGTAAGGAAATATCTAAGAAGAATACTACAACGAGAAGAAAGGAAGTGGAACAATCTTGGTGTGCAAGTCAAATCCAATTAAAGAAGGAAAGTCCATCTAGAAGATCTCTTTGAAGGAAGTTGATTGTCACTAGGAAGTTAATTCCTATAAAGATTTAATTGAGCCTTTATGCCTATAAATAGAGGACTACCAAGAGAGATTCATGTATAGATATATTAGGTTTTTTATGTATTAGATTAGTTTAGGTTAAGAGTAGGAGTAGGAGTAGATTAAATTACTTCTTTATTGTACGTTCGTTGGATGATCATTAATATAAAGAGTTTTCTTATTTTATTTTTAATTTTCTACTTCTTCTTCTCCATCTTAGTTAATTTATATATTTTTAATGTCTAGCTAATTTTTTTATATCTAGGACGAAGATGAAATTAAATAATTATTCATGATAATATTTTTTAATCTCTTCTATTATTTATGCTTTTATGTTTAATTGATTTTGTCATCGTGTTCCTTTATTGAAATACCTTCGTTTTATAGTTCTTATGTGATCTTAAATTAATTAAGAGGTTTTAATAAGTTATTGTTAAGATATGAGTTTTTCATAATCCATGTTTGCTCGAAGAAGTTTCGATAAGTTATAGTTGATCGTTAAATTTTCATAGTCTATATATGCCCACGTTAATTGTAAAACTACTAAATTAAAGGGAAGAAATATCAAAATCATAGTTAAGTTATAAAAATAGAAGAGATTGGATTATTTGTTATGTTTATTGTTTAATGGATTCGAATTTCTAGATTGCTTTCTTATTATTAATTAGTTTAATTATAATTAATCGATTATCAATCTTTATTTCTAATTCGCCTAAAATAGATATAAAAGATACATAAAAATTAATCTAGTGGTTCAACATATACTTGTCAGTTCTTCAATTCGACACTATACACTTGCAATTACTAATTTTTATCACATCAACTTGCATTAGTTTACTACTCTAAATCTAATCAATACCTGCCTTTCTGATCTATTGGGTAGCTAAGAATTTCATGATTCTTAAACTGGCCATCTGGATGCCAAATGCAGAAAAAAGACAGAAAAAGTGCATACTGAACTTACTCAATTGTCTCTATGAATGTCGTACATATGTTGCAAGTGTCACCGTCATGTCCCCTCAAATGATTCAGAGTCAGAGAAAGTATAACCTCCTCGAACAATTCTTCAGCTCTCTGAACAATATAAAATAATAATTAAATACACGCGGCATTGCTTCGTCAGGCAAGCCTATTACGGATAATAAGAAAAACCCACACACATGGTTTAATAATTAAACAAGATCTTAGGATAACCATCCCCACCTTAGTCAGATGACATGAACATGATTCATAAAAAGTCTAATAAAAAGGAAAATAATCCAATTTAATGAAAGTGCATTGAACTGTTCATACATAATACGCATCGGCATTGATACAGTAAGAACATCATTGACTGCATATACATGTCCTTATAATCTTTCGAAAACATTAGAATGATAAGCTCATACCACAGTAAAAGTTCTAATAAATTCCATCCAGCTAAATGTTCAATTATTGAACCTTAAACTACATGAAGATTTCATGAACACAATTGAAGGCATTGAACAATGGCAACTCTTGCCTTCTCCAATTATTCAAGTTAAACTTAATCACTGACCAAGGAACCATGGAAAAGGCATTGCTACTAAAACATTTACCTTTTGCACTTCTCCATTCACCCTTAAATCTCCATCAAATGGAACAACCTTGCAAACAGTTTTCCCAGCTTTGAAAGCTTCTCCAAATGTACCTTCACCAACCTTGGCAATACTTTCTGGGCCACTGTGTTAAAATATTGTAGACTTTATTTTTCCAAACAAGACATTGTGTAAAACGATGATGAGCTGACAATTGTAGAAATATAGAACTATTTAATAATGTGTGCAACAATAAATAACAAAGTGATAGCTTAAAGCATCCATTACATAAAACAGCAAATATGCATCTCTGGCTATTAAGACCGTAACAGCATATAGCTAAGACACGGTGGTTCTAAGTTTTATCTGAGGCGTCCAATCAATGGTGGCCTAATAAACTTTCTCTAGCATATAGTGAACCCAGGCCAGGCTCTGTATGAGTATTTGTTACTCATATAGTGAACCCAGCCAGGCTCTGTATGAGTATTTATTACTCAATTCATGCATTATATTCTATCTTAAAAGGATTAATGCTCAATGTCAAGAGCATTTGCACAGAGAGAGAGAGAGAGATGTAACTACTAACTACAAAAAGCCTAACATGAGCCATTTAGACCAGAGAATAATTAATGCAAGTAGGCCACAATGTGGAGTGAAAAAGAATTGGCTGTTTTCAATCATATAAATGCATCAACTCAATAAAGCGTTTTTTCTCAAACTAGTTGGGTTCTACTATAACTGTATAACGTACTGCAGTTACTTGTATGATGTATCATTCATATAAGTAGTAGTTTACCTTTTCTGAAAAACACTAAACTGACAGACTAAAAATCTTCAAAACTAAGATGATTATTCCAGAAATAAACAATCAAATTAACAAATATGGAAGGAGATGGAGACTTTTTTTCACTCGGAAAAGATAAAGATTGTCAAATGTTAATTTTATTGAAGCTCTTTGACAGTAAGGACCTAGCAGAATAACACAAGCTTCTAGCTAAGTCCATACTAAAGACAACTACATCATAGGGGAATCACATCAATATAGGAACAGTAGAAAGATAAAAGTAATATGTAAACAAAGGATTAGAAGAAATAAAGCACATAAAAGAGTTAAAAACAAGAAGTAATTGCAAGTCAATACATAGAGAAGAGAATCTACTGAGAAAAGGACTGGAATAAATCACAAACCAATATGTAGAGAACACATCCAGTAGTGTTGAAGGAGCTGACTGTCCACAAACAGTTAGCAAAGCTAGAAAGGATTCGCGAAGATGACCGCTCAATGAAGGCCGTGATGCCAGGGATAGATTACGAACTGCAACTTCAATATCTTCACAACCCTCCGTACCCATGTTCCTGAGTTCTTCACTATTCTTTCTTGAAGGAATACACCTTTCAAAAACATCTATACCAGTGAAACTTGAATTAAATCTCTCTTGGATAGGATGTATACCCGAATGAATTTGTTCAGACCCTTTTTCTGTGGTTCTTAAACTTGAAGGCTCATAAATGTCATCACAAGGAACTCCCTTGAGCAATGTTGGAGTTACTAAAATTTTAGAAAGTGATCCAGAAGGACCACAACTGTGATTTAACCTTCTTCTAAGTAACCACTTCTGCAATACTGAGGACACATGTGTTATAACAATGTTTTCAGTTTTGACGCCCATGGCCCATGTATCAGATTTTTTTGGTGAGGGACTTTCCTCCAGTAATTCAAAGGAATCAACCTCTTGAAAGTATGAGCGCTCCTTATCAAAGTTTGAAGGTTGGACAATTTTCCCCTATATGCATCAGAGAGTAGTACAAGCATATCAATAAAAAATTACAACGTTTATCAGAATTTGAAAAGCAGGGAATAACCATATTTTTAATCACTTAAATGTCATCCAACATTGAAGACCAAGTCACACGCACTTATTGCCACATTGTTCTCCTGAATTTTAAAAAAGTAGCAGGCATGGAAAGTGAGTTTGAACTACTATTTTGCTCTTACACGGAGGGAAGAAGGCAAGACGCGTCATTTATACCATTCGGAAAGGGATACTAGTTAAAAATACCTACTATGATAAATTAATGAAGATGGTACTCACAGAATGAAAGAAAAGGAAAATAAAAAAAGAGTAACAAAATCATACTCTAGGAAGAGGTGGTTTTTGTTTTCTCTTTTGATTCCTCTGTTGAGGCCTGTGATCCGCAAATACAGCAACAGCAATGCTAGTCCTCCCTCTGACATTTACAAAGTGAATATTTTGAACAATGAGTTAGGGTGTTTTCACCATCATAAACCATAAACTTGATAGCAGATGGAACAACTTTCAGAAGCAAGCATCTTAAATTGAACTCATACACAAAGACACACAGGGATAGAGATGTAAGGACTTAGAAGATGCAAATCCAGATAAATAGTTGTGAAACATAAACTCCTATATAAATGATACCACAACAAATGAAGGCTATATCTTAACTATTTAAAGAACAAATGTTCACAATCAAGACAAACTTGTCAATTCAAGAGACCAAATCAAAAGTATGAGACTGGTGAACACAAAATGGGAACTGCAAAACCAGATCAGCAATCAACACAAATTCTAAAACTAAAAAACATGATGAAAAATTGAAAAAAGTGACCCAATTATTTATGAGATAACTAAAGCCGAATTATATATATGAAAGATGAAGATTTAAACAATCAGTGGTAATTGGTAAAGGAAAATAAAAGTTGAAGGTTACCAACTCACAACCTAGTACTGTCTGTCACAATTCCCAATCTTATACACACCGATGATTGGTAGAACCAACCCAAGGACAAGATTTACACAAAATACTTTTCATTCTCAGCACTCAACCTTGATGGTATATCTTGGAAAGTATTACTCGCAATTCTAGTGGATAAAAGTACTCCTAATCTCATATTAGGACATTGGCCAAGTTCAAGTTAGCAACTATCTGGATTCTTGATATACTCTTCCCATAAACCCAAAACTGGAAGAACGGATAGTACTAATTTGATTCTTGAAATTCTGATTGTGCATGCAAAATATAAATGAGAAAAAGAAGACTAGATAGTCAAAGAAAAACGTCTTAAAAAAAGTCTAGCAATAAAATGAAAGATTTTCACTCATGACCTTGTTGGTAGTTCAAGTTGATCGTTCCCCTGAAAGAAAGTTGGAGACACTCAGACCACCTTGATAGGCCACTCACTATCCTAAGATAATATCTAAAGAAAAAGAAATAATAAAAATGAAGAAGAGAGGAACAAAGAAAGCAATGAGTGCTGTCTTCATCTTAAACTACCAAAATCAACATATCCTTGCACCGTCACTCATTCGACATACTAAAGGATTCACCTTTTAAGTACTATCTTCTAAATTCCATTTCGTGTATAAATTTTTATCTTGCATTCCAATTTTTCCCCTTTTCTCTTGTTGCATATTCACCAAGTAGTTTATCCCCAAAAACATCTACCGGGGAACCAATTTTGAATCTTTTGAATCCATGCATATGACATGAAAGTATGTTTCATCTTTACAACATAAAGCTAAAGTAAATCTGGTCAAATAAGCGAAAAAAACATGGTTCATTACTTCATTATGATCATTAATTGACTCCATTAAAGTTGTGCATTATTCAATAAGAAATCTGAGTTCCATTATATATAAACTACTTGTATCCCTCGTTAAAACATCAATGAAACAATCTCTATAACACTCATGAAGTAATCAACCAAATTTAAATACTAGGAAAAAAAATATATACCGAGATTAATGAAAATAAGGGGAAAACCTGGTCGAAAGAGCACGGTTCAAACTGATTCGCTTCACGGGCACCCAGCTCACTCTATTCTCATTAACAAAATTCGACTGCTTCCTTAAAAAAAATAAAAAAAAATAGATAAAACCCAAAAGTCGGTAAACATAAAGCTTAATAAAATTATAAAAATTAATAAATGAACATTGAAAAGCTTACGATCCAACATTCTTTTGAGTGCTCTGGGCTCTTTTCCGCCTGTAAATTACAGCAATTTCATCTTCTTCTTGCTGTTGTTGTGATCGGTTACTATAACTATCTTCTTTCTCTTCTGTTGCTATAATTTCAGCCCATAGATCGGTACCTGAAAAAATGTATTGTGTGTAAATGTGCATATAAAATTGAGACTAGGAAATTATGGGTTTTTGTATGGGTACCTGATCGAGAAGCCATTTCTACAGGATATAAGTATAAATACGTCACTCTATCGGCTCAATTTCTTGAATTTCGAAGAATAACGTTATTCTCTGACGATTGTCATGTCAATGGCTACACAAATTAAGAGAGAGATTTAAAAAGGGGGTTTGAGCGGGAAATGATGCGTCGGGGCTGGATCAGGCCTCAGGGTCTTGGTATATTTGGACTGGACCTGGCTTTAACTAGAGGCCCAAAGGAGAACAACTATTAGTAGTTTTCATTAGGAACAATTACATTTTATAGTATTTTTTTAAAAATAATTATAAAAAAAGTGCACTCATAAAATATTTATGCAACTAATACTCTTTCATATATATTTACATATTCTAGTACATTTAGGATTCCTTAATTTAAGGAATTAATATTCAATTAGGATTCTTTAATTTAGGGCTTCTTCTCTCTCCTTATCTATATAAACTGTAACATGCAATCCCATTCTGTTTCTGACGTTGCCATAAATTATCTTTTCTCTCTCTTCTGATAAACTTTAAAAAATGGCAACTTCTTCCCCTTCCTCCGCCTCCCTTCTCCCGCCCTCGCCTCCCGCCCCTGCCCCCGCCCCAGCCCCAGCCCCAGCCCCACCACCTCCCTTCTCCCGCCCTCCCGCTCCCGCTCCCGCCCACGCCCCACCACCTCCTCCCCTCCTCCCGCCTCTGCCCCCCGCCACCCCCTCCTCTGCCCCCCGCCACCTCCTCCTCCCCCCTCCGCCCGCCTCCCGCCTCCCGCCTCCCGCCTCCCCTCCTCCCCTCCTCCCCTCCTCCCGCCTCTGCCCCCCGCTACCCGCCACCCCCTCCCTCCGCCACCCCCCTCCTCTTCCCCCTCCTTCCTCCCCCTCCCTTCCTCCGCCACCCCCTCCTTCCTCCCCCTCCCTCCCTCCCTCCCTCCCTCCCTCCGTCCCTCCGCCACCCCCTCCTCTTCCCCCCTCCTTCCTCCGCCTCCCTCCTCCTCCCTCCTCCTTCCTCCTCCTCCTCCTCCTCCCCCCTCCCTCCGCCACCCCCTCCTCCTCCTCCTCCTCCCACTGCCCACGCCCCACCCCCTCCCTCTGCCATCACAGCTCTGTTTCTGCAGTTTTTTATAATGCAGTTGGTAGCCAAACTTTTATATCAAGGTAACTAATTCTGTTTTATTAAGTTTCCAATTTATTTTGCATGTAATACAGTTGGTAGCCAAACCTTCGTGCAGTTGGTTGCCAAACTTTCAGATCAAGGTAACTAATTCATACTGCAGGTGTGAAGGTAGATTGATTATCTTGGTATAAAAGTTTGATTACCTTGGTATAAAAGTTTGGTTACCTTGGTATAAAGTTTTGGTTACCTTGGTATAAATATGTAGTGTTCTATTTTTTTTTTACCAACATGAAATTGGTTGTCAAACTTTTAGACCAAGGTAACCAATTCAGTTGTATTTGATTACCAATTTTATTTTAAATGTGATGCAGTTACTAGTCAATTTTTGTGGCGGCGGCGGCAGCGGTGGCGGCGAGAGAGGAGGATGATGAACATTAGTTCCTTCATAATTTTTTATTTTTAATTTTCTCATTTTGATTTGAATTTTGAAATATGGATTTGAAATTGTTGTTAGAGACAAGATTTGAATTTGAATTTGAATTATTAGTTATCCTTGATTTTAGGTTTCTTTATTAATATGAATTGTACTATTTTTGTAATATGAGTCTTAATTACACTCTTTTTGTAATTATTTAGTTGATGCACTTTTTTTGTAATTACTTTCTATTTGTTGTATACTTATGTAAAGGACCCTTTTCATTATATGTAGATACTAGCTGGGTCCCGTGCCTCCGGCACTGTATGGACAGTGAGATTTATCTCAAACTTAGAGCGGCCCAGATGATTTATTAAGTGAGCGGGAAATTCAAAATCATTATTAGATAGATTAGATAGATAGATATACTTTATTAGATAAATGTATGAACGGTGGGATTTATCTCAAACTTTGAACGGCCCAGATGATTTATTGAGTGAGCGGGAAATTCAAAATCATTTGTATTTTATTAGATAGATTATTGCAATAATATTATTTTTTTAATTTTAGATGTTGAATTAATTTGAAAGATACTACTCCTCGGTTTCACAAAATGAGTTTTACACTTCTATTTGCAAAATCATAAATTTTAAGAATGTATTTTTATTTTATACGGCCTCCGTTTTAAAATTAAATATACAATTTGACTTTAAAGATCAGACGGCGACATTTAGTTTCAAATTGATGTCAATTTATTCAATTTTGGTGATACAATTATTATAATTGTATAGTATATAACAAAAACTATTAGTCATAAAATTTATTTCACTGTAAACTTTTATGAGTCATACCAATATAAAAATTAAATATATCGTTATTTGACCTCATAAGTCAAATTGTATATATTTACCTCTAAATGTTAATTAAGTGATTAATTTAGTGATGATATGATAATGAAATGATGATAATAATGTTACAAATATAAACATTTGTTGGAGGCATATTTAATGTTAGAGAGACCTTCACCAAAATGAAGAAACAAAAACTTTGTTAAGTAAAGTGCTTTGATAATTATAAATAAATGTGTTTGACTTTCATCAATAAAATGGTTTTCTAATTTTATATCATTTTTCCTTTTTCTTCTTTCTCTTAAAAGGGTTTTTTATTTTTTTTTGAATTTATTTTATTATAGTTTTATGATAATATATTCATCCCAAGTGTTTATGAGCGAATATAGGAGAAATTTATTTTTTTCCCATACAAAGTCTTGATTATTTTAACTTTGTACATAAAATAGATGAGGAGTTCTACTATATATTGCGATAAATTTAGTCGAATTATAATTGTGAAGTTTATCAACACTGGATTGGTAAAAATTATTCTGTCCGTCTCATAATATATGTCGTTTTAGAGTTGTGCACAAGAATTAAAAAAATAATTGTATAACATTAAATATAATATCAATTGTCTATAATACCATTAAATTCTCATAATTATCATACTTATCTCATACTCTTTCTCTCATCTCTAACATTTTTTCATGAGAGTAATTGTGGAAATATCATAATTAATTCTCCTAGATTATATAAAACATCAAATAATTAGGGAAAAATAAAATCATCTAAAACGACAGATGGAGGGAGTATAAGTGGGTTCCATTTATTACACAATACAAATCTCTCCAAAAAGATTGCCACTAATATTTATCCATGTAACTGCGAATTAAAAAGTCGATATAAACATTTGCTATATATACTCCCCCCATTCTATAATAATAGTCGTTTTAACTTCACACACATGAATTAAGAAAGTCATTTAATATTATCATTTAATAATTAAAAATTATATAAAATTTCATCACTAGTTCACTACCCCTTCTTTATGGGAAGTTGAACTACTAATACAAGTTAGTACATTTTGTTAGGACAATGAGAGAAGTTGCGATTTGAAATAGGAAAGTAAATAATTTATTCTCCTATAAAGTTGTAAACAAATAAATTGAAACAATTTTTTTCTTCTAAAAAATCAATTATTATGGAATTGAAGTTTGATTGCATTTTAATCCATCTTAAGAGCTTACCTCTTAATGCATCTTAACAGTCCACATATTTGTATTAAGAGATTCTCTAAATAATATTATTAGACTCATAATTGTATTTTAATTATTCAGAAAATCTCTTAATACAAAAATATAAACTATTAAGATGCATTAAAAAGTGGACTGTTAAGATAAAATTGATATGGTGTGTTTGGAGGTCCAAACACTACAAATATTATCGTCACAAACGCTAGTAGCCGAACAAACCCCTACTCTATTAACATTAATATAAAAAATAAAAAAAAATAACAATCAATCAATTTCAAGTTCTGATTATTTCAGTTTGAAAACCACCACCATATAAACATGTCCTACACTAAACACATACTAATCCTATCTAACCCCTTTATAAAAAAATGGATTGGTCTTGTTTTTTTTTTTTTAAATAAACTTTTGGCTTTCCTAATAAGTTGTCTTATTTAGGAAAGAGAGTGTCATCTTTTTATGAAACTTTAAAATCAACAACGGCAAAATAAGCTATTCTTCAATCTGTCCTTGAATTTCTGATAATTAAGGTGGTCTTTACGTGGTCTTTGATAAAACTGAATAATTAAGATTTAAATGGTTAATATATTTTAATAAATTGGATTAGTTGAATAAAATAACATCTGAATCTAAAAGATTATTTGATAATTAAAAAGTATAAAACATCTGAATGATATTATTTTAACCTTATAAGTTGTTTAAAAAATTTATTTGAATGATCTTAAAATTTGAAATTGAAGGAGTACAATATTTATTGAGGCTATTTTTGTCCATAAATTATAAATAAACTATTAAGAGGCAAACAGTTTTAGTTAAGATTTGAGTTTCTGTCTTAACGATTAAGAGATAAAAAAAATTATCAAACAAAATTTGCCTCTGACCGAATCAGAAGAAGATGAATTAAGAGATATTCAGACGAAAACAAACACCACATTTTGTTTTTTCGTCTCTAATGGAAAATTCAAATGTTCTTGCTGGAAAATTTTAATTTCAAAGGCTTGTATTTATTTATTTATTTTTAATGGACTGAAATATATTAAGTGAGTAAATATGTTACACTAGATAGAAAAAATACAAACGATAACTTGTGTGAATGATAGTTAACCTAAATTTTGAACAGCTACTTCAATAGTAATGACATAATAAAATCTATTAATTATACTAAAACACAGTACATGGCACAATAGCTTGACACATGTCATCTTCAAAATTTAACACATGTCATGTCTAATTAATGTTCTTTAAGACCCTTAACAAAAATGTCCAACTAACATAACAAATGAGGTTGAAACAAACCTAAATTTATTCCCCTAAATTTGGGATCAACTATTCAAATATGGCATCTAAAATAACATTTAAATAACAAATAATATCAATCGTAACTTACTATGTTGATTTTATAATCCCCAAAATCTACTATTTTTCTAAACATAATTATTATATCCTAAAATCACTATTTTTCTAATATTATATCATTCATAATTATACCATATATTATATCATACATGTATGATATAATATTATAATACAGGTATGATATAATATTATATATAATACACGTATATAACAAAATAATAAATTTACTACCTATTTAAACTATGCAGATATTTACTAATTAAATTATATTACAACATAATATTTTACCGTTTATAATTATATTACAACATAATATTATACAATTTAAAATATTTAAAATAAGATTAAAATAACAAATAATATCATTCATAACTTACTATGTTGATTTTATAATCCCCTATATCATTACTTTAAAATCACTACTTTTGAATTTCACATTAATATTTTAATTTTATAATTTCATAAATTACTACAAATCTAAAATGTTCTGATAATGTTAACTGTTCTAATATTATCATTACTAATTTAATTATTATCTCCTAAAATCACTACTTTTTTAATCCCAAATTAATGTTTTAAATTTATAATCTCCTAAATCACTATAAATCTAAATTGTTTTGGTAATGTCAACTGTTCTGATATTATCATTTCTAACTTAATTATTATATCCTAAAATCACTACTTTGATATATTATCATTACTCTCCGTTATTTAACTTAATTTTATTTTTATTAATACAACGTAATATTATACCATTTATAATTATATTACAACAATATATTATACAGTTTAAAAGAACAAATAATATCAATCATAACTTACTACTTTTTAAAACATAATTATTATATCCTAAAATTACTATTTTTCTAATATTATACCATAAATTATATCATACATGTATGGTAAAATATTATAATACACGTATATAACAAAATCACCACCTATCTAAACTGTGCAAATATTATCATTACTAATTAAATTATATTACAACATAATATTATACCATTTATAATTATATTAAAACATAATATTATACAGTTTAAAACATTTAAAACAAAATTAAAATAACAAATAATATCAATCATAACTTACGTACTATGTTGATTTTATAATCTCCTAAATTACTACATTTTCAATCTAAACGATTTTTATATTATCATTACTTAATTATTATCTCCTAAAATCACTACTTTTTAATTTCACGTTAATATTTTAATTTTATAATCCTATAAATCACTACAAATCTAAACTGTTTTGATAATATTAACTGTTTGAATATTATCATTACTAATTTAATATTTTGAATTTATAATCCTTTAAATAACTACAAATTTAAACTATTTTGGTAATGTCATCTGTTCTGATATTATTCTTTTTAATTTAATTATTATCTTTTAAAAGCACTACTTTATGATATTATCATTATTGCTGAATGACACTTCTGTCCCTCTAAATTATCACCCATTTTTAAAGTCGTCTCTAAAGTTTAATTATTGTCAGTTAGGTCCTTAAAATGATATTTTGTTGGCATTTTCTATTCATTCAGCCCAATTTAACATCAACTCGACCTATTTTGACCAATTTTGATCCAACCCGATTTAGTTTGACCCAACCCAAAATTTTAATATTTTAAAATATAAAATTATTTTTAAAATAAGTTTAAAATAATAATTACCGGGTTGAGGTCAAATTGGGCTGACGGAACGGTAATGGCAACAAAATGTCATGACGAAAATTGAACTTTAGGGACAACTTTAAAAGTGGGTGACAACTTGAAGGGACAGAAGTGTTATTCAGCCGAAATTGAGCTATTATCATTATTCTCCGTTAATTAACCTAATTTCTATATATAAATGCATACCAACTATTATGCAACAACTCATGTTACGTACAAACAATTCTAAATACTTTTGAAAGTGCAAATGACTTATATATCTGGATACCTTCAGATTATGGTGACAATGCATTCAATGGGAGGGGCTATGACTTCATTTTGTGGACTATATATCACAGTGTTTATATTTATGGCTTCTTCATCTATTGTATTTTATTATCTAGATTGTAGCTTTGCATGATTTGTTAAGTACTAGCATTTGGTAAATCATTTTCATCATCATTAATATTTTTTTTGGCATTATGGTAATATTGTTACAATTGTCAAAAATGGATAAAAAAACTAATGAGACAATGTATTCGTTTTTTAACTATAACATTGTGTTATGTATAACACAGTGTTATACTACTATGTTTTTGGACACGATGTTTGTTTAACATGTAATTTTCTTTAAGGTCTGAGGACTGAAATTGATACATTCTTTATCTGTTTTTCCTTTCGTTTGGATGTTTGAATTCTGGTACAAGTAAGCGTATATTAGACATGGACTCTTTAAAATGCATCAAGTTCCTGTGCCAAATTTTTGAGGCTTGGTGAGGTTTGTGTAATGTGTAACAGACTTCAAATATGCCACTAACAATCGTATCAATATAACAACTCGATGACATTGTGCATTACACTTTCTAAATATTTATTAGTGCTTTAGAATGCAAGAGGTACCTATTTTTAACTCTATTGGTTAAATTATAAATATTTTTATCAAAAAATTAATATATATATATATACACACACACACACACCCAACTGTTACCCAACTCTATACAACATATGCTATACTTGGATATGTATTTGCTCACAAAACTTTTACCCAACTCTATACAACATATGCTACCAAAATTTGATCATCGCATAACAATCTACCATCTTCTTATTATATTTTAATTTAGTAATTCCACGTATAAATTTATTATTAACAAAATGAATAATTTCGCTGCAACGCGCGGGTTTATATCTAGTTGTTATGCTAAATATAAGGATATTGTGTTATTTTATATTATTATTTATATAAATAAATTTTAAAAAAATGACAAATTAGAACCTTTTTTTTTTTTGTATATCAAAGTAACCATTAATGACTTATGCCAGGAAGAGCTTCTGATTAGTGTGTAACACATCTAACACATTTTAAGTTTTGTAACAAAATTTATTTGTTTGCTTGCTTGCTTGTTTTATATTAAGGTTGTAAACGAGCCAACACAGTTCGGGCTCGATTCAGGTTCGACTAGAAAAAATACGAGCGAGACTCGGATTCGTTAATAATATGATCCAAATCTGAGCATTAAAAATAATTCGAATAAAAATATGAGTAGAATATGAGCAAAGTTATACTCGACTCGTTTAAGATTCAAACTACTCGATTTTTTTATTGTGATTCGATACATACTCGGTTAATACATATTCGATTAGATGTTCGATACATTCTCTTATAATATATACAAATTTAAATCAAATTAGGATAATTAGTTATTATTTTGTTGTGTTTTTTATTTTAATTGTGATTTTATATTTGTAAAGTGTAATAATAAATATATTTTCTCATTTTTAAGTAAAATAAAAAATTCAATTTATAATTATATTTATTATAAAACTAGTTATTATGTCGAGACTCGAATTCGAGCTTGAATTTGAAGCTCGCGAGTAGTTTGAATAAATATTCGAGTCGAGTCGGATCGAATTCGAGTACTAAATATTCGAGTCAAATCGAATATGAGTAGAATTTTTCAAATATAATTCGAATTCGAGTCGAATTCACGTACGAATTTATCATTTCGAGTCGAATTCGAGTAGTTCTATGTTCGCTCCGGTTCGACTCGTTTACACCCTTACTTTATATTCCCTCTCTTCCTAAATAAACGACATTTTAGAAGGTTTTACATTTATTATAGAAGTCATTTATTGTTTCAATTCTATCATTAAGATTGATATGTATTACCATAATTATCCTTGCATTAATTAAGATAATATGTATAAATTTGTCTAAATAAATGAGATCATGAGAGCAATAGCAGAAAAATTGTAATTAATGCTTCCTAGAAATTTGTTAACTTCAAATATATTTAAAAAAATCGTACTCCCTAAAACGTCACTTATTTAGGAATGGAATGAGTAGTAAATAAATATAGGGAATTTATATTTTCATAAGACAAATTTATATTCCCACAAGACTTTCCTCACATAAATAGTAAATGAGTTTCACCTTCATATAAGTGAAACCTTGTAAAAATATCATTTTTTTATTTGTGGAAATAGTAATTCTCTAAATATAATAACTTAGTAAATTCTTAATCCTCCATTTTTCTCTTTTTAAAGGGATTTTAATTCACATTTGATTTTTACATTACATTTCTATATTGAAATAACGATGTAAAACCCCAACTTTTTATGAATAAAGATTTAATTTTCTCTAAATATTATTTTGAATAATAAGGAGTGATTTGATATAATGTTATAGTTATGGGTGAAATGAGCAAATTTTGCAAAGTAAGCTAGTTGTCATAAAATCTTCGTTTGGTCGGGGAATATTCTTTTTGTCTGGAAATATTCGTACGACGTCACAATCATTGGTGGACCCTACAAAGGAATGACCATCGGATATAGAAAGCGACAGAAATAACATTTTTATAAAAATAATGACAAAACTTTTACCATTAACTGTTGAAATACCGGTGATAAAAGAATAGTAATATGTATGGTTGCATAGTAGCACACAGTATTGTGCAGTATCTCTGATTATTGATGCTTACGTAAGAAGTTACTCGGTTCATTTAATAATTGTCACAGTAGTTGTTGCATAGTATCTCATATTATTGATTCAATTATTGTCTCATCTACATAATATTTTATATTATTAAATCAATAATTGAGACGACATAATTATTCATATTATTATTTGCATTATTGACAATATCTAAAAAGTTCTCAATTTATGTTTTGAGTGTGGATATTATCTAGATGACAATATTCTTATTAAAACTCTCAATTTATGTTTTGTCATATGTTACACGACTGTTGTATAATTATTTTGTATATTTATTCCGTACCTTGTATCTGGCGACCCAAGATGGGTGATGTATACCTATTTTGGGGGCGTCATAGTTGGTATCAAAGCTTAGGAATATGATCCCTGGCTGAGATGTGTGACGAGAACTAGGAGGGGAGAGACGGAGAATTCCTTCGCTAGTATGACCTACCTAAGTTTATTTGATATTTAATTGGTCGGTCAGAGTATAGAGATAATATGTGATATGTTAATTAACCCTTGTTTTGTGAAAGTATTTGAAAATGACATCCGAAAATATTGAGATAATCAATGATGCACATGAGACCGTTGAGTCACCAACGATCAATACCAAAGATAATGTGCAACAGGAAGACAATAATCCTCAGGAAAATAAGAACAACGATCAAATGATGAACGATGGGATGTTCAGAAGCTTTATGCAATTCATGCAACATCAGGTAAGAGAGACTTATGTTCAAAATATAGGTGGAAATAATGGCAACCCACGGTTGGTCACCGCTAAGCAGTTCAAGGAGCTGGGACCACCAGAGTTTTTAGGAAAGCCAGAACCACTTAAGCCGGAGACGTGGTTAAAGTAGATCACCAAGATATTTGATATCTTGGGATGCTCCGAAAAGCAAAAGGTTCCCTTTGCCACCTTTATGTTGCGTGAAGAAGCAGATTACTGGTGGGAATTTGTAAAACGTACCCAGCCTGACGCACTCAAGATGTCTTGGGAGAATTTCCAAGAACTGTTCAACGACAAGTACTTTCCTAAAAGTATTAGTCACATGAAGGAGGTGGAGTTCATCAAGTTGGAGCAAAACAATATGACTGTGTCGCAATACGAGGATAAATTTGTAGAGTTATCCCGGTTTGCATCCCATTTGGTCGATAATGAGGAGCGAATGATGCGAATGTTTCTAAGAGGTTTGAAACTCGATATACGTCAATACCTCATTTCTCACAAACTTTTTTTATATTCAAATGTTGTGAATAGAGCTCAGTTATTGGAGCACGATAATGAGTCTGCACAACAAAAGGCAACGACCAACAAAACGATAATAATCGTACCGGTGGCAACGGCCATCAGAACAATGATAACCATCGTGGGGGAAATTATCATGCCAAGAATGGTGACCATTTCGTTGGTAATCATGGCCAAGATAATAGAAGTGAAAATTTCAAGAAGAGAAGGTTCAATAATGATGGAAAGACATCAGCACCAGCACCTAAGGGTGTAAACGAACCGAATCGATCCGAATATTGAGTTACTCAGATTTGGTTCACAAAATTTATCGAGTATAAAATAAAGTTTGATTGAGGCTCATTTAACTACCGAGTTGAGCACGATTCCGAATTGATCCCGAGCAGTTTGAACTTTTTGAACGAATATGATCCGAGTATCAATAGAAAATTATAATTTGAGGAGGTGCGAGTAATTTATCGAACTTTAAAATTTGCTCATATTTGACTCATTTATATTTCGAGTTGAGCTTGAATCGAACTTTTAGTCGAGCAAGTACGAATCGGGCTCGAACTATTTTCTCATTTTACAGCCTTACCAGCACCCGTTTCAAAGGAAGGAAAACGACCGCCGGTCGTATGTTACAAATGCAGAGGGGAGGGACACATCTGTCCAAACTGTACGCAGCAGTCTAAAACGTGTTTCAATTGTGGAAGAGAAGGTCACCTAGCCCGATTTTGTTGTACACCAAAATCAAGTCCAGCTGGGACGGTGGCTCCAAAGGCGGATAGTGACAAAAAAATGTCGGTGGTTTCAGGGAGAGCTTTTTTTGCGACTTCTCAAAAAGCGAGTAACCCAAACGAAGTTAGCACATGTTAGTTAATAATAATTTTTGTGAAGTCTATACCTTATCAGTTACCAATTCTACCCATTCTTTTATATCTCTTGCTTGCACTGAACATTTAAATTTGAGTACAGAGAAATTAGACTTTGACTTATTGGTTGAAACTCCGTTAGGAGAAACCTTCATTACTTGTGTTATCCCAAGTCTTGGATGAGAGTCACAGTTTTGAATGATATTTCTATCGTTAATAAATTTCTTAACGTATTCCTGAAGACTTTTTGGCCTACCCCAGAGCGTGAAATTGAATTTTATATTGACCCTAATACAAAACCCCATTTCTAAAACCTTAAATATTTCTTCAACTAAAACGAACGTAACATGCACCAACGACGTTGGCTCGAGCTGTTGAAGATTACGATCGTACCATTCAATACCATCGTAGAAAAACGAACGTGGTAGCTGACGCGTTGAGTAGAAAATCGTATGCGAGTGGGAATATACGAACCTACATGAAGATAACGAATATATGATTAGAACCGATTTAGTCGATAATGTTAAAGTTGCTAAAGCAACAGACCCGGAGCTGATGAATGTGAAGAAGAAGGTTCAAGAGGGCGTTATTTTAAAAGCAAGAGTTGCTGAAGAGAGAAAATCTCAACCCTCAATTTAATTGGCCCATTTGAAATCCTCGATCGAGTAGGAACTGTGGCCTATAGACTCATTTTACCGCCAAGTATGTCGCGTGTTCATAATGTTTTTAACGTTTCGATGTTACGTAAATATATGAATGACTCGAACCACATTATTAATTTAGAACCAGACGAGATAGCAGATAATTTAACGTATGAAGATGTACCTGTTAAAATCTTGAAATATATTTTTCGCTCAAAGGTTATACCTCAAGAGTTAGAATCTGGAGAAGTGTCCTTATTTGTTCGGCATACCAGGTACGTACGTAAATTTCGAGGGTGAAATTTCATAAGGAGGGAAAATTGTAAAATTCTAAATTTTACGAATAAAGATTTAATTTTCTCAAAATATTTTTTCAAAATTATGGTGTGGATTTGAGATAATGTTATAGTTGTGGGTAATATTTATAAATTTTGAAAAGTATGCAAGTTGTTGTATAATATTCGTTTGGTCGGGGAATATTCTTTTTGTCGGGGAATATCCGTACGACGGCACAATCATTGGTGGATCCCACAACGGAGTTATTGTTGGATTGAGAAAACGACAAAAATATTTTTATGAAAATAACGGCGAAAGTTTTACCGTTAAAACTGTTGAACTACTCGGTAGTAAAAGTACAGTAATACGCATGGTTGCATAGTAGCACATGGTATTGATTATTAATGCTTACGTGAGAAGTCACTCAGTGTTGTTCAATTATTGCTACAATAATTGTTGCATAGTATCTTACATTATTTGATTCAATTATTGTCGATTTTTTATATATTATTAAATCAATAATTGAGATAACAAAGTTATTAATATTATTATGTGTAATATTAACGATGTCTAGAAGTTCTGCCAAGGAGAGGTTTGGTCACCTAATTGCGCGCCAATGGGGAGAAATCCTTATTAGAAAGCCCCCTCTTTCCTGGGAACGACCCCTCTTTCCTGGGAACGACCTGGTCGATTAATATTGTGAATTATAATAATGATGATAAATATTGGTAAATATATTGACGTGTCTTTTTATGAAGTCACGGAAGTTTATATATATATATTATATATAAATTTTGTTTTATTAGTATTATTAATGTAATAAAACAGAAAAGTTTTTTATATAAAACAGAATACTTTTATAAAGTTATTTATTTTATTAGACAATAAGTAGAATATATTATATTTTATTATGCATAGTATTTGCATAGTGCCTGTATAGTGTTTTGCATAGTAATTTTTTTTATATAAAACAGAATACTTTTATAAAGTTATTTATTTTATTAGACAATAATTAGAATATAATATATTTTATTATGCATAGTATTTGCATAGTACCTGCATAGTATTTGCATAGTAAAATCTTTTTATATAAAACAGAATACTTTTATAAAGTTAATTATTTTATTAGATTTTAAATAAAATATATATATATATATATATATATTATATTTTATTGCATAGTATCCTTTCTATTTTCCTATAAATAGGATGCTTAGTTAGAATTAAAATCACACCAGAAATTCAGAGAATTTTCTTCTATAATCTTGAGCGTATTTCTTTAGAGTTTTAAGAAGCTTTGAGCGTAGTGCAAATTTTCTTCAAATATATCCCCGCCCTACCCGTCGGAGTACTCTTCTTTATAAAGTAAGAGATATTATTTGTTGTATTCGTAAGGAATATTATTTTTTTCGTATTCCTGAAGAGAATTTCTGTTATTCCATTCATTATTATTTTGTTGGGAATAACCTGTCTATGCGAAGTACCGCATACATGGTGAAATTCTTCTGTTATTCCATTCTTTATCATTCTGTTGGAATATCCTGTCGGTGCGTATTACGCCTGACATGGTTCCATTAATTATTATTCTGTTGGAATAACCTGTCTATGCGTTCTATCGCATGCATGGTGATTTCTGTTGTTATTCCATTCTTTATTATTCTGTTAGAATATCCTGTCGGTGCGAATTTCGCCTGACCTGGTTCCGTTCTTTATTATTCTGTCGGAATATCCTGTCTGTGCGTTTACGGATGACCTGGTTCCATTATATATTATTCTGTTGGGAATAATGCGTGGTAAATTTTTCAGTTATTCCATTCTTTATTATTCTGTTGGGAATAACCTGTCTATACGAAGTATCGCATGCATGGTGAATTCTTCAGTTATTTCATTCTTTATTATTCTGTTGGGAGTAACTTATCTATGCGAAGTACCGTATACATGGTGAATTCTTCAGTTATTCCATTCCTTATTATTCTGTTGGAATAAACTGTCTATATGGATTACCACATGCATTGTGAATGATCCTTTGTATTCATTTCTTATTAAATTGTGGAAATGATTTGTTTACGTGGATTATGATGAAAGTCATAATATAAGCATTGGACTGTTGATTATGATAAAAGTCATAATAAAAGCATTGGACTGATGAAAATCTTGGGTATATGTAGTATTAGTAAGTGTTATGATGAGTTATGTTGGTTATTATGTGAAAACATGAAAGTTTCTTAGAAATCACAAAGAGTTGAAAATTAGATTTTTGGTGAAAATAGAACATAAAATTCAATTGACCATATCTCTTATTATATTTCGAATTTTTGAGTGTGGTCAAGTTCTAGAGTTAGATCTATGAGTTTTCTAACATATCCAAGTAGAATCACTGGAAAAGGTGTTATAAATTTTCGTGTGGACTGATTTTAGCAAAGGAGTCAAAAACTACAAAGTACCAAAAAGCTACTGCCCATAAATTTAAAAGGGCATTTTCGGCCACTTAATTTGTGAAAAAAAATTTGGCCTTTTGGGAGATGGAAATATATGGTATAAAGTACCTCCTGTCCAAAAATGAGCTCATTCCGACTTAAAATGAGCAAGTTATGTCCATTTCAATATTTAGATTTTTTTCGACAAAAAACGCTATAACCGGAGTTCTATAACTTCGATGACCAAAAAATTTAAACTGGAAGCTCACGTTAACATGTGTAAGATCCTGCCAAGATTTGGGAATTTCTGGAGTTAAACTTGAGGTAGCTAATTTCTTAAAGAATTAATTAGAAATTGATTTTTGAAAAATACTTAAGAGAGTTGAAAAATTATAAAAAAATACTTGTTGTGTATGAAATATATGTATATATGTTTGGAAAAAGGATAGAAAAATAATAAGTTGATTTGGTAATTTTTTATGAAAATGGTTTAGTTTCAAACATATGAGTTAAATATGTTATGTGAAGTTGAAGAATTGGTAAATAGGATTTTAGGGCTTGAAAATCCCATATAAGGTATATACAGATTTTTGATGAGTGATTTGATCATTGGTGATGAAATCTTATGAGTATGGCATTTTTGAATGATTAAATGCATTATTTGGTAAAGTGTAAATAATTAAATTAAATTGTTTATAAGTTTAAGAAGTGATTAAAATATTATTATAATATTAACAATATTAGATTATGAGTTATTTAAGTGATGGATAATATTTGGATAAATTTAAAGTCTTTAATATTTATCCTTATTTTCGTTTGATTAATGCTTATATTATTGTCATCATCCTCATGCTTATATTGTGATGAAAGTCATCTTTGACTTACGTGCAGAGATGGACTTGGTATGATTATGATCAGGGATTATTCGGTATAATTATGACCGTAATGTAATAATGATGTGGTAAAAATCCTCATTGGCCTGTAGTTCATTGGTGGACAGTTGTTGGTATGATTATGACCAGGGATTATTCGGTATAATTATGACCATTGATGATTACATGAATATCCTTGGTCGTGGTGCAGGGATGATGTGGTTTATTTATTAAGCTGAGTCTCAGCGATAAAGTTTATGAAAATCTTTTTAAATCATAGAAGATAGTAGATTTTATGCTATACTTGACTCTACTAATGGATTGCTTGTTTGATGCAGTTAAACTTGATGTCTATTGTATTTTATCAGTTTAACATTGTTAAAGTCTAATGATAATTTATTCTGCATTATCTTAGTCATAATATTTATTACTGGGCTAGTTGAGCTCACCCTTTCTTTCACTGTTCTCTTCAGGAAATGAGAACATAGCCGGGACTAGTCGGGGCAGATGATAGTATTAGTAGTCCTCACTATTCTGTTAAATAATGTGACAATAAATGTATTGAGGACTCCTTTGAGTGTGGATATTGTCTAGATGACAATATTCTTATTAAAACTCTCAATTTATGTTTTGTCGTATGTTACATGACTGTTGTATAATTAGTTTGTATTTGTATTCAGTACCTTGTATCTGACGACCCAAGATGGGTGATGTATACCTATTTTGGGGGCGTCACAACAAAGTTATTCATATTATTATTATTTGCAATATAGACAATGTCTAGAAGTTCTGTCAAGGAGAGGTTAGGTCATCTAATTGCGCGCCAATAGGGAGAAATCCTTATTGGAAAGCCCTTTCTTTCCTGGGAACAATCTGATTGTTAATATTGTGAGTTATAATATTAATGATAAATAATTATTGAAAGATTAAAAATATGTGAATAATTGATGAATAAATTGGTAGTGTTTTATTTAATTTTTGGGAGATGCAAAATTATTTTCCAAATGGTGTATTTTCTTAAATTGGCAGATTGTTATTAGGTGCCCCCTCAATTGGCAAATTTTCTAAAAGGTGTGCATTCATTTCTTTAAGTTCGCAGAGTATGACTTAATTTCATTGGGTGGCCCTCATTTGTCAAAAGATGTGTCATTCATTTCTTTATGTTTTGACAGAGTGTGGTTGTTTTCTAAATTGATGAGCAGAATACTTTCTCCTACAATGAATTTTCTTCCAAATTGATGGGCCCTCACCCAATAAAAATAATGAATGAAATTTAGGCAAAGTAGAATTTGGTAGTTGGCGGAGGAAGTTTGGGAGAGTTAGGCCTAGTTGTTCAAACTTTTCTCCCTCCATTTCACTATAAATAGGGGGTAACCCCTCCTTCCTAAATCACACCTTCAAAATTAGAAATTCTTATTCAATAGTATTGTGAGTATTTTCCTTAGTATAAGGATACTTTGAGTGTAGTTTTTCTGCAAGATTTTCTCATAATAATATTCGATATTCCAGTCAAATTCAGTTTCTACTAAGGTAAATGATATTATTTTATTGCAATACTCGTGAGAAATATTATTTTCTTTCATACTCCATTCCTAAATTTGAACTTACTATGGTAAGTATTGTTTCTATAATTCCTGAAATGACTAGAAATTTCGTTTCATCTAATATCATTTCATAGGAATATTGGTCTGAACTTTTTATCAAATTTAGAACTTTTCATGACTGGGTATTGTTCACGGTTATTGTTCACACGTACTATTCACAAAAAAATATTTTTTTTTTCTTTCCTTCCCAGTTATCTGTTGTGACCTTTAATCTTGAAATTGAATCCATATTTTGATCTTTATTTTTGAATTTTATTCCATTATGGTTTATTATGGAGTATTTTTAAACTTGGATTATCTAAAGTACGAATCTCTAATCTTTGTCATTTTGTCTCATTGAATTCGTTCTCTAAAATGTTTTTCATCATCCTCAGTTTTTAATGGTGATACTTGATGAATATCTTTGGCCTGTAGTGCAAAGATGAATGATTACCTGATGAATATCTTTGGCCTGTAGTGCAAAGATGAACAGGTGTTGAGATGAACATGACCAACTGGTGATACAGATGGATATTTTTGGCCCGTGGTGCAAAGATGAATATTTGATTCAAGATGTATATTGATTGATATTACAGGGATGAAATATTGATGATGGACTTTTAAATTCATAGATGATAGTAGATTTCATTCTCTACTAAACTCTTCTAATAAATTGTTATTTCCGCTGCGAATATTGATCTAAAACTTGTTGTCCATTATATTTTATCTGAATTGTTGAAGGCTAACGATAATTTATTGTTTATTATCTTAGTCATAATATTTTTTACTGGGCTAGTTGAACTCACCCTTTTCCTTTTTGTTCCATTTTTCTTCTCAGGAAGCGAGAATATAACGGGGAGTAGTCGGGGTGTGGAGTGATGTTCCATAGCAGTTGTTATAGTAGTCATCACTATTTTTAAAATAATGTATCAATAATTGTAATGTGAACTTTATTTGAGTGTGGATATTGTCTAAAAGATAATATTTGTATTTAAACTCACAGTATGTGTTGTCGTATTTTGCACGACAATTGTAATAATAAAGTTGTAGTTATTTTCTGTACCATGTATTTGGTGACTCAGAATGGGTGATGTATACCTATTTTAGGAGCGTCACATAAGTAATCATTAATTATTTAGTTTTCAATATTACCCCAAGTATTAAATATAACTTTAGTTATCTCATTCTTTTTTACCCAATAAATAACACTCTATTTTTTAAATACAAAAATAATATAAGCAATTAATATTATATTTAAGAGTAAAATACAATGACACCCCCTCTAGATAACCAAAATAACACACACCTCCCCAATAGTTTTTTAAATAACAGTTAGTACCTCTACACGTTTTTAGGGTTGACTAAATAGATAAAATTATATATTTACCCTTGTATGTTATCAAATTTTAATTCCTGAATAATATATATATGTTTAATTATATATATATATAATTAGTTAATTAAATTATATATATATATATATATATATAAATATAATTATTGTTTTTACTAATTTAATACAAACAATAATTATTATTACGAATTAAATAAAAGATACTACTATTTTCGTTCCAAAATTACAAATACATTTTGACTTTTTAGAATAAATTTACGAAATCCTAAAATTCAAAATTGATATGAAGTTACAAATATAACAATTGTAAGTTAACTATAAAGCACTAGACTACTAATTATCATATTTATTGTTTTTAAAACTTGAACGAAATTATATCAATTTTGAGTTTTAGAATTTTATAAATTGACTCACAAAAGTTAAAATGTATCTCTAATTTTGAAATAAAGAGAGTATTAATTATCTTATTGATGGTTTTTAAAATTTAATCAAATATATTATTTTTAAAATTTAAAATTTCATAAATTTATTTTTAAAAATTAAAATAGATTACATACTTAATTTTAAAACAGGGACTGCATAACTTATAATTAATGCCCAATTAATACAGGGTATGAGTCTCTTTCAATCGACAGAAACATGAATAGACATGGATGTGTGTGTGTGTGTATATATATATATATATATTCTATATTCTACAATTGGATTAATTTTAAAATTTTGATAAATATTATTGATTTAAAATCTAAAATAATAAAATATGAATTTAATTTAATTTTTATTATATATTGAAATTGAGGGAGTATGATTGTTTGAGATTGTGAGTTTAAAACAGTTACAAAAAACTTGCAAGAGTCATAATTATGCTCAAATACTTTCAATTACATTGTTTGTTTGATAATTTCTTTTGATTATTTCAAGTTTTGTTTGAATTATTTCAATAAAATAAATCAATAATCAAGTAGTTATTGGAGAAGGATCATTGGATCCTTTTCTTAAGTGATCCCCCCTATATAAAATAAGTATCTAACTAGGTATAACATGGTATATAAAAGTATTGTTTCAAGTCCAAGATACCAGACCATGTGAATCTCTTTTTTTTTTTCTAATATATTTTTAATTTTAATTGTAAAAGTTTGTCAAAAAATCAGATAGGTAAAAATAATAAATTGCAGATGAAACATTCACATTACTTGAGCTTCTCTTTAATATTGCCTTTAGTAATAGTACTTTGTTTTTTTGAAAAATTACATATACATACATCTGTTTCAAATTATAAGTTCATTATTTATTTCTAAAAGTCAATTTAATACATTTTCAAATTTAAAATTGAGATAATTCATCAAAAATTATGAAACAATAAATCTAATAATACATAATATTTTTCGTATAGTTTAAAAATTTTCTTATTCTATTGACTAAAAATAAAAGAAATCAATTCAATTTTGGATTTGAAAATGTCTTGAATTGACTTTTAAAAGTCAATAATGATTTTATAATTTCAAGCGCCGGGAGTACAATGTTATTATGTGAACTAAAAGTAGGTCAAAAGGTTAAATTCATATTTTTTTTTGTGTATAAAAACAATTTTTTAGTTATTATTTATGGAATATTGCCAATATCATTTTCAATATCTTTTGGTCTTTTTAGCCTACCAAAGATTTATTCAAAAGTTGATGATTTATACCAAACTATCTCATGTTTAGATGTGAAATTGAGGTGCTATGAACCATAGATATATTCATGGTTACTTATTTTAAATGCATCTTATTTAAATATTTAACTTATAAATATAACATTTGAGTCTCAAACACAATACACCAAAATTGATACAATACGTTTGAAAATCGAAACGCTATTATTTCAAACACTGGTAGTAGAACAAAATCTTAAATTAAGGCTTCAACTTGATTGGCTCATAAGTCCAACTCTTAGAATATCTAGTTAGTATGAAATTATTTTTTTGGTAAGTTAGTCAATTAACCAATAAAATACTGATACACATAAAACTTCACCGCGTGTCTGTATTCTATTGATCAATTGACTAATTTACCCCAAAATAAACTTCATACTAATCACTTCACTTCCTTACTTCATAGTCCCACATCTCTTTCCCCTCAAAAAATAAAACAAAAGGAAATAAAAGAAATCTCAGCATTTTTTTAATAGTGGCTTGTTGTTTTCTGCTTGGGCTTGGCAATAAAGGTAAAAAGTAGTCTAACTTTCTGGTAGGGAGTCAGTTTTATTTTTGTTATTTAAAAACCTAAAGCACCCTTTTTTCCAATACTGCAACCTCACTCTAATTTGCTCATTACTTAACTAGTAACTTTTTAATATATAGTAGCCTCTCATATGAGCATGGCAGTTTTTATTTATTTATTTATTATTTTTTAAAGACATTTGATTTTATCTCTAATAAAAAAATTATTTTTTAAAATTTAGTACTCTTTTTAAGAAATGTTTGTTCAAAACACTTATGTATCCTTATAATTTTAATATTTGATTTTTTTTAAAAACTATCATTCTCTCAAATGGAGGGAGCATTTTTCTTGATAGTTAATCTCTGGTTATGAATAATTTAGAAAGTACCACTTCTATTTCAGAATTGAAAATACATTTTAATTTTTGGAGTTAATTTACGAAATTTTTAATCGGTCTAAACATTTAAATTTTAAAAATAATAAATATGACCATTAATATTAATTTTTAATTCAACTGTAATTATTTGTACTCAAAATCAAATAAATTTGTATTGATTTTATATTTAAAAATTTCATAAATTTATTAACAAAAGTCAAAATATATTTTTAATTTTGAAAAAGAGGAATAGTATTTTATTAAAGTAAGTATAAGATTCAGATATTCAGTCATGGATCCGGTTAGCATGAAATTATTTTTTTGATAAATTAATCAATTGACAAATAAAATATTAACACACGTACAACCTCACTTATATATCAATATTCTATTAATCAATTAACTAATTTACCCAAAAATAAACATCATACTAACCGCCTCCTTCCGTCATGGTTACAAGAAACTCAGAAAAGAAATAGTAGACAGCTTTCCATTTGTTAGCATTTTCTCTCACCTACCACTGATAACTCATCATTCCTTCTATCTCATTCCTACAATTTTTATGCATCAAAAGTTCACTTTGCGAATACATCATTCTTTTTGGTGTCATTGTTGGCTTTAGGGTTCTTAAGAACAAAAGTGGGGCAGAGGGTGGTGTCAAGAAAGCTCCATCTGAGCTTGGATTCAGACTCACATTTGCCACTAAAGGGAATACCCAGATGAAAAATTCATGCAAAGATTGTTTTTTGAATTAGGATGGCTTAAAATTGGACTGATTTGGGTGTTTTTGGATGTGAAAATGTTTACCTGATTTTCTTGATTAGAGATCTGTAAGGGTGTTTGGTTCATTGGTTAAGGAGATGGTCTGCTGATGGGGTTTTTGAGATCTGGGCTGTGAAAGTTGGTCTTTTGAATCCTATCTCAAAAGGTTAGGGACTCATTTTTTCTTCCTTTTTTTAAAGCTGATTTTTTTTCTTCTTATTTTGTCTATTAGTTCAAGTCATTAACAGTGACTTTTAATAAGGAGCTTGTATTCATGTGTTTAAAATGGTATCTTGAATTCTTGATTATTGGTCTTGTTAAATTGTTTGATGTATCATACTTTTTGTTTGGATTCTGGTAATTACATTGTGTAATTTCTTCATGTTTGTTTCTCACATTTCAAACATTTTTGTTGGCTTGAAAAGGAATCGACACATGTTACTATCATTAATGAATATTCAAAATTCTATGGGAGCCCAGAAAGGCATAAAATGCTGAAAAGGCTACAAAGATTTGAAATTTTCTGTATAGTAACTGAACAATATAAACATAAATGTTTGCAGTAAAATGGATATTCTGAAATAGTTAATCATGTTCTTTGGAATATTACTTCTGTAGGTCTCTGTAGTCTGCAAGAGATGGCTAACGATCTAAACAATGGATTATCCAAGAAAACTATTTTAGGCCTTGAAGTCTGGGAAATAATTGGGATCATTGTGGGATTATTTATTGTAGTTATTCTTTTGGCATTAGCGTTCTATCTTACTTCACGAAAGAAATTAAAAAGAACAACAGAGAGGATTCCCCTTAGCCAAATTCCAACTGTTTCGAAGGAAATTAAAGAAGTACGGGTAGAGCAAGTTTCTACAAATGAATTTGTTCCACGTGAAGGGATTCTTCTAACCATTCATGACAAATCTAGTGATAAAGAATCAGATAAAGTTTTGGTGCATCTAGGTATTGGGAAATTGAAGAATGGAGATAATAATAGCAGTAAAGGTTCTTTCCATCATATGGAGAAAGATGGTGGCGGGTCGCAATCTGGAGAAGAAGGGAGTTCTGGAACATTTTCTGTGTATAAACGATTTTCTTCACATCCAATAACTGCCCCTTCTCCTTTAACTGGTCTTCCTGAATTTTCTCACTTGGGTTGGGGTCATTGGTTTACCTTAAGAGATCTGGAAGTTGCAACAAACCGATTTTCTAAGGAGAATGTTCTTGGTGAAGGTGGTTATGGAGTTGTTTATAGGGGACATTTGATTAATGGGAGTCCAGTGGCAATTAAGAAGCTCTTCAACAATCTGTAAGTTTGAAATGCCTTTCCTAGCTTCTCAACTTTGTTAATTTGTTTCTCGTGTTCCCTCAAATTCTCTCAGGTTAAATATATTTTCCTGTTTTTAGGGGCCAAGCAGAGAAGGAATTCAGTGTGGAGGTTGAAGCTATTGGTCATGTGCGCCATAAAAATTTGGTTAGACTGTTGGGGTACTGCATAGAAGGAACTCATAGGTATGATTTTCATTTTGAACATGTTATATATTAGGAATGAGTGCCATGCTGTTTAAAAATAAAAATATTGAAATACAAATATTCATTGTATCTAATATACATAATTCATGCCCCATCTTAAACATTGAGCCTTCCCCTGTGAAATGGGGTACACGGTACCACTGAGGCTAACTTCTGGTTGCTGAAGAATGCTGTTTTATCACGCTCTTAAACTAGTAGCATGATGACGCTGCTTGTAATGTCTGTTTTCCTTTTAGATTTTATATATCATTTCTAAGAGTTTCCATCTCATCATATCAGGATGTTAGTCTATGAGTATGTCAATAATGGTAATTTAGAACAATGGCTTCATGGAGCTATGCACCAACATGGATATCTTACTTGGGAGGCCAGGACGAAGGTTCTTCTTGGTACAGCTAAAGCGTAAGTTAATTCAACTCTATCTTTTCCCAACATTATAGATCTCATTATGTCGTACATTAATTGCAGTCTTGCATACTTGCACGAAGCAATTGAGCCAAAAGTGGTGCACCGAGACATAAAGTCGAGCAATATACTGATTGATGATGACTTCAATGCCAAGGTTTCTGATTTTGGCCTGGCTAAGCTGCTTGGTGCCGGAAAAAGTCACATTACAACTCGGGTCATGGGAACATTTGGGTCAGTATATTTTTAGTATTGCTTCCAAATTATTATGTATGCCAAGTAATACTTGCATTTTATGCTTTTTCATTCTTTTGTTCTTAGTGGCCATAAGGGTTGGAGTTGTAAAATTGTTGTTTAAATTATACTGATTTATAAGCGTAATCATATTTCATGTTCAATTTCCTTCCATCAATTTTTACAGGTATGTGGCTCCTGAATATGCAAATACTGGCCTTCTAAATGAGAAGAGTGATGTTTATAGCTTTGGGGTTGTGCTTTTAGAAGCAATCACTGGCAGAGATCCTGTAGACTATGGTCGTCCTGCTCAAGAGGTATTAAGCATTAATATAATACAGTAGATTTAAAAATCCTTACAAAATGATATGGTTCTAGATTTTCACTACTATAAAAAAGCCTTTTGATTGTAACATACCCGCAACTTGGGAGTCTGGATTCAGCATGATTATTAGAATTATACATCTAATGCATTTGATATTTGGAGGTATCATTATTACTTTAGTGAAAAGTTTGGATTGTAATTACAGAGATTTTTTTCTTTATCAGTTGTCTCATATAATCTATAGATACCAATACTTTGTGAAAAACTTAGTAACCATATTTGGTTAAATAAAAAAAAGACTTAGAAACCACATGATGCACTTGAGATTTCTACATATAACCGCTACTATTATCAATAACAATCTAGATTTAAAAGTAGATGGAAAGCTCCATCATCTTATGATGCATACCAAAAGTTTCATAAGCTATATGTTCTTAATTTATATATTCTTCTTATGCTCCTACAATAATTTTCTATTGGATCGTTTATTTTTGCAGTTCTAAGAATTTTGCTTATTAATATCTGATGGAACTTTACATCTATTTAGTGATTTTGTTGAATAAAGTTTCCAAGTCAAATAATAATAATTGTTTTTACATAAAAGTCTATTTAGTTATTATTTTTACTCGTTATGAGTTTGGCCTGGTTTGCTTATTTCGAACATCCATTGATTCTTGATCATTCAGAGTTTTGCAGTCTTGATGAATGTAAACCTTGTTTACAGGTTAATCTTGTAGACTGGCTAAAAATGATGGTTGGAAGCAGACGTTCAGAGGAAGTCGTGGATCCAAACATTGAAACAAGGCCATCAACAAGAGCCCTGAAGCGAGCCCTCTTAACTGCTTTAAGGTGTGTTGATCCAGATTCTGACAAAAGACCCAAAATGAGCCAAGTTGTTCGTATGCTTGAGTCAGATGAATATCCCATACCACGGGAGGTGAGTTGTGGATTGCAACAATAGAGTATTAATTTTATAGCATAAAACTTTTTATGCTGTTTTTCTTAAATCATCTACTCTTAAGTGCTAACTCTAGTTTTTGATGAGTGCATCCATAATTGATTACACTCGGACTGCAGATATTTCAGCTACTTGTCCCTAACTTTCTTTTTTGCCAAGTTAAATGATGGCCAGAGGCTCTCTCTTCTTCTGGCCATTCTCTCTCTCTATATATATGCGCGCGCGCGCACACATGTATGATTTGTGCTTTCACCCCCTTTCCCAAGGAATTTCTTACTTAGATGCGTGGAATGCCTCCTGATTAGGCCTGCAAACAGCCAGTGGCAGAATCAAAACATTTTTAGAGGGGGCCCAAAATACATCGGTAAAAAAAATTTATTTATTGACGCTTGGAATGCTTCTTTCAAATTTATTTTACCCAATTATAGTATTTCATAACATCCTATTCCAACCCTTGTCAACCTTTGAGTTAAGAGTCTAATGACTTTTAATACACACACACACACACACACACATATATATATATATATATATATATTTTAATTTCCTCCGAACTATGAGATTATTAATTAGACTTTGAAGTTTTCAGTCAACTGATTAGCTACTTTTATGGATACATTACAAATTATAATATTATATATTCAAAACCTTATATTGTGGTTCAACAATGTTACTATCACATAAAAAATGGTCACATAATGCTCACATACGCACATGCATACTGTGGGCCCCTGTCTGACATGTGGGGCCCGCAGTATGCATGTGTGTGTGTATGTGAGCATTATGTGACATTTTTTATGTGATAGTAACATTATTTATTGTGGTTCTGGTCAGCTTTAGGCCCACTTAAATTGACAAATTTTTAGGGCCCCCAAGAGGTATTTGTGTTATGTATATATATACCCAAACAAAAGAGAATAGTCCACGTCAGTTTAAATTTAAATGATCACAAAAAAATTACTAGGCCCAATTTTTTTTATTTTGGCTTTAGGCCATTAAAAACTTAGGGCCGACCCTGGTTCTGGTCATCTTCCTTGGAGACAATTAAGAGGAACCAATCAAAGCAAGAAAATGAATTAAGTTATTCTCATTAACAAAAAATTGATATCAATGTATGATTAAATCAATAAGACAAAAGAGTGCAATATTAATTAATTAATTATCAAACTTATTTAACATTATTTTATCTTATAGTAATATTGTTAATCAATACTTATATATAAATACACATAAATGATGACAACATCAAATCAAATCAATTGAAATTTTTTATTAAATGATGACATCATCAAATCAAATCAATTGGAAAAATCGTTGAGTCCACTCTTAATTAATTGAGTTAACTCACTTAATTTGATAACTCATCTATTCTTCTATTCTTATATATAAATACAATTAAATGATGATACACATAAATAATTTTTTATTTTTATTTTCTAACAAGAGAAGGTAAGTCTAAAATATTTTTTATTTTTCGTTCTATCAAACTTATTATAATATTTTTTATTAAAAAAATTGTTTAAGTTAATATATCTTGACCAATTTTATGTAAGATAATTTAATTATTATAATTTTATTAAGATATTCAATTTTTAGATATAGCCAATTAAAAATTTGAAAATATCATTATTAAATTATTAAATTAATTAATTGAAATATATAGTGTAGGTTTTCTTTCTCAAATATTACTATAATCAATTTAATTTAGCGCAAAAATTTATTAGGAATTAGTATTCCAATTAAACTCAAATATCACTATTTAATTACTGTTATTAGGCACTTACGGGTAAAAATAATTACTGAATTATGTATTATTTTTTTGACATGAATGTTTGACAAATTATTAAAATCATTATTCAAACTAGTCCGTGCATTGCACGGGTTATCAACTAGTTTATTATAGGTGGAAGGATATGAAGAAGCAAATGAATTAATACCATTTCATAACAAAGATCAAATTTAACTAATATTAGCATGTTTTAGATTCCAGGGTAGGTGGTTCATATGACCCCCTGACCCTCCCTAGTTCCGTCAGTGCAAACAGCTTGGCTCGAGCTCATTCTTGTGTAGTAAACGAGTCTAGTTTAAACATCCTAAAGCTTGTCTCGGCTTGATTCATTGCAGCTATACACTGTTTCTCTAGTTGTAAACCTAGGCTTGTGGCTAACTATCATCCTACTGTTAATATGACCATTATACACTTTCTTCTGTAAACTGTATAGTCTGAGAAGTTCAACCTCGAAAGGTTTTATATATGTTGCCACCAGTACGGTAGTGCATAGTATGCGTAGTAATATTTTCTAATTTGAATTTTAAATAAATAATTCTTATCTGGGGTTAACATGCACACATAATGACATAAAAAATGAAAATCCCACCTTAATCCCCCAACCAGTATCACCGGGCACTCATCACTCCCTCCCATTCCACATAAGGGTGTTCGCCTTTTGTGCCGGAAGGAGCTTAGTAGGCTTTGAAGATTGATATTTAAAAAGAAATATATAAATTAGCAGGGCCGGCCCTGAGTTTTTCAGGGCCTAAAACGAAAAAAAAAAATTGGTCCCTTTGTGAATTGCTATTAAGATAGATATAAAAAACACTATAAATTTTCTCTAAACAAAAGAATATAAATACGAAAGAATACCAAATATAATAACATACTTTTTCAATATTTTCAAAGCATCATTCAAAACACTAAAAAATGAAGAAAAGGGGCCCTAAAAATTTTTGGGCCTAAAGCCCGGGCACCCTGGGCTTTAGCCCAGGGCCGGTACTGTAAATTAGCTCTTTCTACTCATATAATTCTTCAGGTTCATGCTCATCTGTAGTACACCTTATTTGGTCTTTTACTTCACCATTTTCGTATACTTTTCCCAATGGCATATACAATAATACAATGCAAGCTGACTCTCTCCAACCAGCCACAGTTGCGCTTTTGCGAAACTTTGACTTGTGCAGCTCTTGAGCATTAGAATAACTGTTAAAAAATGGCTTGACATGGATTTTAATGGTTATATTTTTCAGGATCGAAGACATCGAAGAACTCAAGCAGGTAGCATGGACATTATATCCCCGAGGGAGAACTATGACACAGACAAAAGTGACAATCCAGATTTAAGGTCAGAGAGCAAAAGAAACAATTGAACGTAGCCAATGTGTGATTCGTCTAGAGTACACCGGGGTGGTATTAACCAAGTGGTAATCCTTACGATATTTTGGACCTTAATTAAGTATGGAATTTGGGAGGCTAAGTTGATTTTCATGAGGATATTAGGAGCAAATGGGACAGTTTGGGGGAGGACCCCCTCAGGGAAGAGGTTTAAAGAACAAGTGGCAGTAGGAGAAACTTCTTTAGAATGTTTTTCTGAATTTGCATTCTTTGCCCTCTCCCCAATCTTTACTTTTTTCTCAGTGTTTGAAAATAGGTGATCGTTATGTGTATGCAAGTGACCGAAAGTATTTGTTTTAAGGTTTAATTTTTTTATTTTCATTTTTTTTTTCTGGGGTGGGGTGGAGTGGAGAAGGTGAGGAGGGGATTGGGCTTGTACAGGTACAGATTTTTTTTGCTATTCATTGTTTGATGAAATTCTCTTCTTTTTGTTGACCAGTCCAAAAAAATAAAAGACGAGGCATGTTTTAATGGTTGTCCATGGTGTCACCAACTCCAACTTAGTTATTATTATTATAAATAATAAAGCTGATTGCCAATAGCTTTTCAATTTTAAAATTTCTAGAAACTATCCGTCCTCGTTTAAAAAACAAATATATTTTTTGGAATATTTTGAATAGGACACACCCTTATTTATATATATATATATATATATATATATATATATATATAGGGAAATGATCCGTGGAATACGTTAGTTATTAATTCTGTTTTAACTAACGCTCATTCAGCTGTCTAAAATTGGAGTTAATGGCGGAGATGAACGCCCAGCCGCTAGAGGGAGTAGCGGCCAGTCAAAACGACCGTATTTTGACTGGCCGCTAGAGGGAGTAGCGGCCAACATAAAAGAATTTGGCTTAATTACTGATTATCCTAATTATTCTCGTACATATATACTAGAATTTGGTTTAATTACTGATTATCTTAATTATTCTCGTACATATATACTACTTATTAATCATTAAAATAAAATAATAAATAATTATAAGGATAATCAGTAATTATCTTTATACTTATCCTTATAAGAATAATTACTGATTATCAGTATGTATAAGAATAATTACTGATTATTGTTTTATGATTTTTAATTATAAATAGAAAATAATGATTGAGTTTATATATTTGAGTAGGAATATAATATAAATTCAATCACTATTTTTTTTATTTATAATTAAAAATTATAAGATGATAATCAGTAATTATCCTTATACATACTTATTTTATTAATAAGTATAGAAAATATATAACGATAATTACTGATTATTCTTATAATTATTTATTATTTTATTTTAAAGATTAATAAGTAGTATATATGTACGAGAATAATTAGGATAATCAGTAATTAAGCCAAATTCTTTTATGTTGGCTGCTACTCCCTCTAGCGGTCAGTAGAGGGAGTAGCGGCCAGCATAAAAGAAATTTGTTATCCGCTACTCCCTCTAGCGGCATCTCAGCCATTAATTCCAATTTTGGACGGCTGTATGAGCGTTAGTTGGCTATAGCGACGAATATATATATATATATATATATATATATATATATATATATATATATATATATATATATATATAACTGTGTAGTACACACTCGTGATATGACGACGATTTTTTGGGATATAGCGACAGTCACTATATATTAAAGTTAGGAACCTCTTTTCTTTCTTTTTATGGTGCAAAAGGTAAGAGTGCTCATCGGTAAAGAATCGAACCGGTACCGATCCGAAATAACCGAAAAAACAAGAACCGGTATCGAATTACCGATTCGGTACAAAAGCGGTACCGGTTTTTTCGGTTCGATTTTCGGTTATACCGCATGCATAATAATATTTATAATTATTAATAAATAATAATAATTAAATAATTTTTTTTAATATATTAACAAAAAAAATCAAAATTAAGAAATTATCTACACTTATATATCAATTGAAGAAATTCTTAAGTATTAATTATTATAGAATGAGGCAACATGTTCGGTCTTTTCTTTCAGAATATAGAGTGGGGATACCAAGTCAGTTGGTTGCCTCCTCTACGTACAGTCCAGTTTCAATGTTAATTTGTGAATGTTGTATTTATTTTCCTAAAATTGGCAGGCTATATGGCCATACAGTGGTCACTATCACCCAACAGACCGAATTAAACTATTATTGAAGAATTTTCGTTTTTCCGGTACCGAAAAAACCGGTACTAAAAAAACCGATATCGCCGGTTTCGGTTCCAACCGATTCGATACACCAGTACAAAATACTTAATAGACAACACTTAATAGACAACGTTTTTTATAAAAACGTTGTGGTTTTTTTTTTACAACGTTTTTAAAAAAAACGTTATAAATATATATACAAAAACGTTATCTATTTAAAAAGATATTTTTTTGATTTTAATTAGACAACGTATTAAAAAATAAATGTTGTCTGTAAAAAACACGGAGCTTTTCATTTGAAATAGCTTTTCATTTGAAATTAAAAACACTCCCCTTGCGGCCTTGCCTCCAGCCTTCCAACATCTGAAGAAGCAGTTCTCCCAAATCCCAATCTACACGGCTACACCCTCCATATCTCTCACTCATCTTCACTCTCTCACCATCAGATCGGAAAACATCTTTGAAATCGGCGCCGTCCCCTTCAACCCCGACGGTTGGGGACAGCCGACTTCACTCGCAACAACCCCAATTCTAGAAGCGCTCGCGGTAACCCTACTGTGGATGGCATACTTTCAACACAGGACGACAACCCATTATCCAAACTGGGCGTACCTGAGCGAAACTGCTACCTTCACAAAATGGATGGCGTACTTTCGACACAGGACGACAACTCAGATTTTTCGCTCATGCATGGAAATAAAAGTTAGGGTTTCTACTGCTTGAAATAGTGAACAAGAACCATAGGGATTCTCATCCCTGTTATTTTCTGGGTCCGAAAATCCTTAAGTTGTCTGTCAGGTTTGTCTTCTTTTGAAATATGGCATGCATATGTTTTCGTTGTCCTAAGCTTCACTTCTTTTGGTGGTTGTGGGTGGGTGATAATCATGCTTCTTTTTTGTTTGATTTTTCATCATAGAGAAGTATATAATCAATTAGTTTCTGCTTTGAGTGGCTCATCTCTGGTTTTGAACAGGGCTGATTGGGTGATTGTTGGATTTTGAGTGCTGTAGCTATTCTAACAGAGGTTTCACGAATATCAGAAGTTATAATTACACCAGAATATAACGAGGAAGGAATCTACACCGTTCGCGTTCGCTTTTGCATTCTGGCTGCTTGTTCTGCACCTGTTTTAGTTTGTTTGACTAGAATTATATATCTAATTTATGGTGTGAAAAAGTTTACTGATAATTTCCTTACCTTCTGATTTAAGGAATATGCTTATATGATCTGGCTAATTATCTGATAAAGTATTAGGCTTAGTCTTTCTAGTTCAAAATTCCATGCCCAACCCTCCTAAAGATTAATTATACTGGAGAAAAAGTTTAAGATTTGTATTATTATTGTCAATTGTACTGCGATGGAAAATCAGTTAAAACTAGCAGTCACAAAAATGATTAGTTATTTATTTACTAGTAGTATATGAATTTACTTAATATTGCACTTAATTAGTTTCCTAGTTTGGTAATTCTGGTCTTGGGTATCACCTCACTTCAAATTTAATTTAAATTTGTTAGTGGCAATTAGAATAGTTGAGGCTGATATTATGTTATAAACCTTGTTAACCTCAATCTTTAACTTTAACAGGTACGGCCTGCCATGGAATGCTGTTATCCTCAATCTTTAACTTTAACGGGTATGCGTTGAAGCAAATTTTCTGAATCTCAAAGTTGCAGGAATCTCTGTCAGTTTTATCTAGTGTTTCTCTCAAAGTATTAAGAAATAGTTTCAAAAGACACTTTGATGGGTCTGCTAATTGTGACTCTGAATCTTCTCATAAAGCAGATAAATCTACTCAGTCCCAAGTGGTAGTTTCGAACTCCAAAAGCAGCAGCTCTCCTCAGAAACCATCCTTCAAGTTTTTGATTTATGGTAGAACTGGGTGGATTGGTGGTCTACTTGGAAAACTAAGTGAAAAGCAAGGAATTCCATACGAGTATGGAAAGGGACGTCTAGAAGATCGCTCACAACTTTTGGCCGATATTCAGACTGTTAAGCCCACACATGTTTTTAATGCTGCTGGTGGGATTGGCAGACCCAATGTTGATTGGTGTGAATCTCATAAGACAAACAATTCGTACCAATGTTGCTGGTACGCTAAATTTAGCTGATGTTTGCAGAGACCAGGGACTCCTGATGATAAATTTCGCTACTGGATGCATATTTGAGTATGATGCTGCACATCCAGAAGGTTCCGGAATTGGGTTCAAAGAAGAAGACACGCCCAATTTTTATGGCTCTTTCTATTCGAAGACCAAGGCCATGGTAAGCTCGCCATCTCATTCTGAAACTATTACCCCCCCAACCATATCTTCCGACCTCAGCAACCCACACAACTTCATCACTAAAATCAGCCGTTATAATAAGTTGATACTAGGAAGTATTATATTTGTTATCTAGTGTTAATTGTAAATACCATCTAATATCCAGGACTTTACCTTTTTTTTACTTTTGCAGATTGATGTCATTGTAAGCCTATTAAGTGGTAGACTTGTTCGTGAGAGAATTGGTCCGGCTATGCTAAGTGCGGTGCAGAGTCAGGTACTTTAGCTGTTAATTGAATAATTCCAGGCTGTGTAAACTTTCACATAGCAGTGCCAATATTTAGTCTCAATTGCGTATATCTTCTGCTTAATTTAATCAGATGGGAGCTATTGAAACAAGCAATGTTGATGCAGTTTTCAACTTTTCATTCATTTTCCAATCCAGTAAAGGATTAAACAGATTCCAGATAATAAGGCTCCTTCCTTAGCCTATTATTCGATTTGATTCCATGATAGTTTAGCTTTTGTTCCATAAGATATGGATGCATTTAAATTGGCTTTTGTCTTTTGCAGTCTGTGGCAACCTTCTTCCTTCGTGTTATGTCTGCAATTGGCGGAAACAACCTTCTTCTCAACTTTTTTATTTTGAAATTCGAAAAGAACTGACGATACTATTTGTTTCACCAAGAAATATATTTATTTATTTATTGCCTGAAACAGGATTCAATTCTATGCATGTGTTTTACTTATAGGATTTCGTCACTGTTATATACATGTGTATGCTTGTGTTTTGTTGGTGTTATCTGCTTCTCCCAACTGTAAAGCCCTAGCATGTCTTCAATTGTACTGATTTGCTCGACTAATATTCCCTTAATTCCAAAAAAATACCAAAGGTGAGATAAATTTGTTATAGTAAATTTTTATCATTGAAGTCGAATTTGATTGTGTTAACACATAGATCCAGCCGTTGATCAGTGATAGATATTCTGATCAGTTATTATCTGTTATCTCAATACTTGAAATGATATCTGCAGTTATGTGACTTTGGATTAGCTACATGGACTCAAGCACCTTCAGTACCTTTTCTTTGCAAAACTGTCAAAGGAACTTTTGGGTATGATCTCAATTCTCCAATACATTTGGAAAAAGAATCTTTGTTGAAATTTTTGGAGATTTTCATTTAAGGAATCTATAAATCTAATGTGCAGGTATTTGGCAAGATGACATTTTGAGAGCAAGCTTAGTTAAAAGATTTGGAAAGAAGAAGCACAGAACCATCCCCAAGCCCAGATTGAAGTACAGGATGAGCGGGCTACGTATGTGAGCAGCTACATGTAGAGCATATATGATAGTTTGTTATATATTTTGTGGATGTAGTAATTTGAATTACACGAATGGTATTATTGGAATGTATTTTGAATGGTTGATATATTTTGGCTTTAAATTTAAATGAGAATTTAGACCTTTTAGCTATATATCATGGCATTAGCATATTGCAGGTGCATTGGTAATATAGGTGAATCACAACCTTTTTTTTGTTCTTTTTTTTAATCTACAACGTTTTTAAAACATTGTGTAAATGTGTCTAAACGTTGTCTGATATACTAAACAACAACGTTTTTAACCAAAAAACGTTGTGGAATCATACTTTCTACAATGTTTTTAAGCATCTGCTAATTTTTTGAAAACAAATACACAACGTTTTTTTTCTAAAAAACGTTGTGTATTGTGCTTAACAACAACGTTTTTAAAACGTTGTGTAAGGGTGTCAAATAGACAACACCCTTAACCACGACGTTTTTCCGACAGAAACCACAACGTTTAAAAAACGTTGTCTATTTACTGTTTTGTAGTAAAAAATTGAAAAAATAAAATTTTTTGAGCACCCAGGGGACTAAAAACCAAAAGTACACAAAGTCTTAAAGATAGTAATCCTAACAATATTTTTACGAAGATAATAGTATTTTTATTGTGATTGGTTATTATCAGTAGGGTAGGGGTAAGGTGTCACCCATGTATCAACACTCTTATGAAGAAGCGTACATGTAGAATTTATCTAAACTCGATTTCCACTAAGAAGTTAGGAATCTATTATTTATTATTAAGAAATATTATGCCCAATGTATCCTATTCAAATCTCAATAGTAAGAGAATTGGGTTTAAAGCAAGTTTCATTTATAGAGGAAAATTGTAATAGACTTGGGCCAAGTCATTACTTATTAATAGCTGAATTGTTGATGAAATTGTGGTAGAGGATGTATCTTTACACCCACATAAAATCAAAAGAATTAAAATAGTAATGCCCAAATACAGCTAATTAATAATTATCAACTTCAAAGTGATCAAATTTAGTATTAAAAAATTGATCATTATCTTTCTACTTGTGTGTTCTATGGTGTTATGCACCCTTTATTTGTAATTAGGGGAGGTCATATACCCACGCGTTGCGTTTGTAAATTATGTGAGGTTCAATTATTTTTTTATATAAAATTTAAAAGAGTAAATAGAAAAATATTAAAAAATAATATTAAAAAGTATAAAATAGTAATAATATATATAAAGTTATAAGGGCAAAAGAGTAAAAAGAGAAAAAATTTAGAAAAAGTACAGTTAAAGCAGTGATATATGCACACTTTAAATTGATTGTTGTACTCCTTTAGATATTAAAGAGATTATATTATTCATTGTTAGTAATTGATCCGAGTTGGACTCGTGGATCATGAACATCCACTTGGGTATAAGTATTGGATAACCCAATAAGGATTGAAAGAGTCCCATATCACTTGGAAGTATTTTAAGTGATACTTGATATGGTTATGACTCTATATGAGATAACTCTGCTGATTTAGTCAGTTGTAGACTTATCCCTTACGTATTGGGTTTTATGTTAAATACTGAAGCTTATTGTGTGTAGGGCTAAGGAAAAATAACGTATTATTTTTCCTATACAGTTTCTCTTTAAATACTCTCTCTAATATTTCCAAGCTTCCATCAATAGGCTTGGGTGTACTTGGTGTGAACACTTAAATAGTTCGTTCGCATTGATTGCTTGTAACAACTATATATTGACGAGAAGAAAGAAGGATCGTATAGTAGCTGTGTTCGTGGCGTCGCTTGTAGATTTGGCATTCAGTTCAACCGCTTTCACTTAGTGGATACTTACCGATTCATATGTAAATATTATTTATGTGTTAGTTTCCACCTAAAATTCAAACATTGGTATCAGTAAGGAAAAAATCATCAGACAGCTAACGATTCATCGCACTCCGCAACAAAATGGTGTTGTAGAAAGAAGGAATCGTACGCTATTAGAGATGGTTAGGTCGATGATGGCACAAGCTGATCTTCCAATTAATTTTTGGGGAGATGCACTAATGACTGCTGCCTACATCCTTAATCGCGTGCCTAGTAAGTCAGTTACTTATACACCATATGAGTTTTGGGAAGGTAAAAAACCAACCCTTGATCATTTAAGACCATAGGGGTCGATAGGATATGTGCGCATTCCTTCCCAACAACTTGGGAAGTTAAACTCTAGATGAAGGAAGGGTATCTTTATAAGGTATCCTGAACACTCGAAGGGTTATGTGATGATATGCGAACAACCTGATGGATTAATGACTGAGATTGAATCACGAGATATGAAATTCATATTGAATGAGTTTCCAAGCAGGGGTGACACGAGAAAGGATTTTGAGCTATATGAAATGGCTGAATCAGTGGGAGACGTTTCACCATCCCTTAGAGAAGAAAAGGAATTTAATTCTCATCATTTTGTCGCTAAGGATGGTGGGAATGATCTACCACCTAACGGGGCACCACCTGATTCACAAAATCTTGAGCCACGTTGTAACAAATTAACGTGCAAAAGTATCTCGAATTTTTTTTGGAATTGAAGAGGAATCCCTTCTTGTGCTTGAAGGAGAGGCCCTTATGTGATCTCTAAAAGATGATAATGAGCCTGCTACATATAAGGGAGCTCTCACTTCACCTGCTCGTAATGAATGGATAGATGCTATGAAGGATGAAATTGGTTCTATGGGAAAGAATCAGGTTTGGGAGTTAGTTGATCTACCGCCTGGTCGTAAGGCCATTGGAAACAAATGGGTTTTTAAAATTAAACGAAAGGCGGATGGATCAATCGACAAGTATAAGGCTCGTCTTGTGTCGAAAGGGTTAACCCAAAAGGAAGGTGTGGACTATGATGAGACATTTTCACCAGTTGTGAGAATTGGCTCGATTAGCCTTATTCTAGCTATTGTCGAACATTTAGATTTAGAGCTTTATCAGATGGACATTAAAACTGCATTTTTATATGGAGAACTAGATGAGAAGATTTATATGAATCAACCAATTGGTTTTGAGGTTATGGGACAATAGCGTAAAGTGTGCAAGCTCAAACGTTCTATTTATGGCTTAAAGCAATCATCTAGACAATGGTATTTTCGATTTCATCAAGCCATCATTGTTGATGGGTTTACGATGATTGAGGAAGATCATTGTGTGTATGTTAAACGGGTCGACAAAAGCTTTATGATCTTGTGTTTGTATGTTGATGACATCTTGATAGTTGGAAATGATATGGGATTGATTGTCGCCACTAAAAAGTGGTTATCATCTAATTTTGAGATGAAAGACATGGGTGATGTAAGACCCTAACTTTTTATAAATAAAATTGAATTTCCACTATTTATTATTTTGAAATAGTAAGGTGTTAATTTGATATAATACTTTGGTTATGGGTGAAATGTGCAAATTTTGCAAAATAAGCAAGTGGTTAAAAAATATTCGGGTTAAATACATTTTTGCCCACTCTAATCGACCTCGGTTTACAAATGCATCACTGGACTGAATTTTTTTACGGTCAACTCATTGAACTATAATTTTTTTACAAAAATTGAAATTTTCGTCTAAAAGTGTTAAAAGTTAACGAAAAGTCTACATGGCAAGGCTTACGTGGAATATAAGACCCACCGTGAATTTTTTTTCATAATAATAATAAATAACTTTAGTTTAATTTTTTTTTAATTTTCAAACTTGAATTCTCTCTTTTTTAAATAAAAATAATTAAATTAATTAAAAAAATTATTAATTAATAAAATATGTTAATATATAATTTTTAAAAATTTATTTATATAAAATTAATGAATATATATTATTTTTTTAAATTTTTAAATATTTGAAGTTAACTTTAAAGATACAAAATTATCTAATATAATTCATTATTTTCTCCACCACAAATCCAAATCTGAATTCATCATATTCTTCATCTCAAATCCAAATTCAAATCTAATTCATCATCTTCTTCACCACAAATTCAAATATAATTCATCATAGTAATTAGAACTAGTCGAAATACAAATCTAATGTGAGACCCCAAATTTTATGAATAAAAATTTAAATTTCTAAAAATATATTTTTTTAATATTATGGTGTGGATTTGATATAATATTATAGTTGTGGGTAATATTTATAAATTTTGCAAAGTATGCAAGTTGTTATATAATATTCGATTGGTCGGGGAATATTTTTTTTTCGAGGAATATCTGTACGACGACACAATCATTGGTCATAGTATCATCTACATAATATATGATATATTATTAATTGTTGCATTATATCTCTCATATTATTGATTCGATTATTGTCACAGTATCATCTACATAATATATGATATATTATTAAATCAATAATTGAGACAACAAAGTTATTCATATTATTAAATTGTAATATTTACAATGTCTAGAAGTTCTGTCAAGGAGATGTTTGGTCATCTAATTGCGCGCCAATAAGGAGAAATCCTTATCGAAAAGCTTCCTTTTTCCTGGGAACGACCTGATTGTTAAATATTATGAGTTATAATATTAATGATGAATAAGTTCTTATTGATTAAAGATGAATTTGATAGTTCCATTATGTTGGGATTATTAGTGTTAGTGGAAATCGACATCTATTCTGATGATAATTGATATCTGGGGGTTATATTGATAAATTAGATAAATGAGCAATTAATTGCTATTAATTCACATGATTATAAATATTTGTTCAAATGTGTGTACTATTGATTCACATTCTTGTACTATTAGGGGAGTTGGTGGAAGATTGATAATACTTACATGACTAAGTTAAAAATAGAGGTATAGATAGAGGTACTATACTGTAATTCGTATTTTCACATGATTATAACTATTGATTCACATGATTGAACTATTGATTCACATTATTTACTATTAGGGGAGGTGGTGCAAGTTTGATAATTCTTGCAGGACTAAATTAAAAATGAAGAAAAAAAGAAAGGTATTATACTGTAATATTTCGAGACCCAAAACGTGCAATTATCGAAACTATATTTTCCTATAAATAGAAGCTCATTCTTCCTTCATTTCTCACCAATTCACTAAAGTTATAGAGCAATTATTATAGAGAGAAATTATAGAGAGAAAGAAGAAAAGAAGTCTGCTACCTCTCTATTCCAGTATCCAGCCTTATTTTAAGGTAAGGGGTATTATTTCTTTTGTATTCATGAAGAGAGCTTCTGTTATTCCATTATTTATTATTATGTTAGTATAACCTGTCTATGTAAAGTACCGCATACATGGTGAAATTCTTCTGTTATTCCATTCTTTATTATTATGTTGGAATAACCTGTCTATGCAAAATACCGCATACATGGTGAAATTCTTCTGTTATTCCATTCTTTATTATTATGTTAGAATAACCTGTCTATGGGAAGTACCACATACATGGTGAAATTCTTCTGTTATTCCATTCTTTATTATTATATTGGAATAATCCGTCTATGCAAAGTACCGCATACATAGTGAAATTCTTCTATTATTCCATATTTTACGATTCTGTTGGAATAACTTGTCTGTGCGGTCTATCGCATGCCTGGTGAATTCTGTTATTATTCCATTCTTTATTATTCTGTTGGAATATCCTGTCTGTGTGGATTTCGCATGACCTGGTTCCATTCTTTATTATTCTGTTGGAATATCCTGTCTGTGCGGATTTGGCATGACCTGGTTCCATTCTTTATTATTCTTTTGGGAATAACCTGTCTGTGCGGTCTATCGCATGCATGGTGAATTCTTCTGATATTCCATTCTTTATTATTCTGTTGAAATAACCTGTCTATGTGGATTACCACTTGCATGGTGAATGATCCTTTGTATTCATTCCTTATTAAATTGTGGAAATGATCTGTCTACGTGGATTATTGCATAGCGGGCGAAAATTCATTTACAGTTTCATATATTCTATTATACTCAGTTGGTTAAAGTTTTAGCTTCTATACTCCATGAAATTAGTAGAATATCCTGGATATTTGTGGTTCATCCAGTATCTTTTCATGGAAATATTCTTCTGAGAATTCTTGAATTTTACTCCAGAAAGCAGTATTATGTTAACAATTTGGACGTTTTTGAGTTCAGGATAAATTAACTTATAAATCTTTAAAATTTAATTCTTGAACTTGTTTTATTAAATTATTATGTCATTGTCATCATCCTCATGTTTATATTATGTTGAAAGTCATCTGTGGTTTGTAGTGCATAGATGGACTTGGTATGATTTTGACCAGGGATTATTCGGTATAGTCATGACCGTAATGTTATAAATGATGTGGTAAAAGTCTTCATTGGCCCGTAGTGCATTGATGGACAGTTGTTGGCATGATCATGACCATTGATGAAAACACGAATATCCTTGGCTCGTAGTGTATGGATAATTTGTGGTCGTGATACAAATGAATATCCTGGTCGTAGTGCAGGGATGACGTGGTTTATTTAATAAGCTGAGTCTCAGCGATAAAAGTGTGATGAAAAAAATTTTAAATCATAGAAGATAGTAGATTTTATTCTCTACTTGACTCTTTTAATGGATTGCTTGTTCCGCTGCAGTTAAACTTGATGTTTGTTATATTGTATAAGTTTAACACTGTTGAAGGCTAACGATAATTTATTCTGCATTATCTTAGCCATAATATTTCTTACTTGGCTAGTTGAGCTCACCCTTTTGCTTTCATTGTTCTCTTCAGGAAATGAGAACGTAGCCAGGACTAGTCGGGGAACGGAGTGACGGTCCAGATGATAGCATTAGTAGTCCTCACTATTCTATGAAATAGTGTGATAATAAATGTATTGAGGACTTATTTTGAGTTTGAATACTGTCTAGAAGACAATATTTGTATTAAAACTCACAGCTCATGTTGTATATTTAAGATTGTATTTGTATTATGTACCATGTATTTGGCGACTCAGAATAAGTGATGTATACCTATTTTGGGGGCGTCACATCTAATTCATCATATTCTTCACCACAAATCCAAATTAAAAATAATTCGAAATCAAAAATCTGAAAATACTTCACCTTCTTCTTCTTCTTCACCACAACCCAGATCCAAAATTTAAAATTATTCGAAACCAAATCAACCCAGATCCGTAGTCGGAATTGTTGGCGAAATACAAATCTATTTCATCTTCTTTACCACAACCCAGATCCGTCCTTTGCTGAACATGATTGCTTTGAACACCATTGATGAACCCGATTGCTTGAACACCATTGATGAACCCAATTACTTTGAGAAGTGGATTTTAGAAGAATAATTTGAAGAACGGATTAGAGGGAGAGACTTTTTTTAATATTCAGATCTAGATCTGAACAAACCAGATCCAGATCTGAACTCACCGATTTCTCCACTGATGTTTTTCTCCTTTGTTTTTCTTCTCTTGTTTGAAGAAACAGATTACGTGCTCCTTTAATACACTATCCTCTGTTTTGAATAAATATATATATGAATTTATTAATTTTATATAAATATATTTGTAAAAATTACACATCAATATATTTTATTATTAATTAATTTACTTAATATATTTTATTTAATTACTTTACTTATTTGTTAATATATTTTTAATTACTTTGCTTATTTGTTAATATATTTTTAATTATTATTATTATTTTTAATATATTTAATATTTATTTAATGATTTCATAATATAAATAATAATTATATTAATTTTAAAAAATAAAAATAATAATTAATTTTCAAAGTTTTAGTTATATTTTTAAAGTTTGAATTTATTTTTATAAATTTTAATTTTTAATTTTTAATTTTTAATTTGTGCTTATTATAAAATATTATGAATAATGTTAAAGACATTACTCAAATTCAAAATTTACCCAATTTTTTTTTATTTTAATAATATATGTAATATATCTTAATACAATAACATGACAGACATTTATATGTTATATTACTAATTTTAGTTTTATCTGAAGAGAGGTTAATTATATTAATGAATTTAATGAGTTATTTAAATTAAAAGAAAATTATATAATTATATGTAATTTATATAATTTATTTAAAATTATACAAATATTAATGATTAAAATAAAATTTAAAAAACTATTTTTATTGTACTTTTATTTTAAATGCATTATTTTATTTTATTTATTTGATTTTAGATTAATTTAGCATTAAATTTATACAAGTTTCCATCTAGGCATGCCACAAAGAAAAATATCTGATATGTAGGATTTCTCTTTCTCACGTCGCCCCTTGAGTTAATTTTTTCGTCCAAAGTCAAACTATTTAACAAAATTTATAACGGTTTGTAAAAAAATTATAGTTCAGTGAGTCGAATGAAAAAAATTTCAGTTCAATGATTCATTTGTAAATCGAGGTCGAGTAGGATGAGAAAAAGTGTATTTAACCCTAAAATATTCATTTTTATCGGGGAATATTATTTTGGTCGTGAAATATTCTTGTTGTCGGGGAATATTCGTACGACGGCGCATCCATTTGTGGGACCCATAACGAAAAAGGTCAGATGAAGAAAATGACAAGTTTGAGTTTTTATAAATAACAACATAGTTGTTACCGTTAACACTGTTGGAATACCTGATGATTAAAGTACAGTAATACGCGTGGTTGCACAGTAGCAAACTGTATTGCACATTATTTTTGGATTATTGATTCTTACGTAAGAAGGCACTACTCAATAATTATTACAGTAATTACTATTTAATATTTTATTTTATTGATTCAATAATTGCTACGTTGATATTTTATATTATTGTTAATTCAATAATTGTCACTGCAAAATATTTCCCATTATCAGATCAATAATTCATATTATTTGAATAATATTATTAGATAGTATTATTGGCAATGTCTAAGGAATTTCTGTCTAGAAAAGGGGTTTGGTCACTTAATTGCGCGCCAGTAAGGAGAAATCCTTATCGAAAAGCCCCCATTTTTCCTGAGAACGACCTGGTTGTCATAATTGTGATTTTGTAATATTATTTGTGAATAATTAATTATTGATTTATATGATAAGGAAATATTTATTTTATATGGATATAAATGAAGGAATTAATGCTGAGGTATTTTATTAGTATTTTGTCGGAATGGATATATTAAAAATTATCCATATGTGGATTTCAGACATTTTCTATTTGAAATTTGGAAAAACTTTCTTCTACAAAGTTTTAGAGAATTAAATTTCCTATGGAATGGACACAAGATTTGTATTTTTCTGATAAAAGGGATATTTATTATGAATTATTAAAGTTTCAAAGATAAATGTTTTTATTAAAAATGGGTGGGCCCCACTATTATCTTTTGTTGGTGAAATGTGCTGAAATTGAATTTCAAAAGTGGCGTGCTTGAATGGATAAGATTAATTAGTTACCGGTAGCAGGTTAAGTCTGCTTTGGCATTCTGGCAGTTTTCTATAAATAGGGTGCTTAGGTTATAATTAAAAATCACACCAGAATCAGAAATTTTCGCTCTCTATAATATCGAGCGCATTTTTGTGAGTATTTAGATACTTTGAGAGTTGCTATTCAGTGCAAGTTTCCTTCAATATTATATCCGATATTCCAGTCAGAAGTACTGTTCTTTTCAGGTAAGGGATGTTATTTTCTTCATAAATGATGTTATTGCTTTCAATATCATCATACCGAAATATTGGTATGATTTTTATTATGAAATTTTTACCTTTTCATGTCGAGATTACTATTAACGTATACGAAATTATTCATGAATACGGTACTATTCACGATGTATGATTTTTCTTGTGGAATTTTTACCTTTTTGTGTCGGGGTTACTATTCACGTATACAACACTATTCATAAATATGACATTATTCACAGAAAAATTAAATTTTCTATGTCCAAATTGTCTGTTATGGTTACTATCTTTGATTGTATCCATGTTTTGATCTTCATTCTTGAGTTTTGCTCCAAAATAGATTATTATTGTGTATTTTTGAACTTGGTTAAACCAAAGTACGAATCCCTAATCTTTATCCTTTTATCTCACTGGATTCATTTTCTTTAAGATATTTTTCATCATTCTCAATCCTAAATGATGATATAACTGAATATCTTTGGCTTGTAGTACAAAGATGAATGATTACCTGATGAATATCTTTGGCCCATAGTGTAAAGATGAACAGGTGTTGAGATCAACATGACCAACTAGTGATACAAATGAATATCTTTGGCCCGTAGTGCAAAGATGAATATTTGATTCAAGATGTATATTGATTGATGTTACAGTGATAAAATATTCATGATGGACTTTTAAATTCATAGACGATAGTAGATTTCATTCTCTACTTAACTCTTCTAATGAATTGTTATTTTCGCTGCGAATATTGATCTAAAACTGGTTGTCCATTATATTTTATGTGACGCCCCCAAAATTAGGTATACATCACCCATCTTGGATCGCCAGATACATGGTATAGAATTCAAATACAACCTATTAATACAACTGTCGTGTACAATACGACAAAATATAACTGTGAGTTTGAATACAATTATTGTCTACTAGAGATCATACAAACTCAAAAGGAGTCCTCAATACAATTATTGTCACACTATTTAACAGAATAGTGAGGACTACTAATACTATTCTCTGGTCCATCACTCCGTTCCCCGACTCGTCCCAGCTATATTTTTATTTCCTGAAGAGAACAGTGAAAGAAAGGGTGAGCTCAACTAGCCCAGTAAGAAATATTATGACTAAGATAATGCAGAATAATTTATCATTTGCCTTCAACAATGTTAAACTGATAAAATATAATGATCATCAAGTTTAACTGCAGCGGAACCGGCAATCCATTAAAAGAGTCAAGTAGAAAATAAAATCTACTATCTTTTATGATTTAAAAAGTTTTTCATCACAGTTATAGTTGAGACTCAGCTTAATAAATATTCCACATCATCTAATCACCCCTGCACTACGGCCAAGGATATTCTTTAGTATCACGACCACAATTATTCATGCACTACGGCCAAGAATATTTGTGTATTCATTAATGGTCATGATCATGCCAACAACTGTCCATCAATGCACTACGGCAAATGAGACTTTTACCACATCATTTGTAACATTACGGTCATGATTACACCGAATAATCCCTGGTCATAATCATACCAAGTCCATCTATGCACTACAGGCCACAGATGACTTTCAAAAATATAAATAAGAGGATGATGACAATGATATAAGAATTCAATAAAACAAGTTCAAGAATTATTTTATTCAGGAATTATTAACGTCCAAATTGTCAACACGATACTGTTTTGTGGTGTAAAATTCAAGAATGCTCAGAAGAATATTTCCATGAAAAGACACTGGATGAAGCGCAAATATCAATGATATTCCACTAATTTCATGGAGTATAGAAGTCAAAGTTTTATCCAACTGAGTAATACCGAATACAATAACAAAAGATATCACCATGCGTGCGATAGAGACCGCACAAACAGGTTATTCCCGCAGAATAATAATAACGGAACCAGGTCAGGTGAAATTCACACCGACAGGATGTTCCAACAAAATAATAAATGCGGAATAGTAAATGATGAAACCAGGTCCGGCGTATAGCACAGACAGGATATTCCGACAGAATAATAAAGACGGAATAATAAAAATGGAACCAGGTCCGGTGTAAAACACACAGACAAGATATTCCGACAAAATAATAGAAGAATGTCACCAAGTATAGGGTAAACCGCGTATACAGGTTATTCCAACAGAATAATAATGAATGGAATAACATAAGTTATCTTCAAGAAGAAAGAATAACACCCCTTACGGGTACAACAAATAATATTCCCTACCTTAGAAGAACTGGATATAAGTGAAGTAGCAGAATACTTTTCTTCTTTCTCTCTATAGTTTCTCTCTCTAGAGTTTCAGTGAATTCGTAAGAAATAATGAAGGAATGAGCTTTCTATTTATAGAAAAACTGAGGGTGGCTCTTGGTCTTAACGAAAGGTCAAAATGACTCTTGGTAATATTGAAGAGACAACTACTATTTACGAAGGGGTAATTAACCCTTGGAACACCGAAGAGGCAGTTAACTCTTGGTAATATTGAAGGGACAACTACTATTGACGAAGGTAACTACTATTGACGAAGGTAATTACTATTTATAAAAGTAATTACTATTTACGAAGGTAATTACTATTTACGAAAGTAATTACTATTTACAAAAGAGACTCTTAGATGACATATGGCCCCCATAAATAATTAAACTTATCACCAACGTCTCATAATAATCTCTTAAAATACATCAAGGATTGAATAAAAATTACCAGAAATCATTTTATTTTAAATCAACACAATTTAATCTTTCAACAATTATTAATTATTTATAACTTGTCGTCTCAATTATTGATTTAATAATATAACATATTATACAAATGATACCGTGACAATAATTGAATCAATAATATAAGAGATATGATGCAGCAATTACTGTAGCAATAATTGAGTATAGCTGAGTGACTTCTCACGTAAGCATCAATAATCAATACCGTGTGCTACTATGTAACCACGTGTATTACTGTACTTTTACTACCGAGTAGTTCAACAGTTTTAACGGTAACATCTCCGCCGTTATTTTCATAAAGTATTTTTATCGTTTTCTCAATCCGATAATAATTCAGTTGTGGGGTCCACCAATGATTGTGCCGTCGTACGAATATTCCCCGACAAAAAGAATATTCCCCGACCAAACGAATATTTTATAACAACTTGCGTACTTTACAACATTTATAAATATTACCCACAACTATAACATTATATCAAATCCACACCATAATTTTCAAAAATATAATTCGAGAAAATTAAATATTTATTCATAAAATCTGGGGTCTCACATTTTATCTAATTTATTGAAGGCTAACGATAATTTGTTATAAATTATCTTAGTCATAATATTCTTTACTGGGCTAGTTGAGCTCACCCTTTTCTTATTTGTTCTATTTTTTTTCTCATGAGGCGAGAATATAGCGGGAACTAGTCAGGGTGTGGAATGATGTTTTGAGAAAGTTTTTTTAGCAGTCTTCACTATTTTGTAAAATAGTGTATTAATAATTGTAATGAGGACTTATTTGAGTGTGGATATTGTCTAGAAGATAATATTTGTATTTAAACTCACAGTATATGTGTTGTCGTACTTTGCACGACAATTGTAATAATAAAGTTGTAGTTATTTTTTGTACCATGTATTTGGAACTCAGAATGGGTGATGTATACCTCTTTTGGGGGTGTCACAGGTGAGGCAGAATTTGTACTCGAAATTAAGATCTATTGTAAGACCCCAACTTTTTATAAATAAAATTGAAATTTTTCTCTATTAATTATTTTGAAATAGTAAGGAGTGGATTTGATTAATGTGGTTAGTTATAGGTAAAATATGCAAATTTTGCAAAATAAGCAAGTGATTATAAAATATTTATTATTGTCGGGAAATATTCGTTTGGTCGTGGAATATTCTTGTTGTCGAGGAATATTCGTACGACGACACAACCATTTATGGGCCACATAATAGAAAACGGTCGGATGAAGAAAATGACAAGTTTGAGTTTTTTTTATAAATAACGGCATAACTGTTACTGTTAACACTGTTAGAATACCTGGTGGTTAAAATACAGTAATACGCGTGGTTGCACAGTAGCACATGGTATTGCACAATATTTTAGAATTATCGATTCTTATGTAAGAAGGCACTACTCAATAATTGTTACAGTAATTACTGCTCAATATTTTATTTTATTGATTCAATAATTACTACGTTGATATTTTATATTGTTATTGTTTCAATAATTATCACTGCATAATATTTCCCATTATCAGATCAATAATTCATATTATTTGAATAATATTATTAGATATCATTATTGTCAATGTCTAAGAAAGTTCTGTCTAAGAAAGGGGTTTGGTCACCTAATTGCCCGCCAATAAGGAGAAATCCATATTAGAAAGCCCCCTTCTTTCCTGGGAACGACCTGGTTGTCATTATTGTGATTCTGTAATATTATTTATGAATAATTAATTATTGATTTATATGATAAGGAAATATTTATTTTATGTGGATATAAATGAAGGAATTCAGCATAAGTTATTTGTTAAAAGTTTGACATATTTTTCTGTGAAATTACAATTATCTTCTTCGATAAAATATTCATTCAAATATATTATTATAATATATTATAGTTTTTTTAATAATAATATTTTTATAATATATATATATATATATATATATATATATATATATATATATATATATATATATATATATAATCATGTGATTAAAGAGAAGGAGTGAACAAATTGTATAGCTTGTCCGTTATTTTCCTAAGTTGGTTGGTGAGGAAATGGTCTGCAAATATTTTGTTTTCAAATAGCGTGGGCCTCAACCATTGTGAATTGTGGAGAATTGCCTACAAATTTTGTTTCAAGTGTGGCCCCAAGGAAGAATGATTCAAAGTTAGGCATGATTGAAAATAAAGAGTTAGGCGTAGAAAAATAAAGGTTAGGCATAATATTTTGTTTTTCCTCTGAGGATTACACTATAAATAGGGGGTAACCCATCCTTCCTCAACACACCATTTCAAATTCAAAAATTCTTATTGTAAAGTATTATGAGTAATTTCATGAGTATAAGGATACTTTGAGTGTAACTTTTTTTTGTGCAAGTTTCCTTCAATATTATATCCAATATTTTAGCCAGAAGTAGAAAAAATAAAGGTTAGACATAATATTTTGTTTTTCCTCTGAGGATTACACTATAAATAGGGGGTAACCCATCCTTCTTCAACACACCATTTCAAATTCAAAAATTCTTATTCTAAAGTATTATGAGTAATTTCATGAGTATAAGGATACTTTGAGTGTAGCTTTTTTTTGTGCAAGTTTCCTTCAATATTATATCCAATATTTCAGCCAGAAGTACTATTTTTTTGAGGTAAGGGATGTTATTTTCTTCGTAAATGATGCTATTTCTTTCAATATCATTATAGCGAAATATTGATATGAATTTTATTATGAAATTTTTACCTTTTCATGTCGAGGTTACTATTTACGTATACGATACTATTCACGAAGTATGATTTTTCTTGTAGAATTTCTACCTTTTCGTGTCAGGCTTACTATTCACGTATATGGCACTATTCAACGAAAAATGAATTTTTTTCTTCTTTATTCCAGATGTCTATTATGGTTACTATCTTTGATTGTATCCATGTTTTGATCTTCATTCTTGAATTATACTCTACTATGGTTTATTATTTGAACTTGGATTATCTAAAGTACGAATCACTAATATTTGTCCTTTTATCTCACTGTATTCGTTCTTTAAAATATATTTCATCATCTTCAGTCTTTAATGGTGATACTTGATGAATATCTTTGGCCTGTAGTGCAAAGATGAATGATTACCTAATGAATATATTTGGCCCGTAGTGCAAAGATAGATAGGTGTTGAGATGAACATGACCAACTGGTGATACAAATGAATATCTTTGGCCCGTAAAGAAAAGATGAATATTTGGTTCAAGATGTATATTGATTGATGTTAAAGGGATAAAATATTGATGATGGACTTTTAAATCAAAGAAGACAGTAGATTTTATTCTCTACTTAACTCTTCTAATTAATTGTTATTTTCGCTGCGAATATTGATCTAAAACTTGTTGTCCATTATATTTTATCTGATTCGTTGAAGGCTAACTATAATTTTTTTTCCATTATCTTAGTCATAATATTCTTTACTGGGCTAGTTGAGCTCACCCTTTTCCTTTTTGTTCCATTTTTCTTCTCAGGAAACGAGAATATAGCGGGGAGTAGTCGGGGTGTGGAGTGATGTTCCATGGCAGTTGTTATAGTAGTCCTCACTATTTATAAAATAGTGTATCAATAATTGTAATGAGGACTTATTTGAGTGTGGATATTGTCTAGAAGACAATATTTGTATTTAAACTCACAGTATATGTGTTGTCGTATTTTGCACAACAATTGTAATAATAAAGTTGTTGTTGTTTTTTGTACCATGTATTTGACGACCCAAGATGGGTGATGTATACTATGACGCCCCCAAAACAGGTATACATCACCCATCTTGAGTCGCCAAATACATGATACAAAATTTAAATACAACTTAATTATACAACAGTCGTGTAAAATACGACAAAACATAATCTAAAAGTTTTAATAAGAATATTGTCATCTAGACAATATCCACACTCAATGGAGTCCTCATTATATTTATTGTTACACTATTTAACAGAATAGTGAGGACTACTAATGCTATCATCTGGACCGTCACTCCATTTCATAACTAGTCCCGGCTACGTTCTCATTTCCTGAAGAGAACAGTGAAAGAAAGGGTGAGCTCAACTAGCCCAGTAAGAAATATTATGACTAAAATAATTGTTGGTCGATTTCGCAATCAATGAATTTATGCCTACTGAATTGTTAACAGGAATTCTCAAATGCCAAAAGTCCTTTTCCAAGTGATCAATTGACTTCTATTTAATCCAGATTAATCTTGTTATATTCCTATGCAAAATAATTGAATTAAACTCCTTCAACTCCAATTCCTTATGTGTTACATGCGGTGAACAAATATTTCTATTCAATTCACGAACCTAATTATTCGCCATGCAAATAACTACATCACATGTTATCATGCCCAGTTCTAACCCTAGAATTCCTCTTTCAATTCCTTCTAGAGTAACAAGGTAATTACTGATCAGATAATTAAACAGTAAGCTCAAGGCAAGATAAACAATTCAATTTGACACAATTAATTGGAATAAATTAAATAACTAATTTATAGACATAAAAGGTTCAATTGAAATATTAATTAAAGAAATTAGTTCATGACATAATTTAAAACCAACAATCCTTTAAAAATCATCCTTAAGAAATTACACCAATTGAAAAATAAAAGAAGAGAAAACTCTAGAGCCAATCCTTCAATCTTCAAGTAATCCCTTGCTTGGTCTTCAATTGTGGTAGAATCCTCTCTCTAATTCAATCAAAATAGCCTTTATATACTCCTCTTATCCAACCAAAATCCTTTATCAAATCAACTTCATCAACATAACAATGTAGCACTTAATATACAAGTCAAACACATGGTCAACACGCGCTTCTCTAGTCAACATTCGTCAGGCTTCAGCGCCCCAGCGCCACATATAGTTCATTTCCCAGCGCCCCGGCGCTGTAAGTTATTTTAATTACAAAACTGCCATTCTCTGCTCCAAACTTCCTTAATTGCCCCTCCAGCTCCTGACTCTGCAAAATAACCACTAAACACAGTAAAAATGCATCTAAACAACTTGAGAATACAATAATTTAAGCCCAAGTATATCTGATTCATGGGTATATTACCCAATCATAAAATACCCCAAAACTTAAATCGTAACATAAAACATCACGACAAACTAAACCAAAATGCAAATGCACCTCTAACTATCTATATGTTCGTAATTCCAGCAATTAAATAGCACACCGTATATCCATGAGGCCTCAGAAAAATCACAAAAACATGCCAATACATCATGTTAAGGCAGATCAATAATATCCTAACAATTAATGAATCTAAATCTGTTATTACTGATATTGTGAGTGTGTGTTAAACAACCATGCTAACCCATGAAAAGCAAAAATATGAAAGATAATAGATTTCTTAGAAGGCATCATATAGTTTAAACTCGAGAACTCATCAAATAAACTTGATTCGACTAAAATCAAACAATTACCAAAGTCCAAGGTTCAAAATGGAACACTTATGTTTTTTTTTCAACGGAGGCTTTTTGCACTTTTTTTTCTCTTTCATGACTATGCACTGTCCTATTCCCTTAGGCTTTTCAGTGTTACCTTAACGAGCTTTCGACCAACGACTCCCAAGCCATTAAGATTTTAGGGCGCTAGACGTAGAGACAATCCCCTCGGGCTTACTTACTTAAGTAACAAAGGCCAAAAAACTAGACAAGCATGCCACAGTGTTTATTTATTTATTTTTTTCTAGTTTTTTTTGTTTACAGCTTATATACTCCAAATATTTTTCCCCAAACTTGAGTTCATGTCTAAATTCAGTCATCACTAGCTAATCAAATTGTTCATTCACTAGCATTTATCCTTTAGAACTGTATTAGCTAACCATTTAAACGTTTTTAGCTAACATGGTCATTTTTCAAGTGCTATCCTGATAATAACAGTGTAAAACAGATAAAGATGTAAATTATGTCAAGATCATCACATCACTATCTTAACAATCCTTACTAGACTAGGTCATGCAATTTTTAATTTCATCATTGGCCCAAACATACGACGTAACTATCAAACAACTGGAATTAGCATGCAATCCTAAAATGCAACATTTAACCACAATAAAAACCCAAATTATCCACAACTATTAACAATCTACTAATGCAAATAGAAATTAACTACCCCCAAACTTATCTAGAGCAATGTCTTCATGCGAAAAATAAAACCAATATAAAACAGAGGACTTCCCTGACGAGCTTATTCCTCGGGTGAAGCATCATCATCCTCGCTCATGTCTAGATCGGAAGGGGGAAATACTGGCAGAATGGGAGCAGTAGGGAACTGGCTAAGATTAACGCCCAGGAACCGTTGGGCGTTCATGGCATTTTGAGCAGCAAATTGGTCAACCAAGTATTTATAGATAACATCTTGACGTTCCGAGAGGCGGATATTCTGTGATTCTAGATTGTAAAACCACCCATCAATTTCTCGCTGAAAAGCTTCAGGCACAACACCACGGTGAGCTGCAGAGGAAGGACCATATGTGGGTGGAGCCGAAGGTGTTGGAGCTTGTAGAGCTTCAACTTGTGGAATTATAAAACCCAATCCCCTAGGGTGGTTCTTCCCTCCTGTCCATACTCTATACCTACTGATCATCTTGTGGTCCAACACTGGCATAGGAGTTTGAATCATTTCATCCGATTTCCATTTAACCCCAAATTTTGCACATAACACGCAAATGAGAGATGGATGGGGTAAACCCCTCTTTTAGCCCGTAAAATTGATTGTTGAATAACATGATCGACATCTATCTTCAATCCTTGAATAATGGAATATAGTAGTACAACCCTCTCCTTAGTAACATGACTCACATGTGTGCATGACATGAGTTTGGCGCATATAAAGGCATACCACGCCTTCCCATATAAACTGAGGTGAGAAAGAGGGAAGGTCATGATGCCCCGTTCATGCAATGTCCATGTGGTGCCTGGTTGACAAAGCTTGCGAATTATTTTTTCATAGTCTGGCCCATCACTCACAAGGCTAGCATACTCATTATTGTGTCCCTCTAACGGTAGTTGATAACACCCGTTAATGTCTTCTTCGCCAAACTCCACAGTTTTGCCTCTCACAATACCCCATAGTGGAAATGTTCGGATACATTGGCGTAAAAATCTTTGACTACTGCTATAAATGCTGGGTCGGGTTATGCAGTGAGTGTGAACCAATTTCTCTCAGCAATCATGACTGCCATGTCCTCATCCTTGGCTTGATCAGGCTGTAAACCGCATTCGAGGACTAGTGAGCGGGTAGCCATGCGGTTATAGCGTTCTTAAGCCGCGACATTGACAAAACGTCGGTTGTAAAATTTTGGAGGTAAAGTCGAGGCGGTCCCTGAACCTTTGCCGCGTTGACGCTTTGATGCCATTGAGAAAATTCTGCAAGAAGTCGCAGTCACATGTATTTGCATTGGACACAAATTTAGTTTAGATACACGTACCCATGATACTACCCCCAAACTTCAAAATCTATGTGTACGTTGAGTACATGATTGGGGGTTGGGCATGACACCTAATAGCATGAAATGCATAATTGTACCGATTAGACGCATGTATTATTTAAATTTTATAATTGGCAAAAAAAGCACAAGATATGCCCAAAAGAGGTGTTATATAAAGAAATATGACCACACGCATGCATCAATATAGTTTAACCCCGCTCAATAGTGAAATATGTGTTCGACAGTAGACCCATGATATTGCGATGGCAAGATGTCAAATAAACTCAGTGTGTGGCTGTGGTGGCTGTGGTGATATGTGCGACTTTAACCATGAGCATTGAGTCAGGCAAATTATCGAACACCTTATGGGCATCTGATCATTCTCTTTGAATCACCACTGATTTCCTATCAATTAAAAACCCTTAGCATACACTTATCACATAGGCATGATAACTCAATCAAAAGTGGAACCCCATTAAACGTGATTCATATGCATGCCATATGCGATATTCAAAATCATAAGAATGAAAATTTGCACTATAGATGAAGAGAAGGTGAATCAAGATGAAATTTAATTTACCATTTTCCCAAGTAAGAAGACGTGGATCCACACAAATTTGAATGCAATGTAGTACATACCTTTGAACTAGAGACAATAGACGACAAGTTCTTTGCAAATTGAAGATCCAAATTAGAGATGTGGACAAGCGTTAGATAGTAAAGAGTTATATAGAAAACAAACTTAAAGAACAGTTACCATATGCAAGTGGGGTATGTGAAGTGGGGGAGACGTGTGAAGAAGTTGAAAGGGAAGGAGTTGAACCGATCAGTTGTTGTAAGCAATTAAGATTCTAATTCTCGTTCCAAAGCCGAGGCGCTGCGAATTGGCTTGTGAGGAGTGCCGGGGAGCTATACATCAATAACTGGTTATGGACCCCAGCGCCAGGGCACTGTAATATTGCTTGATTGGAGCGTCGGGGCGCTGGGCAGCAGTGTCTGGCTAATGTCCTTAGCGCTGGGGCACTGTGATTGTATTGGACTCTAGTGCCGGGGCACTGGGGGTCTTTAACAGATTCTGATGGACTGCGCCGGGGCGCTGGCTTTCAATTGATTTCAAGCGCCGAAGCGCTGTCCCTGAAGCTTTTTATGTAATTTTGTTCCACTTGCAGCTGTGTTAGATGTGAAACAGGAAGATGTTATGCAGAGTATATAATAAAATGAATAATAAAAATAAAATAAATGATTGTAACAATATTTTGAATGAGGGAAAATAAAATAAACTAAAATAAATGAGGTTGCCTCCCTATAGTGCTTGGTTTATAGTCGTCCGCCTAACTTTGTTGTTGTGCTCAATTGATCACCGGTTCAAAAAGGTACATGGTCGTAGATTGTCGATCAATGGGTCCACTCCAATAATGTTTCAGTCGTTGGCCGTTAACCTTGAATGTTCATTTAGAATTTAGTTCCTCAACTTCGATGTTCCCTTATGGTGCGACAGATACAACCTTGAAAGGTCCCGACCGACAAGATTTTAGTTTCCCAAGAAATAAAAGTAATTGTGAGATGAAAAGCAAGACTTGTTGGCCTGGTTCAAATGTCCGATCAAGAATTTTCTTATCGTGCCAGGCTTTGACTTTTTCCTTGTATAGTTTTGCGTTCTCATAGGCATTGAATCGGAATTCGTCCATCTCATTTAATTGCAGTAACCTCTTCTCCCCTGCTGCTTGTAGATCGAAATTAAGTTTCCGAATGGCCCAGTACGCACTATGTTCTAATTCGACCGGAAGATGACATACTTTTTCGTACACCATCCTGTAGGGTGACACGCCTATATGATTCTTGTAAGCTGTTCGATATGCTCATAGGGCATCGTCAATACGTATTGCCCAATTTTTACGTGACGGATTGACCACCTTTTCTAGAATTCGCTTGACTTCCCTATTCGAGACCTCCGCTTGCCCATTGGTTTGGGGATGATACGCGACTGCAATTTTATGACGAACCCCATACTTTATAAGCAATTTAGTGAATTTCTTATTACATAAATGAGTTCGCTCATCACTGATTATCGCCCTCGGCGTCCCAAAGCGTGTGAAGATATTCTTCTTCAAAAACTGTAAGACAAATTTGGCATCATTTGTGGGTAAGGCTGTGGCTTCTACCCATTTAAAAACGTAATCTACTGCCAACAGAATGTACTGATTATTGAAGGAGGATGGAAAAGGTCCCATAAAGTTGATTCCCCACACGTCGAATAGTTTAACCTCCAAAATTATGTTGAGTGGCATTTCATTGCACTTGGAGATATTACCTACGCGTTGGCATTGATCACACTTCAGCACATAGAGGTAAGCATCTTTGAATAGAGAAGGCCAGAAAAATCTCGATTGTAACACTTTGGATGCTGTTCGATCACCGGAATAATGACCTCCGTAATCTGATGAGTAACAATGGCCTAATATGATGTCCATCTTTTCATGTGGCACACAACGTCTAATCATTTGATCTGCACAAGCCTTAAACAGAAATGGTTCGTCCCAATAGTATTGCTTAACATCGTGGAGGAACTTCTTTCGTTGCTGTGAGTTCAAATCCAGGGGTAACACCTTAGCCACCAAGTAATTCACGTAATCCGCATACCATGGCAATATTGTTGTTACACCGAGAAGCTGTTCATCCGGGAACTTCTCATTGATTATGTCATTGTCTTTTTGCTGAACTTCTGCATTTTCCAACCAGGAAAGATGATCAGCCACCTGATTCTCTGTACCTTTTCTATCTTGGATCTCCAAATCAAATTCTTGTAGCAACAATACCCATCGTATTAACCGCGGTTTGGCATCCATCTTCTCAATCAGATACTTAATGGCAGAATGGTCAGTATAAAAAATTACCTTTGTCCCAATGAGATATGCTCTGAATTTGTCGAAGGCAAACAAAACTGCAAGTAATTCCTTTTCTGTGGTTGTGTAATTCAACTGGGCATCCGTCAACGTCTTGTTGAAGTAGTAGATAGTGTGAAAAATTTTGTCACGACGTTGTCCCAAAACTGCTCCAACTGCGTAGTCACTAGCGTCGCACATCAATTCAAATGGTAAAGACCAATCGGGTGCCACAATAATTGGAGCTGACACCAATTTTTTTTAGTACTTCGAAAGCTTCAATGCATGACTAATCCATCTTGAACGATACATCTTTCTCCAAGAGGGAACATAAGGGTTTCAAAATTTTTGAAAAGTCTTTAATGAAGCGTCTGTAGAAACCCGCATGTCCCAAGAAGCTCCGAATTCCTTTCACAGATGATGGAGGAGGTAGTTTCTCAATCGTCTCAATCTTCACTTTGTCCACCTCTAACCTTGCTGCAAAAACCTGATGCCCCAAAATGATCCCCTCTTGCACCATGAAGTGACATTTTTCCCAGTTAAGGACCAGGTTAGTCTCCACGCATCGCTTCAACACTAAAATCAGATTTTTCAAACATAAATCAAAACTATCATCGAACACTAAAAAGTCATCCATAAATACCTCCAAATTCTGTTCGACCATATCTGAGAAGATCGCCATTATGCACCATTGAAAGGTTGCCGACGCATTACATAAACTAAAGGACATACGACGGAATGCAAATGTACCGTATGGACATGTGAATGTGGTTTTTTCTTGATCCTCCGGGGCTATGGAAATTTGATTGTACCCGGAGTATCCATCCAAGAGACAATAGAACTAATGTCCCACTAACCTATCCAACATCTGATCAATGAACGACAAGGAGAAGTGATCCTTACGTGTTACTTTATTTAGCTTGCGGTAGTCCATATATACTCTCTATCTTGTAACAGTTCTAGTAGGGATGAGCTCATTAGCTTCATTCTTCATCACTGTCATACCCCCTTTCTTTGGTACGCACTGTACAGGACTTACCCATGAACTGTCCGAGATTGGGTAAATAATGCCGGCATCCAACCACTTTATGATCTCCTTTTTCACCACATTCTTCATAATGGGGTTTAACCTTCTTTGCTGCTCAATGGTTGGTTTTACCCCATCTTCCAATAAGATTTTATGCATACAGAATGATAGATTAATTCCTCGAATATCCACTATAGTCCACCCAATTGCTGTTTTGAACTCTCGCAATACTCGTAGCAGTTTCTCCTTTTGCGTGTCAGTTAACTCTGTCGAAACAATGACTGGTAGTGTAGCATCTTTCCCTAAATAAGCATACTGTAGATGAGATGGTAGCGGTTTTAATTCCAACACCGGTGGCTCTTCTATCGAGGGTTTGCACTTATTACCTTCCGTTTTGGGCCTATCAAGGGTGTCGAATGGTTGATTACTTTTTTGGAAGAAAGATGATGTATCTAGCCATTTGACATACTCAATGTCATCTTCAATACTATCGTCGTCCATCCCGAGCAAAATGGATTCTAGCGAGTCCTCTGAATAATTTCCGTGGAACTTGTGATTAACCAATTCATCCATGATATCCACCCGCATACATTTACCTTTTTCTTTCGGATAAGACATTGACTTAAATACATTAAAGGTGACCTGTTGATCTTCAACTCGCATCGTCAATTCACCTTTTTTCACATCAATCAAAGTTCTCCCCGTTGCTAAGAATGGTCGTCCATGAATAATTGGGATTTCTCTATCTACTTCACAATCCAAAATAAAGAAATCCGCGGGGAAGATGAACTTATCCACTTTTACTAACACGTCTTCAACTATACCTCGTGGATATGTAACAGACCGATCCGCCAACTACAAACTGACATTCATCGATTTTGGTGTTTGGAGTCCCAACTGACTGTAGACGGATAGTGGCATCAAATTTATACTAGCCCCCAAATCACATAGTGCTCGTCCCAAAAACTGACTTCCAATTTCATGAGGAATAGTAAAGCTACCTGGATCCTTGAGCTTCGGCGGTAACTTATTCTGAATAATTGCGTTGCACTCTTCGGTTAACGCCACTGTCTCGAACTCACCCAATTTCCTCTTTTTCGACAAAACCTCCTTCATAAACTTTGCGTAACACGACATTTGTTCCAAGGCTTCGGCAAAGGGGATGTTGATATGCAGTTTTTTGAAAATATCCAAAAATCTTAAAAACTACTTATATAACTTGGATTTCTGAAATGTCCGAGGATACGGTATGAGCGGCATTGTCATAGGTGGTTCCGGTGCTTTCTGCTCTATGGTCTCGTCTTGACATTTTCCGGTTTCCACCACTCCTTCTATTTCATCTGTTGTGTTGTGTTACACCCCCAAAATAGGTATACATCACCAATTTTGAGTCGTCAATAACAAGGTACAGAAACAACTACAACTTTATTAATACAATACATAAATTATGAGTTTAAATACAAATATTATCATCTAGACAATATTCACACCCAAATAAGTCATCATTACAATTATTGATTATTTTAGAAAAATGGTGAGGACTCCAAAAATAACTTCCTAGGACCCTCATTCCATACCCCAACTAGTACTTGCTACATTCTCGCCTCCTGAGAAGAAAATGGAACAAAAAGGAAAAGTGTGAGCTCAACTAGCCCAGTAAAGAATATTATGACTAAGATAATATAGAACAAATTATCGTTAGTCTTCAACAAGGAAAAATCTGATAAGATACAATAGACAACAAGTTTCAGATCAATATTCGCAGCAGAAATAATAATTCATAGATGAGTTACGTAGAGAATGAAATCTACTATAATATATGAATTTAAAAGTCCATCATCATTATTTTATCCCTGTAACATCAATCAATATTCATCTTGAATCAAATATTTATCTTTGCACTACAAGCCAAAGATATTCATTAGTTGGTCATGTTCATCTCAACACCTGTTCATCGTTGCACTACGGGCCAAAGATATTCATTAGAAAATCATTAATCTTTGCACTAAAGGCCAAAGATATTCAGTAAAATCATCATTTAGGACTGAGGATGATGAAAATTATTTTAAAGAAAATTAATCCAGTGAAACAAAAGAACAAATATTAAGGATTCGTACTTTAAACAATCCGAGTTCAAAAATACTTCATAAATAATCATAGTGGAGCAAAATTCAAGAATGATCAAAACATGGATACAATCAAAGCTAATATCCATAATAGATATTTTGGACAAAAAAGCAAAAAATTAATTTTTCTGTGAATAGTGTCGTATTCGTGAATAGTACCGTATACATGAATAGTGTCCTATACGTGAATAGTAACCCCGACACTAAAAGAAAAGAATTTCACAAGAAAAATACTATCAATATTTCAACATAATTATATTGGAAGAAATAATATCATTTTTTAAAAAATAATATCCCTTACCTCGAAAAGACAGTACTTTTGACTGGAATACTGGATATAGTACTGAAGGGAACATGCACCGTATAGCAACACTCAAAGTATCAAAATACTCACAAGAATACGCTCGATAATATAGAGAGAGAAAGAGAGAGAAAACTTCAGTTTCTGGTGTCATTTTCAATTCTATCCTAAACACCCTATTTATAGAAAAATGCTTAGAACACCAAAGTAAAAAATTTAATAAAATAATAATTTATTTTTCTTAAATTTCCTACGCACACCAATATAGTCTAGACATCAGCCACACCTCAATAAAAATCACAAAAATATTTTTCTCAATTAATTCATTTAAAACTCCAAAAAAATAATAATTAATTAATCCAAAACTTCAATAATTCATAATAAATAGCACTTTTATCAAAAAAATTCAAACCTCACGTCCTTCCATAGGAAATTCCATTCTCTACAACTTTACAAAAGAAAGTTTTTCCAAATTCCAAATAAAAATTGACCGAAATCCACAAACGGACGATTTTATAGGCTATAATCAAATTTTCAGTCAAGAAACGGGGTCCACAAACATGAAAAACATGTTTTAAATATTTTTAGTTACAAAAATACTCTTCCTCTTTATTTATTCATATATCCCACATCTATTGTAAAAATATTATATTATTATAATATAATAATATATTTAAATGAATTATTTTATCAGAAAAAGATAAAATATTTATTTTCAACAATTGTCACATTAAAAGAGGGGGCTTTCCAATAAGGATTTCTCCTTACTAGCGCGCAATTAAGTGACCAAATCTCTCCTTAGACAGAACTTTCTAGACATTGCCAATAATGCTATCTAATAATATTATTCAAATAATATGAATTATTGATTTGATAAAGAAAAATACTGTGTAATGACAATTATTGAAACAACAATAATATAAAATATCAACGTAGCAATTATTAAATCAATAAAATAAAATATTGAACAGTAATTACTGTAACAATTATTGAGTAGTGCCTTCTTACGTAAGAATCAATAATTGGTGCAATACCGTGTACTACTGTATTTTAACCACGGGGTATTCCAACAGTATTAACGGTAACAACTACGTTGTTATTTATAAACAACTTATATTTGTCATTTTCTTCAACCAATCGCTTTCCGTTATGGGGCTCACACAAGGCTGCGCCGTTGTACGAATATTCCCCGACAGTAAGAATATTCCATGACCAAATGAATATTCCCCGATAACAATGAATATTTTATAACCACTTGCTTATTTGAAATATTTGCGCATTTTACCCATTACTAACCACATTAATCAAATCAACCCTTACTATTTCAAAATAATAAATAGAGAAAGTTTAATTTTATTTATAATAAGTTGGGGTCTTACATGTTGTCCCTCTTTTCCTTATTCTTAACTGGCTCTTGCAAATCCTTTCCACTGCGTAAAGTCACGGCCTTTCAATGCTCATCTCTGCCCAGATTTATCTCTGTATCACTAAGGAGTGTTCCATGTGGACGGTTGTTCAATGCATGTGATATCTTCCCCAATTGATTTTCCAGATTCTTTATCGACGCACCTTAACTTTTCATATTCATATCTACTTGATTCAATATCTTATCTTGTTCCTCGATCTTTTTGTCAGTAGCTCGAATGAATTTTTCCAAGGCTTCGTCCCAACTTGGTTTTCTTTCTGGTTGTTGTTGAGTCTGATTTTGAAATCTGGATGTGTTTTGTTGTCTAGGTGCTTGAGCTTGATTGTTACTCCATAAAAATCCCAAATGATTTCTCCAACCCGGATTATATACGTTTAGATTCGGGTAAGGTTGGATAGATAGATTATAGCTCCCTACAAATTGAGCTGATTCAGGATCTTTGGCACATTGGTCTGTAGCATGACCCTCGGCACATAATTCATAAACCATTGCTACCTGCTATGTGGATGGTGGACTCCATGTTTCCATTTTCTTAGCTATTGCGGCCACCTGTGCTGATAATGCTGTCATAGGATCCACTTCAAACTTTCCCAGTAATTTCAGAGGGTTAGACCTAGTCATGGGCCACTGATAGTTGTTATTGGCCATCATCTCTAACAGCTGATATGCCTCATCAAAATTCTTAGACATGATTGCTCCACCTGCTGCAGCATCAATACTGGCTCTTGTGGATGCGTGCAATCCATCACAGAATATCTCAACCTGCATCCACTGTGGAATTCCGTGATGTGGGCATTTTCAAAGCATGTCTTTGAATCTTTCCCACGCCTCATATAACGTTTCGGAGTCGAACTGTGCGAAGGTATGAGTATCGTTCCGTAGTTTTACCGACTTTGCTGGTGGGAAAAACTTAGCTAGAAATTTTTGAGCTAAGTCGTCCCAAGCTGTGATTGAACTAGGAGGCAAAGAGTGTAACCAACTCCGCGCTTTATCTTTCAATGTAAACGGGAACATCCTCAACCTTATAGCATCCTCCGATACATTATTGAACTTGAAGGTGTCGCAAACTTCCAAGAAACTCAAGATGTGCTCATTAAGATCATCTATCGAACTACCCCCAAACTGGCATGTATTCTGAAGCTTCTGAAATGTTCCCGATTTTATCTCAAAACTATTCACGTTGATTGACAGTCTCCTAATACTCGACTGTATATCCGTGACATTCGGCGTGGCATAATCCCTAAGCGATTTCAGTTCTTCCCCTGCCATGTTCACTGGAATTTCTTGTTCTGCCAGATTTTCTTCCACAGGTGACACTACACTAGTCAACTGCAATTTCCGGAACTTCCTTTCAATATTGTTTGTATAAGGAAAAAGTTCCTTTTTAGCCCTTGATCTAGTGTGCATACACTCACAAAGAATTCCTGCAAATACAAGAAGAAAAATAAATAACGTTTAAATTAAGATCAAATTGATTATAACTAATACGAAATTAATATTAATCAAGAATTCCCCGGCAACAGCACCAAAAACTTGTTGGTCGATTTCGCAATCAATGATTTTGTGCAAGTGTACACAATCAACATGTCATAAAGTGATAAGATAGAGTGTCAAACCGACAGAGAATTCTAATCAATAAATTCCAACTACTAGCACTATATCAATCCAATTTTATTTAAACAACCATAAATTGTGAATTCCCAAAATTATAAAACTAAATGAAACAATTAAAAGGATATTATTCAAAAATAAAGCAAATAAATAAAACTAAGATTTTAATTAATGAATGCAGATAAATAAAGATTAAGACTTCAATATCCCCAATTATGAACTATAAATTAATTATCCAATTATCCTAATTATTATGCCTACTGAATTGTTAACAGGAATTCTCAAATGCCAAAAGTCCTTTTCCAAGTGATCAATTGACTTCTATTTAATCCAGATTAATCTTGTTATATTCCTATACAAAATAATTGAATTAAACTCCTTCAACTCCAATTCCTTATGTGTTACATGCGGTGAACAAATATTTCTATTCAATTCACGAACCTAATTATTCGCCATGCAACTAACTACATCACATGTTATCATGCCCAGTTCTAACCCTAGAATTCCTCTTTCAATTCCTTCTAGAGTAACAAGGTAATTACTGATCAGATAATTAAACAGTAAGCTCAAGGCAAGATAAACAATTCAATTTGACACAATTAATTGGAATAAATTAAATAACTAATTTATAAACATAAAAGATTCAATTGAAATCTTAATTAAAGAAATTAGTTCATGACAAAATTTAAAACCAACAATCCTTTAAAAATCATCCTTAAGAAATTACACCAATTAAAAAATAAAAGAAAAAAAAACTCTAGAGCCAATCCTTCAATCTTCAAGTAATCCCTTGCTTGGTCTTCAATTGTGGTAGAATCCTCTCTCTAATTCAATCAAAATAGCCTTTATATACTCCTTTTGTCCAACTACAATCCTTTATCAAATCAACTTCATCAACATAACAATGTAGCACTTAATATTCAAGTCAAACACGTGGTCAACATTTGTCAGGCTTCAGCGCCCCGGCGCTACATGTAGTTCATTTCTCAGCGCCCCGTCGCTGTAAGTTATTTTAATTACAAAACTACCGTTCTTTGCTCCAAACTTCCTTAATTGCCCCTCCAGCTCTCGACTCTGCAAAATAACCACTAAACACAGTAAAAATGCATCTAAACAACTTGAGAATACAATAATTTAAGCCCAAGTATATCCGATTCATGGGTATATTACCTAATCATCAATAATACAGGACAAATTATCATTAGCCTTCAACAATGTTAAACTGATAAAATACAATAGACATCAAGTTTAACTGCAGTGGAATAAGCAATCCATTAGAAGAGTCAAGTAGAGCATGATATCTACTATCTTTTATGATTTAAAATGTTTTCATCAATTTTTATTACTGAGACTCAGCTTAATAAATAAACCACATCATCGAATCATCCCTGCACTACGGGCCAAGGATATTCATTTAATCATCAATGGTCATGACTATACCGAATAATTTCTAGTCATAATCATACCAAAAACTGTCCATCAATGTACTACAGGCCACTGAGGGCTTTTATCACATCATTTATAACATTACAGATCATGATTATACCGAATAATCCCTTGTCATAATCATATCAAGTCCATCTATGCACGTAAGCTAAAGATGACTTTCATCACAATATAAACATGAGGATGATGACAATGATATAAACATTAATCAAACGAAAATAAGGATAAATATTAAAGACTTTAAATTTATCCAAATATTATCAATCACTTAATAAACTAATAATCTAATATTATTAATATTATTAATATTATAAAAATATTTTAATCACTTCTTAAACTTATAAACAATTTATTTTAATTATTCACACTTTACCAAATAATCTATTTAATCATTCAAAAATGCCATACTCATAAGATTTTATCACCAATGATCAAATCCTTCATCAAAAATCTGCATATACCCTATATAGGATTCCCAAGCCATAAAATTCTATTTTTCAATTTTGTTACTTCACATAACATATTTAATTCATTTACTCATAACTTGTTCATTTTCATAAAAAATACCAAATTAGTCCAAAAAATATTTCTTTTCTGGAATTTAGCATAATATAGTCTCATATTGAACATATATTTTTCTCAGAATTTTTAAAATTCATTTACTATTTTTCATATGGCCAAAACTGCTGAACATTTAGACATTTATCATAAATTGTACTTTTGTCCAAAAATTCTGAAATTTACAGGGTATATTCCTGTTATATACATGTACTTCCAATAAAAATTTCACCAATTTTGGAGTTAACCACAAGGAGTTATAATGGTTTACTTTTAAAATAGATTTTTCTCATAAAATCCATAACTCTTAATCTATACATCCAAAAATCGCCATTTTTGGACACAATATAGAAAACTCATCAAATTAGCATTTCAAATTTTTCTAGAATTTTTGAGGGTCAGAAAAATTACGAAACTGCAAATGGATTTTTACCCGCCATGCGATAATCCACGTAAACAGATCATTTCCACAATTTAATAAGGAATGAATACAAATGATCATTCACCATGTATGCGGTAATCCACATAGACAGGTTATTTCAACGGAATAATAAAGAATGGAATAACAGAGGAATTCATCATGCATGCGATGGACCGCACATACAGGTTATTCCCAACAGAATAATAAAGAATGGAACCAGCGATCATGCGTAATCCGCACAGACAGGAAATTCCAACAGAATAATAAAGAATGGAACCAGGTCATGCGTAATCTGCACAGACAGAATATTCCAATAGAATAATAAAGAATGGAATAACAGAAGAATTCACCACGCATGCGATAGACCGCACAGACAGGTTATTCCAACAGAATAATAAAGAATGGAACCAGGTCTAGCGTAATCCGCACAGACATGATATTCCAACAGAATAATAAAAAATGGAATAACAAATAATTCACCATACATGCGATAGACCGCACAGACAGGTTATTCCAACAGAATAATAAAGAATGAAACCAGGTCTAGCGTAATCCGCACAGACATGATATTTCAACAGAATAATAAAGAATGGAATAACAGAAGAATTTCACCATGTATGCGGTACTTCGCATAGACAGGTTATTCTAACATAATAATAAAGGATGGAATAAAAGAAGCTCTCTTCATGAATACGAAAGAAATAATACCCCTTACCTAAGAAAGAAACTGGATACTGGAGTAGAGAGGTAGCAGACTTCTCTTCTTTCTCTCTATAATTTCTCTCTATAATAATTGCTCTATAGCTTTAGTGAATTGGTGAGAAATGAAGGAAGAATGAGCTTCTATTTATAGAAAAATATAGTTTCGATAATTGCACGTTTTGGGGCTCAAAATATTACAGTACAATACCTTCAACTTTTCTTTTATTTTTAATTTAGTCCTGCAAGTATTATCAAACTTGCACAACCTCCCCTAATAGTAAATAATGTGAATCAATAGTTCAATCATATGAATCAATAGTTATAATCATGTGAAAATACGAATTACAGTATAGTACCTCTATATATACCTCTATTTTCAACTTAGTCATGCAAGTATTATCAATCTTGCACCAACTCCCCTAATAGTACAAGAATGTAAATCAATAGTACATACATGTGAACAAATATTTATAATCATGTGAATTAATAGCAATTAATTGCTCATTTATCCGGTTAATTACCCGACTGGTCAGTATAACTTTCAGACATCAATTAATATCGAAATAAATGTCGATTTTCACTAACACTAATAATTCTAACACAATGGAACTATCAATTTCATCTTTAATCAACACGAAATTATTCATCATTAATATTATAACTCACAATATTTAACGTCCAAGTCGTTCCCAGGAAAGAGGAGGCTTTCCGATAAGGATTTCTCCTTATTGGCGCAATTAGATTACCAAACCTCTCCTTGATAGAACGTTTAGATATTATAAATATTGTAATTTAATAATATGAATAACTTTATCGTCTCAATTATTGATTTAATAATATATCATATAATGCAGATGATACTGTGACAATAATTGAATCAATAATATGAGAGATATGATGCAGCAATTACTGTAGTAATAATTGAGTATAACTGAGTGACTTTTCACGTAAGCATCAATAATCAATACCGTGTGCTACTATGCAACCACACATATTACTTTACTTTTACTACCGGGTAGTTTAACAGTTTTAACGGTATCACTTCCGCTGTTATATTTATAAAAAGATAATTTTGGCGTTTTCTTACTACGACAATACTTCCATTGTGGGGTCCACCAATGATTGTGCCATCATACGAATATTCCCTGTTAAAATGAATATTCCCCTACCAATCGAATATTATTTAACCACTTGCTTACTTTGTAAAATTTGTAAATATTACCCACAACTATAACATTATATCAAATCCACACCATAATATTAAAAAAAAATATTTCGAGAAATTTAAATCTTTATTCATAAAATTTGGGGTCTCACATATACCTATTTTGGGGGCGTCACATTTATAGGGATCTCTCTAAAATATTTTTGGGATTAAGTCAAAAGACTTATATAAAATCTATTTTAGACCATTTTCGTATGCATAATTCTAAACTAGTTGACACTCCTATTGAGAAGGGTCATAAACTAAGCCAGGATCTTTGCCCTAAGACTGATCAAGAAAAAGAGCAGATGGCTCGTGTTCCTTATGCTAGTGCAATTGGTAAGTTGATGTGTGCAATGATGTCTACACGTCCCGATATAAGTTTTGCAGTGGGGATGGTTAGTCGGTTTCAAAGCAATCCTGTATTTGCTCATTGGGTGACAGTTAAGAGGATACTTTAATACTTGAGAGGCACTATGAACTATATGTTGTGTTATCAGGGGGTGAACTACGCTTATAGGGTTACAACGACGCAGATTGGGGTAGCGACTTGGATGAGCGCAAGTCTACCACTGGGTATAACTTCTTGCTTTGTGGTGGAGCAATTAGTTGGTTGAGCAAGAAATAACCATGTGTTGCTTTATCCACTATGGAGTCAGAATACATTGCATATTGCTTTGTAGTACAAGAAGCAGTATGGTTACGGAGATTCTTCAAGCGCCTGCATGTTGGATCACATTCGAGTGACCCTCTCACTATTCATTGTGACAATACGACTACTTTATCTTACGTTAAGGATCCCAAATACCATGGAAAGGCAAAGCATATTGAGACTAAATTTCACTACATTAGGGATATTGTGGCACAAAAGAAGGTGGTCCTCAGACATATCTCTACTAGCGACATGGTTGTTGATCCCTTGACTAATACCATTCCTAGGGATGTTTTTCGAGCTCATGTTAGGAGCTTGGGAATTCATAGGCCTTGATATGTTTTATTTTGATAATGGACATCTTTTGGATATTATTTAATATATTTTTATGCAATTAAAGTTATTACATAATGTTGATTTCTATTCAGTTCTATGTTTTAAATTGTATGTATATGAGCACATATATAAAATGTCACAAGGCAAAAAGGTTGATCTACTCACACGGATAACCTGCCTCGGTGCTTGTAATAACGAGCGAGATGAGATTATATTATGGTGGTCTAAATGGTTGGGAACCATTTTTTGAGACACTATGATTTAATCGCTTTGGCTGGGTCCAAGAAGAGGTATCATTACACACCGAACACTTGTAAGAGGTGTAGCCTAGGGATTCATACTAGATACTATTTGAAGTACCTAGGGATGTTTTCTAAGTTTAAACGCTAGAGAGCGATTAATTACTGTCCGTACGGTGTTATTGTAGCTAGAGCGACAAATTTTTTTGGCACTCCATCGTAACATGAGAATTGTACCTCTTGTTCAAAAGAAGCGACATACAGAAGAGTAATGTGGTGGATCCCTATCCAATCACTGTGTGAGTCATGTACATTAATTTATTGTCCTTAGTAACTTGAACCTATGTCATGAAACAAAGACTTTGTGTTGCTACTCTAGTTTGTATTCCTAAGTTCACATAATGAGGTTCCATGGGTACTTGTCTGAGAAAGAAGCAAAGTTAATGAAGATTGACATGAGAGTTCAGGGAAGACACTTGTCTGACATCACATTCAGCCGTTGGTTATGCTATGCGCGCGCAACTATTTTAAACTTTATGAATTATACTATATGTATATATTTTTTAAAGGTTAGCATACCAAGGCAAATGAGTTTGAGTGAATTTCTGAAATGTAATTAATGAGGGATTCGAAATACTCAACAGAATGTGATCGACTGGTCTAGGACATGACGAGTTTTTTTTTGAGATGCTTCATATTAGTTATGATGGAGACTTAATATGTGAGCGCTCAACCTTGATATCATTTATTTCTCGTCAGTCGCACACCAAGGCACCTGTATGAAGAAATCTAGAGATTATTGATTTGAGATGAGTATGTACCTTTATAACCCAAGTGTCTGAGTGGGAGATGTTAGTAATTGATCCGGGTTGGACCCATGGATCATGAACATCCACTTGAGTATGGGTATTGGATAACCCAATAAGGATTAGAAGAGTCCCATATCACTTGGAAGTATTTTAAGTGATACGTGATATGGTTAAGATCGACTCTATTTGAGATAACTCTCCAGATTTAGTCAGTTGTAGACTTATCCCTTACGTATTGGGTTTTACGTTAAATATATACTTAAGCTTACTGTGTGTAGGGCTAAGGAAAAATAACATATTATTTTTCCTATACAGTTTCTCTTTAAATACTCTCTCTAGTATTTCCAAGCTTCCATCAATAGGCTTGGGTGTACTTGGTGTGAACACTTAAATAGTTTGTTCGCATTGATTGCTTGTAACAACTATATATTGACGAGAAGAAAGAAGGATCGTAGTAACTGTGTTCGTGGTGTCGCTTGTAGATTTGGCATTCAGTTCAACCGCTTCCGCTTCGTGGATACTTACCGATTCATATGTAAGTTATTTATGTGTTAGTTTCCACCTAAAATTCTAACATTATTTATTAATGAGAAATCAACTCTATTTCCTTTAATTAATGAGAAATAAATTAACATATTAAGCACTTATTTATTTTAATTGAAAGTTTTTTTAAAAAAAAGTCTAAATAATTTTTTTTTTCTTGGAATTTTAATTTTTTATAAATTTATTTCAAGTCAAAATATAATTTTTTGAATTAGATGGACCAATAAACTATATTATGAATGGGTACTTTAATAAAATAGCACGTTAAATAATTTACCCTTATACATCTTTTTTGTTTTTTAAAATATATTTTATGCGTTATAATCTTTAATTCAAAATTAAATAAATTTTATTATAAAATATCTCAAATAAAAAAAGAATGATATTAAGTAAAATTGTAAGAAGATAACAAATTTAATATATTAATTCAATTTTTTATACAGTTCAAAATTAAGTTTTGGCCAAATATTATGTTTGTTTGTAAGGATTATACTTGGGATTGAACTATTAATCTCAAGTCCCTGTTTGTTTTTAAAAATAGACTTGAGATTATTAGTTTTGAGATAAGAAAATGACTTGAAAGGAGGACTAATTATAATCCTTACCATTTGGAGCTAAAAATTTATGGACAAAATTAACCTTTAATTTTATTAAAAAAGACCGATGTATCTTATTCTAATTTCTATCTATGATCTATAATTAAACTAATGAGGATATGATATCTTTGTTATTAATAGTAAGTGTATAATAGTTCAAAAGGTAAGTTTTAATCCAATCCTTTAAATAATTTTGAACAAAACGAACATAACATTTGATTATTTTAAGTTATCATATGAATAATCTCATAAAAAACAAACAAACATGTGACCAGGACTATTTAATCCTAATATTAATAGTCTTAAGAAAATATAATCTCAGAATTATAATACTTGCAAACAAACAAAATAACTATGCCTTCTAGCCAGTGGCGAAGCCACGTTAATTTTGTGGGGTCAATTGACCCCACTGAATTTTTTTTTTGTTATATAATGTAAGGTTAATTTTAAAAATTTTAAATAATATATATAAATTGACCCCACTAAAATTTTATAAATTTTCTATTATACGGGGTCAAATTGAAAATTTATAACTTTGTCAATCAAATTTTAATCATATATGACTCATATCTTTTCAATATATGTATCTCTCTATAATATTTTAAACTAAATAATAATCTAATTTATATTATTTTAAAAAATAAATAATAAATTACTTACTTATGAACAATTGTGATTAAAAAAAATCTATTATGAGTCAATATAATGTATATATACCATATATTATTATTCATTATATTTTCATTGTAATATAATATATATATATATATATATATATATATATATATATATACACCCGAAAATATAAAATATTAAAAAAAAAATTGTCTCGGGCACCCCCACCAAATTTTTTTATAATTTAATAATAATGTTGTCACACTGCTAAAAACTTCTGGCTTCGCCACTGAATCTAGCCTTCTATCTTATAAATATAATGTATAAATGATTAATTTATTTTAAGTATATTAAGAGTAATATAATCTTTTTCAACATATTATTATAAATGAAAAGAGACAAAATAAGAAGTCAAAAAGTTCAATGCTCTTGTTCTGTTTTATATGATAACAAACTCAGTGAAAATCAATCTTTTTGGCTCCTGTTTGATTATTGTTCTAAATAATTGTTTCCAAATTCTTTAAAATTGTTAATATGTGAGTTAACCCAAATGATTTGACACCAAATCCATTGATGTGGACTACCTGTATGATGAAATGACTGAATGACATGGTGATAAATGATATCTCCAAATGCAAGTCAGTGTTGAAGCATAACCTGAAGTAGCTAGGAAACTGTAATTTTAATATGCCGATCTTGGAGGCGCTGTATCTACACCATCCATTTATAGATTCTAGAGCCGAGATTTAAAAAAAAAAAAAGAAGTACTACCTGCCGCAACCCTGTGTTGTGGTAGGCAAGTTTGAGACACTGTTGCGGTAGGCAAATTTTTTACCCGCGGGCGTTAAATCTTATAATGAATGCCGAAAGATAGTTGTGACCATATAAAGTCTTATAGCTACGATTTGCTATTAATCGACTCCCTATATGTATATGTATGTATGTATGTATATTTATTGGTGTGTATATATTGGTTAAAGTTTCCTGGTTTTAATGTTTGATATACCAACGTGGGGTTTGCTAAATGGGGTGGCAATTGATTAGTAAACCGAGTCAAAGCAAATATATAAAAAGAAATTTTGTTTTGTTGGAACATAAATTTAATTAATGTGGTGTCTAACTGCTAGTGTGATGGATGGAATTTGGAAATCACAAGATAATATTGTAAAACTCTTTTCGATATTCCCATTATGAGCATCTGATCAAGAAATTTAAGTCATCATCTCTACGCATTCATTATTTTAAAGCTGTTTTTTTGTATTTGTATTTGTATTGTATGGATAACAGCATGTGCACTTGACTTAAGGGATAATGATCATGTTTCAGTTTGCAAGAGTATTTGATAACTGCACGCAAACATTTTTGACTTCACTTAAGAAGACAAATTATACGCTGACATGCAGCCGGATATAAGCGGCTTTCTAAATCTTGATCCAACTGTGTATGTTTTAGTTTTGGAACTTGCTTGTTGTGAAAATTTACTCTCGAATTACAATTACGAAAGACATGGAATTTGATAGAATTATGAGGGTCGTCTCTTCAAAAAACTTATTATGACTACGTAAGTTTATTGGGTTTTCATATTATATCTACATTCAGTCTAAAAGATTACACTTTATTTTTTATTTAACATTTCTCTAATCCATCCCTACATAGCAATATATCTACATCAAAGATATTGATTCTATTAACGTCAGAAGCCAGCAAAGTCACTAAAGTTAAGCACAAGAGGCCTTCTATTTCACATAAACAAACAATATTTCTTAAATGGATATAATTACTTTCCCAACTTACTGCATAGGAATGTACTCCCTATTAAATAAAGATAATTCTTGATGCGTATCTGAACAAATAGCTAGCCAAGTTGGTGATTTTGAAATAACAGCACTTGTGTATCAGATGGGGTTGGGGTTGGGGTTGGGGTTGGGGTTGGGGTGGGGGTGGGGGTGGGGGGTGGTACAAAAAGCCTAGCTAGTGAATTGCTGTCCAATTTTATAAACTTAATCCTAAATTTTATAAACTAAATCCTAAATTGCCTTTGTACCTTCGTGTTTATTCTGCTATATATCCGGATACTTGTGCATGTGTTAATGTACATACAATAATATCCTTAGTTTTGAGATCGATGTTGTGGAACTGCTATGAGTTGAGAATTCTAATTTGCAGGAAGTATATATTGTAAGATGGTCTTCTTGTCAAGATGTCAATCGACATCATGTAGATGCTCCTCTAGTATCTGGAACACAAGGACATTATAATTTATTACTCGTCTTTGCATGGAAAATAATTATATATATATATATATAGGGTCCGGATCCTGTCCGGACTCCCGGACAGGTTTAAAATCCGGACCTTTTTTTTTTTTTTTTTTTTTTTACTTTTTTTTTTGAAATAACTAAAAAAAAAAAAAAAAATTTATGGAATTGGAATTTTTACATTATACAGTGTTTTGGGCGTGATTTGGATGCCTATAACAAAACATGTCTGTACAGTCTGGGCAGACTGTACATACATTGGTTGGTGTAGGTATTAAAAACACACCCAAAACACTGTATTATTGAAAAATTTCAGTTCCATAATTTTTTTTTTTTTTTTAGTTATTCTACAAAAAAAAAAAAAAAAAAAAAAATTTCAGGTCCGGATTTTCTCCCGTCCGGGAGTCCGGACCTGATCTTTGTTGTATATATATATATATATACTAGCTGGGTCCCGTGCCTCCGACACTATATGGACAGTGAGATTTATCTTAAACTTAGAACGGCTCAGATGATTTATTAAGTGAGCGGGAAATTTAAAATCATTATTAGATAGATTAGATAGATAGATGTATGGACGGTGGGATTTATCTCAAACTTTGGACGGCCCAGATGATTTATTGAGTGAGCGGAAAATTTAAAATCATTTGTATTTTATTAGATATATATATATATATATATATATATATATATATATATATATATATATATATATATATATATATTGCCGTATGGTTCTTAGCCAAGCGGTAACTCTTGCCTTATGGTTTTAATGAGGTCAAGAGTTTGATTATTTCAATTCTTGAATGTGAGAGTGGTGTGGGTGTGTGGAAATTAGCAACAAAAAAAATAATTATATTGATTTTTCTATAAACAAACAATTATTTTGTCAACCGCATGGAATAAATGGTTTGAACTACTAAAACCTTCAAGACAAGCAGCTAATAACAATGAAGCTAATATAAAAATATAAAAAACAACCAGAAGATTACTTAATTTAATTATAGCTCATAATAATGAAGGATTATTATTATAATAGAGAATATTCATATTGCATGTTTTTCAAAGTAGAGAGAAAAGATGTTAATGTGCCCCAAACGGCCAAACCAAATATGGCATATATATATAGGCTGCAAGTTTCATATATATATATATATATATATATATATATATATATATATATATATATATGGGCTAAATTGTTATGTGACAAGATATATATTGCCTAAAACAAATCATGCAAAACTCGTTGGCCTAACGTACATTGGTTGTTAAATATTTTAAATTTCAATATACAAAGAAGATGGAAGACAATATGTAGTCCAATTCAAGGAGAAGACTTCGCTATACATTTGTATATATCTATATAAGTGTTTGTCTCGATCTCTTCATATCATTGCCAGTTTGAAGCTCTTCAAGGCCATCGAATAATGACTCTGTTAGTTGGTGCAGAAGAAATAGAGTCACTGAGAACTGAGGTCTCAGAGATAGGAAGAAGTTTGAGATCGTCTTTCCGGCATGTTGCCTCTAGTTTCAGAATCAATTCAAATTTAAATTCTTTGAATTACAATGTAGATGAGCACCTGAAACTATGGGCTGAGGTTGATAGATTGCCTACTTTTGAACGCTTAAAGTCATCATTGTTTGATGAAGATGATAGGGACATACTTGGTGATACAGGGAAGCGGGTAGTTGATGTTACTAAGCTCAGTGCTCTAGAACGGCATATCTTCATTGAGAAGCTCATCAAGCACACTGAAAATGACAACCTTCGATTGTTGCACAAACTTAAAAAAAGAATAGACAAGTAAGCACTAGCTTTTACTCTTGACATTATATATATATATATATATATATATATATATATATATATATATATATATATATATATGTGTGTGTGTGTGTGTGTGTGTGTGTGTGTGTGTGTACGAGCAATCACACAAATCGAAAATTAAGAAGAACATGAATGAAACAGAATACCAATGTAAATATGCTGCATGTATTTTGGTGTTCATACATTGCTCAAACACAAATATGCAAATATACATATATATATATATATATATATATATTTATATAATACGTTTCTCCAACGAACTTGAAAGAGCAAACTAAGAACAAACTAACTATAGCTATGGTTTTTTCCGTCAGCCAAAAGTGGCTATGATGTGTGCAGTAGCACAACCCATCTTCTACCATTCACTATAAGATTTGCGAATTTTTTTTAAAACCTCCTCCGTACACACCGTTATGGTGTGTGCGAAGAATTTTGAAAATTTATGTACGCACCACAATGGTGTGTACTTGAACTTCCCATACACACCATTTGATGATTTTGTTATTTAAAATTGTCTGTCAAATCTGGGAATATTGAGAAGTACAGGATGGGTTAGCTACTACACACTTCATAGCCCCATGGACTTCACAAAACTGTTATCATTTAATATGTACAACAAAGTTTATATTTGGTATTCATGCATCAAATTATATGGCCAATAAATGACTTCAATAGTCTTAGTTTTCACTCTTACAGCACTTTTACATTTTTGTTATTTTTTTCTTCTTCTTTCTTTCCTTCTTCTTTACTGATTTATTTGACCTATAATGTGCTAGTTTTTCCTCCATCTTATTTTTCTGTGCATAGTAGTTGTCTATGAGTTTAACTTTTAAAGCATTTATGACTGGTTAGTTGGGTTAAAGTTTCAACTAATTCTTGTAGAGTTGGTATGAAGTTACCCACTGTTGAGGTGAGATATAAAAATATGCATGTGGAAGCAGAGTGCAAGGTAGTTCATGGGAAGCCCCTCCCGACTCTGTGGAATTCTCTCCAAAGAATGATTTCTGTGAGTTTGTTTTTTCTTGATGTAAACTAAGAAGTTTATCAGCAATTCATATTTACTGTGTGTAAAATCAGAATGCAATATTAAGTGAATATAGGAGTAGGACTGTAATTTGTTGTGTTGGTAGGTTAGATCATTAGGGGCTATAGGTTGTTTTTTTGGGTGGAAAACTATAGCTTGTTGTTTGCTTAAGAAGAAAAAAGATTGTGTTGGTAAATTTATTAACAGGTGAGCTTAAGTCTGGGTGGATTTTCATCCAAGCAAATCTTGAAGCACCACAATGAGCCCTTTTTTTTTTGAATTGTCCCACTTTGGATGGTATGTTCTCTGAATCTATACAATGGCAAAATAAAAAATTAATGTATGATTACTCAATCCCATCTCTTCTAAAAGACCAAAAAATGGTGATCCCTGTCTTGTTTCAGATTTTGTTGGTTGCCGAAATATAAGCAAATCAATCATGTCCTGGTGCAGCCTTCAATAATTTTCTAAATTTAATGGTGTAATTTTTGACAGGACCTTGTCAAGGTACCTGGATTGAAGTCAAATGAGGCCAAGATTAGCATCATTAATGATGTCAGTGGTATCATTAAACCTGGAAGGTACACAATAGAGGTTAACTAAAGTTATGGATTCAAATCCTAAAGAGTTATTCCAAATTTCCAGTTACTAAAAGAAATACTTTCATTTCTAGTTCTGTCATTTCATGTCTTGTTACATATCTGCTTCAAGTCTCAATTCCTTATTGCAGTGATGGTCTTGACTATCCAGCATCTTATACAGAAAACATAACTGGGTCTTATGACTAGTATTTTTTCTTCTTCTAAATATATGTAGATTTTTACAGGCAATATTTGTTTATTACACTGATCTGGACATTACAATCTTTTTCTGGTGGTTGAATCTATTCAACTCTTTTTTCCCAGGTCCTTTTTATTAAACTGCACATGTAATTATTTTGTTAGTTTGTATCCTTAAATCAGAATTCCATGATTATTTTAGTATCCTTAATTATTGGTACAATGATATGCTTGACGGAATTAATGTCGTTTACAAATCTTGTTTATCAAGGTTAGCTAGGAGATCCTCAGGTAATCTTATTGCTAAATTTTGTTTTGCAGAATAACTTTACTTCTTGGGCCTCCAGGATGTGGGAAGACCTCTTTGTTGAAAGCACTTTCAGGAAATCTAGACAAGTCTCTAAAGGTTCCTCAATCTGTTTATGCTTCATCTTAATAAAGAACTTGGAAAGAAAATGGCTACATTAAATCAAATAACTATTTAAAAAATGACATACTAAAGAAAACATGCTCATGTGAAAAGAAAATCTAGAAAGATGATGAACTGCATTTGGATTTATAAAACTAAAACTGTTACCTCCATGTATTTGTCATTTGTTTCAATGTGACCTACTAGGAAAAAAGAAGAAGAAGAGATTTCGAGTGGTCTCGTTCAGTGGAACAGTTTTGTTCAGTGCATAAGTATATTATAAACTTCCTACTGGAGTTTTGAGTTCTAATTTGATTATAATGCAGGTATGATTTTAATAAAATCCAACTTCTTTTCATAAGTTTGCCTGTCTGCCCTTCACTCGACAGGTTATTGGGGAAATTTCTTACAATGGATACAAACTTGAAGAGTTTGTACCCCAGAAAACATCTGCTTATATAAGCCAAAATGATCAACATATCCCTGAGATGACTGTTAGGGAAACACTTGATTTTTCAGCCCGCTGTCAGGGTATCGGAAGTCGAGCAGGTAATCCTGCTTTGATCACAGAGAAACTACAATTAGTTTGGAATCTTTATTAGTATATTCTAGTACTGGTAATTGATGTAATTTTTTCTTTTTACTTTCATAGAGACGATGATTGAGGTCAGCAGAAGGGAGAAAGAGGCAGGAGTTGTTCCAGATCCAGATTTAGATACTTACATGAAGGTATTATCATCTCTACTGTTCTTCCTGTCCAAACTTCTGGAGTTATGAGACTGTCTCACAATGGATAGAATCTGCCGTCCTTTAAACAATTGAAATCTAGTATGAATTACTGCTATGTAGCCTTTGTTTCCTTACAGATATCCTGAAGGGACTTCTACTGTGGTTGTTTCAAGTAGAATTATTACTTGATTGTTGGAAATATTCTCAAGAAATTATTGTTGGGAACATGCAACTTGCAGCTGAAACATATGTGAAAGTATTTCTTGCATATAATTATGATTCATCAATAGTTATGATTTATCAGTCATTCTGGTCAGGAAATGCGGTAAAGCTTAATCTGATCCCCAAATTGGAAGGCAACCTTAACTTTGAAGTAAGACTTCATGTACCAGAGATGTAGATACTCAATGCTAATGCTAGATACCTGTATCTAGCACACTGTTGACTTCAATAGGTCTCTGCAGTGTTTTGCTAATGCAATAGCTTTGTCCATCTGCTTGATTGTGTTACTTAAGTATGATTTCTTGTATAAGTAATGATGGCCTTGCCATGTGAGACATGCCGCCTTAAGTTCTTAGGGAAGTTAGAAGTCATTCTTATAAAAGAAAGAAAGGGAAAATAAACATCCATCTCCAGTGCAAGTTGATTTCCTTTCCCATTCTTTACCACGAGTTTATTCACAGGATTGTTGATTAGCTCTGACTTATCACCAAAAATAAATAAAAAGATTGTTGATAATCTCTATGCTGTTGGGAAGCTCAAGTCTAAAGATACTTTGACTCTGCTAACATTTTCAGGCAATTTCTGTTGAAGGACAAAAGGAAACTCTTCAGACTGATTACATTTTAAAAGTAATTCTTTTCAGCTGATCTCGAGCTTAACTTCTTATTTTGACAATGCATTATCCATTGATAACCTTTGAGTTCTAGTTGTGAGTTACAGTCTGTAAGATATTGCCATTGTTCACATGTCTTTGCAGATTCTTGGTCTTGACATATGCGCTGACGTACTGGTTGGAGACGCAATGAAAAGAGGCATCTCTGGTGGCCAGAAGAAAAGATTGACCACAGGTAGTTTGAATTCAGTAATGGCAGTTTTAGTATTACTAATGCTATTTCCCAATCAAAAAAATGTCATTTTTAACTTCAATTAGTCGTATAAATGGTGAGAAATAAATATATTTCGTATTCTGTAGGGGAGATGATTGTTGGCCCTACAAAAGCTTTGTTTATGGATGAGATATCAAATGGCTTAGACAGCTCCACTACATATCAGATTATTTCTTGTCTTCAACAATTCGCTCACATTACAGACGCTACTGTACTTGTTTCACTGCTTCAGCCAGCACCAGAAACCTTTGATATTTTTGATGATGTTATATTGATGGCAGAAGGGAAGATTGTGTATCATGGACCACGTAGTCATATTTTAGAATTTTTCGAGAGTTGTGGCTTTAGGTGTCCTGAAAGGAAAGGGGTAGCTGACTTCCTCCAGGAGGTAACTTGAACATAGCTCATCAGTTTTATTTTCATCTATTATGTCCTCAGTGGGCAATGCATTACTGAACATTTTGACTGTTTGGCAGGTTATCTCAAGAAAAGATCAAGCACAGTACTGGCACAGAACTGAGCAAGCTCACCGTTACGTTCCTGTTGATGCTCTATCTAAAAAGTTTAAGGAATCTTCTTTCGGGAAGAAGCTAGACGAGGAGATCTCTGAGGCATTTGTGAAACTGCAGAGCCATTTTAATTCTATTTCATCCAGTGTCTACTCTCTGTCAAAATGGACTCTCTTTAAAGCATGCATGTCAAGGGAATTTCTTCTGATGAAGAGAAATTCCTTCATTTACATATTCAAATCAGTTCAGGTTATCCTCTGTATATTCATTTCTTCAATCACAATCTTCTTGTTTAAGCAATAAATGTTTTTACATAATGGTACATTTCTACCGCAGGAAATTTTTGTAATTTAGTTGTTTTCCTGTTAATTTGTAGTATATTAAAGAAAATATTTGTAATTTCTTTTGTGCAGATTGTCATATTATCATCTATTACAATGACTGTATTTTTTCGTACTCGGATGGAGGTTAATTATGTTCATGCAAACAAATATTTGGGTGCACTCTTCTACTCTCTCATCATTCTTGTAGTTAATGGATTTCCGGAGTTGTCCATGACAGTAGCAAGACTTGCAGTTTTCTACAAACAGAGAGAATTGTGTTTCTACCCGGCTTGGGGATACGCAATTCCAGCTGCCATTATAAAGATTCCTCTTTCACTCTTAGAAGCTGTAGTTTGGGTGTCTCTAACTTACTATGTCATTGGGTACAGCCCTGAGCCAGGGAGGTGAGTGTTGCATGATAAGGCTTTGATTTGATTGTTCATTAATAGTTATGTCATTTTTTTCAATCGTTCCGTTGATTTAACAAGGTGCTATTATCTTCATCTAGATTGGATGATTGACTCTCTCTAAAGTAGCTGCAACATATAACTAACAGTTGCGTTCCATAGGTTTTTCCGCCATTTAATTCTATTATTTGCTGTGCACTGGTCATCAGTATCCATGTTTCGTTTGGTGGCATCAGTCTGTCGGACTATGGTTGCTACCTTAACAACTGGTAGTTTGTCAATATTATTGGTATTAACATTTGGCGGCTTCATCATCCCAAAACGTAAGGTTTTTGACATTTTTTCCCCTCCCAATTGATCAAGGATAATTGTCTCCAAACTGAACTTAAGCTTGGTTGGTTGGTGTTGCAGCCTTAATGCCAGTCTGGTTAAAGTGGACATTTTGGTTATCTCCGGTAACATATGGCGAGATAGGCCTGAGTGTAAATGAATTTCTTGCTCCGCGATGGCAAAAGGTGAGGGATCTGCTAACTATGGAAATGTTAGCCCAGCACTTGGTCATTTTCTGATTTCCATTTTTCTTTTGTAGATGCTCCCCACAAACACAACAATAGGGAAAGAAACACTTGAGAGCCATGGGTTAGACTTCGAGGGATACTATTATTGGATATCACTTGGTGCCTTATTTGGGTTTATATTATTTTTCAACATTGGATTTATCTTGGCCTTAAGTTTCTTAAAGCGTAAGTTCACATTTCTGAAGAGAAAGTCAACTTGAGAATTAGCAGAATGATATATATTTAATGTACATCTTAAAATTCATCCAGCTACTGGTTCTCGTGCTATTATTTCAAGTGAAAAACTATCTCGAACCCAAGGAAGTGAAGACCGTGTTGAAGAATCCAGAACCACAGGAAGAATGGTTCTACCTTTTGACTCCGTTAGTATAGTTTTCCAAGAAGTGCAATACTATGTGGACACCCCTTTGGTAATCATAGAAACCAGTCTCATATATTTCTACAGTAACTGGATCCCTTCTGATCAATTTACTTGGGTCCTTTCTGGTTTTTAGGAAATGAAAGAGCGTGGATTCAATCAGAAAAAGCTTCAACTTCTTTGTGATATTACTGGTGCACTCAGACCTGGCGTTCTTACAGCATTGATGGGTGTCAGTGGAGCCGGGAAAACAACACTTCTTGATGTTCTTGCTGGAAGAAAAACCAGTGGCACCATTAAAGGTGAAATTAAGATTGGAGGGTACCCTAAGGTTCAAGAAACATTTGCTAGGATTTCAGGATACTGTGAGCAAACTGACATACATTCTCCACAAGTTACTATAGAAGAATCAGTCACTTTTTCTGCTTGGCTACGTCTTCATCCTCAGATTGATTCAAAAACTAAATCTGTATGATCTTTTTCTGTTGACTACTCTTTCTTACATCCATTGTTGACATCCTTCTCTATCTTTAATTATTGTTGCATGCCTTGCAGGATTTTGTAAAAGATGTCCTTGAGACCGTTGAGCTCGATGGAATAAAAGATTCCTTGGTTGGCATGCCCGGTGTTAGTGGTCTATCAACTGAGCAACGCAAGCGTCTCACCATAGCTGTGGAGCTTGTTGCTAATCCCTCAATTATTTTCATGGATGAACCTACTACTGGATTAGATGCAAGAGCGGCTGCGATTGTCATGCGAGCAGTCAAGAATGTGGTTGATACTGGAAGAACAATTGTTTGCACCATTCACCAGCCAAGTATTGATATATTTGAAGCATTTGACGAGGTAAGAAACAACTGACCAACTTTTATAGAGAACAAATTTTGTTTGTCAACTAAAGCAAGTGGATAGTGTTTATATGGAACTATAAGCCTCTTAAACCCGTTTTTGCTTGCTTTTCCAATATTCATTTACTGATTTAGTGCAACATCAACACCCGAGTACAAGTTCAATGTACCACCCTAGTATCAGTCTTTGTATAGTTTGCTGAATATAAGCACATTCCATATATACTTTTGGTTGGTTCGGCACAAGCAATTGGTATTTAATTAATCTGTTTGTTCAATGACCGATGACCCATTCAGAAGAAATAGAGATCGAAGTAGGTGTTGTGTGGGTAGTATATACATATTTTAAGCTTCTAGCTGCATGAGGTTATCTGCCTGTTCTTTTGGTACATTTCTCGGCATGTTTTATAGCAGTTATGTTTTCGTTCATGATTGCTTAAGCTAGCATAGTAGCTTCTTATATGACTGTTCCAAGTATCCAGTAACCACCAGTATCTTTCTATTTTAAAATATGGATACTTGTACCATCTTTAAATCACTCTAGTTTATAGAGCATTCCGTGACTTCTACTTTATCCGGTCATGATATGTTGGTTCAATTTATATTTTGTTACGATATAGGCTAAAACCCCGTCTCCTCCTGAAAAACTAGCTATTATAGCCGAAGTACATTCTTACATCAGATCTTCCTTATGAATCATTAGATATTTTAAACATTAGTTCGTTAAAGACGTATAACGTTAAAACTTCTTGCAATCTACTTCAGTATTTACAATTTGAATGTAAAATAATTTGGTTAAGTACCTCCTTGAAATTCTTTGCATGCAGCTAATTCTGTTGAAATCTGGTGGACATGTGATCTACTCTGGACCATTGGGCCAAAACTCAAGTAAAGTTATTGAATACTTTGAGGTAAGTTCCACATAGCACAATCAGATTTTTGACTAGTTTCCTTTTTGCACATGACATGATAGGCAACTTTTGATTGATCAAATTTTCATTTAAACGCAACAGGACATCTCAGGAGTGCCCAAGATTAAAAAAAACTACAATCCAGCAACATGGATGTTAGAGGTCACTTCTAAATCTGCAGAAGCTGAACTTGGCATGGATTTCGCCCAAGTTTATGAGAGTTCTACTTTGCACCAGTGAGTGCAGCTCCTAGCACTTGTTTGAGTTGTTTAATTGTGGTTTTAACTTCTAAACAATGTTTTACAAACTTTTGTTACGGGGCATGATTGTCATTGTTGGATTACCTTCTTCTAAAGCCGTAAAATGAGTAAATTGTTCTGGCTCGATTCGTATTCGCTCGATTCGAGCTCGACTCGAAATATAAATGATTCAAATATAATTGATACTCGGATCATATTTCTCGATAAATTTTGTGAACCAAATATGAACAACTCGATATTCGGCTCGGCTTACACTTACCTGCTTCTTCTTGTTCATTCAATTCCATCTTTTAGTATTGTAAGTAGTTCCCATCAAGTTCATTTTGTTGCTAATTTTAGTGTATATATGGTAGCTTTTGTACGAGGGTTGGTGCTATTTGAGATTGTTGCTTCATCTATAGTATTATCAGTACGTATATGGGTATAGGCATTTCACTTATGCCTGCCTGATTCGTCTTTTCTTATTATCATATTGATTGTAGGAGAAATATAGAGCTAGTGAAGAGCTTGAGTATTCCACCACCAGGTTCAACAGAGTTGTATTTCCCCACCCGCTTCTCACAAAATGGTTGGGGACAGTTTAAATCTTGCCTATGGAAACAACATTTATCTTATTGGAGAAGTCCTTCATACAACCTGACACGTTCTCTGTTTATGATTTTTGCCTCATTCATTTTTGGGCTACTCTTTTGGGATCAAGGAAAGAACATGTAAGTGAACAAAATTCAAGTTCCCCGATATATAAAACTTTATGCATGCCATGTGTTTTTCTTATGTTTTTTGGTATCTTTTTATTTGACAGAAATAACCAACAGAGTTTGTTCAATATGCTTGGTATAATGTTTAGTGCTACCATGTACTGTGGCATAAACGATTCCTCGTCTGTTATACCGTATGTCACCACAGAAAGAAATGTTCTATATCGGGAAAGATTTGCCGGGATGTACACAACTTGGGCATATGCACTTGCGCAGGTATAACCCTTTTGGGATCTTCTTGTGTTAATACTATGCTACTTGTTGTTTGATAGTACTTGCACTAAAAATAGTTTTGGCTCGATTCATACTCGCTTAAAGTTCGATAAATTACTCGAACCTCCTCAGATTGTAATTTTTTATTGATACTCGGATCATATTCGTTCGAAAAATTCAAACTGCTCGAGCTCGATTCGGGAGATCGTGCTTGACTCGGTAACTAAATGAACCTCAAGCAAACCTTATTTTATACTCGATCTGAGCAACTCAGTACTCGGCTCGGTTCGGTTCATTTAATTTACATCCTTACTAAAAAATATATATCTAAAAAAAAGCTAAGTTCAGGACGTTGCATGGAATGATTTTTTAACAAATTTTGACAGATGATGATATTTTTATTTCTGCTTATTGAAATTTTGTGCTTATTTTGTAGGTGATTATTGAAGTTCCTTACATTTTTGGGCAGTCACTAGTATATGTGATGATTACATATCCAATGATCGGATATTATTGGTCAGCTTACAAAGTTTTCTGGTACTTTTACTCCATCTTCTGTACACTGTTGTACTTCTGTTATATGGGAATGATGCTTGTTGCATTGACTCCTAGCTATCCACTTGCTGCAATTCTAAGTTCTGCAGTCTACGCCATGTTTAACTTGTTCTCTGGATTTATTATTCCTCAACCGGTAAGTTTTTTCTCTCTCCTTTGCTGGACTAGGCATTTCCTTTATTTTTTTTCTCTCCAAATTAAAACTCAAAATAGACAGGGTGTAAGTGCGTCTTTGGGCTTAAAACACGTCCTAACGCAGTTTTCAAACCCTAAAAACAAGCTCAAATAAACTTTTTTTTGTGGAACGGAGGGCGTATCAACAATCGAGCTACAAATTACAACAAATTGTCTTGTTAATGCAGCAAATTCCCAAGTGGTGGTTATGGTTATATTATCTTATACCCACATCTTGGACACTAAATGGCATGCTGTCCTCTCAATATGGTGACATAGAGGAGGAGATTATAGTATTTGGAGAAACCAAGACAGTTGCTGCATTTCTAAGAGATTACTTTGGATTTCACCATGATCGTTTACCTATGGTTGGTGTTGTAATGATTTTATATCCTATTGCTTTTGCTTTTATTTTTGCATATGCTATAGGGAGGTTAAATTTTCAGAGGAGGTGAATTAAACTCAAGTTGTTGTAGTATAATATGGTAGCTGTTCCATAAGTTTTGGCATTTTGATATTGTTGCACCATGAAATAATAAATCCAAAGTTTTTAATTTGTGTAAAAAGGATAATGTGTTTAAGCTATTTTTGAGAACAAATGGATTTTTTATTTTTTATTTTTATATTATAAAACGGGAGGAAGATGTTGACCGTTACTTTTGGTGTAAACGCCAAAATAAAGCCTTTTTCATTTTTCTATTTTACTCTTTAATTTATTTTTATTTTTTTTGCAGAAGACTGAAGAAATTTATTTCTGAAAAATACCACTTCTCTAAAAGGCTCAGATAAGAGGCATAAGATGTACAATCATGATCTGCATACATTAATTGTTTTAAGAGTGATAATATCATCTCATTAATATTTTTTTACATGACTAGAGATCTAATTTGAAGTGTTCAAATTTTAATTATTTCAACTACTTGATTGAGTTAATTTTATATACCTTATCATAATATAAATGATTCAGTTTTAATTTGTGTACGTCTCAAATGTTCGCGAGTAGTTCGATTAAAAAACGAGTCGAGTCGAGTCGAATTTGAGTACAATAAAACGAGTCAAATTTGAATCTGAACAAAGATTGCAAAATTTTATTTGAATCTGTGTACGAATCCGAGCACTTTAAAAAAATTTCAAGTAAAATTTGACCAATATACTGTATGACTCAATTCGAAATCATTTTCACCCCTATTTAAAACCCTCTAAATTCATTATCAATATATTCATTCTATTCAACCTGTTATGTAATCTCTTAAAAATGGGTCAATTTGTAAAGCTAATTCCACATTTGAATGATTAATTATAGAATTATATTTATTACCTCATAACTACTAATATATTAAAAATATTATATTTGTAGAAACACCATTAATTATTACTATTAGAATTGATGTAGAAGGGACATGCATTTACATACAGCACTTAAAATTGAATTGAAATTAGGGAATGGTTATTTTCACAAGGGAATGTGGGTCTAATTTAGTATTTATTTTTGTGGAACTATCAATTTATCAATTCAAATTAATATGCTCAACTAAAAATTGTGGCATCTTTTTTCATTTGTTAAATTACAAGGAACTTGAAAACATTAATCTTGCATTTATTATAAAATCTGAAATTCTGACAATCACTATATAAAAGAGAATTGATGTTTCTACAAATAAAAGTGATAGTTCTACAAATAAGGCTGTAAACGAGCCAACACAGTTCGGGCTCGACTCGAAAAAAATACGAGCGAGTCTCGGATTCGTTAATAATATGATCCAAATTTGAGCATTAAAAATAGTTCGAATAAAAATATGAGTAGAATCTGAGCAAGGTTATACTCGACTCGTTTAATATTCAAACTACTCGAATTTTTGATTGTGGAGACTAAAGTCGAATTTTTGATTGTGGAGACTCGAGTCGAATTTTCAATTTATAATTATATTTATTATAAAACTAGTTATTATGTGGAGACTCGAATTCAAGCTTGAATTTGAAGCTCGCGAGTAGTTTGAATAAATATCGAGTCGAGTTGGATCGAATTCGAGTACTAAATATTCGAGTCGAGTCGAATCTGAGTAGAATTTTTTAAATATAATTCGAATTCGAGCCGAATTCGAGTACGAATTTATCATTTCGAGTCAAATTTGAGTAGCTCTCTGTTCACTCCGGTTCGACTCGTTTACACCCTTATCTACAAATTCTCTCTCACATGAATAGTAAATGGGTTCCACACTCATGTGACAGGGAACTTATGAAAATATCAATTTTTACTTGTGGAAATAAAAAAAAATTGGCGAGAATTGATATTTCCACAAATAATTACTCCCTCGGTTCCCTATTAACTGACGTTATACGTCAATTTTTTCGTTTCCAAATATTTGACGTTATAGGATTTCCATGTAATCCTCTCTCTCCTTCCTATTGGAGTCCCAAAGAAAATTAAAGACTTGAAAATTCTTTCTCTTCTTCTTATTGGAGTCCTATGAAAAATTAAAGACTTAAGAATTCTCTCTTTCCTATTGGACTCCTTTATCTTTCTATGTATATCCGTAAAATTTTCTCTCTCCTTCTTATTGGATGAATAGACAAATGAATTTGAGTAATTAAATTTTTTAATAGGTGTGTATTGACATATAACGAGGGAGTATCATAATCTTGCATTAATTTATTACCAAAATTCTGAAACAACAAAATTAACTTCCCAAATCTTGCATTTATTACCAAAATTTTGAAACAACAAAATTAACTTCCCAAATCTTGCATTTATCATAATCTTGCATTTATTACCAAAATTTTGAAACAACAAATTAACTTCCCAAATGTCAACTCAGAGCATATTATTTAAGCTCAATGAGACAGAGAGTAATTTGTCCAGCTCAGTGAAGGAAAAGAAAACTCCATGGCAATGAAAAATTCCTCCTTGCATTTTCTTGGTTTCCTCCTCTGCATGTTAGCTTGTTGTAGTTGTGCCATACGGACCGGGCAGAAGCAAGTAAGTTTCATAATTCTTATTTTCTATCACTTTCAAATCAGCCGATCCATACTTCATAGTTAAGTTATTCTGAAATACTGTGTTGCAAAATTATGGTCTTTTCTTTTCTTGCTTTTTTCCCCCCTTAAAATTCTAGCCGACAAATCTTGCAACAGTTGGTGCAAAGATTTGGCTTATAGCCACCATTTGCTATAAGTTAACTTACAAACACACACACACACACATATAGCACGCAACTAAGAGCGAACCGGCTATGGCGACAATTTTTTTCCTAGCTATAGTATAAAAAATCGGCTTTCTATGCTATAGTCAGTTCGTTTCTTCTCGTTCGCTGGAGAAGAAACGAACTGACTATAATGTCACTAATGAAAATGATGAAAAGACAAAAAGGGTGGAGTTTTTTTTAAGTGGAAATTAGAGTTTTTATGGATGTATATATTTATGTTGGTGGGTGCATGCATGCATGATGCAGAATCAGAGACGTTGGTGTGTGGCTCAAGTGTCAGCCCCAGATGTTAAACTTCAGGCATTTTTAGATTCATGTTGCTCAGAACTCAACTGTGCTGCAATACGACCGGGTGGGTCATGTTATCAGCCCAACACCCTGAGGAACCATGCATCTTATGCACTTGATCTGTATTTGAGGAATAAGGGAATATGCAACTCTGAAATTGGGACACCATCAATAAATGATCCCTCTTTTGGTAACTGCCATTACCCATGAGTTGGGTCCTAGTCCCCCACAAAGGAAAGAGATTACTAATCAAAGGCTGTTGTAATATCTTTTATATATAGCCATTGGAAAGAGATTGAGAAAAAGAGTTGCATGTTATGTAATTTTCATCAATGAAAGTCTGGAATACTAATTTCTTATTTCATAAATATCTTCTTTTTCTTTTTATACTTTGAGAAAAGAGTCCTGCCATAAATTTGTGCCAAATTATAATTGAGAAATGTAAATAAATTGAATTGTTATTACTAAATTTATCCACATAACTGAGAATCAAAAGAGTTGCATGTCATTCAGAGAACGACAATAACAAAGAAATAAAATATAACTAAAGAACTAAAAGAAAAAAAAGTTGCATCAAATTTTCTAATTTCTTTTTACAAAGTCAGCACATAAATGATCATCTCTTAGAGTGAGAGATTACAAAGTTTTATAATTTGATATGAGAAAGTTAATTGGTGCACTCTCTTTTGTATTACTTCACTTGTATAACAGAGATGAAATATTATTATATTACTAAAGAGCTAACAAATTTTCTTCCTTCTTACAAAGTCAACACACATCTCTTACTAGCATGCGGAATAAGTGTTTCTCTTTCTTATGACTTTAGGTTACAAATTAAAAGGTTTCCTCAATATTATTCTCAACTCTATGAAAACTGTAGAGGACTAGAGGTTACAAAGTTTATATAGGGAATAAAAATCCAAGACTTCTTGTATTAGTTACCCAATTAAAGAAATAACATATGATACCTAAACTAACTTAAACTAAGCAATTGTCTATCAAAACCAATCAAAATAAGACTCCTGCAATTCCTAATATACTAAAATTAAAACAAGCATAATTTCATCCAACTCTTAATTACATAGTTTCATAAATATAGTCCATGCCAAATTCGAAATATCTTTTCTTGTTTTCCGAATCAATTGTACATCTTAAATAAAAGCACACATCTTGAAATCAACTTTAAAAAGATCAACAGAATGCTAAAGCATACCACCTATGAAAAGATTACTAAATGAAAGAAACCTATCACGATCTTCTGCACTACCGGTAAATGAGTGGGCAACACCAGCAGAGAATCTGTAATATTAGAAATATTTTCTTATTTGATTAAATAAAAAATACTGGAATATGAGTAAACAATATGGGCTCTCCAAATAAAGCTTTTAAAGACTGTCAAAAATACGAGGTCTTCAAATTAATCACTGCTTCCAATCCCCATATACATCTCAAATATAGAGTATGTGATTACATCCATTAACATGCAACAAGATTCCAGATGATTTTAATTAACCTTGAAAGGAAAATTTGCAGACAAATGTTTAGGAAAAATAAGAAAAAACAGCAACAAGAAGCTTAATAGACAGTCAAAGAGAATAGTTTATCCAATAGTCAACCATCAAGGCATCAGCTATTCATACATCAATTCTTGTTTGATACATTAAGGCACATTTAACAATTTCCCTCTTAATCAATTTTTCCAAGCTTCCATTATTTGTTTGCAAGATTTGCTACCTAATGGCATCAATATTTTATATTGGGAAATATATGTTTCAATTATCGGTTGAAGAAGGTGATCGTGTGTTGTTGTTGTTGCTGTTTTTGGGGGTGGGGGGACTATCTAAATTTCCCCAACCAGAAGTAGAACATAGCAGTTCTGTGTGTAAACCCATGCCTCCACTCGCTAGTATCTCTTATAGTCAAGAAAAATCTCAAGGAACTACAAGCAGAGGAGTAAAATTATTCAGCAACAAGAAAAGTTGGCATTCACGTTGCTTCATCCATCAGCTAAACAATGGCTAGGAAAATTTATAGTAAAAAAGAAAAATAGATATACCAGCAAACATGACTTAGTTTTATGTTCTACCTCTCCTTATTTTGCTCAAGAATGTGACAGAAATCCTCGGCAGCTGCTCGCATGTGTAAAAACATTGGCAGCTTCATGCCATGTGCTAATTCAAACTGCTTTTCAAAGTACCTATTTTTTACGATGGAAGAGAAAAGACGTACAATCATTGAGCAGATTAACGAGAATGGGACGAAGAAAGTTTCATCAAAAGGTTTTTCACCATTGATTAATCCCCCCTCCATCTCCCCCAAATACCCCACAAGAAACCAAAAAAAAAATAGAGACAAAAATATTTCAAGCAAGCACATACTTTTTTTGAATCTCACATGGGCAAAAGTGAATCCTGTCATAGTCCAATCCACTTTCACCAATTGCTACCACCTTGTATAAAATATTATATTTCAATGTCAATAAGGATTTTAGTGAGTCCAAGAAACATTAGAGGCTGCTAATTTAACACTAAGTACCAAAAGGAATATAGTATGCGTTTAATCAATTCATATGGAACATGTACAGTGACTTTTAAATTTCGTTTTATTTTTATTTTATAAGTTAAACTGAGTTTCATTGATATCGTAGGCCACCAAAAGTCATTGAGTTGGATAAACTTTTCTAAAACACAAATTTGAAGCTCCTTTCTAACGGTCCTATAGTCAAGACATCTAAGCATACCTTTCCTTTCTCAACACCCTCTTTAGCCAATGACAACAGTGCCTGAAAATGTTTTTCTGGATCCCCACTCTCATCAAATTCCTCTTTAGCCAATGACAGCATGCCATTTTATGATTTTTGCCTCTTTCATTTTTGGGCTACTCTTTTGGGATCAAGGAAAGAACATGCAAGTGAACAAAATTCAAGTTAAGGGTATATAAAACTTTATGCATGCCATGTGTTTTTCTTATGTACGTTTTCCGGTATCTTTTTATTTGACAGAAATAACCAACACAGTTTGTTCAACATGCTTGCTATAATGTTTAGTGCTACCATGTACTGTGGCATAAACGATTCCTCGTCTGTTATACCGTATGTCACCACAGAAAGAAATGTTCTGTATCGGGAAACATTTGCTGGGATGTACACTCCTTGGGCATATGCACTTGCGCAGGTATAACCCTAGCTTCTGAGATCTTCTTGTGTTAATACTATGCTACTTGTTGTTTGATAGTACTTGCACTAAAAACAGTTTTGGCTCGATTCGTACTCGTTTAAAGTTCGATAAATTACTCGAACCTCCTCAAATTGTAATTTTCTATTGATACTCGGATCATATTCGTTCGAAAAGTTCAAACTGCTCGGGCTCGATTCGGGATCGTGCTTGACTCGATAACTAAATGAACCTCAATCAAACCTTATTTTATACTCGATCTGAGCAACTCAGTACTCGGCTCAGTTCATTTACATCCTTACTAAAAGCTATATATCTAAAAAAAAGCCAAGTTTAGGTTGCATGGAATGATTTTTTAACAAACTTTGACAGATGTTGATATTTTTATTTCTGCTTATTGAAATTTTGTGCTTATTTTGTAGGTGATTATTGAAGTTCCTTACATTTTTGGGCAGTCACTTGTATAAGTGATGACTACATATCCAATGATCGGATATTATTGGTCAGCTTACAAAGTTTTCTGGTACTTTTACTCCATCTTCTGTACACTGTTGTACTTATGTTATATGGGAATGATGCTTGTTGCATTGACTCCTAGCTATCCACTTGCTGCAATTCTAAGTTCTACAGTCTACGACATGTTTAACTTGTTCTCTGGATTTATTATTCCTCAACCGGTAAGTTTTTCCTCTCTCATTTGCTGTACTAGGTATTTCCTTTATTTTTTTTCTCTCCAAATTAAAACTCAAAACAAACAGGGTGTAAGTGCGTCTTTGGGCTTAAAACACGTCCTAACGCAATTTTCAAACCCTAAAAACAAGTTCAAATAAACTTTTTTTTTTGTGGAACGGAGGGCGTATCAACAATCGAGCTACAAATTACAACAAAATTGTGTTGTTAATGCAGCATATTCCCAAGTGGTGGTTATGGTTATATTATCTTATACCCACATCTTGGACACTAAATGGCATGCTGTCCTCTCAATATGGTGACATAGAGGAGGAAATTATAGTATTTGGAGAAACCAAGACAGTTGCTGCATTTCTAAGAGATTACTTTGGATTTCACCATGATCGTTTACCTATAGTTGGTGTTATAATGATTTTATATCCTATTGCTTTTGCTTTTATTTTTGAATATGCTATAGGGAGGTTAAATTTTCAGAGGAGGTGAATTAAACTCAAGTTGTTGTAGTATAATATGGTAGCTGTTCAATAAGTTTTGGCATTTTGATATTGTTGCACCATGAAATAATAAATCCAAAGTTTTTAATTTGTGTAAAAAGAATAATGTATTTAAGCTATTTTTGTGAACAAATGGATTTTTTATTTTTTATTTTTATATTATAAAACGGGAGGAAGATGTTGATCGTTACTTTTGGTGTAAACGCCAAAATAAAGCCTTTTTCATTTTCCTATTTTACTCTTTAATTTTTTTTATATAAGACTGAAGAAATTTATTTCTGAAAAATTCCACTTATCTAAAAGGCTCAGATAAGAGGCATAAAATGTACAATCATGATCTGGATACATTAATTGTTTTAAGAGTGATAATATCATCTCATTAATATTTTTTTACAAGACTAGAGATCTAATTTGAAGTGTTCAAATTTTAATTATTTCAACTACTTGATTGAGTTAATTTTATATACCTTATCATAATATAAATGATTCAGTTTTAATTTGTGTACGTCTCAAATGTTCGCGAGTAGTTCGATTAAAAAACGAGTCGAGTTGACTCGAGTCGAATTTGAGTACAATAAAACGAGTCGAATATGAATCTGAACAAAGATTGCAAAATTTTATTTGAATCTGTGTACGAATCCGAGCACTTTAAAAAAATTTCAAGTAAAATCTGACCAATATACTGTATGACTCAATTCGAAATCATTTTCACCCCTATTTAAAACCCTCTAAATTCGTTATCAATGTCTTCATTCTATTCAACCTGTTATGTAATCTCTTTAAAATGGGTCAATTAGTAAAGCTAATTCCACATTTGAATGATTAATTATAGAAGTATATTTATTACCTCATAACTACTAATATATTAAAAAAGTCATATTTGTAGAAACACCATTAATTATTACTTTTAGAATTGATGTAGAAGGGACATGCATTTACATACAACACTTAAAATTGAATTGAAATTAGGGAATGGTTATTTTCACAAGGGAATGTGGGTCTAATTTAGTATTTATTTTTGTGGAACTATCAATTTATCAATTCAAATTAATATGCTCAACTAAAAATTGTGGCATCTTTTTTCATTTGTTAAATTACAAGGAACTTGAAAACATTAATCTTGCATTTATTACAAAATCTGAAATTCTGACAATCACTATATAAAAGAGAATTGATATTTCTACAAATATAAGTGATAGTTCTACAAGTAAGGCTGTAAACGAGCCACCACAGTTCGGGTTCGACTCGAAAAAATACGAGCGAGACTCGGATTCGTTAATAATATGATCCAAATCTGAGCATTAAAAATAGCTCGAATAAAAATATGAGTAGAATCTGAGCAATATTATACTCGACTCATTTAATATTCAAACTACTCAAAATTTTAATTGTGGAGACTAGAGTCGAATTTTTGATTGTGGAGACTCGAGTCGAATTTTCAATTTATAAATATATTTATTATAAAACTAGTTATTATGTGGAGACTCGAATTCAAGTTTGAATTTGAAGCTCGCGAGTAGTTTGAATAAATATTCGAGTTGAGTCGGATCGAATTCGAGTACTAAACATTCGAGTCGAGTCGAATCTGAGTAGAATTTTTCAAATATAATTCGAATTCGAGCCGAATTCGAGTACGAATTTATCATTTCGAGTCGAATTTGAGTAGCTCTCTGTTCGCTCCGGTTCGACTCGTTTACACCTTTATCTATAAGTTCTCTCTCACATGAATAGTAAATGGGTTCCACAATCATGTGACAGAGAACTTATGAAAATATCAATTTTTACTTGTGGAAATAAAAAAAATTGGCGAGAATTGATATTTCCACAAATAATTACTCCCTCGGTTCCCTATTAACTGACGTTATATGTCAATTTTTTTGTTTCCAAATATTTGACGTTATAGGATTTCCATTTAATCCTCTCTCTCCTTCCTATTGGAGTCCCAAAGAAAATTAAAGACTTGAAAATTCTCTCTCTTCTTCTTATTGGAGTCCTATGAAAAATTAAAGACTTAAGAATTCTCTCTCTCTTTCCTATTGGACTCCTTTATCTTTCTATGTATATCCGGGAAATTTTCTCTCTCCTTTTTATTGGATGAATAGACAAATGAATTTGAGTAATTAAATTTCTTAATAGGTGTGTATTGACATATAACGTCAATTATTTCGGAACCGAGGGAGTATCATAATCTTGCATTAATTTATTAACAAAATTTTGAAACAACAAAATTAACTTCCCAAATCTTGCATTTATTACCAAAATTTTGAAACAACAAAATTAACTTCCCAAATCTTGCATTTTTCATAATCTTGCATTTATTACCAAAATTTTGAAACAACAAATTAACTTCCCAAATGTCAACTCAGAGCATATTATTTAAGCTGAATGAGACAGAGAGTAATTTGTCCAGCTGAGTGAAGGAAAAGAAAACTCAATGGCAATGAAAAATTCCTCCTTGCATTTTCTTGGTTTCCTCCTCTGCCTGTTAGCTTGCTGTAGTTGTGCCATACGGACAGGGCAGAAGCAAGTAAGTTTCATAAATTCTTATTTCCTATCACTTTCAGATTAGCCGATCCATACTTCATAGTTAAGTTATTCCGAAATACTGTGTTGCAAAATTAATGACTTTTCTTTTCTTGCTTTTTTTTCCCTTAAAATTCTGGCCGACAAATCTTGCAACAGTTGGTGCAAAGATTTGGCTTATAGCCACCATTTGCTATAAGTTAACTTACAAACACACACACATATAGCACGCAACTAAGAGCGAACCGGCTATGACGACAATTTTTTTCGTAGCTATAGTATAAAAAACCGGCTTTCTATGCTATAGCGACGGAAAAAACCGTCGCTATAGTCAGTTCGTTTCTTCTCGTTCGCTGGAGAAGCGAACTATATATATATATATATATATATATATATATATATATATATATATATATATATATATAGTGAAATGACTGTAATGTCACTAATGAAAATGATGAAAAGACAAAAATGGTGGAGTTTTTTTTAAGTGGAAATTAGAGTTTTTATGGATGTATATATTTATGTTGGTGGGTGCATGCATGCATGATGCAGAATCAGAGACGTTGGTGTGTGGCTCAAGTGTCAGCCCCAGATGTTAAACTTCAGGCATTTTTAGATTCATGTTGCTCAGAACTCAACTGTGCTGCAATACGACCGGGTGGGTCATGTTATCAGCCCAACACCCTGAGGAACCATGCATCTTATGCACTTGATCTGTATTTGAGGAATAAGGGAATATGCAACTCTGAAATTGGGACACCATCTATAAATGATCCCTCTTTTGGTAACTGCCATTACCCATGAGTTGGGTCCTAGTCCCCCACAAAGGAAAGAGATTACTAATCAAAGGCTGTTGTAATATCTTTTATATATAGCCATTGGAAAGAGATTGAGAAAAAGAGTTGCATGTTATGTAATTTTCATCAATGAAAGTCTGGAATACTAATTTCTTATTTCATAAATATCTTCTTTTTCTTTTTATACTTTGAGAAAAGAGTCCTGCCATAAATTTGTGCCAAATTATAATTGAGAAATGTAAATAAATTGAATTGTTATTACTAAATTTATCCACATAACTGAGAATCAAAAGAGTTGCATGTCATTCAGAGAACGACAATAACAAAGAAATAAAATATAACTAAAGAACTAAAAGAAAAAAAAGTTGCATCAAATTTTCTAATTTCTTTTTACAAAGTCAGCACATAAATGATCATCTCTTAGAGTGAGAGATTACAAAGTTTTATAATTTGATATGAGAAAGTTAATTGGTGCACTCTCTTTTGTATTACTTCACTTGTATAACAGAGATGAAATATTATTATATTACTAAAGAGCTAACAAATTTTCTTCCTTCTTACAAAGTCAACACACATCTCTTACTAGCATGCGGAATAAGTGTTTCTCTTTCTTATGACTTTAGGTTACAAATTAAAAGGTTTCCTCAATATTATTCTCAACTCTATGAAAACTGTAGAGGACTAGAGGTTACAAAGTTTATATAGGGAATAAAAATCCAAGACTTCTTGTATTAGTTACCCAATTAAAGAAATAACATATGATACCTAAACTAACTTAAACTAAGCAATTGTCTATCAAAACCAATCAAAATAAGACTCCTGCAATTCCTAATATACTAAAATTAAAACAAGCATAATTTCATCCAACTCTTAATTACATAGTTTCATAAATATAGTCCATGCCAAATTCGAAATATCTTTTCTTGTTTTCCGAATCAATTGTACATCTTAAATAAAAGTGCACATCTTGAAATCAACTTTAAAAAGATCAACAGAATGCTAAAGCATACCACCTATGAAAAGATTACTAAATGAAAGAAGCCTATCACGATCTTCTGCACTACCGGTAAATGAGTGGGTAACACCAGCAGAGAACCTGTAATATTAGAAATATTTACTTATTTGATTAAATAAAAAATACTGGAATATGAGTAAACAATATGGGCTCTCCAAATAAAGCTTTTAAAGACTGTCAAAAATACGAGGTCTTCAAATTAATCACTGCTTCCAATCCCCATATACATCTCAAATATAGAGTATGTGATTACATCCATTAACATGCAACAAGATTCCAGATGATTTTAATTAACCTTGAAAGGAAAATTTGCAGACAAATGTTTAGGAAAAATAAGAAAAAACAGCAACAAGAAGCTTAATAGACAGTCAAAGAGAATAGTTTATCCAATAGTCAACCATCAAGGCATCAGCTATTCATACATCAATTCTTGTTTGATACATTAAGGCACATTTAACAATTTCCCTCTTAATCAATTTTTCCAAGCTTCCATTATTTGTTTGCAAGATTTGCTACCTAATGGCATCAATATTTTATATTGGGAAATATATGTTTCAATTATCGGTTGAAGAAGGTGATCGTGTGTTGTTGTTGTTGCTGTTTTTGGGGGTGGGGGGACTATCTAAATTTCCCCAACCAGAAGTAGAACATAGCAGTTCTGTGTGTAAACCCATGCCTCCACTCGCTAGTATCTCTTATAGTCAAGAAAAATCTCAAGGAACTACAAGCAGAGGAGTAAAATTATTCAGCAACAAGAAAAGTTGGCATTCACGTTGCTTCATCCATCAGCTAAACAATGGCTAGGAAAATTTATAGTAAAAAAGAAAAATAGATATACCAGCAAACATGACTTAGTTTTATGTTCTACCTCTCCTTATTTTGCTCAAGAATGTGACAGAAATCCTCGGCAGCTGCTCGCATGTGTAAAAACATTGGCAGCTTCATGCCATGTGCTAATTCAAACTGCTTTTCAAAGTACCTATTTTTTACGATGGAAGAGAAAAGACGTACAATCATTGAGCAGATTAACGAGAATGGGACGAAGAAAGTTTCATCAAAAGGTTTTTCACCATTGATTAATCCCCCCTCCATCTCCCCCAAATACCCCACAAGAAACCAAAAAAAAAATAGAGACAAAAATATTTCAAGCAAGCACATACTTTTTTTGAATCTCACATGGGCAAAAGTGAATCCTGTCATAGTCCAATCCACTTTCACCAATTGCTACCACCTTGTATAAAATATTATATTTCAATGTCAATAAGGATTTTAGTGAGTCCAAGAAACATTAGAGGCTGCTAATTTAACACTAAGTACCAAAAGGAATATAGTATGCGTTTAATCAATTCATATGGAACATGTACAGTGACTTTTAAATTTCGTTTTATTTTTATTTTATAAGTTAAACTGAGTTTCATTGATATCGTAGGCCACCAAAAGTCATTGAGTTGGATAAACTTTTCTAAAACACAAATTTGAAGCTCCTTTCTAACGGTCCTATAGTCAAGACATCTAAGCATACCTTTCCTTTCTCAACACCCTCTTTAGCCAATGACAACAGTGCCTGAAAATGTTTTTCTGGATCCCCACTCTCATCAAATTCCTCTTTAGCCAATGACAGCATGCCATTTTATGATTTTTGCCTCTTTCATTTTTGGGCTACTCTTTTGGGATCAAGGAAAGAACATGCAAGTGAACAAAATTCAAGTTAAGGGTATATAAAACTTTATGCATGCCATGTGTTTTTCTTATGTACGTTTTCCGGTATCTTTTTATTTGACAGAAATAACCAACACAGTTTGTTCAACATGCTTGCTATAATGTTTAGTGCTACCATGTACTGTGGCATAAACGATTCCTCGTCTGTTATACCGTATGTCACCACAGAAAGAAATGTTCTGTATCGGGAAACATTTGCTGGGATGTACACTCCTTGGGCATATGCACTTGCGCAGGTATAACCCTAGCTTCTGAGATCTTCTTGTGTTAATACTATGCTACTTGTTGTTTGATAGTACTTGCACTAAAAACAGTTTTGGCTCGATTCGTACTCGTTTAAAGTTCGATAAATTACTCGAACCTCCTCAAATTGTAATTTTCTATTGATACTCGGATCATATTCGTTCGAAAAGTTCAAACTGCTCGGGCTCGATTCGGGATCGTGCTTGACTCGATAACTAAATGAACCTCAATCAAACCTTATTTTATACTCGATCTGAGCAACTCAGTACTCGGCTCAGTTCATTTACATCCTTACTAAAAGCTATATATCTAAAAAAAAGCCAAGTTTAGGTTGCATGGAATGATTTTTTAACAAACTTTGACAGATGTTGATATTTTTATTTCTGCTTATTGAAATTTTGTGCTTATTTTGTAGGTGATTATTGAAGTTCCTTACATTTTTGGGCAGTCACTTGTATAAGTGATGATTACATATCCAATGATCGGATATTATTGGTCAGCTTACAAAGTTTTCTGGTACTTTTACTCCATCTTCTGTACACTGTTGTACTTATGTTATATGGGAATGATGCTTGTTGCATTGACTCCTAGCTATCCACTTGCTGCAATTCTAAGTTCTACAGTCTACGACATGTTTAACTTGTTCTCTGGATTTATTATTCCTCAACCGGTAAGTTTTTCCTCTCTCATTTGCTGTACTAGGTATTTCCTTTATTTTTTTTCTCTCCAAATTAAAACTCAAAACAAACAGGGTGTAAGTGCGTCTTTGGGCTTAAAACACGTCCTAACGCAGTTTTCAAACCCTAAAAACAAGTTCAAATAAACTTTTTTTTTGTGGAACGGAGGGCGTATCAACAATCGAGCTACAAATTACAACAAAATTGTGTTGTTAATGCAGCATATTCCCAAGTGGTGGTTATGGTTATATTATCTTATACCCACATCTTGGACACTAAATGGCATGCTGTCCTCTCAATATGGTGACATAGAGGAGGAAATTATAGTATTTGGAGAAACCAAGACAGTTGCTGCATTTCTAAGAGATTACTTTGGATTTCACCATGATCGTTTACCTATAGTTGGTGTTATAATGATTTTATATCCTATTGCTTTTGCTTTTATTTTTGAATATGCTATAGGGAGGTTAAATTTTCAGAGGAGGTGAATTAAACTCAAGTTGTTGTAGTATAATATGGTAGCTGTTCAATAAGTTTTGGCATTTTGATATTGTTGCACCATGAAATAATAAATCCAAAGTTTTTAATTTGTGTAAAAAGAATAATGTATTTAAGCTATTTTTGTGAACAAATGGATTTTTTATTTTTTATTTTTATATTATAAAACGGGAGGAAGATGTTGATCGTTACTTTTGGTGTAAACGCCAAAATAAAGCCTTTTTCATTTTCCTATTTTACTCTTTAATTTTTTTTATATAAGACTGAAGAAATTTATTTCTGAAAAATTCCACTTATCTAAAAGGCTCAGATAAGAGGCATAAAATGTACAATCATGATCTGGATACATTAATTGTTTTAAGAGTGATAATATCATCTCATTAATATTTTTTTACAAGACTAGAGATCTAATTTGAAGTGTTCAAATTTTAATTATTTCAACTACTTGATTGAGTTAATTTTATATACCTTATCATAATATAAATGATTCAGTTTTAATTTGTGTACGTCTCAAATGTTCGCGAGTAGTTCGATTAAAAAACGAGTCGAGTCGACTCGAGTCGAATTTGAGTACAATAAAACGAGTCGAATTTGAATCTGAACAAAGATTGCAAAATTTTATTTGAATCTGTGTACGAATCCGAGCACTTTAAAAAAATTTCAAGTAAAATCTGACCAATATACTGTATGACTCAATTCGAAATCATTTTCACCCCTATTTAAAACCCTCTAAATTCATTATCAATGTCTTCATTCTATTCAACCTGTTATGTAATCTCTTAAAAATGGGTCAATTAGTAAAGCTAATTCCACATTTGAATGATTAATTATAGAATTATATTTATTACCTCATAACTACTAATATATTAAAAAAGTCATATTTGTAGAAACACCATTAATTATTACTATTAGAATTGATGTAGAAGGGACATGCATTTACATACAACACTTAAAATTGAATTGAAATTAGGGAATGGTTATTTTCACAAGGGAATGTGGGTCTAATTTAGTATTTATTTTTGTGGAACTATCAATTTATCAATTCAAATTAATATGCTCAACTAAAAATTGTGGCATCTTTTTTCATTTGTTAAATTACAAGGAACTTGAAAACATTAATCTTGCATTTATTACAAAATCTGAAATTCTGACAATCACTATATAAAAGGGAATTGATATTTCTACAAATAAAAGTGATAGTTCTACAAGTAAGGCTGTAAACGAGCCACCACAGTTCGGGTTCGACTCGAAAAAATACGAGCGAGACTCGGATTCGTTAATAATATGATCCAAATCTGAGCATTAAAAATAGCTCGAATAAAAATATGAGTAGAATCTGAGCAATGTTATACTCGACTCATTTAATATTCAAACTACTCAAAATTTTAATTGTGGAGACTAGAGTCGAATTTTTGATTGTGGAGACTCGAGTCGAATTTTCAATTTATAAATATATTTATTATAAAACTAGTTATTATGTGGAGACTCGAATTCAAGCTTGAATTTGAAGCTCGCGAGTAGTTTGAATAAATATTCGAGTTGAGTCGGATCGAATTCGAGTACTAAACATTCGAGTCGAGTCGAATCTGAGTAGAATTTTTCAAATATAATTCGAATTCGAGCCGAATTCGAGTACGAATTTATCATTTCGAGTCGAATTTGAGTAGCTCTCTGTTCGCTCCGGTTCGACTAGTTTACACCTTTATCTACAAGTTGTATCTCACATGAATAGTAAATAGGTTCCACACTCATGTGACAGGGAATTTATGGAAATATCAATTTTTACTTGTGGAAATAAAAAAATTTGGCGAGAATTGATATTTCCACAAATAATTACTCCCTCGGTTCCCTATTAACTGACGTTATACATCAATTTTATTGTTTCCAAATATTTGACGTTATAGGATTTTCATGTAATCCTCTCTCTCCTTCCTATTGGAGTCCCAAAGAAAATTAAAGACTTGAAAATTCTCTCTCTTCTTCTTATTGGAGTCTTATGAAAAATTAAAGACTTAAGAATTCTCTCTCTCTTTCCTATTGGACTCCTTTATCTTTCTATGTATATCCGTGAAATTTTCTCTCTCCTTATTGGATGAATAGACAAATGAATTTGAGTAATTAAATTTCTTAATAGGTGTGTATTGACATATAACGTCAATTATTTCGGAACCGAGGGAGTATCATAATCTTGCATTAATTTATTAACAAAATTTTGAAACAACAAAATTAACTTCCCAAATCTTGCATTTATTACCAAAATTTTGAAACAACAAAATTAACTTCCCAAATCTTGCATTTATCATAATCTTGCATTTATTACCAAAATTTTGAAACAACAAATTAACTTCCCAAATGTCAACTCAGAGCATATTATTTAAGCTGAATGAGACAGAGAGTAATTTGTCCAGCTGAGTGAAGGAAAAGAAAACTCCATGGCAATGAAAAATTCCTCCTTGCATTTTCTTGGTTTCCTCCTCTGCCTGTTAGCTTGCTGTAGTTGTGCCATACGGATCAGGGCAGAAGCAAGTAAGTTTCATAAATTCTTATTTCCTATCACTTTCAGATTCAGCCGATCCATACTTCATAGTTAAGTTATTCCGAAATACTGTGTTGCAAAATTAATGACTTTTCTTTTCTTGCTTTTTTTTCCCTTAAAATTCTGGCCGACAAATCTTGCAACAGTTGGTGCAAAGATTTGGCTTATAGCCACCATTTGCTATAAGTTAACTTACAAACACACACATATAGCACGCAACTAAGAGCGAACGGCTATGACGACAATTTTTTTCCTAGCTATAGTATAAAAAAACCGGCTTTCTATGCTATAGCGACGGAAAAAACCGTCGCTATAGTCAGTTCGTTTCTTCTCGTTCGCTGGAGAAGCGAACTATATATATATATATATATATATATATATATATATAGTGAAATGACTGTAATGTCACTAATGAAAATGATGAAAAGACAAAAATGGTGGAGTTTTTTTTAAGTGGAAATTAGAGTTTTTATGGATGTATATATTTATGTTGGTGGGTGCATGCATGCATGATGCAGAATCAGAGACGTTGGTGTGTGGCTCAAGTGTCAGCCCCAGATGTTAAACTTCAGGCATTTTTAGATTCATGTTGCTCAGAACTCAACTGTGCTGCAATACGACCGGGTGGGTCATGTTATCAGCCCAACACCCTGAGGAACCATGCATCTTATGCACTTGATCTGTATTTGAGGAATAAGGGAATATGCAACTCTGAAATTGGGACACCATCTATAAATGATCCCTCTTTTGGTAACTGCCATTACCCATGAGTTGGGTCCTAGTCCCCCACAAAGGAAAGAGATTACTAATCAAAGGCTGTTGTAATATCTTTTATATATAGCCATTGGAAAGAGATTGAGAAAAAGAGTTGCATGTTATGTAATTTTCATCAATGAAAGTCTGGAATACTAATTTCTTATTTCATAAATATCTTCTTTTTCTTTTTATACTTTGAGAAAAGAGTCCTGCCATAAATTTGTGTCAAATTATAATTGAGAAATGTAAATAAATTGAATTGTTATTACTAAATTTATCCACATAACTGAGAATCAAAAGAGTTGCATGTCATTCAGAGAACGACAATAACAAAGAAATAAAATATAACTAAAGAACTAAAAGAAAAAAAGTTGCATCAAATTTTCTAAATTCTTTTTACAAAGTCAGCACATAAATGATCATCTCTTAGAGTGAGAGATTACAAAGATTTATAATTTGATATGAGAAAGTTAATTGGTGCACTCTCTTTTGTATTACTTCACTTGTATAACAGAGATGAAATATTATTATATTACTAAAGAGCTAACAAATTTTCTTCCTTCTTACAAAGTCAACACACATCTCTTACTAGCATGCGGAATAAGTGTTTCTCTTTCTTATGACTTTTGGTAACAAATTAAAAGGTTTCCTCAATATTATTCTCAACTCTATGAAAACTGTAGAGGACTAGAGGTTACAAAGTTTATATAGGAAATAAAAATCCAAGACTTCTTGTATTAGTTACCCAATTAAAGAAATAACATATGATACCTAAACTAACTTAAACTAAGCAATTGTCTATCAAAACCAATCAATTAAGACTCCTGCAATTCCTAATATACTAAAATTAAAACAAGCATAATTTCATCCTACTCTATATTACATAGTTTCATAAATATAGTCCATGCCAAATTCGAAACATCTTTTGTCTTGTTTTCCGCATCAATTGTACATCTTAAATAAAGGCGCACATCTTGAAATCAGCTTTAAAAAGATCAACAGAATGCTGAAGCATATCACCTATGAAAAGATTACTAAATGAAAGAAGCCTATCACGATCTTCTGCACTACCGGTAAATGAGTGGGCAACACCAGCAGAGAACCTGTAATATTATAAATATTTATTTATTTGATTAAATAAAAAATATTGGAAGATGAGTAAACAATATGGGCTCTCCAAATAAAGCTTTTAAAGACTGTCAAAAATACGAAGTCTTCAAATTAATCACTGCTTCCAATCCCCATATACATCTCAAATATAGAGTATGTGATTACATCCATTAACATGCAACCAAATTCCAGATGATTTTAATTAACCATGAAAGGAAAATTTGCTGACAAATGTTTAGGAAAAATAAGAAAAAAAGCAACAAGAAGCTTAATAGACGGTCAAAGAGAATAGTTTATCCAATCGTCAACCATCAAGGCATCAGCTATTCATACATCAATTCTTGTTTGATACATTAAGGCACATTTAACAATTTCCCTCTTAATCAATTTTTCCAAGCTTCCATTATTTGTTTGCAAGATTTGCTACCTAATGGCATCAATATTTTATATTGGGAAATATATGTTTCAATTATCGATTGAAGAAGGTGATCGTGTGTTGTTGTTGTTGTTTTTTTTGGGGGTGGGGGGACTATCTAAATTTCCCCAACCAGAAGTAGAACATAGCAGTTCTGTGTGTAAACCCATGCCTCCACTCGCTAGTATCTCTTATAGTCAAGAAAAATCTCAAGGAACTACAAGCAGAGGAGTAAAATTATTCAGCAACAAGAAAAGTTGGCATTCACGTTGCTTCATCCATCAGCTAAACAATGGCTAGGAAAATTTATAGTAAAAAAGAAAAATAGATATACCAGCAAACATGACTTAGTTTTATGTTCTACCTCTCCTTATTTTGCTCAAGAATGTGACAGAAATCCTCGGCAGCTGCTCGCATGTGTAAAAACATTGAGCAAAGACGTACCTATTTTTCACCCCTATTTAAAACCCTCTAAATTCATTATCAATGTCTTCATTCTATTCAACCTGTTATGTAATCTCTTAAAAATGGGTCAATTAGTAAAGCGAATTCCACATTTGAATGATTAATTATAGAATTATATTTATTACCTCATAACTACTAATATATTAAAAAAATCATATTTGTAGAAACACCATTAATTATTACTATTAGAATTGATGTAGAAGGGACATGCATTTACATACAGCACTTAAAATTGAATTGAAATTAGGGAATGGTTATTTTCACAAGGGAATGTGGGTCTAATTTAGTATTTATTTTTGTGGAACTATCAATTTATCAATTCAAATTAATATGCTCAACTAAAAAATGTGGCATCTTTTTTCATTTGTTAAATTACAAGGAACTTGAAAACATTAATCTTGCATTTATTACAAAATCTGAAATTCTGACAATCACTATATAAAAGGGAATTGATATTTCTACAAATAAAAGTGATAGTTCTACAAGTAAGGCTGTAAACGAGCCACCACAGTTCGGGCTCGACTCGAAAAAATACGAGCGAGACTCGGATTCGTTAATAATATGATCCAAATCTGAGCATTAAAAATAGCTCGAATAAAAATATGAGTAGAATCTGAGCAATGTTATACTCGACTCATTTAATATTCAAACTACTCAAAATTTTAATTGTGGAGACTAGAGTCGAATTTTTGATTGTGGAGACTCGAGTCGAATTTTCAATTTATAAATATATTTATTATAAAACTAGTTATTATGTGAAGACTCGAATTCAAGCTTGAATTTGAAGCTCGCGAGTAGTTTGAATAAATATTCAAGTTGAGTCGGATCGAATTCGAGTACTAAACATTCGAGTTGAGTCGAGTCGAATCTGAGTAGAATTTTTCAAATATAATTCGAATTCGAGTACGAATTTATCATTTCGAGTCGAATTTGAGTAGCTCTCTGTTCGCTCCGGTTCGACTCGTTTACACCTTTATCTACAAGTTCTCTCTCACATGAATAGTAAATGGGTTCCACACTCATGTGACAGGGAACTTATGAAAATATCAATTTTTACTTGTGGAAATAAAAAAAATTGGCGAGAATTGATATTTCCACAAATAATTACTCCCTCGGTTCCCTATTAACTGACGTTATACGTCAATTTTTTTGTTTCCAAATATTTGACGTTATAGGATTTCCATGTAATTCTCTCTCTCCTTCCTATTGGAGTCCCAAAGAAAATTAAAGACTTGAAAATTCTCTCTCTTCTTATTGGAGTCCTATGAAAAATTAAAGACTTAAGAATTCTCTCTCTCTTTCCTATTGGACTCCTTTATCTTTCTATGTATATCCGTGAAATTTTCTCTCTCCTTCTTATTGGATGAATTGACAAATGAATTTGAGTAATTAAATTTCTTAATAGGTGTGTATTGACATATAACGTCAATTATTTCGGAACCGAGGGAGTATCATAATCTTGCATTAATTTATTAACAAAATTTTGAAACAACAAAATTAACTTCCCAAATCTTGCATTTATTACCAAAATTTTGAAACAACAAAATTAACTTCCCAAATCTTGCATTTATCATAATCTTGCATTTATTACCAAAATTTAGAAACAACAAATTAACTTCCCAAATGTCAACTCAGAGCATATTATTTAAGCTGAATGAGACAGAGAGTAATTTGTGCAGCTGAGTGAAGGAAAAGAAAACTCCATGGCAATGAAAAATTCCTCCTTGCATTTTCTTGGTTTCCTCCTCTGCCTGTTAGCTTGCTGTAGTTGTGCCATACGGACCGGGCAGAAGCAAGTAAGTTTCATAAATTCTTATTTCCTATCACTTTCAGATCAGCCGATCCATACTTCATAGTTAAGTTATTCCGAAATACTGTGTTGCAAAATTAAGGACTTTTCTTTTCTTGCTTTTTTTCCCTTAAAATTCTGGCCGACAAATCTTGCAACAGTTGGTGCAAAGATTTGACTTATAGCCACCATTTGCTATAAGTTAACTTACAAACACACACATATAGCACGCAACTAAGAGCGAACCGGCTATGACGACAATTTTTTTCCTAGCTATAATATAAAAAACCGGCTTTCTATGCTATAGCGACGGAAAAAACCGTCGCTATAGTCAGTTCGTTTCTTCTCGTTCGCTGGAGAAGCGAACTATATATATATATATATATATATATATATATATATATATATATATATATATATATAGTGAAATGACTGTAATGTCACTAATGAAAATGATGAAAAGACAAAAATGGTGGAGTTTTTTTTAAGTGGAAATTAGAGTTTTTATGGATGTATATATTTATGTTGGTGGGTGCATGCATGCATGATGCAGAATCAGAGACGTTGGTGTGTGGCTCAAGTGTCAGCCCCAGATGTTAAACTTCAGGCATTTTTAGATTCATGTTGCTCAGAACTCAACTGTGCTGCAATACGACCGGGTGGGTCATGTTATCAGCCCAACACCCTGAGGAACCATGCATCTTATGCACTTGATCTGTATTTGAGGAATAAGGGAATATGCAACTCTGAAATTGGGACACCATCTATAAATGATCCCTCTTTTGGTAACTGCCATTACCCATGAGTTGGGTCCTAGTCCCCCATAAAGGAAAGAGATTACTAATCAAAGGCTGTTGTAATATCTTTTATATATAGCCATTGGAAAGAGATTGAGAAAAAGAGTTGCATGTTATGTAATTTTCATCAATGAAAGTCTGGAATACTAATTTCTTATTTCATAAATATCTTCTTTTTCTTTTTATACTTTGAGAAAAGAATCCTGCCATAAATTTGTGCCAAATTATAATTGAGAAATGTAAATAAATTAAATTGTTATTACTAAATTTATCCACATAACTGAGAATCAAAAGAGTTGCATGTCATTCAGAGAACGACAATAACAAAGAAATAAAATACAACTAAAGAACTAAAAGAAAAAAAGTTGCATCAAATTTTCTAATTTCTTTTTACAAAGTCAGCACATAAATGATCATCTCTTAGAGTGAGAGATTACAAAGTTTTATAATTTGATATGAGAAAGTTAATTGGTGCATTCTCTTTAGTATTACTTCACTTATATAACAGAGATGAATATTATTATATTACTAAAGAGCTAACAAATTTTCTTCCTTCTTACAAAGTCAACACACATCTCTTACTAGCATGCGGAATAAGTGTTTCTCTTTCTTATGACTTTAGGTTACAAATTAAAAGGTTTCCTCAATATTATTCTCAACTCTATGAAAACTGTAGAGGACTAGAGGTTACAAAGTTTATATAGGGAATAAAAATCCAAGACTTCTTGTATTAGTTACCCAATTAAAGAAATAACATATGATACCTAAACTAACTTAAACTAAGCAATTGTCTATCAAAACCAATCAAATTAAGACTCCTGCAATTCCTAATATACTATAATTAAAACAAGCATAATTTCATCCAACTCTTAATTACATAGTTTCATAAATATAGTCCATGCCAAATTCGAAACATCTTTTATCTTGTTTTCCGCATCAATTGTACATCTTAAATAAAGGCGCACATCTTGAAATCAACTTTAAAAAGATCAACAGAATGCTGAAGCATATCACCTATGAAAAGATTACTAAATGAAAGAAGCATATCACGATCTTCTGCACTACCGGTAAATGAGTGGGCAACACCAGCAGAGAACCTGTAATATTAGAAATATTTACTTATTTAATTAAATAAAAAATACTGGAATATGAGTAAACAATATGGGCTCTCCAAATAAAGCTTTTAAAGACTGTCAAAAATACGAGGTCTTCAAATTAATCACTGCTTCCAATCCCCATATACATCTCAAATATAGAGTATGTGATTACATCCATTAACATGCAACAAGATTCCAGATGATTTTAATTAACCTTGAAAGGAAAATTTGCTGACAAATGTTTAGGAAAAATAAGAAAAAACAGCAGCAAGAAGCTTAATAGACGGTCAAAGAGAATAGTTTATCCAATCGTCAACCATCAAGGCATCAGCTATTCATACATCAATTCTTGTTTGATACATTAAGGCACATTTAACAATTTCCCTCTTAATCAATTTTTCCAAGCTTCCATTATTTGCTTGCAAGATTTGCTACCTAATGGCATCAATATTTTATATTGGGAAATATATGTTTCAATTATCGGTTGAAGAAGGTGATCGTGTGTTGTTGTTGTTGTTTTTTTTGGGGGTGGGGGGACTATCTAAATTTCCCCAACCAGAAGTAGAACATAGCAGTTCTGTGTGTAAACCCATGCCTCCACTCGCTTGTATCTCTTATAGTCAAGAAAAATCTCAAGGAACTACAAGCAGCGGAATAAAATTATTCAGCAACAAGAAAAGTTGGCATTCACGTTGCTTCATCCATCTGCTAAACAATGGCTAGGAAAATTTATAGTAAAAAAGAAAAATAGATATACCAGCAAACATGACTTAGTTTTATGTTCTACCTCTCCTTATTTTGCTCAAGAATGTGACAGAAATCCTCGCCAGCTGCTCGCATGTGTAAAAACATTGGCAGCTTCATGCCATATGCTAATTCAAACTGCTTTTCAAAGTACCTATATTTTACGATGGAAGAGAAAAGACGTACAATCATTGAGCAGATTAACGAGAATGGGACGAAGAAAGTTTCATCAAAAGGTTTTTCACCATTGATTAATCCCCCCTCCATCTCCCCTAAATACCCTGTGGGTCCAAGTGCAAATTAGGGTTCACACATACGACCTAAAGAATTGAATGACAAACAAAAAAGCCGGAAATAAAGAAGCAAGATCTGAGAGAATCTTCCACGTGTCCCGAGGCAGAAGACACGTGGAGGCGACTCATTGTTGGGAACTGATTGAGGGATTGGATTGGTGGCTAGAAGGGCAGGACGAATTGGACATTACTCTGATGACTAAGGGTAAATTTGGAATTTTCCCGAGGACATGTGCCTAGCACATGACCACTATCCAAAAAACCCTATAAATACCTCTTCCATTCCATTTGGAAGGGGACCTCTCTTCAGACACAGGACTCGGACTCTTGGAAGATCAAAGGACCCTTTTTGGTGACTTAAAGGCTCGGAGATTCCACCTAAAAGCACTAGAAAGGGGTTTGAACATTCTCTCAACTCGAGGACTCAAGAAGGCTCTTGGAATCCCTGTTACCCTAACACGGTTCCCGGATTCTAGGGGTTCTGCCACGCGTCGTTGGAGTAATCGCACACCTGTCGTTCTCCCCTCTCCAATCAACCAATCAATTCCGTACTCTTCGTGGATTTCTCTCCTCCTCAGCCAACACGAAACCCTAACCCTAGCAAGGTACGATTTCCTTGCCCATATTTCTTTGGCGACTCTGCTGGGGAGGTGTAAAATTCGTGAAGGGTATGCCCATAACTCGAAGTGGGAGAACTACAAGAAGAGTTGTTTCACCAACAAATAGTATTACCTTACCAAATCCAGTTCCAAGGCAAACAACTCAAGCTTTCCAAGGCGCACAATTTGATTTTAAACCAACCACTTATTGAAGACGCTTCGAAAGGGAGTTCAACATCACTATACATGGCCAATCAACAACAAGCCAACGCAGGAAGGCAAGTCGAGGATGCAAGCGAAGAGCAGACGAACGTTGTGCAACTGGAGATGCTCAAGGCATTAAACGAAGCACGGGAAGGACAAGGGATGATGATGACCATGTTGCTGGAGATGCAGAAGAAACAAGAAGAGATGGAGAACTTTCGCCAGCAATTGATGCAGATCCCTACGTTCAAGGCCATGTTCCTAGGCAATTCGCAGGGAGAACAAGTAGGAGTGGAGGACAACAACAATGGCAGCAACAACAAAGAGAACCAGATTGTACCTCCATTGACGGAAAGTCAATCGGTTCCAGTAATCAACTTGGAGCTCCAGAAAAGTGGTGACGGGCCACAACCTAGGTTGGAAGCAAGCCAACCTCAAACGAACATCATCCCAACTTCTCTTCAAGCATTTTCACAGGTGCAGATGTCAACTGTCCCAAGCCATGTCCAGCAAGTGAGCCAGCAAAGGCGACCAATGCCAACTTTGCACGATGCAAGTGTACATCAACCAATCTCTTCGCCATACACACCGCCAAAACAGCAATATATTACAACACCACAGAGAGTTCACGCCACAAGCCAGTACGTGACGAAAGATGATATGATCGATGTGATCAATCAACTTCGCAGGAAGGCGTATCGACCCTCGGAGATAGATTTTACTCCACCTTACCCTGCACACATTCGGAGGCAACCTTATCCGACGGGGTATATTAAGCATCCCCCGCAGTTTTCAAAATACAATGGGGAGAAAAGAAATGCCAAAGAACACATTGCCAGGTTCGTAGAGTCGATGTCTCCATGGTTAGGATATGATGAAGTAAACAGCCACAACTTGTTGATGAGGGAATTCAACAAGACTTTGACGGATAGTGCCTTCAGTTTGTACTACAATTTGGAGAAGGGATCAGTCCATGATTGGGATGATCTAAAATTGCAATTTTTTAAGAAATTTTTCTATGTGCAGAAACAGGTAACCATCGTAGAGCTCATGCGATTCAAGCAGAAGCCAAACGAGGAGCTGTCAGATTACGTGGATAGGTTCAGGGCCCAAGCACAGAAGTGTGCAGAGCCAATTGAAGAAAAGAACTTGGTTAGCATATGCAACAATGGTGCTTTAGACGCCTTCAAGCCCCACCTCATTACCAAAGCATGTGATTCATTTGCGACCCTCTCATCTTTTTCACAAGACTTGGGAGGAATCATGACATTTCCCACCAGCCATGCGATGGATACATGGAAGGGCAAGAGGATAACGACTGTGGCTTTGGCGGATTCTCAGTCAAAACCACAAGGGGGCAAAAGGGAAAAGAATGAGAAATTTGAGCGAAGCAGAGAAAAGCATGAGGACAAGTATACCAGAATGCCAGTTCTGGAGGCTATTACATGCAGCGAAAGGGCATTCAGTAGCCTGTACGAACAATGGGTTAAGCATGGAGTGGTGAAGCCTCCAAGACCCCGATTGATTATAACGGAAGAGATGAAAAGAAGACCGGACTTCTGCGTATACCACCAATACGCAGGACATTCCACTATGGATTGTTACAGTCTACGGAGGATATACCATGAGAAGCTGACGGCCGGGGAGATTGAACTAGGAGAAGAAACGTGTAACACTATCACCCATGGTGCAATCCCGGAAGTCAAGAACCCAAATATTAGCTCTACCATCGAAAAAAAATACACAACATTTTTAAAATGTTGTAGTTAAGCACAATACACAACGTTTTTTTAGAAAAAAACGTTGTAGATTTGTTTTCAAAAAATTAGCAGATGCTTAAAAACGTTGTAGAAAGTGTGATTCCACAACGTTTTTTGGTTAAAAATGTTGTTGTTTAGTATATAAGACAACGTTTTTTAAATGTTGCAGAATAAAAAAAAATGTTGTTGTTTAGTATATCAGACAACGTTTTTTAAATGTTGTAGATAAAAAAGAAAAAAGAAAAAAAAAGATGTGGTTCACCTATATTACCAATGCACCTGCAATATGCTAATGTCATGATATATAGCCAAAATGTATCAACCATTCAAAATACATCCCAATAATACCATTCGTTCACGATTTCAAATTACTACATCCACAAAATATTTAGCAATCAAAAAAAAGAAGAAAGAAACTACAGAGTTTAAAATCTCCCAAGTCTCTTACACCTTGGTTCACTTGCAGGTTATGATGACAAATAATAAAAAATCGAAATCACTCAATCCTCTTAACACCATAATACCATGAATGTGCCTAAACATTCTTTCAAGTTATTCATATAAGCTTCGTATATGAGTAACATTTGATTGTTTCCCGGCGTTGGCATCAATCCTTCAACTAATCCACATCTAAGAGTTGGCTCCATTTGGGTAGATCGTCCCAGAGAAATGCCATGCCCATTATCTTGGAACAAAAGAAAAACCTTTTAATCTCCATTCACTAATAAAATTAACTTGAGGAATTCAACAGCCCTTTTAAACCTTTTAAACCTTTTTTGTTACCTGACAGAAGATGAGACTTTAGAAGTGTTAGGGCTGTCACAACCCTTGATTCTCTAGCAGTATGATAACGATGTAGCTTCAGCTGAGAGCTGATATTATCTGCAAAGGTGGTGAAAATTGAAATTATAAATATTATATAGCAAATCAATAATGTGACATAGTTTGCCAAACTTTACATAAAATAGATGCAGGAATAGTACAACATGCACCACATACAAGTTGCAAAGTTAAGCACAAAACTTGGAAATACCTGTCACAACCTCTATATCAGTAGCAGTCCTTGCTCCATAATATTAAATGTTTGGTGCCATGTAATGAATTTTCTCACAATAATGGGTTCTTCAGTTGCTCAATGTCAGAGAACCTTATTAATATAAAACCCAAAGACTTTAACAAGCAAGGAATTTACAATAGAGAAATACAAATCAATTAAAACATACCTAGGAGAGGACTCGCAATGATCAGTTTTTAGGGATTGTAATCACTTGGTTTCCTAACCTTTACTGGCGCTCCCTGGAAATGAGTGTAATTACGATTAGGTCAGTGATAGTCCATTATTCAAGAAATCACAGTAAAACAAAATAACATTTTCATATAAGATATTTCAGATATCACATGGCCAATGTGAATAAAAATGGCAGGAGAAAGGGATCAAGTTGAGAAACATTTTAGATGCTAATTATTAAAACTAATCTGATAAAACTTATGTGTAAGCTTCAAGAAATGTAGGTACTCCACACCCCTAGATGATTTGAGTACCTCAAAGATAATGCCATCTAATGTCATTGCATTACTGGCCTCCTCAACAGATCTCATCTTCACAAAAGCAAACTTCTTTTCATGGTTTATATAAACATTGACAACAGAAACCCCTGAACAATCATAAGAGGGTATTTTAGCATCAGAAATTGAAGGTAAGTACGCTATACAAAAAAACAGATTAAAAAACACGCCATTTCCAAAATATAATATCAGTTGTCTTTGTAAAATACAAAGACAAGTGATCTTAAATGTTGGAATAGAGTAGTTTAATACTACTAACCTGGACCAGTAGTGTTTCCGCCAATTGCAGACATAACATGACTAAAGAAGGTTTCCATAGATTTTAAGAAGACAAAAGCCAATTTAAATGCATCCATATCTTATGTAACAAAAGCTAAACTATCATGGAATCAAATCGAATAATAGGCTAAGGAAGGATCCTTATTATCTAGAATCTTTTCCTCAAAGCTAGCTACTAGCAGTATAGTAGGTTTAATAATCAAGGCCAATGTCCTACTATACCACATGAACAGTCAATTCTGAACTTAGTAACCTCTTACGTATTTCACAAGCATTTGAAATCAAGGAAATATAAGTATATCACTACAACACATCAAATGTAGACAGCCATTATTTAAAATCATCTATAAGTGATCTAGAAAATAAAACATACCATAAACAACAAAATAGGTGAATACAATGTTAAGGGTGTACAAGAATAAGGCAACAAACATGTTCATTTGCAGTAGGAGGAAGCCCACCAACATAAACCCGCCGAGCATGTCTAGTAGCTTGAAAAAGTAATATTCCGGAAATATATATATATATATATATATACGGTCCGGATCAAGTGCATACCCCTTATCTTACTTACCCGTGCTTACCCCCCTTTAAGCGACGGTTTCGGTCATACAACCGTCGTCTATACTTTTAGCGACGGACAATATATAACGTCGTTAAAAGTATAGACGACGGTTGTATGACCGAAACCGTCGTCTAAAGGAGGGTAAGCACGGGTGAGTAAGATAAGGGGTATGCACTTGATCCTTGCTCTCTCTCTCTCTCTCTATATATATATATATATATATATATATATGAAGCCAGATATAAATGGGTAGAAATAGAATAGATAAATGAATAACAATATAAGGCAGCAAAGCTTGGTCATGCCAACCTGCTGAGTCATTGCCTGAACTGGCATAACAGGAAGAGCTCCAAACTGTATAACAACAAAATGAAATACAAGGTAACTCAAAAGCATTCACAAGATAATAGTTTCCCAAGTAGCAAAGAAAGTACCTGTCCAGATGCTAATGATGGAAACGTGTTTGGAAACATTCCAGGAATGGCTGGGGAGGTACCAGGAATCTGGCCTGTCATGGCTAACTGTGTTAGATCACTCATTAAGTGAGAAATTGTTCTTATTCTTCTATATGTTGATGACGACTAACACATATAACTAACCTTTCCATATCATTCAATAGTATAAGCTAATTTTAGGTTAATTCAATTATAGTAATCAATTGAAGAAAATACATCATATTCAAGTACTAAATGAAATATTCGTAAAACTACCAAAACTGACAATTCCCAGTTGAAGATGACCCATCAAACCGGTGCACTGATTCTCCCTTGTGCATAAAAGCTACAGATGTCGGCTCACGCCCATTGCACAGTGGGGCTAGTAGCCCAACATTGCCTTTTTAAACATAAGACAAGACATAGAAACAAACAAAACAAACACCAAAACACAATTAATGGGATAACTGAAGTGATTTTTGCGTCCTGAATAATTAACAAGACCAATCAAAACATCCCGTAATCATTTGCAAATGAAAAATCAAATAAGACCGAAATAAAGGCCCTAAATACCTAAATACTAAATTCAAACACATTGTTCCTTACAGAATCAACTGAAGAGGCAGGAAGCATTCAGAAAGGCATAAAATTTGACCCAAAAAAACATAGAATAACCATAAATTTTATAAAAACATATTTTTTAAAACAAAAAAAACCAACAAAAATATGTCCACCACAAATGGTAATCTAAAAACCTCAAACTTTAAGAAAAACAAAAAGAGGACATACCTGGCCACAAACATCTTCACAAAAATGGAGCACCTGAGGAAATTTGGGGCTCTGGGCCCAAACAGAGTCGTCTTGACCCAAAATAGCAGCAGAAGTGAGTTGTTTGCCTTCTTCGGTTTGGTACAACATGTGATTGTCAATGTAAACTTGCCACAACATCTTGAAATTAGGGTTTATACAACAACTAAAATAGGAATACCTTCTTCTCTTGTTCGATTTGGGGATTTTGTGCGATACGGATGAGTACTGGAAGAAGGAGAATTGTTTACGTAGCGTAAAAATCAAGTAGAGTAGTGTAATATAATTGAAGGAGGAGCGAAAGAGAGAATAATTTCCTTACCTTGTGAGCTAGACGGTGAAAGGAGTACAGCAATCACTCAATAAACTCCTTTCCTTGCTTAGAAAGACCTAATTGCGTAAGGATATCCTTCAGCTCCTTTATTCGAAAATATGCTAATTTGTCCTACAAAAAAGTACAAAGTTATCAAAATAAGTTACAGCCAAAGAAAGGAACTTCAAAGGGGAGGAATAACTAGGGTTTTGGTTTTGTGAACGAAAGAGAGCAGAGAGAAAGAGAGCAGAGCAGTGCACAGAGAAAGCGTGTTTTAATTTTAAGTTTTCATTTAAGTTTTTTAGATACATAACGTTTTTTAAAAAAACGTTATCTATTTAAAATCAAAAAATGCCCCTTTTAAATAGATAACGTTTTTTCATATGTATCTACAACGTTTTGTTAAAAAACGTTGTGAAAAAAATTACCACAACGTTTTTTATAAAAACGTTGTGGTTTAAGTGTTGTCTATTTACTACTTTGTACTAGTGAAAAGCCAAGTTTAGGTTGCATGGAATGATTTTTTAACAAACTTTGACAGATGTTGATATTTTTATTTCTGCTTATTGAAATTTTGTGCTTATTTTGTAGGTGATTATTGAAGTTCCTTACATTTTTGGGCAGTCACTTGTATAAGTGATGATTACATATCCAATGATCGGATATTATTGGTCAGCTTACAAAGTTTTCTGGTACTTTTACTCCATCTTCTGTACACTGTTGTACTTATGTTATATGGGAATGATGCTTGTTGCATTGACTCCTAGCTATCCACTTGCTGCAATTCTAAGTTCTACAGTCTACGCCATGTTTAACTTGTTCTCTGGATTTATTATTCCTCAACCGGTAAGTTTTTCCTCTCTCCTTTGCTGTACTAGGTATTTCCTTTATTTTTTTTCTCTCCAAATTAAAACTCAAAACAAACAGGGTGTAAGTGCGTCTTTGGGCTTAAAACACGTCCTAACGCAGTTTTCAAACCCTATATAAAAACAAGCTCAAATAAACTTTTTTTTTTGTGGAACGGAGGGCGTATCAACAATCGAGCTACAAATTACAATAAAATTGTGTTGTTAATGCAGCATATTCCCAAGTGGTGGTTATGGTTATATTATCTTATACCCACATCTTGGACACTAAATGGCATGCTGTCCTCTCAATATGGTGACATAGAGGAGGAAATTATAGTATTTGGAGAAACCAAGACAGTTGCTGCATTTCTAAGAGATTACTTTGGATTTCACCATGATCGTTTACCTATGGTTGGTGTTATAATGATTTTATATCCTTTTGCTTTTGCTTTTATTTTTGAATAAGCTATAGGGAGGTTAAATTTTCAGAGGAGGTGAATTAAACTCAAGTTGTTGTAGTATAATATGGTAGCTGTTCAATAAGTTTTGGCATTTTGATATTGTTGCACCATGAAATAATAAATCCAAAGTTTTTAATTTGTGTATAAAGAATAATGTATTTAAGCTATTTTTTGTGAACAAATGAATTTTTTATTTTTTATTTTTATATTATAAAACGGGAGGAAGATGTTGATCGTTAGTTTTGGTGTAAACGCCAAAATAAAGCCTTTTTCATTTTCCAATTTTACTCTTTAATTTTTTTTTTATAAGACTGAAGAAATTTATTTCTGAAAAATTCCACTTATCTAAAAGGCTCAGATAAGAGGCATAAGATGTACAATCATGATCTGGATACATTAATTGTTTTAAGAGTGATAATATCATCTCATTAATATTTTTTTACAAGACTAGAGATCTAATTTGAAGTGTTCAAATTTTAATTATTTCAACTACTTGATTGAGTTAATTTTATATACCTTATCATAATATAAATGATTCAGTTTTAATTTGTGTACGTCTCAAATGTTCGCGAGTAGTTCGATTAAAAAACGAGTCGAGACGACTCGAGTCGAATTTGAGTACAATAAAACGAGTCGAATTTGAATCTGAACAAAGATTGCAAAATTTTATTTGAATCTGTGTACGAATCCGAGCACTTTAAAAAAAATTCAAGTAAAATCTGACCAATATACTGTATGACTCGATTCGAAATCATTTTCACCCCTATTTAAAACCCTCTAAATTCATTATCAATGTCTTCATTCTATTCAACCTGTTATGTAATCTCTTAAAAATGGGTCAATTAGTAAAGCTAATTCCACATTTGAATGATTAATTATAGAATTATATTTATTACCTCATAACTACTAATATATTAAAAAAGTCATATTTGTAGAAACACCATTAATTATTACTATTAGAATTGATGTAGAAGGGACATGCATTTACATACAACACTTAAAATTGAATTGAAGTTAGGGAATGGTTATTTTCACAAGGGAATGTGGGTCTAATTTAGTATTTATTTTTGTGGAACTATCAATTTATCAATTCAAATTAATATGCTCAACTAAAAAATGTGGCATCTTTTTTCATTTGTTAAATTACAAGGAACTTGAAAACATTAATCTTGCATTTATTACAAAATCTGAAATTCTGACAATCACTATATAAAAGGGAATTGATATTTCTACAAATAAAAGTGATAGTTCTACAAGTAAGGCTGTAAACGAGCCACCACAGTTCGGGCTCGACTCGAAAAAATACGAGCGAGACTCGGATTCGTTAATAATATGATCAAAATCTGAGCATTAAAAATAGCTCGAATAAAAATATGAGTAGAATCTGAGCAATGTTATACTCGACTCATTTAATATTCAAACTACTCAAAATTTTAATTGTGGAGACTAGAGTCAAATTTTTGATTGTGGAGACTCGAGTCGAATTTTCAATTTATAAATATATTTATTATAAAACTAGTTATTATGTGGAGACTCGAATTCAAGCTTGAATTTGAAGCTCGCGAGTAGTTTGAATAAATATTCGAGTTGAGTCGGATCGAATTCGAGTACTAAACATTCGAGTCGAGTCGAGTCGAATCTGAGTAGAATTTTTCAAATATAATTCGAATTCTAGCCGAATTCGAGTACGAATTTATCATTTCGAGTCGAATTTGAGTAGCTCTCTGTTCGCTCCGGTTCGACTCGTTTACACCTTTATCTACAAGTTCTCTCTCACATGAATAGTAAATGGGTTCCACACTCATGTGACAGGGAATTTATGAAAATATCAAATTTTACTTGTGGAAATAAAAAAAATTGGCAAGAATTGATATTTCCACAAATAATTACTCCCTCGGTTCCCTATTAACTGACGTTATACGTCAATTTTTTTGGTTCCAAATATTTGACGTTATAGGATTTCCATGTAATCCTCTCTCTCCTTCCCATTGGAGTCCCAAAGAAAATTAAAGACTTGAAAATTCTCTTTTTATTGGAGTCCTATGAAAAATTAAAGACTTAAGAATTCTCTCTCTCTTTCCTATTGGACTTTTTTTATCTTTCTATGTATATCCGTGAAATTTTCTCTCTCCTTCTTATTGGATGAATTGACAAATGAATTTGAGTAATTAAATTTCTTAATAGGTGTGTATTGACATATAACGTCAATTATTTCGGAACCGAGGGAGTATCATAATCTTGCATTAATTTATTAACAAAATTTTGAAACAACAAAATTAACTTCCCAAATCTTGCATTTATTACCAAAATTTTGAAACAACAAAATTAACTTCCCAAATCTTGCATTTATCATAATCTTGCATTTATTACCAAAATTTTGAAACAACAAATTAACTTCCCAAATGTCAACTCATAGCATATTATTTAAGCTGAATGAGACAGAGAGTAATTTGTCCAGCTGAGTGAAGGAAAAGAAAACTCCATGGCAATGAAAAATTCCTCCTTGCATTTTCTTGGTTTCCTCCTCTGCCTGTTAGCTTGCTGTAGTTGTGCCATACGGTTCGGGCAGAAGCAAGTAAGTTTCATAAATTCTTATTTCCTATCACTTTCAGATCAGTCGATCCATACTTCATAGTTAAGTTATTCCGAAATACTGTGTTGCAAAATTAAGGACTTTTCTTTTCTTGCTTTTTTTTCCCTTAAAATTCTGGCCGACAAATCTTGCAACAGTTGGTGCAAAGATTTGGCTTATAGCCACCATTTGCTATAAGTTAACTTACAAACACACACATATAGCACGCAACTAAGAGCGAACCGGCTATGACGACAATTTTTTTCCTAGCTATAGATAAAAAACCGGTTTTCTATGCCATAGCGACGGAAAAAACCGTCGCTATAGTCAGTTCGTTTCTTCTCGTTCGCTGGAGAAGCGAACTATATATATATATATATATATATATATATATATATATATATATATAGTGAAATGACTGTAATGTCACTAATGAAAATGATGAAAAGACAAAAATGGTGGAGTTTTTTTTAAGTGGAAATTAGAGTTTTTATGGATGTATATATTTATGTTGGTGGGTGCATGCATGCATGATGCAGAATCAGAGACGTTGGTGTGTGGCTCAAGTGTCAGCCCCAGATGTTAAACTTCAGGCATTTTTAGATTCATGTTGCTCAGAACTCAACTGTGCTGCAATACGACCGGGTGGGTCATGTTATCAGCCCAACACCCTGAGGAACCATGCATCTTATGCACTTGATCTGTATTTGAGGAATAAGGGAATATGCAACTCTGAAATTGGGACACCATCTATAAATGATCCCTCTTTTGGTAACTGCCATTACCCATGAGTTGGGTCCTAGTCCCCAACAAAGGAAAGAGATTACTAATCAAAGGCTGTTGTAATATCTTTTATATATAGCCATTGGAAAGAGATTGAGAAAAAGAGTTGCATGTTATGTAATTTTCAACAATGAAAGTCTGAAATACTAATTTCTTATTTCATAAATATCTTCTTTTTCTTTTTATACTTTGAGAAAAGAGTCCTACCATAAATTTGTGTCAAATTATAATTGAGAAATGTAAATAAATTGAATTGTTATTACTAAATTTATCCACATAACTGAGAATCAAAAGAGTTGCATGTCATTCAGAGAACGACAATAACAAAGAAATAAAATACAACTAAAGAACTAAAAGAAAATAAAGTTGCATCAAATTTTCTAATTTTTTTTTACAAAGTCAGCACATAAATGATCATCTCTTAGAGTGAGAGATTACAAAGTTTTATAATTTGATATGAGAAAGTTAATTGGTGCACTCTCTTTTCTATTACTTCACTTGTATAACAGAGATGAAATATTATTATATTACTAAAGAGCTAACAAATTTTCTTCCTTCTTACAAAGTCAACACGCATCTCTTACTAGCATGCGGAATAAGTGTTTCTCTTTCTTATGACTTTAGGTTGCAAATTAAAAGGTTTCCTCAATATTATTCTCAACTCTATGAAAACTGTAGAGGACTAGAGGTTACAAAGTTTATATAGGGAATAAAAATCCAAGACTTCTCGTATTAGTTACTCAATTAAAGAAATAACATATGATACCTAAACTAACTTAAACTAAGCAATTGTCTATCAAAACCGATCAAATTAAGACTCCTGCAATTCCTAATATACTAAAATTAAAACAAGCATAATTTCATCCAACTCTTAATTACATAGTTTCATAAATATAGTCCATGCCAAATTCGAAACATCTTTTATCTTGTTTTCCGCATCAATTGTACATCTTAAATAAAGGCGCACATCTTGAAATCAACTTTAAAAAGATCAACAGAATGCTGAAGCATACCACCTATGAAAAGATTACTAATTGAAAGAAGCCTATCACGATCTTCTGCACTACCGGTAAATGAGTGGGCAACACCAGCAGAGAACCTGTAATATTAGAAATATTTACTTATTTAATTAAATAAAAAATACTGGAATATGAGTAAACAATATGGGCTCTCCAAATAAAGATTTTAAAGACTGTCAAAAATACGAGGTCTTCAAATTAATCACTGCTTCCAATCCCCATATACATCTCAAATATAGAGTATGTGATTACATCCATTAACATGCAACAAGATTCCAGATGATTTTAATTAACCTTGAAAGGAAAATTTGCTGACAAATGTTTAGGAAAAATAAGAAAAAACAGCAGCAAGAAGCTTAATAGACGGTCAAAGAGAATAGTTTATCCAATCGTCAACCATCAAGGCATCAGCTATTCATACATCAATTCTTGTTTGATACATTAAGGCACATTTAACAATTTCCCTCTTAATCAATTTTTCCAAGCTTCCATTATTTGTTTGCAAGATTTGCTACCTAATGGCATCAATATTTTATATTGGGAAATATATGTTTCAATTATCGGTTGAAGAAGGTGATCGTGTGTTGTTGTTGTTGTTGTTGTTTTTGGGGGTGGGGGGACTATCTAAATTTCCCCAACCAGAAGTAGAACATAGCAGTTCTGTGTGTAAACCCATGCCTCCACTCGCTTGTATCTCTTATAGTCAAGAAAAATCTCAAGGAACTACAAGCAGAGGAGTAAAATTATTCAGCAACAAGAAAAGTTGGCATTCACGTTGCTTCATCCATCAGCTAAACAATGGCTAGGAAAATTTATAGTAAAAAAGAAAAATAGATATACCAGCAAACATGACTTAGTTTTATGTTCTACCTCTCCTTATTTTGCTCAAGAATGTGACAGAAATCCTCGGCAGCTGCTCGCATGTGTAAAAACATTGGCAGCTTCATGCCATGTGCTAATTCAAACTGCTTTTCAAAGTACCTATTTTTTACGATGGAAGAGAAAAGACGTACAATCATTGAGCAGATTAACGAGAATGGGACGAAGAAAGTTTCATCAAAAGGTTTTTCACCATTGATTAATCCCCCCTCCATCTCCCCCAAATACCCCACAAGAAACCAAAAAAAAAATAGAGAAAAAAATATTTCAAGCAAGCACATACTTTTTTTGAATCTCACATGGGCAAAAGTGAATCCTGTCATAGTCCAATCCACTTTCACCAATTGCTACCACCTTGTATAAAATATTATATTTCAATGTCAATAAGGATTTTAGTGAGTCCAAGAAACATTAGAGGCTGCTAATTTAACACTAAGTACCAAAAGGAATATAGTATGCGTTTAATCAATTCATATGGAACATGTACAGTGACTTTTAAATTTCGTTTTATTTTTATTTTATAAGTTAAACTGAGTTTCATTGATATCGTAGGCCACCATAAGTCATTGAGTTGGATAAACTTTTCTAAAACACAAATTTGAAGCTCCTTTCTAACGGTCCTATAATCAAGACATCTAAGCATACTTTTCCTTTCTCAACACCCTCTTTAGCCAATGACAACAGTGCCTGAAAATGTTTTTCTGGATCCCCACTCTCATCAAATTCCTCTTTAGCCAATGACAGCATGCCATTTTATGATTTTTGCCTCTTTCATTTTTGGGCTACTCTTTTGGGATCAAGGAAAGAACATGTAAGTGAACAAAATTCAAGTTAAGGGTATATAAAACTTTATGCATGCCATGTGTTTTTCTTATGTACGTTTTCCGGTATCTTTTTATTTGACAGAAATAACCAACACAGTTTGTTCAACATGCTTGCTATAATGTTTAGTGCTACCATGTACTGTGGCATAAACGATTCCTCGTCTGTTATACTGTATGTCACCACAGAAAGAAATGTTCTGTATCGGGAAAGATTTGCTGGGATGTACACTCCTTGGGCTTATGCACTTGCGCAGGTATAACCCTAGCTTCTGGGATCTTCTTGGGATCTTCTTGTGTTAATACTATGCTACTTGTTGTTTGATAGTACTTGCACTAAAAACAGTTTTGGCTCGATTCGTACTCGCTTAAAGTTTAATAAATTACTCGAACCTCCTCAAATTGTAATTTTCAATTGATACTCGGATCATATTCGTTCGAAAAGTTCAAACTGCTCGGGCTCGATTCGGGATCGTGCTCGACTCGATAACTAAATGAACCTCAATCAAACCTTATTTTATACTCGATCTGAGCAACTCAGTACTCGGCTCGATTCATTTACATCCTTACTAAAAGCTATATATCTAAAAAAAACCAAGTTTAGGTTGCATGGAATGATTTTTTAACAAACTTTGACAGATGTTGATATTTTTATTTCAGCTTATTGAAATTTTGTGCTTATTTTGTAGGTGATTATTGAAGTTCCTTACATTTTTGGGCAGTCACTTGTATAAGTGATGATTACATATCCAATGATCGGATATTATTGGTCAGCTTACAAAGTTTTCTGGTACTTTTACTCCATCTTCTGTACACTGTTGTACTTATGTTATATGGGAATGATGCTTGTTGCATTGACTCCTAGCTATCCACTTGCTGCAATTCTAAGTTCTACAGTCTACGCCATGTTTAACTTGTTCTCTGGATTTATTATTCCTCAACCGGCAAGTTTTTCCTCTCTCCTTTGCTGTACTAGGTATTTCCTTTATTTTTTTTCTCTCCAAATTAAAACTCAAAACAAACAGGGCGTAAGTGCGTCTTTGGGCTTAAAACACGTCCTAACGCAGTTTTCAAACCCTATATAAAAACAAGCTCAAATAAACTTTTTTTTTTGTGGAACGGAGGGCGTATCAACAATCGAGCTACAAATTACAATAAAATTGTGTTGTTAATGCAGCATATTCCCAAGTGGTGGTTATGGTTATATTATCTTATACCCACATCTTGGACACTAAATGGCATGCTGTCCTCTCAATATGGTGACATAGAGGAGGAAATTATAGTATTTGGAGAAACCAAGACAGTTGCTGCATTTCTAAGAGATTACTTTGGATTTCACCATGATCGTTTACCTATGGTTGGTGTTATAATGATTTTATATCCTTTTGCTTTTGCTTTTATTTTTGAATAAGCTATAGGGAGGTTAAATTTTCAGAGGAGGTGAATTAAACTCAAGTTGTTGTAGTATAATATGGTAGCTGTTCAATAAGTTTTGGCATTTTGATATTGTTGCACCATGAAATAATAAATCCAAAGTTTTTAATTTGTGTATAAAGAATAATGTATTTAAGCTATTTTTTGTGAACAAATGAATTTTTTATTTTTTATTTTTATATTATAAAACGGGAGGAAGATGTTGATCGTTAGTTTTGGTGTAAACGCCAAAATAAAGCCTTTTTCATTTTCCTATTTTACTCTTTAATTTTTTTTTATAAGACTGAAGAAATTTATTTCTGAAAAATTCCACTTATCTAAAAGGCTCAGATAAGAGGCATAAGATGTACAATCATGATCTGGATACATTAATTGTTTTAAGAGTGATAATATCATCTCATTAATATTTTTTTACAAGACTAGAGATCTAATTTGAAGTGTTCAAATTTTAATTATTTCAACTACTTGATTGAGTTAATTTTATATACCTTATCATAATATAAATGATTCAGTTTTAATTTGTGTACGTCTCAAATGTTCGCGAGTAGTTCGATTAAAAAACGAGTCGAGTTGACTCGAGTCGAATTTGAGTACAATAAAACGAGTCGAATTTGAATCTGAACAAAGATTGCAAAATTTTATTTGAATCTGTGTACGAATCCGAGCACTTTAAAAAAAATTCAAGTAAAATCTGACCAATATACTGTATGACTCGATTCGAAATCATTTTCACCCCTATTTAAAACCCTCTAAATTCATTATCAATGTCTTCATTCTATTCAACCTGTTATGTAATCTCTTAAAAATGGGTCAATTAGTAAAGCTAATTCCACATTTGAATGATTAATTATAGAATTATATTTATTACCTCATAACTACTAATATATTAAAAAAGTCATATTTGTAGAAACACCATTAATTATTACTATTAGAATTGATGTAGAAGGGACATGCATTTACATACAACACTTAAAATTGAATTGAAAGTTAGGGAATGGTTATTTTCACAAGGGAATGTGGGTCTAATTTAGTATTTATTTTTGTGGAACTATCAATTTATCAATTCAAATTAATATGCTCAACTAAAAAATGTGGCATCTTTTTTCATTTGTTAAATTACAAGGAACTTGAAAACATTAATCTTGCATTTATTACAAAATCTGAAATTCTGACAATCACTATATAAAAGGGAATTGATATTTCTACAAATAAAAGTGATAGTTCTACAAGTAAGGCTGTAAACGAGCCACCACAGTTCGGGCTCGACTCGAAAAAATACGAGCGAGACTCGGATTCGTTAATAATATGATCAAAATCTGAGCATTAAAAATAGCTCGAATAAAAATATGAGTAGAATCTGAGCAATGTTATACTCGACTCATTTAATATTCAAACTACTCAAAATTTTAATTGTGGAGACTAGAGTCAAATATTTGATTGTGGAGACTCGAGTCGAATTTTCAATTTATAAATATATTTATTATAAAACTAGTTATTATGTAGAGACTCGAATTCAAGCTTGAATTTGAAGCTCGCGAGTAGTTTGAATAAATATTCGAGTTGAGTCGGATCGAATTCGAGTACTAAACATTCGAGTCGAGTCGAGTCGAATCTGAGTAGAATTTTTCAAATATAATTCGAATTCGAGCCGAATTCGAGTACGAATTTATCATTTCGAGTTGAATTTGAGTAGCTCTCTGTTCGCTCCGGTTCGACTCGTTTACACCTTTATCTACAAGTTCTCTCTCACATGAATAGTAAATGGGTTCCACACTCATGTGACAGGGAACTTATGAAAATATCAATTTTTACTAGTGGAAATAAAAAAAATGGCGAGAATTGATATTTCCACAAATAATTACTCCCTCGGTTCCCTATTAACTGACGTTATACGTCAATTTTTTTGTTTCCAAATATTTGACGTTATAGGATTTCCATGTAATCCTCTCTCTCCTTCCCATTGGAGTCCCAAAGAAAATTAAAGACTTTAAAATTCTCTCTTTATTGGAGTCCTATAAAAAATTAAAGACTTAAGAATTCTCTCTCTCTTTCCTATTGGACTCCTTTATCTTTCTATATATATCCGTGAAATTTTCTCTCTCCTTATTGGATGAATTGACAAATGAATTTGAGTAATTAAATTTCTTAATAGGTGTGTATTGACATATAACGTCAATTATTTCGGAACCGAGGGAGTATCATAATCTTGCATTAATTTATTAACAAAATTTTGAAACAACAAAATTAACTTCCCAAATCTTGCATTTATTACCAAAATTTTGAAACAACAAAATTAACTTCCCAAATCTTGCATTTATCATAATCTTGCATTTATTTCCAAAATTTTGAAACAACAAATTAACTTCCCAAATGTCAACTCAGAGCATATTATTTAAGCTGAATGAGACAGAGAGTAATTTGTCCAGCTGAGTGAAGGAAAAGAAAACTCCATGGCAATGAAAAATTCCTCCTTGCATTTTCTTGGTTTCCTCCTCTGCCTGTTAGCTTGCTGTAGTTGTGCTATACGGACCGGGCAGAAGCAAGTAAGTTTCATAAATTCTTATTTCCTATCACTTTCAGATCAGTCGATCCATACTTCATAGTTAAGTTATTCCGAAATACTGTGTTGAAAAATTAAGGACTTTTCTTTTCTTGCTTTTTTTTCCCTTAAAATTCTGGCCGACAAATCTTGCAACAGTTGGTGCAAAGATTTGGCTTATAGCCACCATTTGGTATAAGTTAACTTACAAACACACACACATATAGCACGCAACTAAGAGCGAACCGGCTATGACGACAATTTTTTTCCTAGCTATAGTATAAAAAACCGGCTTTATATGCCATAGCGACGGAAAAAACCGTCGCTATAGTCAGTTCGTTTCTTCTCGTTCGCTGGAGAAGCGAACTATATATATATATATATATATATAGTGAAATGACTGTAATGTCACTAATGAAAATGATGAAAAGACAAAAATGGTGGAGTTTTTTTTAAGTGGAAATTAGAGTTTTTATGGATGTATATATTTATGTTGGTGGGTGCATGCATGCATGATGCAGAATCAGAGACGTTGGTGTGTGGCTCAAGTGTCAGCCCCAGATGTTAAACTTCAGGCATTTTTAGATTCATGTTGCTCAGAACTCAACTGTGCTGCAATACGACCGGGTGGGTCATGTTATCAGCCCAACACCCTGAGGAACCATGCATCTTATGCACTTGATCTGTATTTGAGGAATAAGGGAATATGCAACTCTGAAATTGGGACACCATCTATAAATGATCCCTCTTTTGGTAACTGCCATTACCCATGAGTTGGGTCCTAGTCCCCCACAAAGGAAAGAGATTACTAATCAAAGGCTGTTGTAATATCTTTTATATATAGCCATTTGAAAGAGATTGAGAAAAAGAGTTGCATGTTATGTAATTTTCATCAATGAAAGTCTGGAATACAAATTTCTTATTTCATAAATATCTTCTTTTTCTTTTTATACTTTGAGAAAAGAGTCCTGCCATAAATTTGTGCCAAATTATAATTGAGAAATGTAAATAAATTGAATTGTTATTACTAAATTTATCCACATAACTGAGAATCAAAAGAGTTGCATGTCATTCAGAGAACAACAATAACAAAGAAATAAAATATAACTAAAGAACTAAAAGAAAAAAAAGTTGCATCAAATTTTATAATTTCTTTTTACAAAGTCAGCACATAAATGATCATCTCTTAGAGTGAGAGATTACAAAGTTTTATAATTTGATATGAGAAAGTTAATTGGTGCACTCTCTTTTGTATTACTTCACTTGTATAACAGAGATGAAATATTATTATATTACTAAAGAGCTAACAAATTTTCTTCCTTCTTACAAAGTCAACACACATCTCTTACTAGCATGCGGAATAAGTGTTTCTCTTTCTTATGACTTTAGGTTACAAATTAAAAGGTTTCCTCAATATTATTCTCAACTCTATGAAAACTGTAGAGGACTAGAGGTTACAAAGTTTATATAGTTAATAAAAATCGAAGACTTCTTGTATTAGTTACCCAATTAAAGAAATAACATATGATACCTAAACTAACTTAAACTAAGCAATTGTCTATCAAAACCAATCAAATTAAGACTCCTGCAATTCCTAATATACTAAAATTAAAACAAGCATAATTTCATCCAACTCTTAATTACATAGTTTCATAAATATAGTCCATGCCAAATTCGAAACATCTTTTATCTTGTTTTCCGCATCAATTGTACATCTTAAATAAAGGCGCACATCTTGAAATCAGCTTTAAAAAGATCAACAGAATGCTGAAGCATACCACCTATGAAAAGATTACTAAATGAAAGAAGCCTATCACGATCTTCTGCACTACTGGTAAATGAGTGAGCAACACCAGCAGAGAATCTGTAATATTAGAAATATTTATTTATTTGATTAAATAAAAAAAAATGGAAGATGAGTAAACAATATGGGCTCTCCAAATAAAGCTTTTAAAGACTGTCAAAAATAAGAGGTCTTCAAATTAATCACTGCTTCCAATCCCTATATACATCTCAAATATAGAGTATGTGATTACATCCATTAACATGCAACAAGATTCCAGATGATTTTAATTAACCTTGAAAGGAAAATTTGCTGACAAATGTTTAGGAAAAATAAGAAAAAACAGCAACAAGAAGCTTAATAGACGGTCAAAGAGAATAGTTTATCCAATCGTCAACCATCAAGGCATCAGCTATTCATACATCAATTCTTGTTTGATACATTAAGGCACATTTAACAATTTCCCTCTTAATCAATTTTTCCAAGCTTCCATTATTTGTTTGCAAGATTTACTACCTAATGGCATCAATATTTTATATTGGGAAATATATGTTTCAATTATCGGTTGAAGAAGGTGATCGTGTGTTGTTGTTGTTGTTTTTTTTGGGGGTGGGGGGACTATCTAAATTTCCCCAACCAGAAGTAGAACATAGCAGTTCTGTGTGTAAACCCATGCCTCCACTCGCTAGTATCTCTTATAGTCAAGAAAAATCTCAAGGAACTACAAGCAGAGGAGTAAAATTATTCAGCAACAAGAAAAGTTGGCATTCACGTTGCTTCATCCATCAGCTAAACAATGGCTAGGAAAATTTATAGTAAAAAAGAAAAATAGATATACCAGCAAACATGACTTAGTTTTATGTTCTACCTCTCCTTATTTTGCTCAAGAATGTGACAGAAATCCTCGGCAGCTGCTCGCATGTGTAAAAACATTGGCAGCTTCATGCCATGTGCTAATTCAAACTGCTTTTCAAAGTACCTATTTTTTACGATGGAAGAGAAAAGACGTACAATCATTGAGCAGATTAACGAGAATGGGACGAAGAAAGTTTCATCAAAAGGTTTTTCACCATTGATTAATCCCCCCTCCATCTCCCCCAAATACCCCACAAGAAACCAAAAAAAAATAGAGAAAAAAATATTTCAAGCAAGCACATATTTTTTTGAATCTCACATGGGCAAAAGTGAATCCTGTCATAGTCCAATCCACTTTCACCAATTGCTACCACCTTGTATAAAATATTATATTTCAATGTCAATAAGGATTTTAGTGAGTCTAAGAAACATTAGAGGCTGCTAATTTAACACTAAGTACCAAAAGGAATATAGTATGCGTTTAATCAATTCATATGGAACATGTACAGTGACTTTTAAATTTCGTTTTATTTTTATTTTATAAGTTAAACTGAGTTTCATTGATATCGTAGGCCACCATAAGTCATTGAGTTGGATAAACTTTTCTAAAACACAAATTTGAAGCTCCTTTCTAACGGTCCTATAATCAAGACATCTAAGCATACCATTCCTTTCTTAACACCCTCTTTAGCCAATGTCAACAGTGCCTGAAAATGTTTTTCTGGATCCCCACTCTCATCAAATTCCTCTTTAGCCAATGACAGCATGCCATTTTATGATTTTTGCCTCTTTCATTTTTGGGCTACTCTTTTGGGATCAAGGAAAGAACATGTAAGTGAACAAAATTCAAGTTAAGGGTATATAAAACTTTATGCATGCCATGTGTTTTTCTTATGTACGTTTTCCGGTATCTTTTTATTTGACAGAAATAACCAACAGAGTTTGTTCAACATGCTTGCTATAATGTTTAGTGCTACCATGTACTGTGGCATAAACGATTCCTCGTCTGTTATACCGTATGTCACCACAGAAAGAAATGTTCTGTATCGGGAAAGATTTGCTGGGATGTACACTCCTTGGGCTTATGCACTTGCGCAGGTATAACCCTAGCTTCTGGGATCTTCTTGGGATCTTCTTGTGTTAATACTATGCTACTTGTTGTTTGATAGTACTTGCACTAAAAACAGTTTTGGCTCGATTCGTACTCGCTTAAAGTTCGATAAATTACTCGAACCTCCTCAAATTGTAATTTTCAATTGATACTCGGATCATATTCGTTCGAAAAGTTCAAACTGCTCGGGCTCGATTCGGGATTGTGCTCGACTCGGTAACTAAATGAACCTCAATAAAACCTTATTTTATACTCGATATGAGCAACTCAGTACTCGGCTCGGTTCGGTTCATTTAATCCTTACTAAAAACTATGTCTAAAAAAAAGCCAAGTTTAGGTTGCATGGAATGATTTTTTAACAAACTTTGACAGATGATGATATTTTTATTTCTGCTTATTGAAATTTTGTGCTTATTTTGTAGGTGATTATTGAAGTTCCTTACATTTTTGGGCAGTCACTTGTATATGTGATGATTACATATCCAATGATCGCATATTATTGGTCAGCTTACAAAGTTTTCTGGTACTTTTACTCCATCTTCTGTACACTGTTGTACTTCTGTTATATGGGAATGAGGCTTGTTGCATTGACTCCTAGCTATCCACTTGCTGTAATTCTAAGTTCTGCAGTCTACGCCATGTTTAACTTGTTCTCTGGATTTATTATTTCTCAACCGTTAAGTTTTTTCTCTCTCCTTTGCTCGACTAGGCATTTCCTTTATTTTTTTTCTCTCCAAATTAAAACTCAAAACAAACAGGCGTCTTTGGGCGCAGTTTTCAAACCCTAAAAACAAGCTCAAATAAACATTTTTTTGTGGAACGGGGGGCGTATCAACAATCGAGCTACAAATTACAGCAAAATTGTGTTGTTAATGCAACAAATTACGAGTCGAATTTGAATCTGAACAAAGATTGCAAAAATTTTTTTGAATCTGTGTACGAATCCGAGCACTTTAAAAAAAATTCAAGTAAAATCTGACCAATATATTGTATGACTCAATTCGAAATCATTTTCACCCCTTTTTAAAACCCTCTAAATTCATTATCAATGTATTCATTCTATTCAACCTGTTATGTAATCTCTTAAAAATGGGTCAATTAGTAAAGCTAATTCCACATTTGAATGATTAATTATAGAATTATATTTATTACCTCATAACTACTAATATATTAAAAAAATCATATTTGTAGAAACACCATTAATTATTACTATTAGAATTGATGTAGAAGGGACATGCATTTACATACAGCACTTAAAATTGAATTGAAATTAGGGAATGGTTATTTTCACAAGGGAATGTGGGTCTAATTTAGTATTTATTTTTGTGGAACTATCAATTTATCAATTCAAATTAATATGCTCAACTAAAAATTGTGGCATCTTTTTTCATTTGTTAAATTACATGGAACTTGAAAACATTAATCTTGCATTTATTACAAAATCTGAAATTCTGACAATCACTATATAAAAGGCAATTGATATTTCTACAAATAAAAGTGATAGTTCTACAAGTAAGGCTGTAAACGAGCCAACACAGTTCGGGCTCGACTCAAAAAAATACGAGCGAGACTCGGATTCGATAATAATACGATCCAAATCTGAGCATTAAAAATAGTTCGAATAAAAATATGAGTAGAATCTGAGCAATGTTATACTCGACTCGTTTAATATTCAAACTACTCAAAATTTTAATTGTGGAGACAGGAGTCGAATTTTTGATTGTGGAGACTCGAGTCGAATTTTCAATTTTCAATTTATAATTATATTTATTATAAAACTAGTTATTATGTGGAGATTCGAATTCGAGCTTGAATTTGAAGCTCGCGAGTAGTTTGAATAAATATTCGAGTCGAGTCGGATCGAATTCGAGTACTAAATATTCGAGTCGAGCCGAATTCGAGTACGAATTTATCATTTCGAGTCGAATTTGAGTAGCTCTCTGTTCACTCCGGTTCGACTCGTTTACACCCTTATCTACAAGTTCTCTCTCACATGAATAGTAAATGGGTTCGACACTCATGTGACAAAGAACTTATGAAAATATCAATTTTTACTTGTGAAAATAAAAAAAATTGGCGAGAATTGATATTTCCATATATAATTACTCCCTCGGTTCCCTATTAAATGACGTTATACGTCAATTTTTTTGTTTCCAAATATTTGACGTTATTGGATTTCCATGTAATCCTCTCTCTCCTTCCTATTGGAGTCCCAAAGAAAAATAAAGACTTGAAAATTCTCTCTCTTCTTCTTATTGAAGTCCTATGAAAAATTAAAGACTTACGAATTCTCTCTCTCTTTCCTATTGGACTCCTTTATCTTTCTATGTATATCCGTGAAATTTTCTCCCTCCTTATTGGATGAATAGACAAATGAATTGGAGTAATTAAATTTCTTAATAAGTGTGTATTGACATATAAGTCAATTATTTCGGAACCGAGGGAATATCATAATCTTTCATTTATTATCAAAATTTCGAAACAACAAAATTAACTTCCCAAATCTTGCATTTATTACCAAAATTTTGAAACAACAAATTAACTTCCCAAATGTCAACTCTGATCATATTATTTAAGCTTAATGAGACTGAGAGTAATTTGTCCAGTTGAGTGAAGGAAAAGAAAACTCCATGGCAATGAAAAATTCCTCCTTGCATTTTCTTGGTTTCCTTCTCTGCCTGTTAGCTTGCTGTAGTTATGCCATACGGACCGGGCAGATGCAAGTAAGTTTCATAAATTCTTATTTCTTATCACTTTCAGATCAGCCGATCATGCCGATCCATACTCCATAGTTAAGTTATTCCGAAATACTGTGTTGCAAAATTAAGGTCTTTTCTTTTCTTGCTTTTTTTCCCTTAAAATTCTGGCCGACAAATCTTGCAACAGTCGGTGGAAAGATTTGGCTTATAGCCACCATTTGCTAAAAGTTAACTTACAAACACACACACATATAGCACGCAACTAAGAGCGAACCGGCTATGGCGACATTTTTTTTCCTAGCTATAGTATAAAAAACCGGCTTTCTATGCTATAGCGACGGAAAAAACCGTCGCTATAGTCAGTTCGTTTCTTCCCATTAGCTGGAGAAGCGAAATATATATATATATATATATATATATATATATATATATATATATATATATATATATATATATATATATATATATATATATATATATATATATGGGTAATCATCCGTAGCAAACGTTTGCTACGGACACTGTTCAGCAAACAAGCTCCAATCCGTTGATCTAGACATTTAATGGCTTAGATTGGTCAAAAATTCCACCTGCCGCTACAGCTTGTAGCGGCAGTCCCTTTTCCATTTTGCTTTAAGCCTTTTTACATTACTGCCCCTCACATTTTAATACATGCCTGCCGCTACAGCCTGTAGCGGCAGTGTGGGTCTCAGCCATATGGCCATAATATAAAGATAAGTTTGTATTTATGTATACATAATGTAAAAATAAAAGATAATGTAAAGATAAATAATATAAAAATAAAAGATAATGATAAGATAAGTCTAAATAAAAGATAATTTTTTTTATAAATACATAATATAAAAATAAGATAAGTTTGAATAAAAAATAAATTTATCTTTTATAATAAGATAAATTTATCTTTTATAATAAAATAAATGCACAACACTATAAATTTATTTTATAATAAAAGATAAATTTATTTTATAATAAAAGATAAATTTATTTTATTATAAAAGATATATTTATTTTATTATAAAAATAAATTTATTTTATTATAAAAGATAAATTTATTTTATTATAAAAGATAAATTTATGTTTTTATAATAAAAGATAAATTTATTTTATTATAAAAGATAAATTTATCTTTTATTCAAACTTATCTTATTTTTATATTGTATTTATAAAAAAAATTATCTTTTATTTAGACTTATCTTATCATTATCTTTTATTTTTACATTATGTATACATAAATACAAACTTATCTTTACATTATGGCCATATGGCTGAGACCCACACTGCCGCTACAGGCTGTAGCGGCAGGCATGTATTAAAATGTGAGGGGCAGTATTGTAAAAAGGCTTAAGGCAAAATGGAAAAGGGACTGCCGCTACAAGCTGTAGCGGCAGGTGGAATTTTTGACCAATCTAAGCCATTAAATGTCTAGATCAACGGATGAGAGCTTGTTTGCTGAACAGTGTCTGTAGCAAACGTTTGCTACGGATGATTACCCTATATATATATATATATATATATATATATATATATATATATATATATATATATATATATATATATATATATATATATAGTGAAATGACTGTAATGTCACTAATGAAAATGATGAAAAGACAAAAACGGTGGAGTTTTTTTTAAGTGGAAATTAGAGTTATTATGGATGTATATATTTATGTTGGTGGGTGCATGCATGCATGATGCAGAATCAGAGACGTTGGTGTGTGGCTCAAGTGTCAGCCCCAGATGTTAAACATCAGGCATTTTTAGATTCATGTTGCTCAGAACTCAACTGTGCTGCAATACGACCGGGTGGGTCATGTTATCAGCCCAACACCCTGAGGAACCATGCATCTTATGCACTTGATCTGTATTTGAGGAATAAGGGAATATGCAACCAGGACCGGTCCTGGGCTAAAGCCCAAGGTGCCTGGGCTTTAGGCCCAAAAATTTTTAGGGCCCCCTTAAATTGTATATTGGTCTAATAGTTATAGTATTAGTCTACTGACTCTCGTCACTCTCCTTCACAGAATCACGGCTTCAAAAATACGCATCGTTAGTTTGTCTCAGTTGTCTGATTGTCTCCTACTCTCCTTCATCTCATAGATTCAGTTCACATAAATTACAAATAGTTCACACAAATCAATCTGTAAAGGCAGAAAAGCAAATCCTTCAGTCTTTCTCCTTCATCACTGATTAGTGATTAATTTCAGGTATTAATTCTATTTTTTAGGGTTTTGAAATTAATTGTTTTTTAGGGTTTATGCTACTGTCGACTGATTAAGTTAAATGCTATAGAGATGGCTGAATAATATTAGAAAAGTTGCAATTGGGTTGTGATATAGAGATGAAAATTATTTTTTTTCAAAATATGATGGGAAGTGGATATTGGGCACAATTCATACCACTGCACTGTACTGACTAAAATTCTTAATTTCATATCAATTTCACTTTGATAGAACTCTTTTTGTGAATAGTGAGGACTGAGGTCGTATAAGTTATAATCGTGTGTAATCTTTTGTTGTTTTGTTATGAACTTATGATCAATTTTCATTTTTCTTCTATGTGGCTTTACAATTAGGTGCAGCCGTGCAGGTTCCCTTAGTTAGAGTCTTGAGAACAAGTTAAGTTGATAGTAATTAACTAAGATTAAGAATTACTCCAGAAAGAACATTAATAACATAAGAAATACTACATTTATTAAACATGGCCTAGACCTATTTTTAGGCCTGAGATTATCAACTCGACTGAGATTATATTGAAATTTTGCAGATACTTGAAATTTTTAGGCCTTCAATTTTAATTCACCATGGCTCCTAAAAAGTATATGTCTGGATCAGAAAAAAGAAAGAGAAAGAAAAAAGAGGATGAATTAGTTCAATCTCAAGCGGGTTCACTTGATAAATTTTTTGGTAGTAAGAAACAAAAGGAGAGTTCTAGTGTAGTTGAACAGTCAGAGAATGAAGAACAAATAGTAGATACGGGGAATGAAGAACAAGAAAATTTAGCGGAAGATACGTAAGTCCTTGGAAACGAACCAAATGAATGCGTGAATGAGAGAGACCATGAAGATATGAATGATGAGGGTCACAATGAAGGCTTGGATTGTGAATATGGACCTACAGACATTGATGATCCAAGCAACTGGGACACAATTGATCAAAGTTTTATTGACTTTGTAGTTGAAAGAGGGCCTTTAAGAAGAGATGGGGATCAATTTCCTAAGGATATAGAGGGTAGGCATTTCACTTCCTTTCATTACATCCGTCGTTTGTCAAATGGAGAGAAGAAAGATAGGAGGTGGCTTGTATATTCAAGTGCTTCCGACAAAGTATTTTGCTTTTGTTGTAAATTATTTGCGCAAGGTGAAAACAATACTTTGTTGGCTACTAATGGCTTGAGAAATTGGAGAAATATTGGGCAAAGGCTCAAAAGTCATGAAGGTAGCAACGAGCATATTGCTTGCATGAGCAAATGGATTGAATTAGAGAGGAGATTGAAAAAGAATGAAACAATTGACAAAAGTGTGCAAGATCAAATCAACAAAGAGAAAGAGCATTGGAAAGGGGTGCTAGTAAGTATAATTGCTGCTGTGAAAGCACTTGCTAAAGTGAATTTAGCATTTCGTGGAGATAATGAGAAGATTTATCAAGAGAAGAATGGAATTTTTCTAACCATAATCGAAATGGTTGCTGTATATGATCCAATAATGCAAGAGCACTTTCGCCGGATTTTGAAAGGTGAGATTCATTACCATCATCTTAGTCATAAAATTCAGAATGAATTGATACAAATGCTTATTGATGATGTTAAAAGTGCAATGATTTGTAAGATAAAAAATGTAAAATATTTTGCTGTGATTTTTTATTGTACTCCATATATAAGTCACGAAGAACAAATGTCACTTGTAATACGATGTGTGGATGTTTCAATGAGTACACCAAAAGTGAAGGAATTCTTCTTACAATTTTTGAAAGTGGAAGATACAACGGGATCCGGACTTTTTGGTGAACTAGAAGAAGTCTTGTCCACTCTTCAACTCGACATTAGTGATATAAGAGGGCAAGGATATGATAACGGCTCCAATATGAAAGGGAAACACAGAGGTGTTCAGAAAAGGCTTCTCGATAGAAATCCTAGAGCATTTTACACGCCATGTGGTTGCCATAGTCTTAATCTCATGCTTTGCGATATAGCCAACTGTTGTAACAAAGCTACATCTTTTTTTGGAGTTTTACAACGTATCTACTGTTTGTTTGCGGCTTCTACCAAGCGATGGCAAATTTTGATAAAACATGTTGCAAATCTCACTGTTAAGTCATTATCACAAACGCGTTGGGAAAGTCGTGTTGAAAGTGTTAGAGCAATAAGATACCAAGCTCCAGAAATCAGAGAGGCTTTACTTGAATTGGCTGATTCTCGTGAAGATGCTGGTGCAAAGAGTGAAGTTGATGCCTTAGTAAGATATGCGATTGAGGATTTTGGATTCTTAGTTAGCATGGTTGTTTGGCATACTATTTTATTTGCAGTTAACATTGTCAGCAAGACCTTGCAAAAAGAAGATATGCATATTGATGTTGCAATTGATCAGTTAAATGGGCTTGTTTCCTTTTTTGATAAATATAGAGAAAGTGGTTTGGTGGAGGCTATTGAAGAAGCTAAGACAATTGCGTCCAAAATGGGAGTTGAACCCGTATTTTACGAGAAGCGTGTCATTCATCGAAAGAAACATTTTGATGAGAATGGGAGTGAAGAAGTGACCCTTTCGGCTGAAGAATCATTTAGAGTTAACTACTTCTTATCTATAGTAGATCAAGCTCTTTCATCACTTAAGAACCGGTTTGAACAGTTTGAGAAATATGACGAAATTTGGGGTTTTTTGTTTGATGTGAACAAGTTAAAGTCTACAACCGATGAACGTTTAATGATGTATTATTCCAAGTTAGAAGATGCTTTGAAACATGAAGGAACTTCTGATATCAACGGAAATGAGTTGTTTTCGGAATTGAAAGTCTTCAGAGAAGGTTTACCAAAAGAGATGACAAAACCAATTGAAGTGCTCGATCAACTGAAATTGATGGAGGATTGTTATCCAAATGTGTGGATTGCATATCGGATATTATTGACTATTCCTATTACGGTTGCTTCCGGAGAAAGAAGTTTTTCGAAGTTGAAGCTAATTAAGAACTACCTCCGCTCAACTATGTCACAAGAAAGGTTGAATGGATTATCCATCCTATCCATTGAACATGAGATGGCGGATAAGATTGATTGTGCGGATATTATTAATACTTTTGCTGCTAAAACTGTAAGAATGATGATATTCAAGTGATGTCTTTGAACCGATTACTATTTTGACTTAATGATAATGTGATATTTAAATAATACTTTGGAAATATTGAAATAGTCGGTTATTATATTTGGTATTCTTTTGTATTGATACTCTTTTGCTTAGTAAAAGTTCTTTATTTTTTTATGTCTATCTTAATAACAATTCACAAAAGGCCCATTTTATTGTTGTCTGCTTTAGGCCCTTGAAAACTCAGGGCCGGCCCTGTATGCAACTCTGAAATTGGGACACCGTCTATAAATGATCCCTCTTTTGGTAACTGCCATTACCCATGAGTTGGGTCCTAGTCCCCCACAAAGGAAAGAGATTACTAATCAAAGGCTGTTGTAATATCTTTTATATATAGCCATTGGAAAGAGATTGAGAAAAAGAGTTGCATGTTATGTAATTTTCATCTATGAAAGTCTGGAATACTAATTTCTTATTTCATAAATATCTTCTTTTTCTTTTTATACTTTGAGAAATGAGTCCTGCCATAAATTTGTGCCAAATTATAATTGAGAAATGTAAATAAATTAAATTGTTATTACTAAATTTATCCACATAACTGAGAATCAAAAAAGTTGCATGTCATTCAGAGAACGACAATAACAAAGAAATAAAATATAACTAAAGAACAGCAACAAGATTCCAGATGATTTTAATTAACCTTGAAAGGAAAATTTGCTGACAAATGTTTAGGAAAAATAAGAAAAAACAGCAACAAGAAGCTTAATAGACGGTCAAAGAGAATAGTTTATCCAATCGTCAACCATCAAGGCATCAGCTATTCATACATCAATTCTTGTTTGATACATTAAGGCACATTTAACAATTTCCCTCTTAATCAATTTTTCCAAGCTTCCATTATTTGTTTGCAAGTTTTGCTACCTAATGGCGTCATTATTTTATATTGGGAAATATATGTTTCAATTATCGGTTGAAGAAGGTGATCGTGTGTTGTTGTTGTCAATTATGTACGTCAATTTCGAGGACGAAATTTCATAAGGAGGGGAGGTTGTAAGACCCCAACTTATTATAAATAAAATTAAATTTTCCTCTATTCATTATTCTAAATTAATAAGGGTTAATTTGATATAATATTTTGGTTATGGGTGAAATGTGCAAAGTTTACAAAAGAAGCAAGTGTTTATGGAATATTCTTTTTGTCGGGAATCTCCGTACGACGACGTAGTCATTTGTGGGCCCCATAATGAAAAATGGTTGGATGAAAGAAAACGACAAAGATTGAGTTTTATAAATAACGGCGTAAATTGTTACCGTTAACACTGTTAGGTTACCTGGTGGTTAAAATACAGTAATATGTGTGGTTGCACAGTAGCACACTGTATTGCACAGTATTGTTGAATTATTGATTCGTACGTAAGAAGGCACTACTCAATAATTGTTACAGTAATTAATGTTCATTATTTTATTTTATTGATTCAATAATTGCTGCGTTGATATTTATATTATTATTGTTTCAATAATTGTCACTGCACAGTATTTTCCATTATCGGATCAATAATTCATATTATTTGAATAATATTATCAGATAACATTATTGGCAATGTCTAAAAAGTTCTGTCTAATGAGAGGTTTGGTTACCTAATTGTGCGCCAGTTAGGAGAAATCCTTATTGGAAAGCCCCCTATATCTTGGGAACGGTCTGGTTGTCAGTACTGTGATTCTGTAATATTATTTTTGAATAATTAATTATTGATTATTATGATAAAGAAAATATTCATTTTATGTGGATATAGATGGATAAAATTTATAATGTGACAATTGTTGAAAATTAATATTTTATCTTTTTCTGAAAAAATAATTCATTTAAATATATTATTTTAATAATATATTAACGGTGATATTTTTACAATGAATGTGGGATATATGAGTATATGAGGAGGAAGAGTATTTTTGTGGCATTAAATGTTTAACACATATTTTGTGTGTTGGTGGACACAATTCTTGACCGAAAATTAATTATAGACTGTAAAATCGCCCGTTTGTGGATTTCGGTCAATTTCTGTTTGGAATTTGGAAAAATTTTCTTCTGTAAAGTTGTAGAGAATTGAATTTCCTATAAAGAATCGCGAGATTCGAATTTCCTGACAAAAAGGCTATTTATTGTGAATTATTGAAGTTCTGTAGTTCTAGAATAATTGATTTTTGAAGTTTTAATTATTTTTTTGTAACAAAAACATTTTTTTTTATTTTTTTCTAGAAGGTGGGCATGTGGGAAATTCCAAAATCTAATTCTTTGATGGTGGGCTTGAAAATTTAATAAATAATATTATTTTATTATTTTAGTCTCCTTTGGCGTTCTAGCATTTTCCTATAAATAGAGGGCTAAGTTAGAATTGAAAATCACACCAGAAACAAGTTTTTTCTCTTTTTCTCTCTAAATTATCGAGTGTATTCTTGTGAGTATACTTTGAGTATTGCTATACGGTGCGGGTTTCTGTCAGCACTATACCCGAAATTCAGTCAGAAGTACGGTTATTTTGAGGTAAGGGATGTTATTTTCTTCTTAAATGATATTTTTTCTTCAATATCATTATGCCGAAATATTGATGAACTTTTTAATCAAATTTGAAACTTTTTGTGTCGGGGTTACTATTCACGTATACGGTACTATTCACGTATACGGCACTATTCACGAATACAACATTATTCACCGTAAAATGAAAATTTTTCTTTTTGTCCAAGATGTCTATTTTGGCTACTATCTTTGATTGTATCCATGTTTTGATCGTTATTTTTGAGTTCTGCTTCAAAATCGTTTATTATGAAGTATTATTGATCTTGGATAAACTGTTAAACGAATTCCTAATATTTGTCCTTCTATCTCTTTGGATTCGTTCTTAAAAAAAATGTTTTTCATCATCCTCGGTCCTTAATGGTGATACTTGATGAATATCTTTGGCCTGTAGTGCAAAGATGAATGATTAAACTGATGAATCTCTTTGGCCTGTAGTGCAAAGATGAACAGGTGTTGAGATGAACATGACCAACTGGTGATACAAATGAATATCTTTGGCCTGTAGTGCAAAGATGATTAAAGATGTATATTGATTGTTGTTACAGGGATGAAATATTGATGATGGACTTTTAAATCTTAGAAGACAGTAGAATTCATTCTCTACATGACTCTTCTAATGGATTGCGGTTTCCGCTGCATTTGTTGATCTAAAACTTGTTGTCTATTATATTTTATCAGATTTTTCCCTGTTGAAGACTAACGATAATTTGTTGTATATTATCTTATTCATAATATTCTTTACTGGGCTAGTTGAGCTCACCCTTTCTTTTTTGTTCCATTTTTCTTCTCAGGAGGTGAGAACATAGCAGGATCGAGTCGGGGTATAGAGTGATGGTTCCAGGAAGATGTTTTAGCAGTCCTCACTATTTTTATAGAATAGTGTTTGAATAATTGTAATGAGGACCTATTTGCGTGTGGATATTGTTTAGAAGACAATATTTGTATTTAAACTCACAGTATGTGTAACGACCCCAAAATAGGTCCATTCCATCCAACCCATTCTGAGTCGCCAAATACATGGTATTGAAAACAAATACAACTTTATTACAATAATTGTCGTGCAAAATACAACAACACTTATGCTGTGAGTTTGTATACAAATATATATCAACTTTGACTCATGTCCCAACCGTGGACAACTCCTCATAATGACACCTTACATAAAGGTATAGTCGAAAACTGTTTTAGAAATTAGAATCTTTGGGAAGTGCTCAAGGAAACCTTCGTACATGGGAGGCCATGCGTCTAGGTTATTATAGATATCATATGGCCACAGAATTATCCTTGGTTGACCCAATAGACCCCAAAGAAAAACAAGAAGATTACTATCATATTCTTCCCAATGGCAAGTCTTCTCCTGACATATCATTATCTCCACTGTCTCTAATTGAGATTATATTTCAAATAGACTCCAAGATCATATAGATAATGCTGGTAGATATACTCAGCAAGTAGATGAGCACATCCATGTCTTATGATGACATGAGGTGGTATGTCATTAGACATCTTGTATGACAGTGGCAAAACACCCTTCCAACATTGGGTTCCCTTCACCCGAGTTGATTCGCCAAATATAACTACTAAATGATGACCACCGTTCTATTCCCCTGTTGTCCCCCGCTCGACCCAGCTACACTTGTATTACCTGAAAGGAATTGTGAACCAAAAGGGTGAGCTTAACTAGCTCAGTAAAGAATGTCATGACTAAAGATAAATAAATTATCAATAGCCTTCAACAGTAATAAATCAGAGATTTAGAACATATGGTATATGATAAAAAAATTTAACCATAGTTGCAGCGGAATGAGCAATCCATTAGAAGAGTCAAATAGACTATAAAGTCTATTATCTTCTCCATGTTAAAAGTCCACCAACAATGTTTTATCCCTATAACATCAATCAACAATTCCTGTCCACAATCACATGTATAACTCATAATTGTAATTGTTGTTCTAAATTCCTTTTCTCATCCGGGACAAAGATAATTTTTATCACCTGAAACATCAAAGATCATAGTTATACCAAATCACAGTTCATGTTCATAATCATACTAATAAATTCATCTTTGCACTACGGCCAAAGATATACATCAACAAGTCATCTTTGCACTACAGGCCAAAGATATTCATCAACAAGTCATCTTTGCACTACAGGCCAAAGATATTCATCAACAAGTCATCTTTGCACTACAGGCCAAAGATATTCATCAGTTGGTCATGTTCATCTAAACACCTGTTCATCTTTGCACTACGGGCCAAAGATATTCAATTATATCATCATTTAAGACTGAGGATGATGAAAAATATTTTTAAAGAAACGAAGCTAGTGAAACAAAATGACAAGGATTTAGGATTAAGGATTCGTACTTTATTTTATCCATGTCCAAAAATACCTCAAAAATAATCATAGTGGTGTAAAATTCAAGAATGATCAAAACATGGATACAATCAAAGCTAGTATCCACGATAGATATTTTAGACAAAAAGAAGAAATTTCATTTTTCGGTGAATAGTGCCGTATTCGTGAATAGTGTCGTATACGTGAATAGTGTCGTATACGTGAATAGTAACTCCGACACCAAAAGATAGAAATTTCACAAAAAACCTCTTCACGCTTCATGAATAGTACTCGTGAATAGTAACTCGTGAATAGTAACTCATGAATAGTAACCCCGACATGAAAAAGTTTCAAATTTGATAAAAAGTTCCAACCAATATTTCGGCATAATGATATTGAAGAAATAATATCATTTTAGAAGAAAATAACCTCCCTTACTATCCCTTACCTCGAAATACAGTACTTCTAGTTGAAACACCGGATATAGGCTATGACTTGAACTTGCACCGTATAACAATACTCAAAGTATACTCAAAATACTCACAAGAATACGCTTGATATTATAGAGAGAGAAAACTTCAGTTTCTGGTGTGATTTTCAATTCTAACCTAAGCACCCTATTTATAGGAAAATACTTAGAACACCAAAACAGAAAATTTAATATAATATTATTATAAAATTTAAATTTTCCTACGCCATCCTTTGAAGAACTGAATTCAGCCACCTTTGTTGCTCCACAATAATGACAAAAAAAATGTTTTTGTTATTAAAAACAATTAAAACTTCTAAAAATCAATTATTTCAGAGCTTCGGAATTTCAATAATTCACAATAAATAGCTCTTTTGTCAGAAAATTCAAATCTCATGCCTTTTTATAGGAAATTCAATTCTCTACAACTTTGCAGAAGAAAGTTTTTCTAAATTCCAAACAGAAATTGACCGAAATCCACAAACGGGCGATTTTACAGGCTATAATCAAATTTCAGTCAAGAAATGGGGTCCACCGACACATAAACCATGCTTTAAATATTTTTGGTAACAAAAATACTCCTCTTCCACATATACTCATATATCCCACATTCATCGTAAAAATATCATCATTATTATATTATTAAAATATAATAATATATTTAAATGAATTATTTTATCAGAAAAAGATAAAATATTAATTTTCAACAATTGTCACATTAAAAATTTTCTCCATCTATATCCACCTAAAATCAATATTTTCCTCATCATATAAATCAATAAGTAATTATTCACAAATAATATTACAGAATCACAGTACTGGCAACCAGGCTGTTCCCAGGAAAGAGGGGGCTTTCCAATAAGAATTTCTCCTTACTGGCGAGCAATTAGGTGACCAAACCTCTCCTTAGACAGAACTTTCTAGACATTGCCAATAATGTTATCTAATAATATTATTCAGATAATATGAATTATTGCTTCAATAATGAAAATACTGTGTAATGACAATTATTGAAACAACAACAATATAAAATATCAATGCAGCAATTATTGAATCAATAAAATAAAATACTAAATAGTAATTACCGTAACAATTATTGAGTAGTGCCTTCTTACGTAAGAATCAATAATTCAAAAATACTGTGCAATACCGTGTGCTACTGTGCAACAACGCGTATTACTTTACTTTACCCACCGGGTATTCCAACAGTGTTAACAGAAACGATTACGCCGTTATTTATAAAAAATTTAATTTGTCGTTTTCTTCATCCGACAGTTATTCTGTTACGGGGCCCACAAAAGGCTGCGCCGTCGTACGAATATTCCCCGACGGAAAGAATATTCCACGACCAAACGAATATTTCCCGACAACAATGAGTATTTTATAATCACTTGCTTATTTTGAAAAAAAAATTCATATATCACCCTTAACTTTAACCTTTTATCAATTTAACCATTTACTGAGTTGTAATTATAAGAAAAATTGAATACTTTTATTTCATAAAATTCGGGGTCTTACAGTATGTATGGTCGTATTTCACACGACATTTGTATTATTGAAGTTGAAGTTATTTTCTGTACCATGTATTTGGCGACTTAGAATGGGTGTTGTATACCTGTTTTGGGGGCGTCACAGTTGGTATCAAAGCTTAGGGATATGGTCTCTGACGGAGATCGGGGAATAGAACTAGGAGGGGAGAGATGAGTAAATCCTTCGCTAGTGTGCCCTATCTAAGCTTATTTGTGGTTGGTCATAATATAGGGTTATTATGTACTATGTTAATTTATTTAATTAACCCTTGTTTTATGGCAGTATTTAAGAATGGCAGCTGAGAACGTTAACAATGGAGTGAATGAGATCGTGGAGACACCTCTAATCATCAACCAGGATAATGTGATGTCAGGCGAAGAAGGAATTAGAGATATCCATATGGTGTGTGAAGAATTGATAGTTGCACCCGAGATAGTCGCAGAGGTAGCAGCTGAGAGTGAGGAAGAAGAGGAAAAAGAGGTACCTGAGGAGAATTTATTAGAGCAATTATATGATCAAAATATAAAATTGCAAAATCGTATTCATGAGTTAGAGGAGCAGGCTGAAGAACGGCAGGCGGTCATGGAGCAAAAGGATGCAACGATTCAAGCTTGTGTTACCCGATATGTGATGCTTGAACTGAAGCACTCTTTGGCAGAGTATAAAATGATAAAGATGGAATCTGAGCTAAAAGAAGAAAGAACTGAACGAGTAAGAATGAGTGATGCATGGGTAAAAGTCGCACGACGCATTGATATTATGGAAAGAGATGTCCGATCTAAGAAGAGAAGATTTAACGATGACGGGAAGACGTCGGCAGCAGCACCAGCAACAAATTTTAGGGGAAGAGAACGACCACCAATTAGATGTTACAGATGCGGAGAGGAGGGACATATAAGGCCAAACTGTTCAAAGCCTTCCAAGGTATGTTTTAGTTGTGGAAAAGACGGTCACATATCTCGATTTTGTCCTTTATCGAAATCAATTCCAGCTGGGACAGTGGCATCAGAGGCAGATACGGACAAGTCAAAGTAAACGATTTCTGGAAGAGCGTTTGTTGTGACAGCCCAAAACGCGAGAAACCCGAACAAAGGTATCACGGGTTAGTTAATTATAAATTCTTGCGAAGTCTATATCCTATTAGGTACCGGTTCTACCCATTCTTTTATCTATCCTGCTTGTGCTCAACGTTTAAACTTGACTCTAGAGAAATTAAACTTTGATTTATCTGTTAAAACTCCGTTGGGTGAAACCTTCGTTACATCTACAGTTTATAAATCTTGCATGATTCAAGTTGGCACTATCACATTACCTGTTGATCTTATCTCTTTAAAGATACTTTCTTTTGATGTGATTTTAGGAATTGATTGGTTAACCACTCATCATGCCAAAATTGATTATTTTCATAAGGTTGTTAGTTTTCATATTCCTAACCAACCTATCAAACGAATTCAAACAACTAAACCACTAAAATCAGTCAATATCATATCAAGCCACAAAGTTATTCGTTTATTGAAAAACGGATGTCAAGCTTTCTTAGCCCATGTTATGGATTTGAACAGAGACAAGTCAGATTTGAATAATATTTATGTGGTTAGAGAATTTCCTAATGTATTTTCTGAAGAGCTTCCCGGTCTACCCCCAGAACGTGATGTTGAATTCTTTATTGACCTTGAACCGGGTACAAAGCCCATCTCTAAAACCCCATATCGAATGGCTCCTATTGAACTTCAGGAGTTAAAAGTCCAACTACAGGAATTATTAGACATCGGTTTCATTCGTCCTAGTACGTCTCCTTGGGGTGCTCCTGTTTTATTCGTAAAGTAGAAAGACGGGAGTTTGCGACTTTGTATTGACTATCGAGAATTGAACCATGTCACCATCAAGAATAGGTATCCGTTACCTCGCATTGATGACCTGTTCGACCAATTACAAGGAGCAAAATTCTTTTCAAAGATCGATCTTCGTTCTGCATATCATCAGCAGAAGATTAAAACTGAGGATATTCCAAAGACTGCATTCAGGACTCGATACATGCATTATGAATTCTTAGTCATGTCTTTTGGATTGACTAATGCTCCTGCTTCTTTCATGGATATGATGAACCGTGTATTCAAGGAATATTTGGATCAGTTTATTGTTGTCTTTATTAATGACATCCTCATCTATTCCAAAAGCCGTGAAGATCATGAGCACCATTTGAAGCGTGTACTACAAAGACTTCGTGAACACAAGCTTTATGCCAAGCTAAAGAAATGCGAGTTCTGGCTTGAGGAAGTAGCATTCCTTGGGCACGTGGTGTCAAAACAAGAAGTATCTGTTGACCCGGTGAAGATTGAAGCAATACAAATTTGGGAGCAACCGAAGTCGGTGACCGAAGTACGTAGTTTTCTGGGCTTAGCTAGTTATTTTCGGAGATTCGTGGAAGGATTTTCTCGAATCTCTACTCTATTAACTCAGCTGACTCGAAAAGATACAAAATTCATATGGAGCGAGGAATGTGAGAAGAGTTTTCAAGAGCTCAAGAGGAGACTCATTTCGGCACCTGTTCTGGCAATACCATCTGGTTCGGATGGATTTGTTATATACAGCGATGCTTCAGGCAAAGGGTTAGGATGTGTTCTCATGTAACATGGGAAAGTCATAGCCTATGCCTCATGATAACTCCAAGAATATGAGAGAAATTATCCTACTCATGATCTGGAGTTGGCAGCAGTCGTATTCACGTTGAAGATATGGAGACACTACTTGTATGGAGAGAAAGTGGAGATTTATACGGACCATAAAAGCCTTAAATATTTCTTCACCCAAAAAGAACTCAACATGCGGCAATGACGTTAGCTGGAGCTGTTGAAAGATTACGATCACACTATTCAATATTATCCTGGAAAGGCGAATGTAGTAGCTGACGCATTGAGTAGAAGATCGTATGCGAGTACGAGTGCAATGTTGTCAACACAAAGGCCCATTTTGTATGACTTACAAAAGATGGAGGTAGAATTAAAGACTCCAGGGTCCCACATGATGTTGGAAAATATACGAGTAGAACCGACTTTAATCGATAAAGTTAAAACTGCTCAAGCTACGGACCTGGAACTGATGCATATGAAGAAGAAAGTGAAAGAAGGAGCTATTCCAGAAGCGAGAATCGATGAAGAAGGAATACTTCGATTCAACTCTAGACTTTGTATTCCTAACGATTCTGACTTGAAGCATAGAATCACGATGGAGGCACACAACACACCGTTTGCAATCCATCCTGGGAGTACCAAAATGTATCATGATGTTCGACACACATTTTGGTGGAACAATATGAAGAGAGAGATCGCAGAGTTTATCTCGAAATGTTTAACCTGTCAACGTGTAAAGGCGGAGCATCAAGTGCCAAAGGGTCCATTGCAACCACTTGAGATTCCGGAATGGAAGTGGGAACACATTACAATGGATTTCGTTACAGGTCTCCCCAAGGTTTCTCAAGGCATAGATGCGATTTGGGTTATTGTTGATAGATTAACCAAGTCTGCTCATTTCTTGCCGTTACGAGAAACTTATTTCCTTGAACGTCTTGCTAGTATATACGTGAATGAGATTGTGCGATTGCATGGCATGCCAGTATCCATAATTTTGGATCGTGACTCAAGATTCACTTCAAGATTTTGGGTTAGCTTGCAGAAAGCTATGGTCACAGATTTACGATTTAGTTCAGCATATCATCCTCAAACAAACGGACAATCAGAGAGGACTATTCAAACCCTTGAAGATCTATTAAGACTCTGTGTTTTAGATTTCAAAGGAAGTTGGGATAAGTACTTGCCTTTGGCAGAATTCTCCTACAACAACAGTTATCAAGCAAGTATAGGCATGGCTCCATTTGAGGCGTTGTATGGACGAAAGTGTCGTTCTCCAGTATGCTAGGACGAGGTGGGAGAAACAACATTGTTGGGACCAGAATTAGTACGCATGACTACAGAAAAGATCCAAATGATTCGACAATGTATTCAAACTTCACAAGATCGAAAAAAGAGTTATGATGATCTTCATAGAAAGGTCGCAGAGTTTAATATTGGAGATCATGTACTGTTACTTGTTGCTCCATGGAAGGGAGTTACAAGATTTGGAAAGAGAGGAAAGCTCAATCCAAGATTTGTTGGTCCATTTGAGATTCTTGACCGAATAGGAAACGTAGCCTATAGACTCGCATTACCTCTAAGTATGTCTCGTGTTCACAATGATTTCCACATATCTATGCTCCGTAAATATGTGAAAGACCCGAACCACATTATTGCGTTAGAACCAGACGAGATAGCCGAAGATTTAACATACGAGGAAATTTTGGATAGGAAAGACCATGTCCTACGCACCAAGGTTATACCACAAGTCAAGATTTTGTGGAGAAACCATGCAATTGAGGAAATGACATGGGAGTTGGAATCGAAAATGAAAGCGAGGTACCCTCATCTATTCGAAATACCAGGTATGTACGTCAATTTTGAGGATAAAATTTCATAAGGAGGGGAGGTTGTAAGACCCCAACTTATTATAAATAAAATTAAATTTTCATCTATTCATTATTCTAAATTAATAAGGGTTAATTTGATATAATGCTTTGGTTATGGGTGAAATGTGTAAAGTTTACAAAATAAGCAAGTGGTAATGGAATATTCTTTTTGTCGAGAATCTCCGTACGACGGCTCAGTCATTTGTGGGCCCCATAACAAAAAATGGTTGGATGAAAGAAAACGACAAAGATTGAGTTTTATAAATAACGGCGTAAATTGTTACCGTTAACACTGTTGGGTTACCTGGTGGTTAAAATACAGTAATATGCGTGGTTGCACAGTAACACACGGTATTGCACAGTATTGTTGAATTATTGATTCGTACGTAAGAAGGCACTACTCAATAATTGTTACAGTAATTACTGTTCATTATTTTATTTTATTAATTCAATAATTGATGCGTTGATATTTATATTATTATTGTTTCAATAATTGTCACTGCACAGTATTTTCCATTATCAGATCAATATTTCATATTATTTGAATAATATTATCAGATAAAATTATTAGCAATGTCTAGACAGTTCTGTCTAAGGAGAGGTTTGGTCACCTAATTGTGCGCCAGTAAGGAGAAATCCTTATTGAAAAGCCCCCTCTATCTTGGGAACGGTCTGGTTGTCAGTACTGTGATTCTGTAATATTATTTTTGAATAATTAATTATTGATTATTATGATAAAGAAAATATTCATTTTATGTGGATATAGATAGAGAAAATTTTTAATGTGACAATTGTTAAAAATTAATATTTTATCTTTTTCTGATAAATAATTCATTTAAATATATTATTTTAATAATATATTAACGGTGATATTTTTATAATGAATGTTGAATATATGAGTATATGAGGAGGAAGAGTATTTTTATGGCATTAAATATTTAACACATGTTTTGTGTGTTGGTGGACACAATTCTTGACCGAAAATTGATTATAGACTATAAAATCGCCCGTTTGTAGATTTCGGTCAATTTCTGTTTGGAATTTGGAAAAACTTTCTTCTGTAAAGTTGTAGAGAATTGAATTTCCTATAAAATATCGCAAGATTCGAATTTTCTGACAAAAGGGCTATTTATTGTGAATTATTGAAGTTCTGTAGTTTCAGAATAATTGATTTTTGAAGTTTTAATTATTTTTTGTAACAAAAACATTTTTTTTATTTTTTCCTAGAAGGTGGGCATGTGGAAAATGCTAAAATCTGATTCCTTGATGGTGGGCTTGAAAATTTAATAAATAATATTATTTTATTATTTAGTCTCCTTTGGCGTTCTAGTATTTTCCTATAAATAGAGGGCTAAGTTAGAATTGAAAATCACACCAGAAACAAGTTTTCTCTCTTTCTCTCTCTAAATTATCGAGCGTATTCTTGTGAATATACTTTGAGTATTGCTATACGGTGCGAGTTTCTGTCAGCACTATACCCGAAATTCAGTCAGAAATACGGTTATTTTGAGGTAAGGGATGTTATTTTCTTCTCAAATGATATTTTTTCTTCAATATTATTATGCCGAAATATTGATGAACTTTTTAATCAAATTTGAAACTTTTTGTGCTGGGGTTACTATTCACGTATACGATACTATTCACGTATACGATATTATTCACGAATACGACACTATTCACCGAAAAATAAAAATTTTCTTTTTTGTCCAAGATGTCTATTTTGGCTACTATCTTTGATTATATCCATGTTTTGATCGTTATTTTTGAGTTATGCTTCAAAATCGTTTATTATGAAGTATTATTGATCTTGGATAAACTGTTAAACGAATTCCTATTATTTGTTTTTCTATCTCACAGGTTTTGTTCTTAAAAAAATATTTTTCATCATCCTCGGTCCTTAATGGTGATACTTAATGAATATCTTTGGCCTGTAGTGCAAAGATGAATGATTAAACTGATGAATCTCTTTGGCCTGTAGTGCAAAGATGAACAGGTGTTGAGATGAACATGACCAACTGGTGATACAAATGAATATCTTTGGCCTGTAGTGCAAAGATGATTAAAGATGTATATTGATTGTTGTTACAAGGATGAAATATTGATGATGGACTTTTAAATCTTAGAAGACAGTAGAATTCATTCTGTACGTGACTTTTCTAATGGATTGTTGTTTCCGCTGCATTTGTTGATCTAAAACTTGTTGTCTATTATATTTTATCAGATTTTTCCCTGTTGAAGACTAACGATAATTTTTTGTATATTATATTAGTCATAATATTCTTTACTGGGCTAGTTGAGCTCACCCTTTTCTTTTTGTTCCATTTTTCTTCTCAGGAGGTGAGAACATAGCAGGATCGAGTCGGGGTATGGAGTTATGGTTCTAGGAAGATGTTTTAGAAATCATCACTATTTCTATATAATAGTGTTTGAATAATTGTAATGGACTTATTTGCGTGTGGATATTGTTTAGAAGACAATATTTGTATCACTACAAGAAAAAGGGCCATATGCGACCAATGATATCAGCGACCGCACTATCCAGTCGCTAATAATAGTAATAGCGACCGCTATCTGCGACCGTTAGGGATTCTCGTCGCTAGTATATATCAGCGACGACCTACGGTCGCTGATCGGTCGCTGAGAACAATTTCCCTCCCAAAATTTGGTGGGAACATTTGGCGCGACGAGTAATCTGTATCAGCGACCGCGTGCGGTCGCTGATATGTCTACATCATTAAAAATTAGCGACCGTCTGTGGTCGCTGATGGCGGTCGCTTATTCTCATAAACTTAATCAGGTTCAGTAGTTCGCTCGATATCTGCAGAAGAAAAAAAAAAGAGGGAGAACAGACGAAAGGGAGAAGAGGGAGTAGGGGGAGAAGAGACGAAGGGGTGCCGCCTTCACCACGAGCTATTGTGCCATTTTTTTCTACTTCATTACAAGTTCGAGTTGCACCATTATAACCTCAAACGAAAGGTAAAAAAGTTCCAAATCTTAAGTTTTGTAATATCCCCTTTATATATATCTTGTTCAATTTAGGGTTTCTCCTTTAGGGTTTTGTTCAACTATTGATGTTGTAATTGTTTATTGATTCTGATTTGGTTTTGTGAATGGAGATTTGTGTTTTTGTTAATTTATTGATTAATATGGAATTAATCAATTAGTGAATACTGTATTTGTGAATGTTTGATGTTTTAATAGTTGAGTTATCTACAAATTATCCTAAAATAGAAAGCACACTGTTTAATATGTTGCTACAATAGCTGATTCTATGTATGGTGTTTGGGCTAAACAAGCAATTTGCTAAAATGACACTGATTAGTACTTAATGGTAAACTATTATAAGTGTTTTGGTAACTGAAATTTTCAAAAGCAGCATTGTTCTTTTTGAGCCTTTCTTTAAATTCATATTTTAAAACTGACAGTGATATTGAGGAAGAGTTATTGACTGACACTGACACAGAATCTGAAGAAGATGGTTATGAATCTCCGATACTTGTACAAAATGATTCTGACTCATCAGACAACGATTTTCATTAAAATGTATGTTTAGTTATAATTGTACAAAATGTATGTTTATGTTTATGTTCATGTTCATGTTTAGTTCATAATTATGTACCTTTCATTTATGTTCTCTATATAGGAATGTTATCTATATCCTTAACTATATCATTTGTAGTTGTTGTAGTTAACTATTTTGCAGTCATGTTTATGTATCTTTCACTTATGATAATCGTAGTTAACTATTTCATACAATTAATTGTCATTCATAATTTCATACTAACATACTAATTTTTTTATTTATAGATGTCTTCTGAACCTGCAGCACGAAAGCGCGAGTTGGGTCGGGGCCCTAATCATGTGCCGAAGGCCCCGGTTAATCCAGATGATCGCATTCTTATACAGATCCGTCCTCCTCCAGAAAGCACGTAAGTTAAACATCGTGTATGTATAAGGGTTTAATATTTCCATTGTTATAAATATATTTTAATGTAAATTACTGTATATTGTAGTGATTTTCAAGATAGTAAAATTGTGAAGTGCATTTCACAATTATGCTTACAGAACTGGCCTACGCCAGTGATTACATGGGCGAGCACACCTCTCGCCCATAAGGATGCAGTTTGGACTGAATTTTAGGTATATTTTTTTATCACTCTGATAGGTAATACATAGTTAATCAAATAATATTGTTTAGTAATAACAGTTTTAATATTATTATTGTTGTTTTATTTGCAGAAACGGTATAGATGGGATGACGCACAAGCATCAGTTATTCAGACACTATTCTGGCAGAAATGCGCCATCTGAACTAAAGATAATTTGAACAAGGAACGACAAAAAGCCCTGCACAATGCTGAGATTGACCATCCAGGACAGGGTGAGCAATATATGCATGAGCATAGCCCCTGGTGGTACGCACAACCCATATGGGTGCAGATGTGTGACCAGTGGAGAGCTGAGAGCTGGGTCAAGAGGCGCAAGACTGCCGCCTGGAACAGATCCTCAGGTGTATTAGACGGCGAGAAGGCAAAAGGCACGTATTGGGGCGACAGTATATCACAGCTGCAGCACATTGCTGCCAGGGTACGTATGTTATGTTTACAATAATCTTTTGTAGCTAAAATATCATATGTTTACATAATAATATGAGAAAATGAATTGTTGGAGTCTCAGTCTCAAGGTCAACCTATCAATTGGTTGGATGTGTATGTGGCCACCCGTGATGGTCTACCTGAGGCTGTTCAGATAGCGGTAATAAGTTCACTTTATCCTAATATGTTGTTTATAAATTGTTACGACCTTTTTTAGTATTTTTTTTAATTTATTTTAAACTATTTAATTGTTCATCTTCTGACAGGACACTTATAAGGGCTTAATGAACGAGCGATATCCTGAAGGCACCCCGCGTCCGTCGATTGATCAAGAATTATGGGAGAGGGCGTCCATCGTGAAGAAAAATTATGTCAAAGGCCAAGGACAAAGACGGCGCCCGACCATCAGTGGCACAGGCAGCTCTGCCACCCAGTCTACACAGTCATCAGGTTATCCTGCCTATCATACTCCTGCTGACTGTGTGAGAGCGATCTATCAGGATCGTGATCTTCTTCGTATACTGGGCGGGCATCTGCAGTCTCTGAGTCCTGATGAGTTGGCGGAGGAAGTGGCGGCAGCGGCAGCAGGAGCATGAGCAGCACGACAGCAGGAGCAGGTATATATATATATATATATCGTTTATTGTATAACTACATTGTCATATATGTTTATAGTCTCTGAGTCAATGTCTTACTTATATATGTAACATATATGTTTTATTACTTTGTTAATTACAGGATCCTAATTTGGATGATCCATGAAGAGCGCCTAGACTTGTTTTTTTTAGATTTTTAAAGCCTTGTACTCTTTTAGATTCATTATTTGGACAATTGTATTGGTTTATATTTATGATATCGATTGTATTGTGTTGGATGAATGTTTTGTATTGTATTTGATGAATTTTTATTCATGGATGAATGTTTTGTACTGTATTGGATGGATGTTAATATGGATGCTTGTTTATATATATTGTTGTGTTGGGATTGATTGAAAACAGGTACAAAGCAGGTTATTTTTGGGATATCAATAAAACAGGAAAAAGTATTAAAAAAAAAAAACATCAGCGACCGCATGCGGTCGCTACAACTACATCAGCGACCGCATAATATAGCGACCGCGTGCGGTCGCTATTGGCCGTCGCTGACACGTGTGCCATGTCATACCTGACAAATGACTCAGCATACGTCAGAATAGCGACGGTATCGGTCGCAGAGTACGGTCGCTACGTAGTCGGTCGCTATTGTTGGTCGCTGATGTCCTCCCAGCGACCAGATTATCTACGACTAGTATCAGCGACCGTATACGGTTGCTGATACTCATCTGCGACCGTATGCGGTCGCTGATATGCGGTCGCTGATAAGCTTTTTTGTTGTAGTGTATTTAAACTCACAGTATGTATGGTCGTATTTCACACGACGTTTGTATTATTGAAGTTGTAGTTATTTTTTGTACTATGTATTTGGCGACTCAGAATGGGTGTTGTATACCTGTTTTGGGGGCGTCACAGTTGTACTTCTGTTATATGGGAATGATGCATGTTGCATTGACTCCTAGATATCCATTTGCTGCAATTCTAAGTTCTGCAGTATACGCCATGTTTAACTTGTTCTCTGGATTTATTATTCCTCAACCGGTAAGTTTTTCCTCTCTCTTTTGCTGGACTAGGCATTTCCTTTACTTTTTTTCTCTCCAAATTAAAACTCAAAACAAACAGGGTGTAAGTGCGTCTTTGGGCTTAAAACACGTCCTAACGCAATTTTCAAACCTAAAACAAGCTCAAATAAACTTTTTTTGTGGAACGGAGGGCGTATCAATAATCGAGCTACAAATTACAACAAAATTGTGTTGTTAATGCAGCAAATTCCCAAGTGGTGGTTATGGTTATATTATTATACCCACATCTTGGACACTAAATGGCATGATGTCCTCTCAATATTGTGACATAGAAGAGGAGATTATAGTATTTGGAGAAACCAAGACAGTTGATGTATTTCTAAGAGATTACTTTGGATTACACCATGATCGTTTACGGGTTAAATGCAAAGTCGACCACTGAACTTTTTTGATATTTGGGTATTGAGCCCCTTTCTTTCGGTCAACGCAAACTGAGCCCCTTTCTATTCAAAAATTTGGACTTTGAACCCCCAGGCGTCACATGTACGTTAACCTGCTGACATGGCACACGTGGCGCCTACGTGGCACATCTGACGCGATATTTTATATTTTAATTTAACACATGACATATATGATGTGGCTTCATTAGAATTTTTTTCAAAAATTTGTCTCTCTAAGGTTTGAACTTGCAACATCAAGTGTGAAACTATAAGTATTTGACCACTTGAGCACCACATGTTTGCTATTAATATTTTCCAAAGAATAATCTTTATATTAAAACATTTTATTTTCCCAAAAAATTAAAATAATACACTGTTACAACAATTTTAATATAATAATAATAATAATAGTAATAGTAATAATAATAGTAAATATAATATTAGAAACACCAGATACGTATGTCAATTTCGAGGACGAAATTTCATAAGGAGGGGAGGTTGTAAGACCCCAAATAATTAATAAATGAAATTTAAATTCCTCTAGTTATTATTTTGAAATAGTAAGGGTTGATTTGATTAATGTGGATAGTTATGAGTAAAATACGCAAATATTTCAAAATAAGCAAGTGGTTATAAAATATTCATTATTGTCGGAGAATATTCCTACGACGGCGCAGCCATGTGTGGGCCCCATAACGGAAAGCGATTGGAGGAAGAAAACGACAAGAATAAGTTATTTAAAAATAACGGCGTAGTTGTTACCGTTAATACTGTTAAAATACTCGGTGGTTAAAACATAGTAGCACACGGTATTCCACCAATTATTGATTCTTACGTAAGAAGGCACTACTCAATAATGGTTACAGTAATTATTGTTCAATATTTTATTTTATTGATTTAATAATTGCTGCGTTGATATTTTATATTGCTGTTGTTTCAATAATTGTCATTACACAGTATTTTTTATTATCGAAGCAATAATTCATATTATCTGAATAATATTATTAGATAACATTATTGGCAATGTCTAGAAAGTTCTGTCTAAGGAGAGGTTTGGTCACCTAATTGCGCGCCAGTAAGGAGAAATTCTTATTGGAAAGCCCCCTCTTTCCTGGGAACTGTCTGGTTGTCAATATTGTAATTCTGTAATATTATTTGTGAATAATTAATTATTGATTCATATGATGAGAAAAATATTGATTTTATGTGGATATAGATGGAGAAAATTTTTAATGTGACAATTGTTGAAAATTGAAATTTTTTCTTTTTCTGATAAAATAATTCATTTAAATATATTATTCTATTTTAATAATATAATAATGATGATATTTTTACGATGAATGTAGGATATATATGTGGAGGAGGAGTATTTTTGTTACCAAAAATGTTTAAAACATGTTTTGTGTGTCGGTGAACCCATTTATTGACTGAAATTTTATTATAGCCTATAAAATCGTCCGTTTGTGGATTTCGGTCAATTTCTGTTTGGAATTTGGAAAAACTTCCTTCTGCAAAGTTGTAGAGAATTGAATTTCTTATAAAAAGGCGCGAGATTCGAATTTTCTGACAAAAGAGCTATTTATTGTGAATTATTGAAGTCCCGAAGCTCTGAAATAATTAATTTTTGGAAGTTTAATTATTTTTAATAACAAAAACGTTTTTTTTGTCATTATTGTGGAGCAACAAAGGTGGCTGAATTCAGTTCTTCAAAGGATGGTGTAGGAAAATTTAAATTTTATAATAATATTATATTAAATTTTCTGTTTTGGTGTTCTAAGTATTTTCCTATAAATAGGGTGCTTAGGTTAGAATTGAAAATCACACCAGAAACTGAAGTTTTCTCTCTCTATATTATCGAGCGTATTCTTGTGAGTATTTTGAGTATATTTTGAGTATTGCTATACGGTGCAAGTCCAAGTCATAGCCTATATCCGGTTTTTCAGCTAGAAGTACTATATAATCTTTCGAGGTAAGGGATATTTTTTTTTAGTAATGATATTATTTCTTCAATATCATTATGCTGAAATATTGATATAAAGTTTTTATCAAATTTGAAACTTTTGGTGTCGGAGTTACTATTTACGTATACGGCACTATTTACGTATACGACACTATTCACGAATACGGCACTATTCATCGAAAAATGAAAATTTTCCTTTTTCGTCTAAAATATCTATTGTGGATACTAGCTTTGATTGTATCCATGTTTTGATCATTCTTGAATTTTACACCACTATGATTATTTTTGAGGTATTTTTGGACATGGATAAAACAAAGTACGAATCCTTAATCCTTAATCCTTGTCATTTTGTTTCACTGGATTCGTTTCTTTAAAAATATTTTTCATCATCCTCAATCTTAAATGATGATATTATTGAATATCTTTGGCCTGTAGTGCAAAGATGAATGATTTCTGATGAATATCTTTGGCCCGTAGTGCAAAGATGAACAGGTGTTTAGATGAACATGACCAACTGATGAATATCCTTGGCCTGTAGTGCAAGGATGAATATATGATTCAAGAGGTGCATTGATTGATGTTACAGGGATAAAAATATTGCTGCTGGACTGTTAAATTCATAGACATTAGTAGATTTCATCCTCTACGTAACTATTCTATTAATTAATATTTTTCGCTGCGAATATTGATTTAAAACTTGTTGTCTATTGTATTCTATTAGATTTTTCCCTGTTGAAGACTAACGATAATTTGTTGTATATTATCATATCTTAGTCTTAATATTTTTTACTGGGCTAGTTGAGCTCACCCTTTTCCTTTTTGTTCCATTTTTCTTCTCAGGAGGCGAGAATATAGCGAGTACGAGTCGGGGTATGGAATGAAGGTTCTAGAGAGAGTTGTTTAGTAGTCCTCACTATTTTTGTAAAATAATGTATCAATAATTATGATGAGGATTTATTTGTATGTGGATATTGTCTAGATGGTAGTATTTGTATTTAAACTCACAGTTTATATGTTGTAACAATAAAGTTGTAGTTATTTCTGTACCATGTATTTGGCAACTCAGAATGGGTGATGTATACCTGTTTTCTGGGCGTCACAGTTGGTATCAGAGCTTAGGGATATGATCTTTGGCGAAGACCGGGGAATAGAACTAGGAGGGGAGAGACGAGTAAATCCTTCGCTAGTGTGTCCTACCTAAGCTTATTTATTAGTTGGTCAGTATATATGGATATTATGTGATATATTGATTTCCTTAATTAACCCTTGTTTTATGACAGTATTTGAGAATGTCGACTGAGAATATTAACAGTGGAAATGAGACCGTGGAGACGCCTGTACTCACCAACGAGGAGAACGTGCAACATGCTGGCAATGTCCCTCCTGTGAACAACACCACTGAGCAGATGATGAACGAGGGGATGTTTAGAAGCTTTTTGCAGTTCATGCAAAATCAGACGAGGGAGACTCGTGTTCAAAATACAGGAGGAAATGATAGCAATTCACGGGTTGTCACAGCCAAGCAGTTCAAAGAGTTGGGACCACCAGAATTTAAGGGAAAGCCAGATCCGATCATGGCGGAAACATGGGTCAAGTAAATTACCATGATATTCGATGTCTTGGGATGCACGGAGGAACAGAAGGTTCCATTCTCCACCTTTATGTTCCGTGGCGAGGCAGACTACTGGTGGGAGTCTGTGAAGCGTACCCATCCAGCCGTACTCAGCATGTCTTGGGAGACGTTTCAGAAACTATTTAATGACAAATACTTTCCTGATAGTGTTCGTCATATGAAGGAAGTGGAGTTCATCAGATTAGAACAAAACAACATGACGGTGTCTCAGTACGAGGAAAAATTTGCAGAGTTATCCAGGTTTGCACCTCATTTGGTGGAGAATGAGGAACGTATGACGCGGATGTTTCTGAGAGGTTTGAAACCTGGCATACGACAATATCTCATTTCTCATAAATTTTCTCTCTATTCAGATGTTGTAAACAGGGCTCAATTATTAGAGCGAGATAACGAGTACGGTTAACCGAGGGACCACAATCAGGATCATACCAGAGATAACAGTCAACAAAATAACGATAACCAGTGGAGAAAGAAAAAGACGGACAAAAATGGTAACCACTCTGGTGGTAATCATGTCCATGAAAATAGAAGAAGCGAGTCAGGAGGAGATTTTAAAAAGAGGAGATTTAACAACGACCATGTGAAGACGACAGTACCGGCAGCAACTGGTTCTAAGGGAGGAGAACGACCATCGGTCATATGCTATAAATGCAGAAAAGAGGGACATATTAGTCCAAACTGCCCACAACAGTTCAAGGTATGCTATAATTGTGGAAAGGAAGGACATATCACTCGAGATTGTACGGTAGCGAAACCTAATTCAACGGGGACGGTGATTTAAAAGACTGTCCCAGAAAAATCAAAGCCAACTGTTCCTGGAAGAGCGTTTGTTGTGACTGGTCAAAATATGAGGAACTCAAACGAGGTGATCACGGGTAAGCTATTTATAAATTCTTGTGAAGTTTAAACCTTACTTGATACCGGTGCTACCCATTCATTTATCTCTCCTGCTTGTGCTCAATGTTTAAACTTGAATCCGGAGAAATTAGACTTTGACCTATCTGTGGAAACTCCGTTAGGAGAAACTTTCATCACATCCACTGTTTATAAATCTTGTCTAATCCAAGTTGGCACCATCACCTTACCTGTTGACCTTATCTCTTTAAGATACTTGCTTTTGATGTGATTTTAGGGATTGATTGGTTAACTACTCATCATGCCAAAATTGATTGTTTTCGTAAGGTTGTTAGTTTTCATATTCCTAATCAACCTGTTGTTTGAATTCAGGCAATTAAACCATTAAAATCAATCACTGTCATATCTAATCATAAAGCTATTCGTTTATTGAAAAACGGATGTCAAGCTTTCTTAGCCCATATTATGGATTTGAATAAAGACACGTCAAAATTGAATAATATTCATGTTGTTATTCACTTTCCTGATGTATTTCCTGAAGAACTTCCCGGTCTACCCCCAGAACGTGAAGTTGAATTCTTTATTGATCTTGAACCTGGTACAAAGCCCATTTCTAAAACCCCATATCGAATGGCTCCTATTGAACTTCAGGAGTTAAAGGTCCAACTACAGGAATTGTTGGACATCGGTTTCATTCGTCCTAGTACATCTCCTTGGGGTGCTCCTGTTTTATTTGTAAAGAAGAAAGACGGGAGTATGCGACTTTGTATTGACTATCGGGAATTGAACATGTCACCATCAAGAATAGGTATCCACTACCTCGTATTGATGACCTGTTTGACCAGTTGCAAGGAGTACAAATCTTTTCAAAAATCGATCTTTGTTCTGGATATCATCAGCTGAAGATTAGAACTGAGGATATTCCAAAGACGGCCTTCAGATCTCGGTACGGGCATTATGAATTCTTAGTCATGTCTTTCGGATTGACTAATGCTCCTGCGGCTTTCATGGATATGATGAACCGAGTATTCAAGGATTATTTGGATCAATTCGTTGTTGTCTTTATTGATGACATCCTCATATATTCCAAAAGCCATGAAGATATTGAGCACCATTTGAAGCTAGTACTCCAAAGGCTTCGTGAAAACAAGCTATATGCTAAGTTGAAGAAATGCGAGTTATGGCTTGAGAAAGTAGCATTCCTTGGGCACGTGGTGTCAAAACGTGGAGTATCTGTTGACCCGGCGAAGATTGAAGCAATACAAAGTTGGGAGCAACCGAAGACGGTGATTGAAGTACGTAGCTTTTTGGGTTTAGCTGGTTATTATCGGAGATTCGTGGAAGAGTTTTCTCGAATCGCTACTCCGTTAACTCATCTGACTCGAAAGGATACAAAATTCATATGGAGCGATGAATGCGAGAAGAGTTTCCAAGAGCTTAAGAGGAGATTTATTTCGGCACCTGTTCTAACAATACCATCTGGTTCAGATGGATTTGTTATCTACAGTGGTGCTTCAGGAAAAGGGTTAGGATGTGTTCTCATGCAACATGGGAAAGTCATAGCCTATGCCTCGCGACAACTTAAAGAATATGAGAGGAATTATCCTACTCATGATCTAGAGTTGGCAGCAGTCGTTTTCGCGCTAAAGATCTGGAGGAACTATCTATACGAGGAGAAAGTGGAGATATACTCATAAAAGCCTTAAATATTTCTTCACTCAAAAAGAACTCAACATACGGCAGCGACGTTGGCTCGAGCTATTGAAAGACTACGATCACACTATCCAATACCATCCTGGAAAAGCGAACGTGGTAGCTAATGCGTTGAGTAGAAGATCATATGCAGGAATGAGTGCGATGATGTCAAGTATATGCATAGAGCCAACTTTAATAGAAAAAGTTAAGGTTGCTCAAGCCACCGGCCCGGAGCTAATGCGTATGAAGAAGAAAATACAAGAAGGTGCTATTCCGGAAGCGAGAATCGATGAAGAGGGAATACTTCGAGTCCACTCCAGACTTTGTGTTCCTAACGACTCTGATGTAAAGTACAAGATCATGATGGAAGCACACAATACACCATTTGTAATCCATCCTGGAAGTACCAAAATGTATCGTGATCTTCGACATATATTTTGGTGGAACAATATGAAAAGAGAGATTCCAAAGTTTATCTCAACGTGTTTAACTTGTCAACGTGTAAAGGCGGAGCATCAAGTGCCAAAGGGTCCATTGCAACCACTTGAGATTCCAAAATGGAAATGGGAACACATTACTATGGATTTCGTTACGGGTCTTCCTACAGTTTCTCAAGGCATCAATGCTATTTGGGTTATTGTTGATAGATTAACCAACTCTGCTCATTTCTTGCTGATACGGGAGACTTATTCCCTTAAACGTCTTGCTCAAATGTACGTAAATGAGATTGTGAGATTGCATGGCATGCCAGTATCTATAGTTTCGGATCGTGACCCAAGATTCACTTCAAGATTTTGGGTTAGCTTGCAAAAAGCTATGGGTACGAATTTACGACTCAGTTCAGCATACCATCCTCAAACGGACGGACAATCAGAGAGGACTATTCAAACTCTTGAAGATCTATTAAGACTCTGTGTCCTAGAATTCAAGGGCAGTTGGGATAAGTATTTACCATTGGTGGAATTCTCCTACAACAACAGTTATCAGGCAAGTATAGGTGTGGCTCCATTTGAAGCATTATATGAACAAAAGTGTCGCTCTCTAATATGTTGGGATGAGGTGGGTGAAGAAACATTGTTGGGACCTGAGTTAGTACGTATGACTACAGAAAAGATCCAAATGATTCGACAACGTATACAAACAGCACAAGATCAACAAAAGAGTTATGTGGATCTTCATCGAAAGGACGTGGAATTTAGTATTGGGGATCACGTATTGTTGCGTGTAGCTCCATGGAAGGGAGTTACAAGATTTGGGAAAAGAGAAAAGCTCAATCCATGATTTATTGGTCCATTTCAGATTCTTGATGAGTAGGAAATGTAGCCTATAGACTCGTGTTACCTCTGAGTATGTCTCGTGTTCATAATGTGTTTCACATATTTGTACTTCGTAAATATGTGAAAGACCCGAACCACGTTATAAAGTTAGAACCGGACGAGATAGCCGAAAATATAACGTATGAAGAGGTACCTGTCAAGATCTTGGATAGGAAGGAGCATGTCCTACGCACAAAGGTCATACCACATGTTAAAGTTTTGTGGAGGAATCATGCTATAGAGGAAATGACCTGGGAATTGGTAACGGAAATGAAAGCGGGGTATCCTCATCTTTTCGAAATACCAGGTATGTATGTCAATTTCGAGGACAAAATTTCATAAGGAGGGGAGGTTGTAAGACCCCAAATAATTAATAAATGAAATTTAAATTCCTCTAGTTATTATTTTGAAATAGTAAGGGTTGATTTGATTAATATGGATAGTTATGGGTAAAATACGCAAATATTTCAAAATAAGCAAGTGGTTATAAAATATTCATTATTATCGGGGAATATTTGTACGACGGCGCAGCCATGTGTGGGCCCCATAACGGAAAGCGATTGGAGGAAGAAAACGACAAGAATAAGTTATTTAAAAATAACAGCGTAGTTGTTACCGTTAATACTGTTAAAATACTCGGTGGTTAAAACACAGTAGCACACAGTATTGTACTAATTATTAATTCTTATGTAAGAAGCCACTACTCAATAATGATTACAGTAATTACAGTTCAGTATTTTATTTTATTGATTTAATAATTGCTTCGTTGATATTTTATATTGTTGTTGTTTCAATAATTGTCATTACACAGTATTTTTCATTATCGAAGCAATAATTCATATTATCTGAATAATATTATTAGATAACATTATTGGCAATGTCTAGAAAGTTCTGTCTAAGGAGAGGTTTGGTCATCTAATTGCGCGCCAGTAAGGAGAAATTCTTATTGGAAAGCCCCTCTTTCCTAGGAACTGTCTGGTTGTTAATATTGTGATTCTGTAATATTATTTATGAATAATTAATTATTGATTCATATAATAAGAAAAATATTGATTTTATGTGGATATAGATGGAGAAAATTTTTAATGTGACAATTATTGAAAATTGAAATTTTATCTTTTTCTGATAAAATAATTCATTTAAATATATTATTATATTTTAATAATATAATAATGATGATATTTTTACGATGAATGTAGGATATATGTGGAGGAGTATTTTTGTTACTAAAAATGTTAAAAACATATTTTGTGTGTCGGTGGACCCATTTATTGACTGAAATTTTATTATAGCCTATAAAATCGTCCGTTTGTGGATTTCGGTCAATTTCTGTTTTGAATTTGTAAAAACTTCCTTCTGCAAAGTTGTAGAGAATTGAATTTCCTATAAAAAGACGCGAGATTCGAATTTTCTGACAAAAGAGCTATTTATTGTGAATTATTGAAATTTCGAAGCTCTGAAATAATTGATTTTTAGAAGTTTTAATTGTTTTTAATAACAAAAACATTTTTTTTGTTTTTGTAATTATTGTGGAGCAACAAAGGTGGCTGAATTCAGCTCATCAAAGGATGGCGTAGGAAAATTTAAATTTTATAATAATATTATATTAAATTTTCTGCTTTGGTGTTCTAAGTATTTTCCTATAAATAGGGTGCTTAGGTTAGAATTGAAAATCACACCAGAAACTGAAGTTTTCTCTCTCTATATTATCGAGCGTATTCTTGTGAGTATTTTGAGTATATTTTGAGTATTGCTATACGGTGCAAGTCCAAGTCATAGCCTATATCCGGTTTTTCAGCTAGAAGTACTATATAATCTTTCGAGGTAAGGGATATTTTTTTTTAGTAATGATATTATTTTTTCAATATCATTATGCTGAAATATTGATCTAAAGTTTTTATCAAATTTGAAACTTTTGGTGTCGGAGTTACTATTTACGTATACGGCACTATTTACGTATACGACACTATTCACGAATACGGCACTATTCATCGAAAAATGAAAATTTTCCCTTTTCGTCTAAAATATCTATTGTGGATACTAGCTTTGATTGTATCCATGTTTTGATCATTCTTGATTTTTACACCACTATGATTATTTTTGAGGTATTTTTGGACATGGATAAAACAAAGTACGAATTCTTAATCCTTAATCCTAGTCATTTTGTTTCACTGGATTCGTTTCTTTAAAAATATTTTTTGTCATCCTCAGTCTTAAATGATGATATTATTGAATATCTTTGGCCTGTAGTGCAAAGATGAATGATTTCTGATGAATATCTTTGGCCCGTAGTGCAAAGATGAACAGGTGTTTAGATGAACATGACCAACTGATGAATATCCTTGGCCTGTAGTGCAAGGATGAATATATGATTCAAGAGGTGCATTGATTGATGTTACATGGATAAAAATATTGTTGATGGACTGTTAAATTCATAGACATTAGTAGATTTCACCCTCTACGTAACTCTTCTATGAATTAATATCTTTCGCTGCGAATATTGATTTAAAACTTGTTGTCTATTGTATTCTATTAGATTTTTCCCTGTTGAAGACTAACGATAATTTGTTGTATATTATCATATCTTAGTCATAATATTCTTTACTGGGCTAGTTGAGCTCACCCTTTTTCTTTTTGTTCCATTTTTCTTCTCAGGAGGCGAGAATATAACGAGTACGAGTCGGGGTATGGAATGAAGGTTCTAGAGAGAGTTGTTTAGTAATCCTCGCCATTTTTATAAAATAATGTATCAATAATTATGATGAGAATTTATTTGTATGGGGATATTGTCTAGATGACAGTATCTGTATTTAAACTCACAGTTTATATGTTGTAACAATAAAGTTGTAGTTATTTCTGTACCATGTATTTGACAACTCAGAATGGGTGATGTATACCTGTTTGGGGGCGTCACAATAATAATTATTATTTTTTGGGCAAATGAAATGTTTTGATATAAAGATTATTCTTTGGAAAATATTAATAGCTAACATGTGGTGCTCTAGTGGTCAAATACTTATTCTTTCACACTCGAGGTTGCAAGTTCAAACCTTGGGAGAGACAATTTTCTTAAAAAAATTCTAAAGAAGCCACATCACATCTGCTATATCGCGTCAGATGTGCCACGTAGGCGCCATGTGTGCCACATCAGCATGTCAACGCACATGTGGCACCTGGGGGTTCAAAGTCCAAATTTTTGAATAGAAAGGGGCTCAGTTTACGTTGACCGGAAGAAAGGGGCTCAATACCCAAATATCAAAAAAGTTCAGTGGTCGACTTTGTATTTAACCCGATCGTTTACCTATAGTTGGTGTTATAATGATTTTATATCCTTTTGTTTTTGCTTTTATTTTTGAATATGCTATAGGGAGGTTAAATTTTCAGAGGAGGTGAATTAAACTCAAGTTGTTGTAGTATAATATGGTAGCTGTTCAATAAGTTTTGGCATTTTGATATTGTTGCACCATGAAATAATAAATCCAAAGTTTTTAATTTGTGTAAAAAGAATAATGTATTTAAGCTATTTTTGAGAACAAATGGATTTTTTATTTTTTATTTTTATATTATAAAATGGGAGGAAGATGTTGACCGTTACTTTTGGTGTAAACACCAAAATAAAGCCTTTTTCATTTTCCTATTTTACTATTTAATTTTTTTTAATTTTTTTTTGCAGAAGACTGAAGAAATTTATTTCTGAAAAATTCCACTTATCTAAAAGGCTCAGATAAGAGGCATAAGATGTACAATCATGATCTGAATACATTAATTGTTTTAAGAGTGATAATATCATCTCATTAATATTTTTTTACAAGACTAGAGATCTAATTTGAAGTGTTCAAATTTTAATTATTTCAACTACTTGATTGAGTTAATTTTATATACCTTATCATAATATAAATGATTCAGTTTTAATTTGTGTACGTCTCAAATGTTCGCGAGTAGTTCGATTAAAAAACGAGTCGAGTCGAGTCGAATTTGAGTACAATAAAACGAGTCGAATTTGAATCTGAACAAAGATTGCAAAATTTTATTTGAATCTGTGTACGAATCCGAGCACTTTAAAAAAATTTCAAGTAAAATCTGACCAATATACTGTATGACTCAATTCGAAATCATTTTCACCCCTATTTAAAACCCTCTAAATTCATTATCAATGTATTTATTCTATTCAACCTGTTATGTAATCTCTTAAAAATGGGTCAATTAGTAAAGCTAATTCCACATTTGAATGATTAATTATAGAATTATATTTATTACCTCATAACTACTAATATATTAAAAAAATCATATTTGTAGAAACACCATTAATTATTATTATTAGAATTGATGTAGAAGGGACATGCATTAACATACAGCACTTAAAATTGAATTGAAATTAGGGAATGGTTATTTTCACAAGGGAATGTGGGTCTAATTTAGTATTTATTTTTGTGGAACTATCAATTTATCAATTCAAATTAATACGCTCAACTAAAAATTGTGGCATCTTTTTTCATTTGTTAAATTACAAGGAACTTGAAAACATTAATCTTGCATTTATTACAAAATCTGAAATTCTGACAATCACTATATAAAAGGGAATTGATATTTCGACAAATAAAAGTGATAATTCTACAAGTAAGGCTGCAAACGAGCCAACACAGTTCGGGCTCGACTCGAAAAAAATACGAGCGAGACTCGGATTCGTTAATAATATGATCCAAATCTGAGCATTAAAAATAGTTCGAATAAAAATATGAGTAGAATCTGAGCAAGGTTATACTCGACTCGTTTAATATTCAAACTACTCGAATTTTTGATTGTGGAGACTCGAGTCGAATTTTTATTTGTGGAGACTTGAGTCGAATTTTCAATTTATAAATATATTTATTATAAAACTAGTTATTATGTGGAGACTTGAATTCAAGCTTGAATTTGAAGCTCGCGAGTAGTTTGAATAAATATTCGAGTCGAGTCGGATCGAATTCGAGTACTAAACATTTGAGTCGAGTCGAGTCGAATATGAGTAGAATTTTTCAAATATAATTCGAATTCGAGCCGAATTCGAGTACAAATTTATCATTTTGAGTCGAATTTGAGTAGCTCTCTGTTCGCTCCGGTTCGACTCGTTTACACCTTTATCTACAAGTTCTCTCTCACATGAATAGTAAATAGGTTCCACACTCATGTGACAGGGAACTTATGAAAATATCAATTTTTACTTGTGGAAATAAAAAAAATTGGCGAGAATTGATATTTCCACAAATAATTACTCCCTCGGTTCCCTATTAATTGATGTTATACGTCAATTTTTTTGTTTCCAAATATTTGACGTTATAGGATTCTCATGTAATCCTCTCTCTCCTTCCTATTGGAGTCCCAAAGAAAATTAAAGACTTGAAAATTCTCTCTCTTCTTCTTATTGGAGTCCTATGAAAAGTTAAAGACTTGAGAATTCTCTCTCTTTCCTATTGGACTTCTTTATCTTTCTATGTATATCCGTGAAATTTTCTCTCTCCTTCTTATTGGATGAATAGACAAATGAATTTGAGTAATTAAATTTCTTAATAGGTGTTTATTGACATATAACATCAATTATTTCGGACCGAGAGAGTATCATAATCTTGCATTTATTACCAAAATTTTGAAACAACAAAATTAACTTCCCAAATGTCAACTCTGATCATATTATTTAAGCTGAATGAGACAGAGTAATTTGTCCAGCTGAGTGAAGGAAAAGAAAACTCCATGGCAATGAATAATTCCTCCTTGCATTTTCTTGGTTTCCTCCTCTGCCTGTTAGCTTGCTGTAGTTGTGCCATACGGACCGGGCAGAAGCAAGTAAGTTTCATAAATTCTTATTTCCTATCACTTTCAGATCAGCCGATCCATACTTCATAGTTAAGTTATTCCGAAATACTGTGTTGCAAAATTAAGGTCTTTTCTTTTCTTGCTTTTTTTTTCCCTTAAAATTCTTGCCGACAAATCTTTCAACAGTTGGTGCAAAGATTTGGCTTATAGCCACCATTTGCTATAAGTTAACTTACAAACACAGACACATATAGCACGCAACTAAGAGCGAATCGGCTATGGCGACAATTTTTTTCCTAACTATAGTATAAAAAAACCGGCTTTCTATGCTATAGCGACAGAAAAAATCGTCGCTATAGTCAGTTCGTTTCTTCCCGTTTGCTGGAGAAGCGAACTATATATATATATATATATATATATATATATATATATATATAAAATGGATCAGGTCCGGACCTCCCAGACGGGAGTAAATCCGGACCTTTTTTTTTTTTTGCTTTTTTTTTGTAGAACAACTAAAAAAAATAAAATTATGGAACTGAATTTTTTCAATAATACAGTGTTTTGGGTGTGTTTTTAACACCTACACCAACCAATGTATGTACAGTCTGCCCAGACTGTACAGACATGTTTTGTTATAGGTATCCAAATCACGCCCAAAACACTGTATAATGTAAAAATTCCAATTCTATAAATGTTTTTTTTAGTTGTTTCAAAAAAAAAGGTCCGGATTTTGTTAAAATCCGAGAGTCCGGACCTGATCCGGACTATATATATATATATATATATATATATATATATATATATATATATATATATATATAGTGAAATGACTGTAATGTCACTAATGAAAATGATGAAAAGACAAAAAGGGTGGAGTTTTTTTAAGTGGAAATTAGAGTTTTTATGGTTGTATATATTTATGTTGGTGGGTGCATGCATGCATGATGCAGAATCAGAGACGTTGGTGTGTGGCTCAAGTATCAGCCCCAGATGTTAAACTTCAGGCATTTTTAGATTCATGTTGCTCAGAACTCAACTGTGCTGCAATACGATCGGGTGGGTCATGTTATCAGCCCAACACCCTGAGGAGCCATGCATCTTATGCACTTGATCTGTATTTGAGGAATAAGGGAATATGCAACTCTGAAATTGGGACACCATCTATAAATGATCCCTCTTTTGGTAACTGCCATTACCCATGAGTTGGGTCCTAGTCCTCCACAAAGGAAAGAGATTACTAATCAAAGGCTGTTGTAATATCTTTTATATATAGCCATTGGAAAGACATTGAGAAAAAGAGTTGCATGTTATGTAATTTTCATCAATGAAAGTCTGGAATACTAATTTCTTATTTCATAAATATCTTCTTTTTCTTTTTATACTTTGAGAAAAGAGTCCTGCCATAAATTTGTGCCAAATTATAATTGATAAATGTAAATAAATTGAATTGTTATTACTAAATTTATCCACATAACTGAGAATCAAAAGAGTTGCATGTCATTCAGAGAACGACAATAACAAAGAAATAAAATATAACTAAAGAACTAAAAGAAAAAAAAGTTGCATCAAATTTTCTAATTTCTTTTTACAAAGTCAGCACATAAATGATCATCTCTTAGAGTGAGAGATTACAAAGTTTTATAATTTGATATGAGAAAGTTAATTGGTGCACTCTCTTTTGTATTACTTCACTTGTATAACAGAGATGAAATATTATTATATTACTAAAGAGCTAACAAATTTTCTTCCTTCTTACAAAGTCAACACACATCTCTTACTAGTATGCGGAATAAGTGTTTCTCTTTCTTTTGACTTTAGGTTACAAATTAAAGGTTTCCTCAATATTATTCTCAACTCTATGAAAACTGTAGAGGACTAGAGGCTACAAAGTTTATATAGGGAATAAAAATCCAAGACTTCTTGTATTAGTTACCCAATTAAAGAAATAACATATGATACCTAAACTAACTTAAACTAAGCAATTGTCTATCAAAACCAATCAAATTAAGACTCCTGCAATTCCTAATATACTAAAATTTTGCCAAGCGATTGTCTGGTTGGTTCCCTGCAGCTGGTATTCCCTGCTGCATAGCCTGAGCTACCATATTTGCAAAGTTTTGCATCGGGTCTTGGCGTTGTGTCTCAGGATTGATGACAGATTCTTCTGCCCTTTGGTTTCGATTTTGACGTCTTGGCGGCATTATCTGGTTAAGTAAAATCATAAATTATACTCTTACATTCTAAACCTTATTGTACAAGATTAATATATTAAACTTGTTTCATTTCTCAAACTTAGATTCCTATTCATTCATCGAATATTTTACATAACATAGCACATACTGCTTTAAACATCAGCTATCCCTTTGTGACTACAAAAGTCGGGATTTACAATCTTGACCAACACAAAAGTTGAAAATATTTCATTACACAAACATACTTATCACACTTATTATATTAAACATACCTATACAACATAACCTATACTACTTATTTACTAAACCTTTTTCTTGGACAATCTTTCGCTTGATGACCTTTCCTCCCACAAACAAAACATGAACCTAGTTCAAAGTAAGGACAATGATGAGAGGTATGTCCCTCACGTCCGCAAACATAACATATCATTTTCCTTTTCTTCTTACTGGGTCTTTCTAAGTCATAGTCTTCTATCTTTGTTTTTCCCTTATCTCTCGGAGCTGCACACGATGTGTTGCTTGGGGCTCCCATCTGATCAATTTGAATTTTAAGCTTATCTTGCTCTTCCATTGTTTCTATTAACGCCTGACACAGTTGAATATTAAGCAACTTTTCTATCTCCCACAACCTTTCCAGCGAAGAAACCTTGTTCTCCAGATCCTGCACTCCCATTGATGCTTGATCAGCTTCAACGTTAGTGTCCGAATCACTATCTGTCATTACCACCATTTCTGGATCTGATACTACGTTCTCCACGATAACCACCTCGTTCGTGTTGGTTTCCTTGTGAGCTTCTATTTCAGCTATTGGCTTCGCTATTAGCTCAGTGGTATGGATCCGATCCTTCTTCAAGTTATAATCATACCACCAGTCTTTTTCATCAGACATCTACACACATAAATTATCCTGATCAGCATATAGTATATACATTCAGCAAATAAGAGTTTTATATAAGTTATCTCTTATTTTGTTTGACGATGAATTAATTCAATTCATCTCTATAAACGCATCAACGCCTATCTTTCTGCCGAAAGGCAACTTCATCCACTCCACGTCGAATCGCATAAAGGCGATGTCTAAAACTTGCTCCAAGGTATATATCCTCGCATCTTTGGCTTCTATCTCAACTCATCATATTCTATAAGAGTTTTCTACTAAGGTTATAACTCTTCACCAGAGTCCTTCGTCTCTTGGTTCACTGAATATCTATCCTAACTTTCGTCATCCATTCTACTAAGGTTATAACATAGGTTTTGCATTCCTAACGTTTATAACCTACAGCTTTGATACCAACTTGTGGCGCCCCCGAATCCGGGTACTTGAAACCCTAACTCGGTGCTTAACGATACCATTTCTATAAGCTGAATAATAATAACAATAATATAATATTCAAAATTAATTTACATATGCATCAAAGTTTATTCCCAGGTACGAGACCTTTAAATACATTCCTTACAATACATGATATTAGATATATATATATATATATATATATATATATATATATATATATATATATATATATATATATATATATATATATATATCAATGTCTTAATAAACTGTAACTATTATACAACATATTATAATCTCATTCGAACCACTTTCCTTTCCCCTTGTTCGTGCCTGAGACTTCAGGTTGATCATACATAACTGAAAACATTTAATTTAAGCAAGAGTGAGCATTTGAGTGCCTAGCAAGTAATAGCAATTATATATATAAGCTGAAAGAATTTAAATGTTTTCTTTACATAACCCTTCTACAACGAATCAATAGTTGTGAAGTAATCTGAACCGATAATAATCACATAACAACCCTCTTTCAAATTCTTGAAATTTCGTACTACCCATAAATGGGGTTTAAGTAACATACTATGAACATTATTTTCATTTTTGAAAAGGTTTAACAGAACTTCATCCGCAAACCGTCATAACTTATGGGCACGGAGGGTGATCAGCCCGTTGTACCCTGTATTAATCAACACTACCTTACAAGAACGATGTTATCGTTCACTCTATCTGCCTTGGGCGCAAAAAAAAAATTCCCATATAAGGGATGTTCATACATGTCTGGTTCCAAACCCGAAGGTTTTTATCTTGCTCAACAATTATATGTAATTCAATATATATATATATATATAGGTATCAACATGTGAATAAATACCATGATTGTCCAAGTGGGGACACTTGTATAACCATTTATAGAAATCAACGAATAGAATATATATCTGAACTAACATGTTGATAATCAATGAGCGTACATAATCTGTACAGGAATAATATAATTCTGAAACATTCTTACTCATGTCCATTGCATAAAAAAATGCAAAGGTAGGATACTTGCCTGATCTGCTGCTTACAATTCTCAACATAGTTCTATCTCTTTTATCACGACCTATCATTAATCAGATCATTCGTTCGATTAGAACAATATATCATAACACATAGTACTGCCTATTACAGTCAGCACATAACCTAATCACCTTAAAACACATATTCCACAATCATTGAATCACAAACAATCATTAATACAGTCAAAATCTCTAAGTCCAGATCAATTTCTGAAATATATCGGTGTACCGACGGCTTTATCGAGTAATAATCGAGTCTAAGACTCTATTCTGTATCTCAATATCCATAAGTATCAGTCATATTATTTTTAAATGACTTAAAATAATTTTTAAACACATATAATAATTTATCATGAATTTTCAAACATCGAAATCATAATTAAATGATTTAAATATCAAACAATTCTATTATCATTAATATTTAATTATTAATGAAATTATCCTTTAAATATTAAAAGTTATATTTTATAACTTAAAATATCTTTAAACACTTTATTTTTATTTAAAATGATTTTTAAAATAATAAAATCATTATTAAACTAAATTATTTAATATAATCATTAAATAACTTTAATATCATTAATAATAATTAATTAATGAAATTCATTACAAAATATTAAAAGTCATCAAAAATAACTTAAAATATTTTCTTATACCATAATATAATGTTAAATGATTTTTCAAATATTAAAATCATTTTTAAATCATTTATTTAATATTATAATTAAATAAATTAAATATCTTTAATATTATAAAAATATTAAATATTTATGAAATATATCCAAAATAATTAAAATATAATTTTCAGACATTAAAATAATTTTTAGGAATTTATTTTGTATTTTTCATAATTAAAAACTAATTTTCCTATTTTTAATTAATTTTTGGAAAATAAAATAGGCTTATTAACAGTGGCTGAGGTACCCTGTTTGACCAACAATATCTGTCAGATCTTGATCTTTATGGCCGATCTAACACTTAGATCTTGTAGTACTAGTGTAACACTACAAAATCCAACAAGAAACACATTGAAATAACATCACAATTAAAAGATATAAGTCATCAAAGTAGTTGTCAGAGTCTGTTTTTCTTTTCTGGGTTGCCCAGAATTGTCCGGTCAATGCCGGTCAACCCACTTTGACCTTAAATAACTTTTGATCCACAATAGATATGGACATGATTCTTTTTGGAGTTAAAGACAACATGTCAGGATACACATATCAACTTGTATAACACAAAACCAATTAAAGATAACAGAGATATAAGACATGACATTTGCCAAAAAAACTTTCTGGAAAAATTCTGGGCTTGAAGAACAGCCGGTCAATGCGGGTCAACCCACTTGGACCTAAAATAACTTTTGATCCACAATAGATATGGACCTGATTCGTTTTGAAGATTAAAGACAACATGTCAGGCTACACATATCAACTTTCAAACATCAAAAATCATAAACGACCAAAGATCTGTGGCCACTGACATTCACTGTCATACCACAAAAAATGAAATTTCTAGATTTTGCAAATCTTCAAATTCGAGCTTCTAAATGTTATGGATCCAACATCTAGCAACCCAGATCATCCTTAGACACTATAATCAACATGTTCTAACATTTAAACATAATATCTAACACCAAAAATTTTGAAAAAAATCAAGCTAGAGTTTATACCTTTTCTAAGCTTTGATTCTTGATTCTAGGCTACTGATTTGTTATGATTGATGGTAGGACTTTGTTTTGGGACTGGTATGCTACAATAATTCGTAGGTTTTAGAGAGAGAAGCTCAAGGATAAGAGTTAGGCAAATTTTAGTGTACAAATGTATTATTTCTCTCCCCAATCTATATATAAACTAATCTAGATGCCTTGGATGTTCAAATTAGTTGATTGCATCTGATTATAATTGAGTATTTGATGCTCAATTGGTAGGGTAAGGGTGTTTGCCATTAATTTCTAGCAATAATGCACAATAATTCACTAATAATACACTAAAAGGGCATTTTGGTAATTTCACTTAAAATGTCAAGGACATTCTTGTACAAGGTAATTAAATTTAGGATTTATTCACTAGATTATAAATCTTACACTTTCCCAAATAATTTCTAGGCTTTGACAAATTAACAATAAAGTGCAATAAAATCTTAATTAAACACAATAATTTATAATTAAGGTTTTCAAATAATAATTAGGGTTTTTCCTAATTATCGACATAAAACAGTAATTAGGGTTTTCTTCTAATTACAGAAATTCTAATACACAGTAGAATTCATATAACACAACTACTACATAGTCTTATGTCATAACTGAGTTTAATAATTTGGGTTTTCAAATAATAATTAGGGTTTTTCCTAATTATCAACATAAAACAGTAATTAGGGTTTTCTTCTAATTACAGAAATTCTAATACACAGTAGAATTCATATAACACAACTACTACTCAGTCTTATCTCATAACTGAGTTTAATAATTAGAGTTTCTAATTTTAGCAAATTAGGGTTTTCAAATCAATAATTAGGGTTTCTCCTAATTACAGAAATTCTATAATACACAGTAAAATTCATATAATGACATTACTACTCAGTCTTGAACTCACAACTGAGTTTAACAATTAAGGCTTAAAAACACAATGAAATGGTCATGATATAAATTTATCATAATTAACCAATCATTATCTGTCCACACATATACAGTACATATATATTGTACTAAAAAATCATAATATAAATAATATTATATTATTATTCTCATCTCATGATCACAATCCCAATTCAGGGTTTTAATTCCATATCTGACTTATCCTTCGCATACCACATCAATAATCAAGTTAAAATAATTAACTTAAATATTCTGAACAATTTCATATAATAAAATATTTATTATATAATTCTAATTGTCACTTCATATATTATATCCAATCATGTTTTCATGGAAAATAAATCATAAAAACATTTCTACTTTCATAAATTAACTACCATAAGAATATAATTTCTAGTAATTAATAATTTTAAAATTATTTCTAATTTTTCAAGTAATAAATATATTCGCATTTATCGTTCACATTACTTGACACTTATTCTCATCATTAAATAATAAAAAAAATTTATATGCAAAATTTCTTATCTATTTTAATAGAAAATATCGGGTTATTACACTAGTCCCCCACAAAGGAAAGAGATTACTAATCAAAGGCTGTTGTAATATCTTTTATATAAAGCCATTGGAAAGAGATTGAGAAAAAGAGTTGCATGTTATGTAATTTTCATCAATGGAAGTCTGGAATACTAATTTCTTATTTCATAAATATCTTCTTTTTCTTTTTATACTTTGAGAAAAGAGTCCTGCCATAAATTTGTGCCAAATTATAATTGCAAAATGTAAATAAATTGAATTGTTATTACTAAATTTATCCACATAACTGAGAATCAAAAGAGTTGCATGTCATTCAGAGAACGACAATAACAAAGAAATAAAATATAACTAAAGAACTAAAAGAAAAAAAGTTGCATCAAATTTTCTAATTTCTTTTTACAAAGTCAGCACATAAATGATCATCTCTTATGCTACGTTTGGATTGAAGGAATGGAATAGAGTAGGGAATGGAATAGATGAGGGAATGGAATAAGGAAGGGAATGGAATGATTTTTTAATATTCCATGTACATGTTTGGTTGATGTTAGGAATACATCTAAGAATGAAATAAATAATTAGAAAGTGACCTAAATACCCTTAAATGTTCAAATTTAACTTAAATTCAATTTATATTAAAAATTTAACACATATTTCATTCTTAGAAATAAAGGGGAGGAGAGGAGAGGGGAGGGGTGGGGTGGGGGTAGAGTGGGGTAGCGTGGGTGTGTGGGGTGGGGTAGGTGTGGGTAGAGTGAGGTGGGTGGGTAGGTGGGGTAGGGTAAGTAGGGTAGGTGGGTTGGGGTGGCTGGGTGGGGGTGGGCGTAGGTGGGGTAAGTGGGTTGGTAGGTAGGGTTGGTGGGTTGGGGTGGCTGGGGTGGAGGTAGGTTGGTAGGGGGTGGGGTGGGTGGGGTGGGTTAGTAGATAGGGTAGGTGGGTTAGGGTGGCTAGGTGAAGGTAGGGGTGAGTGTGTGGGGGTGGGTAGGTGGGGTGGGGTAAGTGGGGTGGGGTAGGTAGGTGGGTTAGGGTGGCTGGGTGGGGTAGATAAATAGGAGGTGGGGGTAGGTGGGGTGGGTGGGTTGGTAGGTAGGGTAGGTGGGTTAAGGTGTCTGGGTGGGGGTTTGTGGTTTGGGGTGGGGGTAGGTTGGTAAGTAGGGTAGATGGGTTGGGGTGGCTGGGTGGGAATAAGTTAGTAGGGGGTGGGGGTAGGTGGGGTAGGTGGGTGGGTGGGTGGATGGGGTAGGTGGGTTAGCGTAGGTGGGTTGGGGTGGAGTAGGTGGGGGTAGGTGGGGTGAGTGGAGTGGGGTAGGTGGGGTGGTTAGATGGGTAGGTGGGGTGGGGTAGGTGGGTAAGGGGTGGGAGCGGGGGTAGGTGGGGTAGGTTGGTAGGGGTGGGGTGGGAGTAGGTGGGGGTAAATTGGTAGGGGTGGGGTAGGTGGGTTAGGGGTGGGGTGGGGTGGGGTGGGGTGGAGTGGCTGGGTAGGGGTAAGTGAGGTAAATTACGATGAAATAGAAATATGGAAATTCCGAAAAAATTATCAAATCTCGGCTCCTTCTCTCTCGTCGTTCCAGATCGATCGAATTGAATGAATATGTAAAAAGCCCTATTATATATTTAGGGGTATATTTGTCAATTACTTAAAAATAATGGATGAAATGATTTATTCCTGGCCACCACTCAAGGAATGAAAATTAAAATTTTAAGTTAACTATCATTCCAGAAGGAATATATTATTCCGTTGGAATAAACAAACCAAACAACATTTTTATCATTCCAATGGAATGATTCATTCCATTCTCCCTCCTATTCCATCGATCCAAACGTAGCATTAGAGTGAGAGATTACAAAGTTTTATAAGTTGATATGAGAAAGTTAATTGGTGCACTCTCTTTTGTATTACTTCACTTGTATAACAGAGATGAAATATTATTATATTACTAAAGAGCTAACAAATTTTCTTCCTTCTTACAAAGTCAACACACATCTCTTACAAGCATGCGGAATAAGTGTTTCTCTTTCTTATGACTTTAGGTTACAAATTAAAAGGTTTCCTCAATATTATTCTCAACTTTATGAAAACTGTAGAGGACTAGAGGTTACAAAGTTTATATAGGGAATAAAAATCCAAGACTTCTTGTATTAGTTACCCAATTAAAGAAATAACATATGATACCTAAACTAACTTAAACTAAGCAATTGTCTATCAAAACCAATCAAATTAAGACTCCGGCAATTCCAAATATACTAAAATTAAAACAAGCATAATTTCATCCTACTCTTAATTACATAGTTTCATAAATATAGTCCATGCCAAATTCGAAACATCTTTTGACTTGTTTTCCGCATCAATTGTACATCTTAAATAAAGGCGCACATCTTGAAATCAGCTTTAAAAAGATCAACAGAATTGTGAAGCATATCACCTATGAAAAGATTACTAAATGAAAGAAGCCTATCACGATCTTCTGCACTACCGGTAAATGAGTGGGCAACACCAGCAGAGAACCTGTAATATTAGAAATATTTATTTATTTGATTAAATAAAAAATACTGGAAGATGAGTAAACAATATGAGCTCTGCAAATAAATCTTTTAAAGACTGTCAAAAATACGAAGTCTTCAAATTAATCACTGCTTCCAATCCCCATATACATCTCAAATATAGAGTATGTGATTACATCCATTAACATGCAACAAGATTCCAGATGATTTTAATTAACCATGAAAGGAAAATTTACTGACAAATGTTTAGGAAAAATAAGAAAAAACAGCAACAAGAAGCTTAATAGGCGGTCAAAGAGAATAGTTTATACAATCGTCAACCATCAAGGCATCAGCTATTCATACAACAATTCTTGTTTGATACATTAAGGGACATTTAACAGTTTTCCTCTTAACCAATTTTTCCAAGCTTCCATTATTTGTTTGCAAGTTTTGCTACCTAATGGCATCAATATTTTATATTGGGAAATATCTGTTTCAATTATCGGTTGAAGAAGGTGATCGTGTGTTGTTGTTGTTTTTTTTTTGGGGGTGGGGGGACTATCTAAATTTCCCCAACCAGAAGTAGAACATAGCAGTTCTGTGTGTAAACCCATGCCTCCACTCGGTAGTATCTCTTATAGTCAAGAAAAATCTCAAGGAACTACAAGCAGAAGAGTAAAATTATTCAGCAATAAGAAAAGTTGGCATTCACGTTGCTTCATCCATCAGCTAAACAATGGCTAGGAAAATTTATAGTAAAAAAGAAAAATAGATATACCAGCAAACATGACTTAGTTTTATGTTCTACCTCTCCTTATTTTGCTCAAGAATGTGACAGAAATCCTCGGCAGCTGCTCGCATGTGTAAAAACATTGGCAGCTTCATGGCATGTGCTAATTCAAACTGCTTTTCAAGGTACCTATTTTTTACGATGGAAGAGAAAAGACGTACAATCATTGAGCAGATATGAATAACGAGAATGGGACGAAGAAAGTTTCATCAAAAGGTTTTTCACGATTGATTAATCCCCCCTCCATCTCCCCCAAATACCCCACAAGAAACCAAAAAAATAGAGAAAAAAATATTTCAAGCAAGCACATACTTTTTTTGAATCTCACATGGGCAAAAGTGAATCCTGTCATAGTCCAATCCACTTTCACCAATTGCTACCACCTTGTATAAAATATTATATTTCAATGTCAATAAGGATTTTAGTGAGTCCAAGAAACATTAGAGGCTGCTAATTTAACACTCTAAGTACCAAAAGGAATATAGTATGCGTTTAATCAATTCATATGGAACATGTACAGTGACTTTTAAATTTCGTTTTATTTTTATTTTATAAGTTAAATTGAGTTTCATTGATATCACAGGCCACCATAAGTCATTTAGTTGGATAAACTTTTCTAAAACACAAATTTGAAGCTCCTTTCTAACAGTCCTATAATCAAGACATCTAAGCATACCTTTCCTTTCTCAACACCCTCTTTAGCCAATGACAACAGTGCCTGGAAATGTTTTTCTGGATCCCCACTCTCATCAAATTCCTCTTTAGCCAATGACAGCTTGCCATTTTATGATTTTTGCCTCTTTCATTTTTGGGCTACCCTTTTGGGATCAAGGAAAGAACATGTAAGTGAACAAAATTCAAGTTAAGGGTATATAAAACTTTATGCATGCCATGTGTTTTTCTTATGTACGTTTTCCGGTATCTTTTTATTTGACAGAAATAACCAACAGAGTTTGTTCAACACGCTTGCTATAATGTTTAGTGCTACCATGTATTGTGGCATAAACGATTCTTCGTCTGTTATACCGTATGTCACCACAGAAAGAAATGTTCTGTATCGGGAAAGATTTGCTGGGATGTACACTCCTTGGGCTTATGCACTTGCGCACGTATAACCCTAGCTTTTGGGATCTTTTTGTGTTAATACTATGCTACTTGTTGTTTGATAGTACTTGCACTAAAAACAGTTTTGGCTCGATTCGTACTCGCTTAAAGTTCGATAAATTACTCGAACCTCCTCAAATTGTAATTTTCTATTGATATTCGGATCATATTCTTTCGAAAAGTTCAAACTGTTCGGGCTCGATTCGGGATCGGGCTCGACTCGGTAACTAAATGAACCTCAATCAAACCTTATTTTATACTCGATCTAAGCAACTCATTACTCGGCTCGGTTCGGTTATTTACATCCTTACTAAAAACTATATATCTAAAAAAAAGCCAAGTTTAGGTTGCATGGAATGATTTTTTAACAAACTTTGACAGATGATGATATTTTTATTTCTGCTTATTGAAATTTTGTGCTTATTTTGTAGGTGATTATTGAAGTTCCTTACATTTTTGGGCAGTCACTTGTATATGTGATGATTACATATCCAATGATCGGATATTATTGGTCAACTTACAAAGTTTTCTGGTACTTTTACTCCATCTTCTGTACACTATTGTACTTCTGTTATATGGGAATGAGGCTTGTTGCATTGACTCCTAGCTATCCACTTGCTGTAATTCTAAGTTCTGCAGTCTACGCCATGTTTAACTTGTTCTCTGGATTTATTATTTCTCAACCGGTAAGTTTTTTCTCTCTCCTTTGCTCGACTAGGCATTTCCTTTATTTCTTTTCTCTCCAAATTAAAACTCAAAACAAACAGGCGTCTTTGGGCACAGTTTTCAAACCCTAAAAACAAGCTCAAATAAACTTTTTTTGTGGAACGGGGGGCGTATCAACAATCGAGCTACAAATTACAGCAAAATTGTGTTGTTAATGCAACAAATTACGAGTCGAATTTGAATCTGAACAAAGATTGCAAAAAAAAATTTGAATCTGTGTACGAATCCGAGCACTTTAAAAAAATTCAAGTAAAATCTGACCAATATATTGTATGACTCAATTCGAAATCATTTTCACCCCTTTTTAAAACCCTCTAAATTCATTATCAATGTATTCATTCTATTCAACCTGTTATGTAATCTCTTAAAAATGGGTCAATTAGTAAAGCTAATTCCACATTTGAATGATTAATTATAGAATTATATTTATTACCTCATAACTACTAATATATTAAAAAAATCATATTTGTAGAAACACCATTAATTATTACTATTAGAATTGATGTATAAGGGACATGCATTTACATACAGCACTTAAAATTGAATTGAAATTAGGGAATGGTTATTTTCACAAGGGAATGTGGGTCTAATTTAGTATTTACTAGCGATAACCCGTGCCTGAAGGCACGGTGTAACGAAAAATTAAATTAAAATTTAAAAAATATTACAATATTTAAAGACATACATACTCAATCAACAATACATATCCAACCACCAAAACATCGAGCTAGTCGGTACTAATTTTACTAAATTTCGGCAGAATTTTCTTTAAAAATAGATATCCGAAAAATTCTAAACTTATCTACAAAACTTACAATCATCAATTCTTATCTGTGTGTGGGTTCGAAATTTGAATAAGGAGGACAAGAGAGAAAGAGCTGCTGACATGTATTTTGATGTGACATTTATGTATTTTCTCTCTCCGCTCTGTTTTATATTATAGATTTTTGTGGAACTATCAATTTATCAATTCAAATTAATATGCTCAACTAAAAATTGTGGCATCTTTTTTCATTTGTTAAATTACAAGGAACTTGAAAACATTAATCTTGCATTTATTACAAAATCTGAAATTCTGACAATCACTATATAAAAGGAAATTGATATTTCTACAAATAAAAGTGATAGTTCTACAAGTAAGGCTGTAAACGAGCCAACACAGTTCGGGCTCGACTCGAACAAATACGAACGAGACTCGGATTCGTTAATAATATGATCCAAATCTGAGAATTAAAAATAGTTCGAATAAAAATATGAGTAGAATCTGAGCAAGGTTATACTCGACTCGTTTAATATTCAAACTACTCAAAATTTTAATTGTGGAGACTTGAGTCGATTTTTTGATTGTGGAGACTCGAGTCAAATTTTCAATTTTCAATTTATAATTATATTTATTATAAAACTAGTTATTATGTGGAGACTCGAATTCGAGCTTGAATTTGAAGCTCGCGAGTAGTTTGAATAAATATTCGAGTCGAGTCGGATCGAATTCGAGTACTAAATATTCGAGTCGAGTCGAATCTGAGTAGAATTTTTCAAATATAATTCGAATTCGAGCCGAATTCGAGTACGAATTTATCATTTCGAGTCGAATTTGAGTAGCTCTCTGTTCGCTCCGGTTCGACTCGTTTACACCCTTATCTACAAGTTTTCTCTCACATGAATAGTAAATGGGTTCCACACTCATGTGACAAGGAACTTATGAAAATATCAATTTTTACTTGTAGAAATAAAAAAAAATGGCGAGAATTGATATTTCCACAAATAATTACTCCCTCGGATCCCTATTAACTGACGTTATACGTCAATTTTTTTGTTTCCAAATATTTGACATTATTGGATTTTCATGTAATCCTCTCTCTCTCTCCTTCCTATTGGAGTCCCAAAGAAAAATAAAGACTTGAAAATTCTCTCTTCTTCTTATTGGAGTCCTATGAAAAATTAAAGACTTAAGAATTCTCTCTCTCTTTCCTATTGGACTCCTTTATCTTTCTATGTATATCCGTGAAATTTTCTCCCTCCTTCTTATTGGATGAATAGACAAATGAATTGGAGTAATTAAATTTCTTAATAGGTGTGTATTGACATATAACGTCAATTATTTCGGAACCGAGGGAGTATCATAATCTTGCATTTATTATCAAAATTTTGAAACAACAAAACTAACTTCCCAAATCTTGCATTTATTAACAAAATTTTGAAATAACAAATTAACTTCCCAAATGTCAACTCTGATCATATTATTTAAGTTGAATGAGACTGAGAGTAATTTGTCCAGCTGAGTGAAGGAAAAGAAAACTCCATGGCAATGAAAAATTCCTCCTTGCATTTTCATGGTTTCCTCCTCTGCCTGTTAGCTTGTTGTAGCTGTGCCATACGGACCGGGCAGAAGCAAGTAAGTTTCATAAATTCTTATTTCCTATCACTTTCAGATCTGCCGAGCATGCCGATCCATACTCCATAGTTAAGTTATTCCGAAATACTGTGTTGCAAAATTAAGGTCTTTTCTTTTCTTGCTTTTTTTCCCTTAAAATTCTAGCCGACAAATCTTGCAACAGTCGGTGGAAAGATTTGGCTTATAGCCACCATTTGCTATAAGTTAACTTACAAACACACACATATAGCACGCAACTAAGAGCGAACCGGCTATGGCTCGATTCGTACTTGCTTAAAGTTCGATAAATTACTCGAACCTCCTCAAATTGTAATTTTCTATTGATACTCGGATCATATTCGTTCGAAAAGTTCAAACTGCTCGGGCTCGATTCGGGATCGTGCTCGACTCGATAACTAAATGAACCTCAATCAAACCTTATTTTATACTCAATCTGAGAAACTCAGTACTCGGCTCGGCTCGATTCATTTACATCCTTACTAAAAGCTATATATCTAAAAAAAGCCAAGTTTAGGTTGCATGGAATGATTTTTTAACAAACTTTGACAGATGATGATATTTTTATTTCTGCTTATTGAAATTTTGTGCTTATTTTGTAGGTGATTATTGAAGTTCCTTACGTTTTTGGGCAGTCACTTGTATATTTGATGATTACATATCCAATGATCGGATATTATTGGTCAGCTAACAAAGTTTTCTGGTACTTCTACTCCATCTTCTGTACACTGTTGTACTTCTGTTATACGGGAATGATGCTTGTTGCATTGACTCCTAGCTATTCACTTGCTGTAATTCTAAGTTCTGCAGTCTACGCCATGTTTAACTTGTTCTCTGGATTTATTATTCCTCACCCGGTAAGTTTTTTCTCTCTCCTTTGCTGGACTAGGCATTTCCTTTATTTTTTTTCTCTCCAAATTAAAACTCAAAACAGATAGGGTATAAATGCGTCTTTGGGCTTAAAACACGTCTTAACGCAGTTTTCAAACCCTAAAAACAAGCTCAAATAAACTTTTTTTGTGGAACGGAGGGAGTATCAACAATCGAGCTACAAATTACAACAAAATTGTGTTGTTAATGCAGCAAATTCCCAAGGGGTGGTTGTAAGACCCCAACTTATTATAAATAAAATTAAAATTTTCTTCTATTCATTATTCTAAATTCTTAAAGTATTAATTTGATATAATACTTTGGTTATGGGTGAAATGTGCAAATTTTGCAAAATAAGCAAGTGGTTATAAAATATTCATTTCTGTCGGAGAATATTCGTTTGGTCGTGGAATATTCTTTTTGTCGAGAATCTCCGTACGACGGTGCAGTCATTTGTGGCCCCCATAACGAAAAATGATTGGATGAATGAAATGACAAAATATGAGTTGTATGAATAACGACGTAATTGTTACCGTTAACACTGTTGGGTTACCTGGTGGTTAAAATACAGTAATACACGTGGTGGCACAGTAGCACACAGTATTGCACAATATTGTTGAATTATTGATTCGTACATAAGAAGACACTACTCAATAATTATTACAGTAACTACTGTTCAATATTTTATTTTATTGATTCAGTAATTGCTGCATTGATAGTTATATTATTGTTGTTTCAAATAATTGTCACTGCACATTATTTTCCATTATCAGATCAATAATTCATATTATTTGAATAATATTATTAGATAACATTATTGGCAATGTCTAGAAAGTTCTGTCTAAGGATAGGTTTGGTCATCTAATTGCACACCAGTAAGGAGAAATCCTTATTGGAAAGCCCCCTCTTTCCTGGAAACGGCCTGGTTGTCATAATTGTGATTCTGTAATATTATTTGTGAATAATTAATTATTGATTTATATGATAAGAAATATTTATTTGATGTGGATATAAATAATGGATTTATTTATGTGGTTATTAATGAATGAATTAATACTGAGGTGTTTTATCAGTATTTTATTGGAATTGAGGTATTAAAAATTATCCGTTTGTGGGTTTCGGATATTTTTGATTTGGAATTTAGAGAAACTCAAAGCTTCAAAGTTGTAGAGAATTCGATTTCAGGCAGAATGGATATAAAATTCATATTTTTCTGATAACCGGACTATTTTCTATGAATTACTGAAGTTTCAAAAAATAAAATAATTTTTATTAAATTTATGGGTGGGACCCACTTTTGGTTGGTGGAATACACACATGGGCTGCTGAATTTCTTCCAACATGGCTGCCCAAAAATTCAAAGCATGCGTAGGAATTGTGATTAATAATAATATTATTTTATTATTTAGTCTCCTTTGGCGTTCTAGCATTTTCCTATAAATAGACGCCTAGGTTAGAATTGAAAATCACACCAGAAACAAATTTTCTTTCTCTCTAGATTATCGAGCGTATTCTTGTGAGTATTTTGATACTTTGAGTGTTGTTATACGGTACAAGTTTCTGTCAGCACTATACCCAAAATTCAGTCAGAAGTGCGATTATTTTGAGGTAAGGGATGTTGTTTTCTTTCTAAATGATATTAATTCTTCAATATCATTATGCTAAAATATTGGTGAACTTTTTAATCAAATTTGGAACTTTTTTTGTCGGAGTTACTATTCACGTATACGACACTATTCACGAATACGACACTATTCACCGAAAAATAAAAAAATTTCTTTTTGTCCAAGATGTCTATTTTGGCTACTATCTTTGATTGTATCTATGTTTTGATCGTTATTTTTGAATTCTGCTTCACAATTGGTTATTATGAAGTATTATTGATCTTGGATAAACTGTTATACGAATCCCTAATATTTGTCTTTCTGTCACATTGGATTCGTTTTCTTTAAAATATTTTTCATCATCCTCAGTCCTGATGATAATATTACTGAATATCTTTGGCCTGTAGTGCAAAGATGAATGATTAACTGATGAATATCTTTGGCTCGTAGTGCAAAGATTAACATGTGTTGAGATGAATATGACCAACTGGTGATACAAATGAATATCTTTGGCCTGTAGTATAAAGATGATTAAAGATGTATATTAATTGTTGTTATAGAGATAAAATATCGATGATGGACTTTTAAATCTTAGAAGATAGTAGAATTCATTCTCTACGTGACTCTTCTAATGGATTGTTGTTTCCGCTGCATTTGTTGATCTAAAACTTGTTGTCTATTATATTTTATCAAATTTTTCCCTGTTGAAGACTAATGATAATTTGTTGTATATTATCTTAGTTATAAATCCTTTACTGGGCTAGTTGAGCTCACCCTTTTCCTTTTGTTCCATTTTTCTTCTCAGGAGGTGAGAAAATAGCAGGATCGAGTCGGGGTATGAAGTGATAGTTCTAGAAAGATGTTTTAGCAGTCCTCGCTATTTCTGTAAAATAGTGTATGAATAATTGTAATGAGGACTTATTTGGGTGTGGATATTATCTAGAAGGCAATATTTTGTATTTAAACTCACAGTTGTGTCATTGTATTTTACACGACATTTGTATTATTGAAGTTGTAGTTTACTTTCTATACCATGTATTTTGGCAACTCAGAATGGGTGTTATATACCTATTTTGGGGGCATCACAGTTGGTATCAAAGCTTAGGGATATGGTCTCTGGCGAAGATCGGGGAATAGAACAAGGAGGGGAGAGATGAGTAAATCTTTCGCTAGTGTGTCCTATCTAAGCTTATTTGTTGGTTGGTCATAATATAGGGATATTATGTGATATGTTAATTTGTTTAATTAACCTTGTTTTATGGCAGTATTTAAGAATGGCTACTGAGAACGTTAACAATGGAGTGTATGAGACTGTGGAGTAACCTTTAGTCACAAACCAGGAGAACGTGCAACAAGAAGACAATATTCCTCCTGTAAACAACACTACCAAGCAAACGATGAACGATGGAATGTTTAGGAGCTTTTTGCAGTTCATGCAAAATCAGACGAGGGAGACTCGTGTACAAAATACGGGTGAAAATGATGGCAAAGCGTGATCTGTCACAACCAAGCAGTTCAAGGAGTTAGGACCACCAGATTTCTGGGAAAAGCCCGATCCGATTAAGGCAGAAACATGGGTCAAGCAAATTACCAAGATATTCGATGTCTTGGGCTGTACGGAGGAACAGAATGTTCCATTCGCCACCTATATGTTCTGTGGTGAGGCAGATTACTGGTGGGAATCCATGAAGCGTACCCAGCCAGCCGCACTTAAGATGTCGTGGGAAAGATTTCAGAAACTGTTCAATGACAAGTACTTTCCAGAAAGTATTCGTCATATAAAGGAGGTAGAGTTTATCAGAATTGATTTTTGGAGTTTTAAGTACTTTTTGTTAGAAAAACGTTTTTGTTGCTTTTGGCACATGTGTGGCTGATTTCTTTGGTCAAAATGGTGGGCTAAGGAAAATTATATAAATATATTAATATTATATTCAATTTTCTACTTTGGTGTTCTAAGTAATTTCCTATAAATAGGTGCTTAGGTTAGAATTGAAAATCATTTCAGAAACTGAAGTTTTCTCTCTACATCTTTCTCTATATTATCGAGTGTATTTTTGTGAGTATTTTGATATCTTGAGTGTTGCTATACGGTGCAAGTTCGTTCAACGTTATTCCAGTCAGAAGTACTGCTCTTTTGAGGTAAGGGATATTGTCGTTAGTATGTAAGGATTATGATGTTTTTAAATTTCAAAATTTTTCTGAACCTTCAAAAATTCTGGAAAATTTTGAAATGCTAATTTGATGAGTTTTGTTGATTGTGTCCAAAAATGTCGATTTTTGCATATATAGATTAATAGTTATAGATTTTATGAAAAAAGACTATTTTAAAAATAAACGCTTATAAATCCTTGTGGTTAACTCCAAATTTGATGAAATTTTTATTGGGAGTACATCTATATAATATCAGTATACCTTGTGAATTTCGGAATTTTTGGATAAAAGTACAATTTATGATAAATGTATGAATATTCGGTGGTTTTGGCCATGTGAAAAATAGTAAATGAATTTTAAAAATTCTGAGAAAAATATATGTTCAATATGGGACTATATTATGCTAAATACCAGAAAAGAAATATTTTTGGAACTGATTTGGTATTTTTCATAAAAATAAACTAGTTATGAGTAAATGAATTAAATATGTTATGTGAAGTAAGAAAATTGAAAAATATAATTTTATGGCTTGAGAATTATATATGAGGTATACGCAGATTTTTGATGAGGGTTTTGGCTATTGATGATGAGATCTTATGAGGTTGGCATTTTAAGATGATTAAATGCATTAATTAGTAAAGTGTAAAAAATCAGAATTAATTGTTTTTAAGTTTAAGAAATGATTAAAATATTGTGGTAATATTAATAATATTAGATTATGAGATTATTAAGTGATTTATAACATTTTGATTAAGTTGTTATGAAATCAATGATTTATGAATCTTACTCTTGAGATTAAATCTATATGTTGATTATATTATTTTTATATAACATTCTTATAAACCTAATGATGATATTTCTCTTTGACTTGAGTGTAAAGATGGGTAGATTATTGGTATGATCATGACTATTGGTTCTCTTTAGCCAGTAGTGCAAAGTTGAATTGTTGACCGGTATGATCATGACCATTGAATTTATAATTGAATATCTTTAGCTTAAGTGCAAAGGTGAATTGATCAACATATATGGTTATAATTATGGTTTATATAAAATCTGAAATGATTATGTATTTCTTTAAGATATGAATATCTTTAGCCTGTAGTGCAAAGATCAATTATTGATGAATATCTTTGGTCTGTAGTGTAAAGATGACTTGTTGTTGAATATCTTTAGCCCGTAGTGCAAAGATAACTTATTGTTGAATATCTTTGGCATGTAGTGCAAAGATGACTTATTGTTGAATATCTTTGGCATGTAGTGCAAAGATGAACTGTTGATGAATATCTTTGGCCCGTGGTGCAAAGATGAATTTATTAGTATAATTATGAACAGGAACTGTGATTTGGTATAACCATGATCTTCGATGTTTCGGGTAAAGACAGGTGATAAAAATTATTTTCGTTCTGGATGAGAAGAGAAATTTAGAATCACAATTATGATTATGAGTTATTCATATGGTTGCGAAAAGGAATTGTTGATTGATGTTACAGGGATAAAATATTGTTGATGGACTTTTAACATTAAGAAGATAATGGACTTTATGGTCTATTTGACTCTTCTAATGGATTGTTCGTTCCGTTGCAACTATGGTTGAAAAGTTTTATCATCTACCATATGTTCTAAATCTCTGATTTATTACTGTTGAAGACTATTGATAATTTATTTATCTTTAGTCATGATATTCTTTACTGAGCTAGTTGTGCTCACCCTTTTGCTTCACAATTCCTTTCAGGTAATAAAAGTGTAGCTGGGTCTAGCGGGGGAATAACAAGGGAATAGAACGGTGGTCTATAAATGTTGAGGGTGAGGTGAATTTAACTTGGAAGGGTGTTTTGCCACTATCATACAAGATGTCTAATGACATACAACCTCGTGTCATCATAAGACAGGGTTGTGCTCATCCATTTGCTGAGTATATCTACCAGCACTATCTATATGATCTTGGAGTCTATTTGAAATATAACCCTCAATTAGAGACAATGGAGATAATGATATGTCAAGAGAAGACTCACTATTGGAAAGAATATGATAGTAATCTTCTCGTTTTTCTTTCGGGTCTATTGGGTCAACCAAGGATAATTATGTGGGCATATGATATCTATAATAACCTAGACGCATGGCCTCCCATGTACGAAGGTTTCCTTGAGCACTTTCCAAAGATTCTAATTTCTAAAACACTTTTCGACTATACCTTTATGTAAGGTGTCATTATGAGGTGCTGTCCACGGTTGGGACATGAGTCACAGTTGAAATATATTTGTATCCAAACTCACAACATATGTGTTGTTGTATTTTGCACGACAATTGTTGTAATAAAGTTGTAGTTATTTTCTGTACCATGTATTTGGCGACTCAGAATGGGTTGGATAGAATGGACCTATTTTAGGGGCGTCACAAATATAACCTCCAGACATCAACTATCATCGGATCAATAGATGTCGATTTCTACTAACATAAATAATCTCAACACAATGAAACTACCAAATTCATCTTTAATCAACACGAACGTATTCATCATTAATATTATAACTCACAATATTTAACAACCAGGTTGTTTCCAAGAAAGAGGGGCCTTTCCAATAAGGATTTCTCCATATTGTCACGTAATTAAGTGACCAAACCTCTCCTTGATAGAACTTCTAGACATTGTAAATATTGCAATTTAATAATATGAATAACTTTATAGTCTTAATTATTGATTTAATAATATAACATATTGTGCAGATGATACCGTGACAATAATCGAATCAATAATATGAGAGATATGATGCAGCAATTACTGTAGCAATAATTGAGTATAACTGAGTGACTTATCATATAAACATCAATAATCAATACCGTGTGCTACTATGAAACCACGCATATTACTGTACTTTTACTACCGAGTAGTTCAACAGTATTAACGATAAAACTTCCGCCGTTATTTTCATAAAAATATTTTTGTCGTTTTCTCAATCTGATAATAATTCTGTTGTGGGGTCCACTAATGATTGTGCCGTCGTACGAATATTCCCCGACACAACGAATATTCCCCGACCAATCAAATATAATATAACAACTTGCATACTTTGCAAGATTTATAAATATTACCCACAACTATAACATTATATTAAATTCATACCATAATGTTAAAAAATATATATTTCGAAAAATTTAAATCTTTATTCGTAAAATTTGGGATTTTACAATTTCCCCTCCTTATGAAATTTAGCCCTCGAAATTTACGTACGTACCTGGTATGCCGAATAGATGAGGACTCTTCATCCGATTCTAACTCATAAGGTATAACCTTTGAGTGTTGAATACATTCCAGGAATTTAACAGGTACATCTTTATACATTAAATTATCCGCTATCTCGTCCGGTTCTAAATCAATAATGTGGTTCAGGTCGTCCACATATTTACGTAACATCGATACTTGAAAAACGTTATGAACTCGCGACATACTTGGCGATAAAATGAGTCTATAGACCACAGTTTCTACTCGAATGAGAATTGCAAATGGGCCAATTAAATCGAGGGTTGAGACTTACTCTCTCCGTCGACTCTTGCTTCTAGAATAACGCCCTCTTGAACCTTCTTCTTTGTATTCATCAGCTCTGAGTATGTAGCTTACACGGATTTAACTTTATTGATTAAAGTCGATTCTACTCATATATTCGTTATCTTCACGTAGGTTCGTATATTCGCACTCGTAAACTCATACGATCTTCTACTCAACGCGTCAGCTACCACGTTTGTTTTTCCATAATGATATTGAATGGTGCGATCGTAATCTTCAACAGCTCGAGCCAACATCTTTGGCGCATGTTACGTTCATTTTGGGTGAAGAAAATATTTAAGGGTTTAAGAAATGGGTTTTGTATTGGGGTCAATACAAAATTCGATTTCAAGCTCTAGGGGTAGGCTAAGAAGTCTTCAAAAATACGTCAGAAAATTTATTAATAATAGAAATATCATTCACAACTGTGACTCTCATCCAAGACTTAGATAAAATGTCACATTGATACCTATCAACTTGCCATTGTTATTCACAATGTCCCCTACAGAAAGTCTGGCTTCGGTGCATTCCATACAAGAAAGTCAACAACGAAAGAACCGGGGCTCTTTACTCATGGCTTGATATAACAATGAATGACTTTAGGGTTTGGTTGCTTGAATTTGCATAACAGGTTGGTTAGGAATATGAAAGCTAACAATTTACGAAACGCATGATGAGTAGTTAACCAATCGATTCCTAAAATCACATCAAAGGCAAGTATTTTCAAAGAGATAAGATCGACAGGTAACGTGAAAGTGTTGTTTTGAATCAAACAAGATTTATAAATAGTGGAGTTAATGAAGGTTTCTCTCAACTGAGTTTCAACTGATAAATCAAAGTCTAACTTCTCCGGAGTTAAATTCAAATATTAAACACAACTAGGTGAAATGAAAGAGTGAGTAGAATCGGTATCTAACACGGTATAGACTTCACAAGAGTTTATGATTAACTTACCCGTGATAATTTTATTCAGGTTCCTCGTCACGAAAAAAAAAACGCTCTCTTAAACTACCGGCTTTGGCTTGTCTAGGACATCCTTTGGCATCACCATCCCAACTGGACTTGACTTCACCATACGACAAAATCGAGCTAGGTGACCTCTTCCGTAATTAAAACACACTTTAGATTTCTGCGTACAGTTTGGATGGATGTGCCCCTCCTGTCCGCATTTGAAACATACGACCGGTGGTCATTCTTCTTCCTTTGAAACGTGTACTGGTGCTGCTGTCTTTCCATCATTATTGAACCTTCTCTTATTGAAATTTCCACTTCTATTATCTTGGCCATGATTACCACCGAAGTGGTTACCATTCTTGGCATGATAATTTTCCCCACGATGGTTATCATTGTTCTGATGATCGTTGCCACCGGTACGATTATTATCGTGTTGTTGGTCGTTGCCTTTTGGTTGTGCTAACTAATTATCGCGTTCCAATAATTGAGCCCTATTCATAACATCTTAATATAAACAAAGTTTGTGAGAAATGAGGTATTGACGTATATTAGGTTTTAAACCTCTTAAAAACATTCGCGTTATTCGTTCCTCATTATCGACCAAATGGGATGCAAACCGAGACAACTCGGCAAACTTAGCCTCGTACTACGACACAGTCATATTATTTTGCTCCAGCTTGATGAACTCCACCTCCTTCATGTGACGAATACTTTCGGGAAAGTACTTGTCGTTGAACAGCTCTTGGAACTTCTCCCAAGTCATCTTGAGTGCGTTATTCTGGGTACGTTTTATAGATTCCTACCAGTAATCTGCCTCTTTACGCAACAAAAAGGTGGCAAATGGAACCTTTTATGCCTCTGAGCATCCCAAGACATCAAATATCTTGGTGATCTGCTTTAACCACGTCTCCGCCTTAAGTGGTTTTGGCTTTCCCAAAAACTCTGGTGGTCCCAACTCCTTGAACTTCTTAGCGGTGACCGACCGTGGGTTACCATTATTTCCACCTATATTTTGAACAGGAGTCTCTCTTACTTTTTGTTGCATGAATTGCATAAAGCCTCTGAACATTCCATCGTTCATCATTTGTTCAGTGTTGTTGTTTACATGAGGATTATCGCCTTCTTGTTGCACATTATTCTGGCTATTGATCAGCGGTGACTCAACGGTCTCATGTGCTCCATTGCTTGCCTCAACATTTTCAGATGCCATTTTTAAATACTGCCACAAAATAAGGGTTAATTAACAAATCACATATTATCCCTATACTCTGACCAACCAATTAAATACCAAAAAAACTTAGGTAAGTCATACTAGCGAAGGAATTCCCCGTTTCTCCCCTCCTAGTTCTTGTCTCATGTCTCAGCCAGGGATCATATCCCTAAGATTTGATACCAACTGTGATGCCCCTAAAATAGGTATACATCACCCATCTTGAGTCGCCAAATACATGGTACAAAATTCAAATACAACTCAATTATACAACAGTCGTGTAAAATACGACAAAATACATGCTGTGAGTTTTAATACAAATATTGTTATCTAGAAAATATACACACTCAATTTAGTCCTCATTACATTTATTATCACATTATTTAACAGAATAGTGAGGACTACTAATGCTATTATCTAGACCATCACTCCATTTCCCTATTAGTCCCTGCTACGTTCTCATTTCCTGAAGAGAACAGTGAAAGAAAGGGTGAGCTCAACTAGCCCAGTAAGAAATATTGTGTCTAAGATAATGCAGGATAAGTTATCATTAGCCTTTAACAATGTTAAACTGATAAAATACAATAGACATCAAGTTTAACTGCAGCGGAATAAGCAATCCAATAAAAGATTCAAGTAGAGAATAAAGTCTACTATCTTTTATGATTTAAAAAGTTTTTCATCACTTTTATCGCTGAGACTCATCTTAATAAATAATCAACATCATCCCTGCACTACGGCCAAGGATATTCATTAGTATCACGACCACAAATTATCCATACACTATGGGCCAAGGATATTCGTGTATTCATCAATGGTCATGATCATGCCAACAACAGTCCATCAATGCACTACGGGCCAATAAGGACTTTTACCACATCATTTGTAACATTACGGTCATGATTATACCGAATAATCTCTGGTCATAATCATACCAAGTCCATCTATGCACTACAGGCCACAGATGACTTTCAACAAAATATAAACATGAGGATGATGACAATGATATAAGAATTTAATAAAACAAGTTCAAGAATTAAATTAACCAAGAACTAATAACATCCAAATTATCAACATGATACTTCTTTGTAAAGTAAAATTCAAGAATGCTTAGAAGAATATTTCCATGAAAAGATACTGGATGAAGCGCAAATATCAAGGATATTCCACTAATTTCATGGAGTATAGAAGTCAAAACTTTAACCAACTAAGTATAATAAAGAATGAAATAACAAAAGAAATCACCATGCATGCGGTACTTCGCATAGACAGGTTATTCTAACAGAATAATAAATAATTGAATCAGGTCCAGCGTAAATGCACAGACAGGATATTCCGATAGAATAATAAGTACGGAATAATAAATAATGGAACCAGGTCCGGCGTAAACGCACAGACAGGATATTCTGACAGAATAATAAATATGGAATAATAAATAATAGAACCAGGTCCAGCGTAAACGTACAGACATGATATTCTGACAGAATAATAACTAATGAAACCAGGTCCGGCGTAAACGTACAGACAGGATATTCCGACAGAATAATAAAGAACGAAATAATAGAAGAATTTCAGCATGTATGCGGTACTTCGCATAAACAGGTTATTCCAACATAATAATAAGGAATGAAATAACAGAAGAATTTCACCAAGTATAGGGTAGCCCGCGTATACAGGTTATTCGAACAGAATAATGAAGAATGGAATAACAGAAGTTCTCTTCATGAATACAAAAGAAATAACACCCCTTACCGTAAAAGAAACTGGATATAGAAGTAGTGAAGTAGCAGAATACTCTTCTTCTTTCTTTTCTCTCTCTAGAGTTTCAGTGAATTCGTAATAAATAATGAAGGAATTAGCTTCTATTTATAGAAGAATGGATTGAATAATAACTAATTCCTGAATGGTCCAGATTGATTTACTTTTAAACGGACGATCCATTTTGATCTACTATTAACACTTAAAGCAACGGTTCATACTGATTCACTATTAAAACTTTAAATCAGTGATCCATACTGATTCACTATTAAAACTTTAAACCAGAGTTCCATACTGATTCACTATTAAAACTTTAAACCAACGATCCATATTGATTTACTAATATAATTTTAACCAACGGTCTGAAAAATTAGTACATCTCCTCATGGAATAATATTGTACCAAAAAATAATTTGGACCAAAAAAAAATATATTGTTCGGGTGAATAGTACTCCGTCAATAGTAACTCGTGAATAGAAACTCGTGAATAGTAACTCATGAATAGTAACTTATGAATAGTACTCCGACACGAAAAGTGTCCTGAGTACCTGATTGAATAATATAACCTCCAGACATCAATTATCATCGGAATAGATGTCGATTTCTACTAACACAAATAATCTCAACACAATAAAACTATCAAATTCATTTTTAATCAACATGAATTTATTCATCATTAATATTATAACTCACAATATTTAACAACCAGGTTGTTCCCAAGAAAGAGGGGGCTTTCCAATAAGGATTTCTCCCTATTAGCGCGCAATTAGGTGACCAAACCTCTCATTGACAGAACTTCTAGACATTGTAAATATTATAATTTAATAATATGAATAACTTTGTCGTCTCAATTATTGATTTAATAATATAACATATTATGCAGATGATACTGTGACAATAATCGAATCAATAATATGAGAGATATGATGCAGCAATTACTGTAGCAATAATTGAGTATAACTGAGTGACTTATCACATAAGCATCAATAATCAAAACCGTGTGCTACAATGTAACCACGCGTATTACTGTACTTTTACTACCGAGTAGTTCAACAATATTAACGGTAAAACTTTCGTCGTTATTTTCATAAAAATATTTTTGTCATTTTCTCAATCCGAAAATAATTCTATTGTGGGGTCCACCAATGATTGTGCAGTCGTACGAATATTCCCTGACACAAAGAATATTCCCCTACCAATCGAATATAATATAACAACTTGCATACTTTACAAAATTTATAAATAGTACTCACAACTATAACATTATATTAAATCCACACCATAATATTAAAAAAAATATATTTTGAGAAATTTAAATCTTTATTCGTAAAATTTGAGATTCTACATTAACCACCAGGTAATCCAACAGTGTTAACGGTAAAAATTACATCGTTATTTATAAAAATTCAAACTTGTCGTTTTCTTTATCTGACCATTTTTCGTTATGGGGCCCACAGATGGTTGCGTCATCGTACGTGTAAGACCCCAACTTTTATGAATAAAGATGAATTTTCTATAATTATCATTTTTAAATATTATGGAATGAATTTTATATAATGTTATAGTTGTAGGTAATATTTATAAATTTTACAAAGTACGCAAGTTGTTATATAATATTAGATTATTCGGGGAATATTCGTTTTAACAGGAAATATTCGTACGATGACACAATCATTGGTGGACCCCACAACAGAATTATTGTCGGATTGAGAAAACAGCAAAAATATTTTTTATAAAAATCACGGCGGAAGTTTTACCGTTAACTGTTAAAACAACCGGTGTTAAAAGTACAAAAATACTCGTGGTTGCATAGTAGCACACGGTATATATTATTAATGCTTACGTGAGAAGTTACTCAGTCTAATTCAATTATTGTCGATATTTTATATATTATTAAATCAATAGTTGAGATAACAAAGTTATTAATATTATTATTTGCATTATTAATGATGCCTAGAAGTTCTGCCAAGGAGAGGTTTGGTCACCTAATTGCGCGTCAATAGCGAAAAATCCTTATTGGAAAGCCCCCTTTTTCCTGGGAACGACCTGGTCGATTAATAATGTGAATTGTAATACTGATGATGAGTTCTGTTTTATTAGTATTATTAATGTAATAAAATAGAAAAGCTTTTTATATAAAACAGAATACTTTTATAAAGTTATTCTATAAATAGAATATATTATATTCTATTATGCATAGTATTTTATATTGTAATTTTTTTTATATAAAATAGAATACTTTTATAAAGTTATTATATAAATAGAATATATCATATTTTATTATGCATAATGTTTGCATAGTACATGTATAGTGTTTGCATAGTAAAAATCTTTTTATATAAAACAAAATACTTTTATAAAGTTATTCGTTTTATTAGGCAATAAATAAAATATATTATATTTTATTGTAAACCAATCTGGACCGTCCGTTTAAAGTAAATCACTCTGGACCGTTCATGGATTGGTTACTATTCCTTCCATTCTTCTATAAATAGAAGCTCATTCCTTCATTATTTCTTACGAATTCACTAAAACTCTAGAGAGAGAAACTATAGAGAGAAAGAAGAAAAATATTCTGCTACTTCACTACTTATATATCCAGTTCTTCTTTATAAGGTAAGGGATATTATTTGTTGTACCCGTAAGGGGTATTATTTCTTTCGTATTCATGAAAATAACTTCTGTTATTCCATTTCTTGTTATTATGTTGGAATAACCTGTATATGCGAAGTACTGCATACATGATGAAATTCTTCTATTATTCCATTCTTTATTATTCTGCCAGAATATTATGTCTATGCGTTTACGCCGGACCTGGTTCCATCATTTATTATTCTGTTGGAATAACCTGTCTATGCGAAGTACCGCATGCATGGTGATTTCTGTTGTTATTCCATTCTTTATTATTTTGTCGGAATATCATGTATGTACGTTTACGCCGGACCTGGTTCCATTATTTATTATTCTATTGGAATAACATGTCTATGCGAAGTACCGCATGCATGGTGATTTCTTTTGTTATTCCATTCTTTATTATTCTATCGGAATATCCTATCTGTGCGTTTACGCCAGACCTGCTTCCATTATTTATTATTCTGTCGGAATAACTTGTCTATGTGAAGTATCGCATGCATGGTGATTTCTGTTGTTATTCAATTCTTTATTATTCTGTTGGAATATCCTGTCGGTGCGTATTAGGCTTGACCTGGTTTCGTTATTTATTATTCTGTTGGAATAACCTGTCTATACAAAGTACCGCATGCATGGTGATTTCTTTTGTTATTCCATTCTTTATTATACTCAGTTGGTTAAAGTTTTGACTTCTATACTCCATCAAATTAGTGAAATATCCTTGATATTTGCGCTTCATCTAGTATCTTTTCATGGAAATATTCTTCTGAGCATTCTTGAATTTTACTTTACAAAGAAGTATCATGTTGATAATTCGGACGTTATTAATTCCTGAATAAATTAATTCTTGAACTTGTTTTATTGAATTCTTATAACAATGTCATCATCATCATGTTTATATTGTGTTGAAAGTCATTTTTGGCTTACGTGCATGGATGGACTTAGTATGATTATGACCAGGGATCATTCGGTATAATCATGACCTTTAATGTTATAACTGATGTGATAAAAGGTGAGGATACCTCGGTTTTATTTCCGTTTCCAACTCCCAGGTCATTTCCTCTATAGCATGGTTCCTCCATAAAACTTTAACTTATGGTATGACCTTTGTGCGTAGGACATGCTCTTTCCTATCCAAGATCTTGACAGGTACCTCTTCGTACGTTATGTCTTCGGCTATCTCGTCAGGTTCTAACTCAATAACGTGGTTCGGGTCTTTCACATATTTATGAAGTACAAATATGTGAAACACATTATGAACACGAGACATACTTGGAGGTAACGCGAGTCTATAGGCTACATTTCCTACTCGGTCAAGAATCTGAAATGGACCAATAAATCATGGATTAAGCTTTCCTCTTTTCCCAAATCTTGTAACTCCCTTCCATGGAGCTACACGCAACAATACGTGATCCCCAATACTAAATTCAAAGTCCTTTCGATAAAGATCCGCATAACTCTTTTTTCGATCTTGTGCTGTTTGTATACGTTGTCGAATCATTTGGATCTTTTCTGTAGTCATACGTACTAACTCAGGTCCCAACAATGTTGCTTCACCCACCTCATCCCAATATATTGGAGAGCGGCACTTTCGTCCATATAATGCTTCAAATGGAGCCACACCTATACTTGCCTGATAACTGTTGTTGTAGGAGAATTCCACCAATGGTAAATACTTATCCCAACTGCCCTTGAAGTCTAGGACACAGAGTCTTAATAGATCTTCAAGAGTTTGAATAGTCCTCTTTGATTGTTCGTCCGTTTGAGGATGGTATGCCGAACTGAGTCGTAAATTCGTACCCATAGCTTTTTGCAAGCTAACCCAAAATCTAAAAGTAAATCTTGGGTCACGATCCGAAACTATGGAAACTAGCATGCCATGCAATCTCACAATCTCATTTACGTACATACGAACAAGACGTTCAAGGGAATAAGTCTCCCGTATCGGCAATAAATGAGCAGACTTGGTTAATCTATCAACGATAACCCAAATAGCATCGATGCCTTGAGAAACCGTAGGAAGACCCGTAACGAAATCTATGGTAATGTGTTCCCACTTCTATTTTGGAATCTCAAGTGGTTACAATGGACCCTTAGGTACTTGATGCTCCGCCTTTACACTTTGACAAGTTAAACACCTCGAGATAAACTTTGTAATCTTTCTCTTCATATTATTCAACCAAAATGTATGTCGAAGATCACGATACATTTTGGTACTTCCAGAATGGATTGCAAACGGTGTATTGTGTGCCTCTGTCATAATCTTATTCTTCAAATCAGAATCGTTAGGAACACAAATTCTGGAGTGGACTCGAAGTATTCCTTCTTCATCGATTCTTGCTTCCGGAATAGCACCTTCTTGTACTTTCTTCTTTATAGGCATCAGCTCCGGGTCGATGGCTTGAGCAATTTTAACTATCGATTAAAGTCGATTTTACTCGTATATCATCACGTGGGTACCTAGAGTTTTCAACTCTATCCCTATCATTTGTAAGTTATACGAAATGGGTCTTTAAAAATATCGCACTCATACTCGTATACGATCTTCTATTCAACACGTTAGCTACCACGTTCGCTTTTCTAGGATGGTATGGTCAGAACATGTGTCGAAATGAGTCTCCTCTTGAGTTATTCGAAGCCCTTCCCACATTCCTTGCTCCATTTAAACTTTGTATCTTTTCGAGTCAACTGAGTTAACAGAGTAGGGATTTGAGAAAATTCTTCCACGAACCTCCGATAATAACCAACTAAGCCTAAAAAATTACGTATTTCAATTACTGACTTAGGTTGCTCTCAACTATGACTCATATCCCAATCTTGGATAGTACGTCACAATGGCACCTATCAGTTTATCACCGCACGAATATGGTATCCCCTATGGAGAGTCTGGCTTTAGTGCATTCCACAAAGGAAGTCACCAGATAGAGGCTCGGGTACCAACTTCTATAGTTGGGTTTTTAACTCCTGAAGTTCAATAAGAGTCATTCAATATGAGATTTTAGAAATGGGTTTGTACTGGGTTCAAAGTCGATACAAAATTCAATATCACGCTCTGGGAGTAGGCCAGGAATTTTTTTTAAGAAATACGTCAGGAAATTCATTAACAACAAAAATATCATTCAAATCTGACGTATTTTTGTTCAAGTCCATAACATGGGCTAAGAAAACTTGACATCCGTTTTTCAATAAACGAATGAATTTATGGCTTGATATTAAAGAGTTTGACTTCAATGGTTTGGTTGCTTGAATTCAAATAACAGGTTGCTTAGGAATATGAAAACTAACAACCTTATGAAAGCAATCAATTTTGGCATGATAAGTAGTTAACTAATCAATCCCTAAAATCACATCAAAAGCAAGTATCTTTAAAGAGATAAGATCAACAGGTAATGTGATGGTGCCAACTTGGATCAAACAAGATTTATAAATAGTGGATGTAAAAAAAGTTTCTCCCAACAGAGTTTCAACAGATAAGTCAAAGTCTAATTTTCTCCGGGGTCAAGTTTAAACGTTGAGCGCAAGCAAGAGAGATAAAAGAATAGGTAGAACTGGTATCTAGTAAGGTATAAACTTCACAAGAATTTATAATTAACTAACCCGTGCTAACTTCGTTCGGGTTACTCGCATTCTGACCAGTCACGACAAACGCTCTTCCAGGAATCGTTGATTTTGACTTTGTCCGTATCCGCCTTTGGTGCCAACGCCCCAGCTGGACTTGATTTCGCTACAGGATAAAATCAAGATATATGACCGTCTTTCCATAATGAAAACATACCTTGGAAGGCTTTGAACAATTTGGCCTTATATGTCCATCATCTCCGCATTTGTAGCATCTAACTAGCGGTTGTTCTCCTCCCCTAGAATTTGTTGCTGGTGCTGCTGTCGACGTCTTCACGTCATCGTTAAATCTTCTCTTCTTAGATCAGACATCTCTTTCCACAATATCAACGCGTCGTGCAGCTTTTACCCATGCATCACTCATTCTTACTCGTTCAGTTATTTCTTCTTTCAGCTCAGATTCTAACTTTATCATCTTAAACTCTGCCAAAGAGTGTTTCTGTTCAAGCATCATATATCGGGTAACACAAGCTTGAATCGTTGCATCCTTTTACGTACTCCACGACCGCCTTCCATTCTTCACCTGCTCTTCTAACTCATGAATACGATTTTGTAATTCTATAATTTGATCATAAAATACCTCTAATAAATTCTCCTCAGGTACCTCTTCTTCCTCACTCTCAGTTGTTACCTCTACGACTATCTCGGGTGCAACTATCAATTCTTCACTCACCACATGGATATCTCTAATTCCTTCTTCGCCTGACATCACATTATCCTGGTTGGCGATTAGAGGTGTCTCCACGGTCTTATTCACTCCATTGTTAACATTCTCAGTCGACATTCTCAAATACTGCCATAAAACAAGGGTTAATTAAGGAAATCAACATATCACATAATATCCCTATATACTGACCAACTAATAAATAAGCTTAGGTAGGACGCACTAGCAAAGGATTTACTCGTCTCTCCTCTCCTAGTTCTATTCCCTGATCTCTGCCAGAGATCATATCCCTAAGCTCTGATACCAACTGTGATGCCCCCAAAATAGGTATACACCACCTATTCTGAGTCGTCAATAACATGGTACAGAAACAACTACAACTTTTATTAATACAAATATAAGCTGTGGTTTTAAATACAAATATTGTCATCTAGACAATATCCACACCCAAATAAGTCCTCATTATAATTATTGATGCATTATTTTACAAAAATGGTGAGGACTACTAAGACAACTTCTAGAACCATCATTCCACATCCCGAATCGTACTCGCTACATTCTCGCCTCCTGAGAAGAAAAATAATGGAACAACAAGGAAAAGGGTGAGCTCAACTAGCCTAGTAAAGAATATTATGACTAAGATAATATAGAATAAATTATCGTTAGTCTTCAACAGGGGAAAAATCTGATAGAATATAATAGACAACAAGTTTCAGATAAATATTCGCAGCAAAAATAATAATTCATAGAAGAGTTACGTAGAGAATGAATTTTACTATTATCTATGAATTTAACAGTCCATCATCAATATTTTATCCCTGTAACATCAATCAATATTCATCTTTAAATCAAATATTCATCTTTGCACTACAGGCCAAAGATATTCATCAGTCGGTCATGTTCATCTCAACACCTGTACATCTTTGCACTACGGACCAAAGATATTCATAATAAAATCCACTATCTTTGCACTACAGGCCAAAAATATTCAGTAACATCATCATTTAGGACTGGGGATGATGAAAAATATTTTAAAGAAAACGAATCCAGTGAAACAAAAGAACAAATATTAAGGATTCGTACTTTAAACAATCCGAGCTCAAAAATACTTCATAAATAATCATACTGAAGTAAAATTCAAGAATGATCAAAACATGGATACAATCAAAGCTAGTATCTATAATTGATATTTTCAACAAAAAACAAAAATTTAATTTTTCTATGAATAGTGTCGTATTCGTGAATAGTGTCGTATACGTGAATAGTGTCGTATACGTGAATAGTAACCCCGACACTGAAAGACAAGAATTTCACAAGAAAAATCTTACCAATATTTCGGCATAATGATATTAAAAGAAATAATAACATTATAAAAAAATAATATCCCTTACCTCGGAAAGACAACACTTCTGACTGGAATACCGAATATAGTGCTGAAGGGAACTTGCACCATATAGCAACACTCAAAGTATTAAAATACTCACAAGAATACGCTCAATATATCGAGAGAGAAATAGAGAGAAAACTTCAGTTTCTGGTGTGATTTTCAATTCTAACCTAAACACCCTATTTATAGGAAAATGTTTGCCACACTAAAGCAGGAAATTTAATAAAATATTAATATAAGTAAATTTTTGTCAAGCCCACCTTTGAAGATCTGAATTTAGATCATTTATAACACATGTGAGCCCACTAATTGCACAAAAAAACGTTTTTCTTAAAAAAAATATTTTAAACTCTAAAAATCAATTATTCCAGAACTACAGAACTTCAATAATTCACAATAAATAGCCCTTTTATCAAAAAAAATCAAATCACATGTCTTTTTCATAGGAAATTTCATTCTCTACAACTTTGCAGAAGAAAGTTTTTCCAAATTTCAAACAGAAATTAACCGAAATCCACAAACGAGCGATTTTACAGGATATAATCAAATTTCGGTCAATAATTGGGGTCCACCGACACACAAAATATGTGTTAATCATTTAATGCCACAAAAATACTCTTCCTCCTCATATACTCATATATCCCACATTTATTGTAAAAATATCACCGTTAATATATTATTAAAATAATATATTTAAATAAATTATTTTATCAGAAAAAGATAAAATATAAATTTTCAACAATTGTCACATTAAAAATTTTCTCCATCTATATCCACATAAAATGAATATTTTCTTTATCATAATAATCAATAATTAATTATTCATAAATAATATTACAGAATCACAGTAATGACAACCAGGCCGTTCCCAGGAAAGAGGGGGCTTTCCAATAAGGATCTCTCCTTACTGGCACGCAATTAGATGACCAAACCTCTCCTTAGACAGAACTTTTTAGACATTGCCAATAATGTTATCTAATAATATTATTCAGATAATATGAATTATTGCTCCAATAATAGAAAATACTGTGTACTGATAATTATTGAAACAACAGTAATATAAAATATCAACGCAGCAATTATTGAGTCAATAAAATAAAATACTGAACAGTAATTACTGTAACAATTATTGAGTAATGCCTTCCTTCGTAAGAATCAATAATTGGTGCAATATCGTGTGCTGCTGTGTTTTAACCACCAGGTATTCCAACAGTATTAACGGTAACAACTACACCGTTATTTATAAATAATATATTCTTGTCGTTTTCTTCATTCAATCATTTTCCGTTATGGGGCCCACACAAGGCTGCGTCGTCGTACGAATATTCCCCGACAGCAAGAATATTCCACGACCACGATAAGTATTTTATAACCACTTGTTCATTTGAAATATTTACGCATTTTACCAATAACTAACCACATTCATCAAATCAACCCTTACTATTTCAAAATATAAATAGAGGAATTTTCAATTTCATTAATAATAATTTGGGGTCTTACATACCATGTATTTGGCGACTCAAGATGGGTGATGTATACCAATTTTGGGGGCGTCACAGTACGAATATTTCCCGATAACAAGAATATTCCACGACCAAACGAATATTCCCCGACAACAATGAATATTTTATAACCACTTGTATATTTTACAAAATTTGTATATTTCACCGATAACCAAAGTATTATATCAAATTATCACCTTATTATTTCAAGATAATGAATAAAAGAAATTTTATTTTATTTAATAAAAAGTTGGGGTCTTACACAGCCCAAAAAATTTTTAGCAAAAAATAATAATTAGATAAAGTATAATCTTCACCCATAAAGAATGAAACATTAACTCACAAGTTTGAGACAATTAAGCTAATTCATGAGTAGATGATGTATGCCCATTTTTGATTCGTAGATTTATAGCAAATACATGTTATGAATTATTATTTTTCAAGTATTACCCGTCTATTGAGCTTTGAAGATATATAATGAATATGAGAATATGGTAGTGATTTTAGGTAATATATATATATATGGGATAGTGGTTATACACAGTTGTGTATATTTTATTTGTGCACAATCTGCCAAAACGATGTCGTTTTGACATATTTATTTTTGATTTCTTATTTAGGAGAAGAGAAACTGTTTTTTTTAAAAAACAAATCTTACAGGATAGCTTTTGAGATGAGTAAAATACAAAAGTGACCACTGTCTTCTTAGTATATTTGCATATTGTGCCCCTTTTTGTTGGTCAATGCAAAACAAATCTTATACTATATAAAAATTTGGATAACAAACCTTTATGTGATAACTGGGCATTGACTATCCTCTGTGGCAATGATGACATATAAATAAGTCAAACTAAGACTAAAAATTCACTTCCATTAAGATTCGAACTCAAAACCTCAAAATCATAATTTTAACCAATTGTCCAACCAAGCTACATGATATAGTTGTAAACAAAATAACATAAATTTTATTTATACAAGATTCTCCATTTAAAAAAAGAGATAAATAAGTTGGTAATTAAGTTTGGGCAAAAGTGCAAAAATGCCCCTAACGTTTTCCCTGATGTCCAACGTGCACCCTGTACTTTTTTCTCTTCCAAAAGTACCTATAACGTTACAATTTTTGGGTCGAATGTGCTCCTGGCCCAAACGGACTTGCCATGTACACTAATGTTGCTCAAACGTGGCCTTATTTTTCTGACGAGGCGTCAAAGTCAGAATAAAGCTAACCATGTTTTCCTGACTAAGCATCAAACTTAGAAGAAAAACTTTGTCTGTATTTCAAAAGGGGCAAAATTTCAAAAGGGGCAAAAAGCCTTAATCGACATATTTTTCAGTAGAGAAGAAGAGAGGAGAAATCAAAGAGAAGAAGAGACAAAGTCAAAGGTGAAGCCTGAGTTAGTCGACGAAATCAAAAAAGCCTTAACTTTGTTCTGTATTTACTCTGCAGTCAGTTCGTCGAATGAACTTGAGTATAATCTAAGTCATAAAGTCTAAGTATTCTTTTAAGAAGAAGAAAAGGAAACCTTTGCCCAATCACAAGTACTTTCATATCTGCTTTTGATTAGTAAAGTGCATTTGATATGGGTGAATAGGTAAAAGATGGTAATTAAATGTGGTCCATGTTTAAGTTTGGAGTTGACTGGTAGGGGACATGTGGTCCCTTATATTATTCTTTATTACATTTTTGATACTTTAGAGTTGGCATTTGTCTTGTAATTTGTTGTTATCTGAATTCTGAATTCTGGGATTTTTTTTTACTAGTAGAATGGTTGGGCGTGTAGATGTATATTTACATCATGGGGGCAGATGACTGGAGGATCCTGTGTGGAGATATGTTCTGGGAGGTGATATTTTTATATGTAAGAATTTTGATGTAGATTACATCTCTATTATTTGCATTAAGAATACTTATAAAGAGGAATTGAAATATCCCAATTAATTTGGAACCTGGACTGAGTATTGAAGAATGACTCTTTGTACTTGAGGATGATAATGGGATTAGGAGACTTATGAGTAAAATAAAATCAGACACAACTGTCCTAGAGTTCTTTCAAAGTATAAGATAGATGAACCTATTATAAATTCACCTGAAGAGGAGGGTGAGGATAGTGATGACATTTTCATGGAAAGTTTTGAAGTAATTAATACTTTTGATAGCATTAATAGAGCACATGAAAGAATGGATGATCTTACTATGGTATTAAACACACAGGGTAGTAGGGTTGGTGAGGAAGATGCTACATATGAAGAGGAGAGTGAGGAAGGTGATACTATTGATGATAGTGATGATATGGAGGAAAGGGATGATAATGATGATAGTGAGAGAATAACTGATGAGGGTTAGGTGCCTTGTGATAGAAGACATCCTGTCCATTTCAATGTTAATGATCAGACACCCTATTTCAGCTTGAGAATGACATTTGCTAATGCAGCTGAAGTTAGGGAATCTATATCAAAGTATGTTATATCTAGGGGAGTGACATTGAAACATTAGAGAAGTGAACCATATAGAATAAGGGTAAAGTGTGAGGATGGGTGTCCTTTTGTCTTGTATTTGTCAAATGACGGTTGTAACCCTGGGTTGGAAGTCAAGATATTAAATAATGACCACAATTGTTATAGGATTTTCAGTAACCCTAGGGTTTCAGCAAAGTTCTTGGCCAAAATTTACAAACAAAAAATACTTGAGCAACATGACTACAAGATCAAAGACCTAAAAAAAGTTGTGGAGAATGAATGTTAGTTTTTCCAAGTGCAAGAAAGCTAAGAGGATGGTTATAGATGAATTCTTAGGGAGCTTTACTACTAAGTTTTTTGAGTTAGAGGCTTATGCAGTAGAACTATTGAGTAGTAATCCAGGGTCTAAAGTGCAAGTGGAGTTGTCCACAGATGAATTAAGGGAAATGAGAAGAGTATTTAAAAGAATGTTTGTTTGTTTAGATGCTTGTAAGAGAGGTTGGAAGGAAGAATATAGGCCTATTATTGGCCTTGATGGGTGTTTTTTAAAGACACAGTATAAGGGGGAATTGCTTGTAGCTCTAGGAAGAGATAGGGATAAGCAGAATTTTCCCATAGCTTGGGCATGTGTGAAGAGTGAAACTAAGGTCAACTGTTACTAATGTTACTTTTACTGATCTAAAACGATACGTTCATCTTCCTCCTTTACGAGGCGAATATTGATCAATTTTTGATTTTTGATTTTATTTGTATATTTATTTGTGCATGTCATTTGTTTGATTTATATATGGTCTGATCTGAATGAAATTTGTAATTTGATGTACAAATCATTAATGATTGTGAAACTGAAAGATCTAGGGGATTCAGATTTGTTACCTTCAGGGACGAGAAGGCGATGAGAGATGCGATTGTCGGTCAGGATCTCGACGGGCGTAACATAATTGTTAACGAGGCTCAGTCTCGTGGAAGCGGTGGTGGTGGTGGCTGTGACGCCCCCAAAATAGGTCCATTCTATCCAACCCATTCTGAGTCGCCAAATACATGGTACAGAAACAACTACAACATCATTAATACAATTGTCGTGCAAAATACGACAACACATGCTGTGAGTTTAAATACAAATATTGTCTTCAAGACAATATCCACACCCAAATAAAATCCTCATTATAATTATTAACACACTATTTTACAAAAATAGTGAGGACTGCTAAAACAACTGTCTAGGACCATCACTCTATACCCCAACTGGTTTCCGCTATATTTTCGCTACCTGAGAAGAAAAATGGAACAAAAAGGAAAAGGGTGAGCTCAACTAGCCCAGTAAAGAATATTATGACTAAGATAATATACAACAAATTATCCTTAGTCTTCAACAGGGAAAATCTGATAGAATACACTAGACAACAAGTTTTAGATCAACAACTGCAGCGGAAACAACAATTCATTAGAAGAGTTAAGTAGAGAATGAAATCTACTATCATCTATGAATTTAAAAGTCCATCATCAATATTTTATCCCTGTAACATCAATCAATATACATCTTTGCATCAAATATTCATCTTTGCACTATGGGCCAAAGATATTCATTTGTATCACCAGTTGGTCATGTTCATCTCAACACCTGTTCATCTTTGCACTACGGACCAAAGATATTCATCAGGAAATCATACATCTTTGCACTACATGCCAAAGATATTCATCAAGTATCACTATTAAGGACTTAGGATGATGAAAAACATTTTAAAGAACGAATCCAATAAGACAGAAGGACAAATATTAGGGACTCGTATTACAGTTTATCCAAATTCAATAATACTCAATAATAACCAAGTGTGAAGTAGAATTCAAAAACAACTCTCAAAATATGGATACAATCAAAGATAGTAGCCAAAATAGACATCTTGGACAAAAAGAAAAATTTTTATTTTTCGATGAATAGTGTCGTATTCGTGAATAGTGACGTATACGTGAATAGTGCCGCATACGTGAATAGTAACCCCAACACCACAAGTTTTAAATTTGATTAAAAAGTTCACCAATATTTCAGCATAATGATATTGAAGAAAATAATATTATTTAAGAAGAAAATAATATCCCTTACCTCTAAGAATCAGTACTTCGGAAGGAAAGGTCGGAAGTGATGCTGAATGAAATTTGTACTGACAGCAACTCTCAAAGTATCTAAATACTCATAAAATACGCTCAATAATATAGAGAGAAAAAAAAGAGAAAGCTTATGTTTCTGGTGTGATTTTCAATTCTAACATAGCCCTCTATTTATAGGAAAATGTTAGCACGTCGAAGCAAACTTGACCTGCTACCTGATGGCTTTACCTGCTATTATTGCCACCCACCACATTTGAAATAAAATTCAGCATATTTTTTCACCAACCACAAGTGGGGCCCATTCAATTCTAGAATTTTCCACCAAAATCATTTATCAATTCTAGAATTTATAAACCGAATCAGTCACCTCTTAAAATTCGTAACAAATCATACGTTATATTTTAACGATTCAAAATTTGTGGACATATACTCAACTTATATATGTATAACATATCCAAAAATTACAATGATCCAACGGTCGGATTAAAAATTATAACTCACGCAATATATTGCAAAAATACTGATTTGATTTTTAATACCTCCATTCTGACAAAGATACTGATAAAACACCTCAACATTAAATGCTTCAATTATAACCACATAAAATGAATAAATCCATCATTTATATCCACATCAAATAAATATTTCTTTATCATATAAATCAATAATTAATTATTCATAAATAATATTACAGAATCACAATTATGAAAACCAGACCGTTCCCAGGAAAGAGGGGGCTTTCCGATAAGGATTTCTCTTTATTGGCGCGCAATTAGGTGACCAAACCTCTCCTTAGACAGAACTTTCTAGACATTGCCAATAATTTTATCTAATAATATTATTCAAATAATATGAATTATTGATCTGATAATGAGAAATACTGTGCAGTGAAAATTATTGAAACAACAATAATATAAAATATCAACGCAGCAATTATTGAATCAATAAAATAAAATATTGAACAGTAACTACTGTAACAATTATTGAGTAGTGATTTCTTACGTAAGGATCAATAATTAAAAAATACTGTGCAATACCGTGTGCTACTGTGCTACTGTGCAACCACGCATATTACTGTATTTTAACCACCGGGTATTCTAACAGTGTTAACGGTAACAACTACACCGTTATTTATAAAAACTCAAACTTATCATTTTCTTCATCCGACAGTTATTCTGTTATGGGGCCCACAAATGACTGTGTCTTCATAATAAGTTGGGGTCTTACAACCTCCCCTCCTTATGAAATTTCGTCCTCGAAATTGACGTACATACCTGGTGTTTCGAACATGTTAGGATACTTTGCTTTCATTTCTGATTCTAACTCCTAGGTCATTTCTTCAATAGCATGGTTCCTCCACAAACCCTTAACTTGTGGTATAACCTTTGTATGTAGGGCATGCTCTTTCCTATCTAAGATTTTGACAGGTACCTCCTCGTACGTTAAATACTCGGCTATCTTTTCTGGTTCTAACGCAATAATATGGTTTGGGATGTCCACATATTTACGTAATATCGATGCGTGAAAAATGTTATGAACACACAACATACTTAGCGTTAAGGCGAGTTTATAGGCCATAGTTCCTACTCAATCGAGGATTTCAAATAAATTAAAGGTTTGAGCTTTTTTCTCTTCATCGACTCTTACTTCTAGAATAACACCTTCTTGCGCCTTCTTCTTTATATTCATCAGCTCCAGTGTGTAGCTTGAGCAATTTTAACTTTATCAATTAAAGTCAATTCTACTCGTATATTTAACATCATAACGTGAGTCCATAGAGTCTTTAACTCTATCTTTATCTTTTGTAAATCATACAAAATGGGTCTTTATGTTAACAACATCGCACTCATACCCGCATACGATCTTCAACGCGTTAGCTACTACGTTCGCTTTTCCACGATGGTATGGTCAGAACGGGTACCGAAATGAGTTACCTCTTGAGCTCTTGGAAAATCTTTTCTCATTCCTCACTCCATACGATCTTTCCAAGTCAGCTAGATGTTAACGGAATAGCGATTTGAGACAATCCTTCCACGAATCTCCGATAGTAACCAGCTAAGCCTAGAAAGTTAGATATTTCGATTACTGAATGAGGTTGCTCTCAACTGTGACTCATATCCCAATCTTGGATAGCACGTCACAATGGCGCCTATCAGTTTACCATCGCACGAATATGACGTTCCCTATAGAGAGTCTGACTTTGGTGCATTCCACAAAGGAAGTCACCAGATAACGGTTCGGGTACCAACTTCTATAGTTTGGTTTTTAACTCCTGAAGTTCAATAGGAGCCATTCGATATGAGACTTTTAGAAATGGGTTTTGTACCGGGTTCAAAGTCGATACATAATTCAATATCACACTCAGAAAATTCTTCAGGAAATACGTCAGGAGATTTACTAAAAACAGAAATATCATTCAAATCTGACGTATTTTTGTTTAAATCCATGAAATGGGCTAAAAAACTTGTCATCCATTTTTCAATAAATGAATGACTTTATGGCTTGATATGAAAGTGTTTAACTTCAATGGTTTGATTGTTTGTGTAAGACCCCAGTTTTTATAAATAAAGATGAATTTTTATAATTATTATTTTTGAATATTCTGGAAGAAATTTGATATAATGTTATAGTTGTGGGTAATATTTATAAATTTTGCAAAGTACGCAAGTTGTTATAAAATATTCGTTTGGCCGGGGAATATTCTTTTTGTCGGGAAATATTCGTACGACGGCAAATTTATTGGTGGACCCCACAACAGAATTATTGTCGGATTGAGAAAACGACAAAAATATTTTATTAAAAATAACGGCGGAAGTTTTACCGTTGATACTGTTGAACTACTGGGTAGTAAAAGTATAGTAATACGCGTTGTTGCATAGTAGCACACGGTATTGATTATTGATATTTATGTGAGAAGTCGCTCAGTTTGATTCAATTATTGTCGATTAATAATATGAATTATTATAGCGATGATGACGTTTTGTTTTATTCGTATTATTAATGTAATAAAACAGAAACATCTTTTTATATAAAACAGAATACTTTATTAAAGTTATTTTATAAATAGAATATATTATATTTTATTATGCATAGTGTTGCATAGTGTTTTGCATAGTGTTGCATAGTGTTTGCATAGTAAAAATCTTTTTATATAAATAGAATATATTATATTTTATTTAAAAGATTTTTTTTTAAATATGGACCGTCAGATTAAAGTAAAACAATCTGGACCGTTCATGGATTAGTTACTATGTATTCCATTTTCCTATAAATAGAAGCTCATTCTTTCATTATTTTCTTACGAATTCATTGAAACTCTAGAGAGAGAAATTATAGAGAGAAGCTATAGAGAGAAAATTATAGAGAGAAAGAAGAAGAGTATTCTGCTACTTCACTACTTCTATATCCAGTTCTTTTACGGTAAGGGGTGTTATTCTTTCTTCTTGAAGAGAACTTATGTTATTCCATTCTTTGTTATTCTGTTGGAATAACCTGTAAAAGTGGCATACCCTATACATGACCTGTATACGCGGTATACCCTATACTTGGTGAAATCCTTATGTTATTCCATTCATTATTATTCTGTTGGAATAACCTGTATACGCGGAATACCCTATACTTGGTGACATTCTTCTATCATTCTGTTGGAACATCCTGTCTGTGTGTTTTACACCGGACCTGGTTCCGTCTTTACTATTATTCCGTTGGAACATCCTGTCTGTGTGTTTTACACCGGACCTGGTTCCGTCTTTATTATTCTGTCAGAATATCCTGTCTGTGCTATACGCCGGACCTGGTTCCATCATTTATTATTCCGCATTTATTATTCTGTTGGAAAATCCTATCGGTGTGAATTTCACCTGACCTGGTTCCGTTATTATTATTCTGCTGGAATAACCTGTCTGTGCGGTCTATCGCATGCATGGTGATTTCTTTTGTTATTCCATTCTTTATTATACTCAGTTGGATAAAACTTTGACTTCTAAACTCCATGAAATTAGTGGGATATCCTTGATATTTGCGCTTCATCCAGTATCTTTCCATGGAAATATTCTTCTGAGCATTCTTGAATTTTACACCACAAAACAGTATCGTGTTGACAATTTGGATGTTAATAATTCCTGGATAAAATAATTCTTAAACTTGTTTTATTTTTATATCATTGTCATCATCCTCATGTTTATATTTTGTTGAAAGTCATCTGTGGCCTGTAGTGCATAGATGGACTTGGTATGATTATGACCAGGGATTATTCGGTGTAATCATGACCGTAATATTACAAATGATGTAAAAATTAAAAATCCTCATTGGCCCGTAGTGCATTGATGGACAGTTGTTGGCATGATCATGACCATTAATGAATACACAAATATTCTTGGCCGTAGTGCATGAATAATTGTGGTCGTGATACTAAAGAATATCCTTGGCCGTAGTGCAGGGGTGATTCGATGATGTGGAATATTTATTAAGCTGAGTCTCAGCTATAACAGTGATGAAAAACCTTTTAAATCATAAAAGATAGTAGATTCTATTCTCTACTTGACTCTTTTAATGGATTGCTGATTCTGCTGCAGTTAAACTTGATGTTTATTATATTTTATCAGTTCAACACTGTTGAAGGCTAATGATAATTTATTCTGCATTATCTTAGTCATAATATTTCTTACTGGGCTAGTTGAGCTCACCCTTTCTTTCACTGTTCTCTTCAGGAAATGAGAATATAGCTGGGACGAGTCGGGGAACGGAGTGATGGACCAGAGAGTAGTATTAGTAGTCCTCATTATTATGTTAAATAGTGTGACAATAATTGTATTGAGGACTCCTTTTGAGTTTGTATGATCTCTAGTAGACAATTATTGTATTCAAACTCACAGTTGTATTTTGTCGTATTATACACGACATTGATATTAGTAAGTTGTATTTGAATTTTGTACCATGTATCTGACGACTCAAGATGGGTGATGTATACCTAATTTTGGGGGCGTCACAGTTGGTATCAGAGCTTAGGGATATGATCCCTGGCTAAGATGTGAGAATAGTACTAGGAGGGGAGATACGGGGAATTCCTTCGCTAGTATGACCTACCTAAGTTTATGTGCTATTTTATTGGTCGGTCAGAATATAGGGATAATATGTTACATGTCAATTAACCTTTTGTTTTGTGGCAGTATCTGAAAATGACATCTGAGAATGTTGAGAATGGCAATGGAGCACAGGAGATTGTTGATTCACCACATATCAATAATCAGGATAATGTGCATCAGGAAGGCGAAAATCCTCATGCAAACAACAACACTGACCAAATGATGAATGATCAAATGTTCAGAGGTTTTATGCAATTCATGCAACAGCAGGCGAGAGCAACTCCTGTGCAAAACGTAGATGAAAACACGGGAAACTCTCGGGCGGTCACCGCTAAACAGTTCAAAGAGCTGGGACCACCGGAGTTTAAGGGAGAGCCAAAACCACTTATGGCGGAAACATGGATAAAGCAGATCACCAAGATATTTGATGTCTTGGGATGCTCCGAGGAGCAAAAGGTTCCCTTTGCCGCCTTTATGTTGCGCGGAGAGGCAGATTACTGGTGGGAATCAGTAAAACGTACTCAACCTGCTGTACTGAAGATATCTTGAGAGAAGTTCCAGGAGCTGTTCAACGATAAATACTTTCCCGAAAGTATTCGCCACATGAAGGAGGTGGAGTTTATTAAGTTGGAACAAAATAATATGACTGTGTCGCAATACGAGGCAAAATTTGCAGAGTTATCACGGTTTGCGTCCCACTTGGTGGATAATGAAGAGAGAATAACGCGAATGTTTTTAAGAGGTTTGAAGCCGGAGATACGTCAACATCTTATTTCTCATAAATTGTGTTTGTATTCAGATGTTGTAAATAGGGCTCAGTAAGTGGAGCGCGATAACGAGTCAACTCAACTAAAAGAGAGCAGCCGGCAAAATTATAATACCAGCGAGAGTGGTCATCGAAGCGGTGACAACAAGCGTGGAGGGAATCATCAGGCCAGAAATGGTAACCACTTCGGTGGTAATCAGGGCCAAAACAGTAAGAATGGATATTTCAAGAAGAGGAGATTCAACAATGATGGAAAGACGTCAGCACCAGCACCCGTTGTTAAGGACGGAGAAAGACCACCTATCATATGCTTCAAATGCGGAGGGGAGGGACACATCAGTCCAAATTGCGCGATGTCGTCCAAAGCATGTTATAATTGTGGAAGAGAAGGTCACTTAGCCCGATTTTGTCGTTTACCAAAGACAAATTCAGCTAGGATGGAGGCACCAAAGGCCGTCCCAGAAAGGTCAAAGCCGGTAGTGCAAGGGAGAGCGTTTGTTGTGACCTCCCAGAAAGCAAGGAACCCGAATGAGGTCATCACGGGTAAGCTTATCATAAACTCTAACGAAGTCTATACTTTATTTGATACCGGTTCTACCCATTCTTTTATTTCTCCTTCTTGCGCTCATCGATTAAATTTGAATCCGGAGAAATTAGACTTTGACTTATCTGTGGAAACTCCGTTGGGAGAAACCTTCATTACATCCACTGTTTATAAGTCTTGTTTGGTTCAAATCGGTACCCTCACATTACCTGTAGATCTTATTTCATTGAAAATACTTGCATTTGACGTGATTCTAGGGATTGATTGGTTAACTACTCATCATGCAAAAATTGATTGTTTCCATAAGGTTGTTAGCTTTCATATTCCTAATCAACATATTATGCGAATTCAAGCGACCAAACCATTAAAATCAATCACGGTCATCTCAAGCCATAAAGCTATTCGTTTATTGAAAAACGGATGTCAAGCTTTCTTAGCTCATGTCACTGATTTAAACAAAAATACGTCAGCCTTGAATGATATTTCTGTTGTTAATGAATTTCCTGACGTATTCCCCGAAGAACTTCCTGGCCTACCCCCAGAGCGTGAAATTGAATTTTGTATCGACCTTGAACCCGGTACAAAACCAATTTCCAAAGCCCCATATCGAATGGCTCCTATTGAACTTCAGGAGTTAAAAACCCAACTGCAGGAATTGTTAGACATTGGCTTTATTCGTCCTAGTACTTCTCCTTGGGGTGCTCCTGTTCTATTCGTGAAGAAGAAAGATGGGAGTATGCGACTTTGTATTGATTATCGGGAGTTGAATCATGTCACCATCAAAAATAGGTATCCATTGCCACGTATTGATGACTTGTTTGACCAGTTGCAAGGAGCCAAATTCTTTTCAAAGATTGATCTTCGTTCCGGGTATCACCAATTGAAGATTAGAACCGATGACATTCCAAAGACAGCTTTCAGAACTCGGTACGGGCATTATGAATTCCTAGTCATGTCCTTTGGATTGACTAATGCTCCTGCTGCCTTCATGGATATAATGAACCGAGTATTCAAGGAATATTTGGATCACTTTGTGGTCGTCTTTATTGATGACATCCTTATTTATTCCAAAAGCCATGAAGATCATGAGCAACACTTGAGGCTGACACTCGAAAAGCTTCGTGAATATAAGCTTTATGCCAAGTTGAAGAAATGTGAGTTCTGGCTTGAGGAAGTAGCATTCCTTGGGCACGTGGTATCAAGTCATTGAATATCTGTTGACCCAGCGAAGATTGAAGCTATTCAAAGCTGGGAGCAACCTAAATCAGTGACCGAAGTACGTAGCTTTCTCGGTTTAGCTGGTTATTATCGGAGATTCGTGGAAGGATTTTCTCTAATCGCTACTCCATTGACTCAGCTGACTCGGAAAGATACAAAGTTCGGTTGGAGCGAAGAATGTGAGAAGAGTTTTCAAGAACTCAAGAGGAGACTCATTTCAGCACCTGTTCTAACAATACCATCTGGCTCGGAGGGATTTGTCATCTACAGTGATGCTTCGGGCAAAGGGCTGGGATGTGTTCTCATGCAACATGGAAAAGTCATAGCCTATGCCTCGCGACAACTCAAAGAATATGAGAAGAATTATCCTACTCATGATCTAGAGTTAGCAGCTATTGTCTTTGCACTTAAAATTTGGAGACATTACTTGTATGGGGAGAAAGTGGAGATCTTTACGGATCATAAAAGCCTCAAATATTTCTTCACTCAAAAGGAACTCAACATGCGACAACGACGTTGGCTTGAACTGTTGAAAGATTATGATCATACCATCCAATACCATCCTGGAAAAGCAAACGTGGTAGCTGACGCATTGAGTAAAAGATCACATGCAAGTATGAGTGCGATATTGTCAACGCAAGGGCCCATTTTGTGTGACTTGTAAAGGATGGAGATAGAGTTAAAGACTCCAGGGACACATGTGACGACGGCGAATATACGAGTAGAACCGACTTTAATCGATAAAGTTAAAGCTGCTCAAGCTACAGACCTGGAGCTGATGCGTATGAGGAAGAAAGTGCAAGAGGGTGCTATGCCGGAAGCAAGAATCGATGAAGAAGGAATACTTCGAGTCAACTCCAGACTTTGTGTTCCTAACGACCCTGATTTAAAGTATAAAATCATGATGGAGGCGCACAATACACCGTTTGCAATCCATCCTGGGAGTACCAAAATGTATCATGATATTCGTCATACGTTTTGGTGGAGAAATATGAAGAGAGAGATAGCATTGTTTATCTCAAGGTGTCTAACTTGTCAACGAGTTAAAGCAGAGCATCAAGTACCAAAAGGTCCATTGCAACCACTTGAAATTCCAGAATGGAAATGGGAGCATATTACCATGGATTTCGTTACCGGTCTTCCTAAGGTTTCTCAAGGCATAGATGCGATTTGGGTCATTGTTGATAGATTGACCAAGTCTGCTCATTTCTTACCGATACGAGAAACTTATACACTTGAACGTCTTGCTCGTATGTACATAAACGAGATTGTAAGACTGCATGGTATGCCAGTATCCATAGTTTCTGATCGAGACCCAAGATTTACTTCACGATTTTGGGTTAGTTTGCAAAATGTTATGGGCACAGACTTACGATTTAGCTCGGCATATCATCCTCAGACGGACGGACAGTCGGAGAGGACTATTCAAACTCTTGAAGATCTATTAAGACTCTTTGTCCTTGATTTCAAGGGAAGTTGGGACAAGTTCTTACTATTGGTGGAGTTTTCCTACAACAACAGTTATCAAGCAAGTATTGGCATGGCTCCATTCGAAGCGTTGTATGGAAGAAAGTGTCGTTCTCCAGTATACTGGGATGAGGTGGGTGAAGCAACGTTGTTGGGACCAGAGTTGGTACGTATGACTACGGAAAAGATTCAAATGATCCGACAACGTATAAAAACCTCACAAAGTCGACAAAAGAGTTATGTTGATCTTCATCGAAAGGACGTGAAATTCAATATAGGAGATCATGTGTTGTTACGTGTTACTCCATGGAAAGGAGTTACAAGATTTGGAAAGAGAGGGAAACTCAATCCTCGATTCATCGGTCCATTTTTAATCCTCGATCGAATAGGAACTGTGGCCTATAGACTTGCTTTACCGCCAAGTATGTCTCGTGTTTATAACGTTTTTCACATATCCATGTTACGTAAATATGTGAAAGACCCGAACCACATTATTGAGTTAGAACCGGACGAAATAGCGGAAGATTTGACGTATGAAGAGATTCCTGTTCAAATCTTGGATAAGAAGGAACATATTCTACGCTCCAAGGTTATACCTCAAGTCAAAGTTTTGTGGAGAAACCACGATGTTGAGGAAATGACTTGGGAGTTAGAATCTAAAATGAAATCAAGGTATCCTTACCTCTTCGACATACCAGGTACGTACCCTAATTTCGAGGGCAAAATTTCATAAGAAGGGGAGGTTGTAAGACCCCAGTTTTTATAAATAAAGATGAATTTTTATAATTATTATTTTTGAATATTCTGGAAGAAATTTGATATAATGTTATAGTTGTGGATAATATTTATAAATTTTGCAAAGTACGCAAGTTGTTATAAAATATTCGTTTGGCCGGGGAATATTCTTTTTGTCGAGAAATATTCGTACGACGGCAAAATTATTGGTGGACCCCACAACAGAATTATTGTCGGATTGAGAAAACGACAAAAATATTTTATTAAAAATAACGGCGAAAGTTTTACCGTTGATACTGTTGAACTACTGGGTAGTAAAAGTATAGTAATACGCGTTGTTGCATAGTAGCACACGGTATTGATTATTGATATTTATGTGAGAAGTCGCTCAGTTTGATTCAATTATTGTCGATTAATAATATGAATTATTATAGCGATGATGACGTTTTGTTTTATTCGTATTATTAATGTAATAAAACAGAAACATCTTTTTATATAAAACAGAATACTTTATTAAAGTTATTTTATAAATAGAATATATTATATTTTATTATGCATAGTGTTGCATAGTGTTTTGCATAGTGTTGCATAGTGTTTGCATAGTAAAAATCTTTTTATATAAATAGAATATATTATATTTTATTTAAAAGATTTTTCTTTAAATATGGACCGTCAGATTAAAGTAAAACAATCTGGACCGTTCATGGATTAGTTACTATGTATTCCATTTTCCTATAAATAGAAGCTCATTCTTTCATTATTTTCTTACGAATTCATTGAAACTCTAGAGAGAGAAATTATAGAGAGAAGCTATAGAGAGAAAATTATAGAGAGAAAGAAGAAGAGTATTCTGCTACTTCACTACTTCTATATCCAGTTCTTTTACGGTAAGGGGTGTTATTCTTTCTTCTTGAAGAGAACTTATGTTATTCCATTCTTTGTTGTTCTGTTGGAATAACCTGTAAAAGTGGCATACCCTATACATGACCTGTATACGCGGTATACCCTATACTTGGTGAAATCCTTATGTTATTCCATTCATTATTATTCTGTTGGAATAACCTGTATACGCGGAATACCCTATACTTGGTGACATTCTTCTATCATTCTGTTGGAACATCCTGTCTGTGTGTTTTACACCGGACCTGGTTCCGTCTTTACTATTATTCCGTTGGAACATCTTGTCTGTGTGTTTTACACCGGACCTGGTTCCGTCTTTATTATTCTGTCGGAATATCCTGTCTGTGCTATACGCCGGACCTGGTTCCATCATTTATTATTCCGCATTTATTATTATGTTGGAAAATCCTGTCGGTGTGAATTTCACCTGACCTGGTTCCGTTATTATTATTCTGCTGGAATAACCTGTCTGTGCGGTCTATCGCATGCATGGTGATTTTTTTTGTTATTCCATTCTTTATTATACTCAGTTGGATAAAACTTTGACTTCTAAACTCCATGAAATTAGTGGGATATCCTTGATATTTGCGCTTCATCCAGTATCTTTCCATGGAAATATTCTTCTGAGCATTCTTGAATTTTACACCACAAAACAATATCGTGTTGACAATTTGGACGTTAATAATTCTTGGATAAAATAATTCTTGAACTTGTTTTATTCTTATATCATTGTCATCATCCTCATGTTTATATTTTGTTGAAAGTCATCTGTGGCCTGTAGTGCATAGATGGACTTGGTATGATTATGACCAGGGATTATTCGGTGTAATCATGACCGTAATATTACAAATGATGTAAAAATTAAAAATCCTCATTGGCCCGTAGTGCATTGATGGACAGTTGTTGGCATGATCATGACCATTAATGAATACACAAATATTCTTGGTCGTAGTGCATGAATAATTGTGGTCGTGATACTAAAGAATATCCTTGGCCGTAGTGCAGGGGTGATTCGATGATGTGGAATATTTATTAAGCTGAGTCTCAGCTATAACAGTGATGAAAAACCTTTTAAATCATAAAAGATAGTAGATTCTATTCTCTACTTGACTCTTTTAATGGATTGCTGATTCTGCTGCAGTTAAACTTGATGTTTATTATATTTTATCAGTTCAACACTGTTGAAGGCTAATGATAATTTATTCTGCATTATCTTAGTCATAATATTTCTTACTGGGCTAGTTGAGCTCACCCTTTCTTTCACTGTTCTCTTTAGGAAATGAGAATATAGCTGGGACGAGTCGGGGAACGGAGTGATGGACCAGAGAGTAGTATTAGTAGTCCTCATTATTCTGTTAAATAGTGTGACAATAATTGTATTGAGGACTCCTTTTGAGTTTGTATGATCTCTAGTAGACAATTATTGTATTCAAACTCACAGTTGTATTTTGTCGTATTATACACGACAGTGATATTAGTAAGTTGTATTTGAATTTTGTACCATGTATCTGACGACTCAAGATGGGTGATGTATACCTAATTTTGGGGGCGTCACAGTTTGAGTTCGAATAACAGGTTGCTTAGGAATATGAAAACTAACAACCTTACAAAAGTAATCAATTTTGGCATGATAAGTAGTAAACCATTCAATCCCTAAAATCACATCAAAAGAAAGTATCTTTAAAGAGATAAGATCAACAGGTAATGTGATGGTGCCAACCTGGATCAAACAAGATTTATAAACTGTAGATGTAACATAAATTTCTCCAAACGGAGTCTCCACAGATAAGTCAAAGTCTAATTTCTCTAGAGTCAAGTTTAAACGTTGAGCACAAGTAGGAGAGATAAAAGAATGAGTAGAACCGGTATCTAATAAGGTATAGATTTCATGAGAATTAATAATTAACTAACGCGTGATACATTCATTCGGGTTCTTCGCGTTTTGGGCAGTCACGACAAACGCTCTTCCAGAAATCGCCGACTTTCTTTTGTCCGTATCCGCCATTGGTGCCACCGTCCCAGATGGACTTGATTTCGCTACAGGACAAAATTGAGCTATGTGACCGTCTTTTCCACAACTAAAACATACCTTGGAAGGCTGTGAACAGTTTGGACTTATATGTCCCTCTTCTTCGCATCTGTAGCATCTAACTGGCGGTCGTTCTCCTCCCCTAAAATTTGTTGCTGGTGCTGGTGCTGCTGATGACGTCTTCTCGTCATCGTTAAATCTTCTCTTCTTGAAATTTCCACTTGAATTATTTCTTCTATTATCTTGTCCATAATTACCACCGAAGTGGTTACCATTTCTGGCATGATAATTTCCTCCACCAATGGCTATCATCGCTCCGATGACTGCTGTCACCGCTATGACCCTGGTTGTTATCCCTCGGTTGAACGTACTCACTATCTCGCTCTAATAACTGAGCCCTGTTTACAACATCTGAATATTAAAAAAATTTATGAGAGATAAGATATTGTCTAATCTCAGGTTTTAGACCTCTCAGAAACATCCGCGTCATACGTTCCTCATTTTCTACCAAATAAGGTACAAACATGGATAGCTCCGCGAATTTTGCCTCGTACTGGGACACCGTCATATTATTTTGTTCAAGTCTAATAAACTCTACCTCCTTCATATGACGAATACTTTCAGGAAAGTACTTGTCATTGAACAGTTTCTGAAATGTTTCCCAAGACATATTAAGTGCGGCTGGCTGGGTACACTTCACAGACTCCCACCAGTAATCTGCCTCACCACGGAACATAAAGGTGGCGAATAGAACCTTCTGTTCCTCCGTGCAGCCTAAGACATCGAATATCTTGGTCATTTGCTTAATCCACGTTTTCGCCTTAATCGGATCGGGCTTTCCCCAGAAATCTGGTGGTCCCAACTCCTTGAACTGCTTGGCTGTGACAAATCGTGCGTTGCTATCATTTCCACCCGTATTTTGTACACGAGTCTCCCTCGTCTGATTTTGCATGAACTGCAAAAAGCTTCTAAATATCTCATTATTCATAGTTTGCTCGTTAGTGTTGTTTACAGGAGGAATATTGCCTTCCTGTTGCACGTTCTCCTGATTAGTGACTAAAGGTGCTTCCACAGTCTCATACACTCCATTATTAACGTTCTCAGCTGCCATTCTTAAAAACTGCCATAAAACAGGAGTTAATTAAACAAATTAACATATCACATAATATCCCTATATTATGACCGACCAACAAATAAGCTTAGGTAGGACACACTAGCAAAGGATTTACTCATCTCTCCCCTCCTAATTCTATTCCCTGATCTCCACTAGAGACCATATCTCTAAGCTCTGATACCAACTGTGACGCCCCCAAAATAGGTCCATTCTATCCAACCCATTCTGAGTCGCCAAATACATGGTACAGAAACAACTACAACATCATTAATACAATTGTCGTGAAAAATATGACAACACATGCTGTGAGTTTAAATACAAATATTGTCTTCTAGACAATATCCACACCCAAATAAAATCCTCATTACAATTATTAACACACTATTTTACAAAAATAGTGAAGACTGCTAAAACAACTGTCTAGGACCATCACTCTATACCCCGATTGGTTCCCGCTATGTTTTCGCTTCCTGAGAAAAAAAATGGAACAAAAAGGAAAAGGGTGAGCTCAACTAGCCCAGTAAATAATATTATGACTAAGATAATATACAACAAATTATCCTTAGTCTTCAACAGGGAAAAATCTGATAGAATACAATAGATAACAAGTTTTAGATCAACAACTGCAGCAGAAACAACAATTCATTAGAAGAGTTAAGTAGAGAATGAAATCTACTATCATCTATGAATTTAAAAGTCCATCATCAATATTTTATCCCTGTAACATCAATCAATATACATCTTTGCATCAAATATTCATCTTTGCACTGCGGGCCAAAGATATTCATTTGTATCACCAGTTGGTCATGTTCATCTCAACATCTGTTCATTTTGCACTACGGGCCAAAGATATTCATCAGGTAATCATACATCTTTGCACTACAGGTCAAATATATTTATCAAGTATCACCATTAAGGACTGAGGATGATGAAAAACATTTTAGAGAACGAATCCAATAAGACAGAAGAACAAATATTAGGGACTCGTATTATGGTTTATCCAAATTCAATAATACTCCATAATAACCAAGTGTGAAGTAGAATTCAAAAATAACTCTCAAAACATGGATACAATCAAAGATTGTAGCCAAAATAGACATCTTGGACAAAAAGGAAAATTTTCATTTTTCGATGAATAGTGTTGTATTCGTGAATAGTGCCATATACGTAAATAGTAACCCCAACACCACAAGTTTCAAATTTGATTAAAAAGTTCACCAATATTTCGGCATAATGATATTGAAGAAAATAATATCATTTAAGAAGAAAATAATATCATTTAAGAAGAAAATAATATCCCTTACCTCAAAGAATCAGTACTTCGGAAAGAAAGGTCGGAAGTGATGCTGAATGAAACTTGTACTGAACAGCAACTCTCAAAGTATCTAAATACTCATAAAATACACTCAATAATATAGAGAGAAAAAGAGAGAAAGCTTATGTTTCTGGTGTGATTTTCAATTCTAACTTAGCCCTCTATTTATAGGAAAATATTAGCACGCCGAAGCAGACTTGGCCTGCTACTTGATGGCTTTACCTGCTACTATTGCCACCCACCACATTTGAAATAAAATTCAGCACATTTTTTCACCAACCACAAGTGGGGCCCACTTAATTCTAGAATTTTCCACCAAAATCATTTATAAACCTAATTTCTGAATCAGACACCTCTTAAAATTCATAACAAATCATACGCTTATTTTTAACGATTCAAATTTTTTGGACATATACTCAACTTATATATGTATAACATATCCGAAAATCACAATGATCCAACGGTCGGATTAAAAATTATAACTCACGGAATATATCACAAAAATACTGATTTGATTTTTAATACCTCCATTCCGACAAAGATACTGATAAAACACCTCAATATTAAATCCTTCAATTATAACCACAAAAAATGAATAAATCCATCATTTATATCCACATCAAATAAATATTTTCTTATAATATAAATCAATAATTAATTATTCACAAATAATATTACAGAATCACAATTATGATAATCACGCCGTTCCCAGGAAAGAGGGGGCTTTCCGATAAGGATTTCTCCTTACTGGCGCGCAATTAGGTGACCAAACCTCTTCTTAGACAGAACTTTCTAGACATTGCCAATAATGTTATCTAATAATATTATTCAAATAATATGAATTATTGATCTGATAATGGGAAATACTGTGCAGTGACAACTATTGAAATAATAATATAAAATATCAACGCAGCAATTATTGAATCAATAAAATATTAAACAGTAATTAATGTAACAATTATTGAGTAGTGCCTTCTTACGTAAGGATCAATAATTCAAAAATACTGTGCAATATTGTGTGCTACTGTGCAACCACGTATATTACTGTATTTTAACCACCGGGTATTCTAACAATGTTAACGGTAATAACTACGCCATTATTTATAAAAACTCAAACTTATCGTTTTCTTCATCCGACAGTTATTCTATTATGGGGCCCACAAATGACTGTGTCGTCGAACGGATATTCCCGACAAAAAGAATATTCCACGACCAAACGAATATTCCCTGACAAAAATGAATATTTTATAATCACTTGCTTATTTTGTAAAATTTGCACATTTCACCCATAACCAAAATATTATATCAAATTAACTCATTATTATTTCAAGATAATAAATAGAGAAAATTCAATTTTATTCATAATAAGTTGGGGTCTTACAGTGGCAGCGACGACGAATTCCACAACGGTGGAGGCGGCAGTGGACGCCGTGAAGGTGGATATGGTAGAGGCGGTGGCTATGGTGGTGGCCGAAAAGAAGGTAGAACAGGCGAATATGGAGGTGGTGGCAGTGGTTATGGTGGTGGCCGAAGGGAAGGCGGAGGAGGCGGATACGGAGTTGGTGGTGGTGGTTATGGTGGTGGTCGAAGGGAAGGTGGAGGAGACGGTTATGGTGGTGGGGATGGTGGATCTCGTTATTCGATCGATTCTGATTGTTTTAGGGGTTTTGATGTTTTTTAATTAGTATGATATTATTAATGAAAGTTTTGTCACTATTTTACCCTTCAGTATATCTCTAATGTTTAATCCCAAAATAAAAAAATATTTTTTTTACACATTAGCTGTTTGATGCCCCACCCAAATAGCCACGTTAGTCATTTCTGACGTGGCAGCCTCAATTGGATAGAATTGGAATGTTCCTGTGCTGGATTGTCAATACTGGCAAGATAATCCTGAAAAATATTAGTTGGAATAAGTCTTTTTGCACAAAAGCCATTACTGAAAAATGAAAAACAAAGTTAAAACAGAGGGAAGAGGAACGTACCGCAGTAGTAAGCTCCCTGCAGAATCGACTGATTCAGATGTTGATTTGGGGGGAAAGAACAGAATCGACGATTGAGATGTTAATTTGGGGGAAAGAACAGGAGAGATTTGTGACTGATAAAACGACCGCCCTTGAAAATCGACTGATTCAGATGTTGATTTGGGGGGAAAGAACAGAATCGAGTTGATTTGGGGGAAAGAACGGGAGAGATTTGTGCCCTTGAAACCCTCGTTATTATCTATGCCTCCCTTTGACACTCGTTAAAATCTCAAAAAAAAAATTCCTATACCGACGGCCAACTAGGGATCCTCGGAATAGATTACCTTTATAGGCCTATACCGACGGTCAGACTGTGACCGTCGCTATATACATCTATTGCGAGGGTTCCGCCCCGACCGTCGCTAAATCCCGTCGCTATAGATTGATTTTCTAGTAGTGTAATAGTTCAATCATCTAATTGAAAAAATTTAAAGGTGAATCACCAAAGTGGAATATGTCAGATAGTTTAGGGTAGCGAAACTTATTTAAGCCGTATAAAAATAATATAAATTAGATTATTATTTATTTTAGAAATTTTAGAGAAAGATGCATACATCAAGGAGTAAAAGTAATATAGAATTGAGAAAGTTATAAAAAAAATTAAATTGACCTCGTATATTATAAAATTTATAAAGTTTCAGTAAGGTCAATTTATTCATTACACATAAATTTCATCTAAATTTATCATATACTCCCTCCGTCCCAAGATAAAAGTCTTGGTTGACTTTTTGTGCATATTAAGAAAAATGATAAAATAAAAAAATTATTCATATTTAAATTCTCATTATTTGCATAATCTTTTGCACATCACTAGTGATACTCTATAAATATACATAGAGAATATAAATATAACAATTAATAATAAGGGTATTATAGGTAAATTATTGTAAAAAATAAATCATTTAAGATAAGTAAACATTTAACTTGAGACTACCTAAAATAGTAATATAAACTTTTATCTTGGGACCGAAGAGGTATTATAAAATATATTTTTTTTATAGCGGGGTCAATTAATCCCACACCTTTCCATGTGGCTTCGCCCCGATCAAGATACAAGAATAAAAAAAGATTAGGGAGGGATGATATTACAATTGCCAAAATATCACCCCAGTTTATTTATTTATATTATTTCTGCTATGTACTCCATCATGACTCAAAATTTAGGCCTATTTTGCTAAAAATTATAATGTCAACCAAATGCTCGCAAAAAAGGAAACAAAATACAATAGGCATCTCATAGAAATGCATCAACACAAAGCAATAATAAATATTATTGATCACCCACAAGCAATGAATAGTAGATATTTAGTTCTGGGGTTTCTCCCATTTGAGGGGCTTCACAACCTCCCATGTGAAGTCCGAGTCGTCTCTTCCAAAATGCCCATATGCAGCTGTCTTCAAAAACCTGCTGTTGCCGCCCCTCTTTAGATCCAAGTTAATAGCAATCATTCCGGGCCTGAAATCAAAAGTTTCCTTCACAATCTTCAAAATCTCCTTGTCCGGAATCTTTCCTGTACCATACGTGTCCACAAATACCGATAATGGCTCGGGGACACCAATGGCGTAAGAAACCTGCACAATGCACCTACGAGCAAGCCCATTTGCAACAATGCTCTTGGCGGCCTGCCTAACTATGTAGGCTCCACTCCTGTCGACCTTGGTGGGATCTTTTCCTGAAAAGGCACCACCACCATGGGCTCCCCAACCACCATAAGTATCGATAATGATTTTACGACCAGTGAGACCTGCATCGCCGTGGGGACCTCCAATGACGAAACGGCCAGACGGGTTTAGGTGGAAGATGGTCTTCTCATCAAGGTATTTTGCGGGGATGATAGGCTTGATAACATGCTCCTTAAGGTCAGCAGCAATCTCATTGTTAGTGACAGTTTCGTCATGCTGAGTGGAAATGAGGACAGTGTGAACACGGATTGGAACCATCGCCCCTTTTTCGTTGTAGTACTCGACGGTGACTTGGGTTTTCCCATCAGGTCTCAACCATGGGCAGGTCCCATTCTTGCGGACCTCGGTGAGTCGGGCACCAAGCTTAGTTGCAAGGACGTGGCTGAGGGGCATCAGCTCGGGAGTCTCATCTGTGGCATAACCAAACATGTGACCCTGGTCACCAGCACCAATCTCCTCAGGGCGCTTGGTGAGGTGGCCATGGACACCTTGGGCAATATCAGGGCTCTGTTGCTCAATCTGGACTAGGACCTTGCATTTGTCAGCGTCAAGACCAACATCATCGGAAACAAATCCAATATTACGGCAGGTGGCACGTACAATCTTCTCATAGTCTATCTTGGCTTTGGTTGTGATTTCACCAAAAACCATTACCATATTGGTCTTTGAGCAAGTCTCACATGCGACTTTGCTGTCGGGGTCCTGTTCAAGGCAGGCATCAAGTACTGCATCAGATATCTGATCGCAGAGTTTGTCTGGGTGGCCTTCATTCACAGATTCAGAAGTGAACAGGAAGGTCTCCATTTTCTTAAGCTGCAAACCACAAAAACATGTAAAAAATAAGTCATCATATGTAAAATGAATGCTCCGCACATAAATAAGTTCTAAGCAGGAAAAAAACATTATATAACAGGTGTATAAGATTACTATTATCAGAAAGGAAACAACATGAGGAACGCTATCAAGTTCTTAAAAGATATTGAGGTGTTATTTTCATCAGCATTGTGATTAATGCATATGTAAATCTAAACAGCTAAAACTAGGAGCAGTAGTTTCCTCCATTTAAACTAAGAAAAGAAGGTATTTGTTCCAGCTACTTCTTCTTTTTTTAATAAAAATAATAAATAAGAAAAGAAAAGAAAAGGTATTTATTCCAGTTACTTTATTATTATTATTATTATTGGAGACCACCAAATAGATCTTGTAACATATTGAGGAGTAAATGATACTGATGTCTAGTAACTTGGAAAACAAAAAGAAATAATCAATTCTTATAATTAATTACAAACTTTTGCACCACTTTACTAGGACAGGGGTCCGTGAACCCTTCTTTACAACTCAGGACTGGGCATGGTGGACCACTCACTAGGTGAATATTTGATGACTAAGGGAAAACGAAGACATTCTACAAGAATATGGTGAGGATACAACATAATAGTATCTAATTTAGATATGAAGTACATCAGGCATTCTTCCTAAGCAAGAAATCAAGAGATACATAGAATCAAAATGAGCATGTCACAGGGTTAGGAGTCGCAAGTAAGAAGAGAGAATTTGGAATCCAAATTTTTTATGATCACTTTGACTCACTAGCTTTATGTATAAGATTTATGAGAATCCTAAAGATCGGGATTTGCATCCTCAAAAATGAGACTACATAGAAAATTCTCTAGTTTCAGTTTCTCTATTTTATACAAAGAAGGCAGCTGATGAGATCGAATTCTGCCAAACTACAGCCCCAATAATATACTTTCTCAAAGTTGAACAAAATTGTAGTCCAAAAATTATGTCACAAGTCCATACTTCAAATTTTTAAATAACAATCTTTCATTTTTAAATGTTACGTAAAAAAAATCAAATAAAAAGAACAATGGTTTGAACAATGAGAAGCAAATTAGCAGATTAAGTTTGGACTACAATATTTGCCTCACATCTGCATTCAAAATTAGTGCAAGACTCGATTTTGAAACTAAATTAAACTACACAAAGCAAGTTGGCAGAGACTAAATTTAAATCAAATCATGTTCAGCTTCAACTAAACTAATGTGCATTATAGCCCACTCATTTAGCCCCTTGTATTAGATATACTCCAATGTCAAAAACAAGCTTAAAGAATATGAAATCCAAATCAACACACAAAGATAGATTTGTTTAGTTCAAAAACTAAATTGGGTTCTCACTTAAAACTTTCTAGCATCAAAACCTAGTACTTATAGAATGCAATTTAAGCTAAAACCCACAAAAATCAAGCAATTTCAGTTCATCATTTTCACTACCACCGCTAATTATGCAGATCTGTAAGCACCTAAAAGAAGCCTATCTAGAAATCATTTATAATAAGAACATAAAAATCCCATAATAGATACAGCATCAAACCTAGAGAGAATGTACCTGAAAGGTAGACCCACCAAGAATAAGTGAGAGAAATTGTATAAATTGTAGAGGAGAGAGAGTTGTTGGTCAAGTTCTTGGCGAGTCTTAACTTGAGAGTTGGGATCTGTATTTATAGATAAAGTATTTGAATTTTTTTTTTGGTGGGTCTATATTGAAATGGTTGTTGAAGTTTGAGAAGGAAATCGTGGCTGTTGGATCAGGGTAACTGGGTAATGAAGGGTTGAGATTGTTTGTAGTTGGTATATGATTATGACTGATAAAGCCACCAAATTAAAATAAGTTTATTAAATTTAATCAATTATCTTCTTCGTTAGTTGATTTTGTTGAATCATTTCAAATGGGTTGGTGTCTGTCAATGGTTTCACCAATCCCCCAAGTAACATGGTCTGCAGGGGCGGATCACAAATATTTGTCAGCAGCGGATTTTCACTACAAAAAAAAAAAGCCCGGCAATGAACAAATCTTTTACAAGAAATAGATTATTACACGTAAAAGATTTATTGTGAAAAAACTTTTTCGTTAAATTAGTGACTAAATATTTTTTATAATAGATATATGTGAAAAATATGTTCTTCACAAATTATATATTATAAAATATTATTTTTGTTTTGGAGAGGAGATGATTTCATCACAATTAACATTTTGAAATAACTAGTAAAAATATCTTCTTTCATAAATAACAATTTGTAAAGAACATATATTACTTTAAAAATGTTAGATTTCCTTCACTAATTACATATTGTGATTATTTTTTTAATTTACCGAGAAGAAATTTCTTCGACAATCTTGCTATTAAATAATCAAATCATTGTAAATTAAAAATATTTATTAATTTGTAATCGACATCAAATAAAATGTTATATTATATAAATAACCAGTTGTATGATCTATAATAAAATATGTAATAATCAAGTAACAAAACGTAGAAAGTTTGTAATCAAAACAAATGTAGGTACCCCGAAGGTCATAGTACCTAAAATATTAATACAAGTAAAGAGGTAAGAAAAATAAGCTATAAAAATTTTGTAACTTTGTCATGTTAAGTCATCTATTCATTGTCATAATTTTCTTTAACGCAAGATTTGTCTTGTAAACTTCAAAAAAACACCACAACTTAACTTAAAATATTTGAATGAAAAGAATATGACAAAAAGATTAAACTTGCAAAAAAATTAAAAAGCAATTTCACAAGTAAAAGTTATAGTTCCACAAGATCTCTGTCTCACATGAATAGTAAATGTGTCCACTTATGTGAGAAGAAACTTGTAAAAATATAAATTTACACACACATTTATAACCATGTATACAAATAAATGTGCAACAAAATATAATTATAAGTTATCACTATATGCATTTTAAGAAGCTCGGTACATGTGGGTGTTTATATATATACTAGCTGGGTCCCATGCCTCCGGCACTGTATGGACAATATAATTTATCTCAAACTTTGAACGACCAAAATAATTTATTGAGTGAGCGGGAAATTTATAGTCATTTGTATTTTATTAAATTATTATTAGAATATTAGATAGATAGATGTATGAACGGTGGGATTTATCTCAAACTTTGGACGACCCAGATGATTTATTGAGTGAGCGGGAAATTCAAAATCATTTGTATTTTATTAGATAGATAGATAGAATTAGATAGATTGTATTTTATTAGATAGATGGATGGTGAGATTTATCCCAAACTTTGGACGGCCCAGATGATTTATTGAATGAGCGGAAAATTCAAAATCATTTGTATTTTATTAGATAGATATATATATATATATATATATATATATCAGAGCCGATCTTGTCCGGACTCCCGAACATGACTAAAATGCGGATCCCAATTTTTATTTTTATTTTATTTTTTTAAAAAAATAACTAAATAAAAAATATATGGAACTTGAATTTTTACATAATACAGTATTTTGGGTGTGATTTGGATATATATAATAAAATATGTCTGTACAGATACCAAAAACACTGTATTATGTAAAAATTCAAGTTCCATAATTTTTTTATTTTTTTTAGTTGTTTTTTAAAAAAAGCAAAAAATATAAAAAAATTGGGGTCCAGATTTGATCAGGTCCGGGTAAGGCTGTAAATGAGCCAACACAGTTCAGGCTCGATTCGGGCTCGACTCGAAAAAATACGAGCGAGACTCGAATTTGTTAATAATATGATCCAAATCTGAGCATTAAAAATAGTTCGAATAAAAATACGAGTAGAATTTGAGCAAGGCTATACTCGACTCGTTTAAGATTCAAACTACTCGAATTTTTTATTGTGATTCGATACATACTCGCTTAATACAAGTTCGATACATTCTCTTATAATATATACAAATTTAAATCAAATTAAGATAATTAGTTATTATTTTGTTTTATTTTTAATTGTGATTTTATATTTGTAAAGTGTAATAATAAATATATTTTCCCATTTTAAAGTAAAATAACAAATTCAATTTATAATTATATTTATTACAAAATTTGTTATAATGTGGAAACTCGAATTCGAGCTTGAATTTGAAGCTCGGGAGTAGTTTGAATAAATATTCGAGTCTAGTCGGATCAAATTCGAGTACTAAATTTTCGAATCGAGTCGAATCTGAGTAGGATTTTTTAAATATAATTCGAATTCGAGTACGAATTTATCATTTCGAGTCGAATTCGAATAACTCTTTGTTCGCTCTTGTTCGACTCGTTTACACCCTTAGGTCCGGGAGTCCGAAGCTGATCCTGTATATATATATATATATATATATGGGTCCGCATCCATGACAATCGGTTGTTGGGAGCAAAAAAAAATCATGACCAAACTTGTAGCGACATGTTACTATTCATATTAATATTTTGTAATATTAATATTTATAATATTCATATTAATAGTAATAATAGTAATAGTAATAACTAATATTATTAATATTACTAACTAATATTTCATTGTAATTTAAGCTTTTAATTTTTGTTCAGCTCAATTTAAAACTCGACCAAGATTCATATGAATAGATTGACTATGAAAACAAGCAAGCAGGGTACGTAGAATTGAATCCAATAATTTCTAAGAATAATATAAATTAGTTAATAATATTAATAATATTACTATTAATATTTATATTAATAAGAATAATAGTAATATTAGTATTAATATTCATATTAGTTATTACTATTATTATTATTAATATTATTAATATAAATATTATTAATAATAATATTAAAAAATATTATTATTAGTATTAATAATGTTACAAAATATTAATATGAATAGTAACATGCTGCTAGTCCCTATAAGCTGTTGCGCCATGACTTTTTTTTTTGTTACTCCCAGCAACCAGTTGACATGGATGCGAACCTTATATATATATATATATATATATAAGATAGATCCTGTCCGAACTCCCGGACAGGTTAAAATGCGGACCAAAAATTTTATTTTATTTTTTGCTTTTTTTTAAAATAACTAAAAAAATAAAATAAAAAAATTATGGAACTTGAATTTTTACATAATACAGTATTTTTTGTGTGATCTGTACAGACATGTTTTATTATATGTATCCAAATCACACCCAAAATACTATATTATGTAAAAATTTAAGTTCCATATTTTTTTTGTTATTTTTTTTAAAAAAAAGGATCCGAATTTTATCTGGTCCGGGACTCCGGACCTGATCCGGTCTATATATATATATATATGTGTGTGTGTGTGTGTGTGTGTGTGTGTGTATTGTCCCCTTCAAGTTTAACTTTTCCATTAATGTATCCAAATTACACCTAAATCATTGAATTCTGTAAAAAAATTAAGTTAAAATAAATATTATAAATTTTTTGGGACTCAAAAGAAAATAAAAAATTGGACATGTCTAATTTTCCGGTCCAAAAAGCATTTCCCTGTAGAAGGACTCATCTGTAAAAGTATGATCCAACTCGAACCTATATAAAGTCTTAAATTTACTGTTCCAAGAATACTGATGAGTACTATTGGGACGGTCATCTTGAGTCATTACAGGTCCACTTAAAAAGTTATTGAAAGTCCAATAATAATCTAGAAGGGAGTTGAATAGATTATTATATATTAAAAACTTATCTTAGGCCTTTTTGAATTTTTAGATAATTAATTTACAGTTTTAAAAAAATTAATATGCAAGATAATAAAAATTCAACCACACAATGCAAAGAAGTTTGTCTGGTTCACAACATACATCTCGGGTATGTTGCTACGTTCAGTCTCAAGCTCCTCTCCAAGATTTGAGATTCTATTACTTTCAGTAATAAATGCTCCTTCCACAGGTGGAGAAGTCTTTACAAAGTTTTATAAATAAATTTTCAACTATTCTCAACTAGTCTATCTTGGACATCAAGCCCCCAACTCCCTCCTCAAACTTAGTTGTACTTTTCTTTTGAGTTCAGTTATATTCTATGATATGGTCTTAAAACAACAGTCTCTTTCTCACCTTACAAGTACACTAGAGACCCAACTCTCAACTGAGCTCTCTAAGACTGGTTTTGGTCGAAGAATTACTCGTCTTTTTCACATGTATATAAAATAAACTAACTCTACCCTTTTTTCTTTTGCAAAAGTTATGATAGAGGTATGCTTCTAAAATAAATAGATAGAATTTAGTACAAATATATATAAAAGTTTAAGTAACTTTTATATTTGATACTTCTCAAATAAGTATATAACAATTAGAGATCAAATTTATATAAAAATTCAATAACTTTTATATGTGTGAAATATGCTTTTGTGTAAGCAGATGTAAATTTATACTCGGTTATAAAAGTTTATATAACTTTTATACTTGTGTCAATATGCTTCTTGATTAAGCAGATAAATCAATTTTAGTTTAGCTCAAAAATACTTCTGTATAAGCAAATATATAGTTTAATGCAAATTTATAAAGAATTATTTATTTTTTTTATCATAAAGAATGCGTTTCTATGGATTTAATATATAACTTTAAGTTCGGATATAAAAGTTTAAATAAATTTTATATTTAGAGTGAAAATATTTCTGAGTAAGTAAATAAGTTGTCTTAAGCTTTGAATGAAATATGCTTCTATATGAGCAGATATTTAATTTCTGTATAGATTTATAAAGAATTGTTTATTCTTTATAAATAGAAAATTTCTTTCTATGTTAAACAAATAAGGGTTTGATTTCTGATATAAAAGTTTAAATAATTTTATTGTGAGTGATATGCTTTTGTTTAAGCAGATATATACACTTAAGTTTGTGATATAAAAATTTAAATAACTTTTATATTATGCAGCAAGTATTTTATGAATAAATGAATTTATGATCAAATATTTGTGATGACAAATATCAATTATAATAAATAAATCAGTTAAGCAATACTTGATATAACAAATATATTATTTTAACTCAAAGAATATATAATAATATTTTATCAATTATGTGAATGATTATAAATAAGACCACTTAGAATTTTGAGATCTTGTACGGCCAATTCCCTCACTTAAGAGTAATATATCTGAAGTCTCGGTGTCTAAGTACTGACCAAATTTATAGTTTCACAATTAATATTTATATAAATATTTTTGATAGATCATTTAGATTTTCAAAATCGGTTCGGATGATTCATTCTATTAGACGAATATCTCGGGGTTTTTTGACCTATCAAGTATTGATCTACTTTACGATATTTATATAAATAATATTAATCAAAGGCCACTTAGGACTTTGAGATCTTGTACGACTAATTTCCTCACTAAAGAGGAATATCTCCACAGTCTCGGTGTCTAATTACTGACTTTTTATTTGATAAATAGATGATATATATATAGGTAATTTTGAAGGTTTTATTTAAAATCAATGATGTAAATTTATTTGATAAATAGATTGAATGATATTACTATTAGTGGTAATCCAATCTTTTTGAATTCCAGTTAGGACATTCAGTTGGGTTTCAGTGTAAGAGTCTGATTTTAAGACAAAATCATAATACCATTTAACAAATGATAAAATACATTGGTTATTATTCAGATAAACATAATAATTAGCTTTAATTTCTGCTAACTTATTATTATCATAATTTTTAAAATACCAATTTCTAAAATTCTGGTATTTATCATGCATGAACTCCTGATTTAAACATTGGCGAATTTTGCTATTTAGAGAAAAATCCATTTAACACTCAAAATTCACATCACTAGCAGTTGGACTGTAAGGTCTTCTGTTCTGAGGAGTAGCCTCATAAATACCATGAGGTATTTAATTTTCAGAAATAGGAATTCCTCTAACAATGTCTTCATTTTTAACAGACTCATTGCTGGGATTTTTAGATTCTTGATAAACAGATTCTAAAGGGTCAGACACAGATTGTCTAGAAGATTCTGGAAAATCAATATTATAAGAAATATTGTTAATAGACCGACTTCGGGTAAAAGGTCTTTGAAATTTCAGATAAACATTTCCATTACTAGTTTGAATAACATCTTCAAGGTTCTGTCTGATTATAGGTCTGGTAGGAACGACATTAGTAATTTGCCATTGTTTTGGGAAAGTGATTTCTTCCCAAGGGATCATTCTGGGAATAGCCACCTGACTACTAAAGAGATTAGTGTCTATAAGGACAGTATGTCCTTGTTGGCTTTGTTTTATGATATAGGGATTTAAAGTTGTTAAAACTTTAAGGTGAATACGGAATAATATGGCAAAAGGAGGAGATCCGGGTAAATATTCATAACCATGAGAAATAATTTTCATTTCTAATGCTTTTGACAGATTATTATCAGTTAGGGCAATACTTAAATTCGGGTAGATATTAAAATATACTGGTCCATGGGCAAGGCTAGTTTCAATAGCTCCCATGAGAGAGGCTTTCCAGTTAAGACACCTACCATCTCTAAGTGTGCACTGAATACTGGTATTTTGGCCAAGTAAAGTCAAGGGTTTGAAAGCAACTTGGACAATTCCTATATGAACATATTTATATTTTTGCAAAAAAGGATATAAGTCTTCAACATGCAATAAATATAAAATTTCATCATTATTCTGTAAAGGGACAGCATGCTCAAAAGTTTTAATAATCCTTTTGCTGATAAAATCAAAGGTTCCAATTTTATAAATCGTTTCTGGTTTGATTTTAGGAATAGTCCATTTATCTAGGGCTTCCTTAACATCCTGATAGGCTATAAGTTCAGTAGCTTCAACTGTAGAGGCTGAAGCATTAGCTACGGTTGAAAGAGAAGTTGAAAAATCAGTCATTTTTCAAGGTGATCATATATGCGTAATTTATAAGAAATATATTGATTAATATGTTAATAATCTAACATGGCTCTGATACCAATTACGGGAGGATCGGAGATAAGGGTTGATAAAGCACGTCTGTCAACGATTTACAAGAAATAGCCACACTCCATAACACGGATAAAGGCCGAGAATCAAAACGCGACTTTGGTGACGTCCCACTTAATCAAAGATTAACCCTGATCTTTCTTAATTAATACATGTCATGGAATTTTAAAAATATATTAAATATATATTAACAGATAAATTATCACATATATGATCTCATGAAACTACTGTTGATTTGGGGTAGGGGTTCTACCCAAAACTATGAGCCGACAGGTTTCTTCCTGTATGGCGGTTTTTGTTAAAACAATATAATGTTCAGATTTATGAAATTGTTCTAAGAAATAAGAACGGTTATAATTTTCTTTTGCGGATTGATATGCTGTTAGATAACGATTACTGTTTTCAATATGATAATCTAAAAGTTCAAGTAAAGAAACATAATAATTTACAGAAGCAATAATTTAAAACTTACAGGAGAATCTTGAATGTCTTCAAACTTCAGATTTATTTATTTATTAAATATTTTACAGAGGGGGAGATAGAGAGAGATTACAAAGGAAAAGCTAAAGAAAGTTCTGCCTCAACAATGGGTGAGGTCTCCCAATTTATACAAGTGAGAAGATAAGAAAGGATCTGGCGTGCTGGCTAGTGGAGCTGGTTGGCAGTCCTTATCTTTTCTTCTTTAACTCTCAGCCGTAGAAGTGGAGGGCATGAGACAAACTGTCGAATGAGTGGATTACAGCTGGATGGCATCTTCTGATGATAGAGGACAGCTGGCTGCTACTTTCTAATAGTGGAGCTACTGTGCTTGTTTTCTTCTGATAATTGGGAATACTGTAGTGGACAAGTGGTTGTTATCTTCTGATAATTGATGTTGTAGTGGAATGCCTTTACGACTTTCCTTTGCCTTTTTTGTCCTGTGCCATCTTTTCAGAAATCATGCTGGTGAGAGAATCCCAAAAGTCTCCCATGGTGGGTTCTGGTTCTTGACTTTCTCCTGCTAATACATTGAATTAATTTTCATCCTGTTCAGAGTCTTCATCACTGTTAACAGTTCTCATGGAGGCATCATCCGGGACTAAGGATTGTAGAAATTGTGTCTTCATATAATCCATAGTTTTGACTAAGAGTTCTGTTTCAGTTAGATTTGGAAACTTTTGTTTTAAATCTGTTTGGATCTTAATAAAAGGGTTTACTGGTGTTGATGCTGGAAGGCTCTGTGGTATAACATCTAAACAGGCCTGGGTATGACCTTTTATGGTTTTGAGGAGTTCTGGTAAATTATGGTTAAGCCCTTTATCCCACCATTTGGTAAAAAATACCCTTTTTAGGCGAGGGATTTTGTTCTAGTAATCACACTGAAAATCCAACTTCCATATCCAAGGAATTCCAAAACAAATTATGAAATGGTAAAACAACTTCTGCATGGATAACTCTTTATTAACTGGTATATGGGCATAGGCAACTTGCCATTCCCTGAATGCTGTTTGAACTGTTTCTGGTAGGGTGTCAATAGTGATTCCTATTTTATTCCACCAAACGAAAAACCAGTTGGGAATTTCGTTTCTTAAAACTTCTGGACAGATTAGGATAAACCAAGAATGGTTGTGAATAGGATTCTGGTAGTAAAATACTTGCGTAAAGGAATCAATATAATCCCAATAGCTGTATCTGGTTTCTGTTGAATTACTGGTGTCAATGGTACGGGTAGTATGGGGATTAATACCCAAATTAGCAAGAGGCATAATGCTCTTGATAGTGGTTTTACTGTATTGTACTGGACTTGCTGTTTTAGATGGATCATGAAGCGTATGCTTTATATCCATAGATGCTATTTCTAGAATGATCTGTTCATATACATAACGATACTGGTTAAAACGGGGAGGAGACTGTTGAGTCGTTAAGTAATGGCGTTTGATCTCCAATGGATCTTTCATCCATTTTCTCATCATTCTGTTCAATAAACAATACTGTTTCTTCCACATAAGTATTTGGAATATACTGTTTGGGTAAAAGAAGAATATCTTTTACTGTAGGTTGGCTAGACGAAGCCGAAGAATTACTGGATTGAGGGTTTAGGCTAGGAAATTCTGTATAATATAGATTAGCCCTGCCCCGGCCTCGTTGACCGTGACCACGACCTCTACTGGTCATTCCTGCAAATATTCTCTGGTTAGAAAATCCAGTAAAGAATTCTGTTTTCCTTTGATATACTCAATATCAAAGTCAAATACTGATAAAATACTTTGACAAGTAGCAAATATCTGTTTAGATGCAAGATTTTGAACATCTTTTTTAAAAATTTGTTTTGCAGCTGAAGAGTCAACTCTAATTAAAAAGTGCTGATTTAAAAGATCATCCTAAAATTTTAAAACACATTTGACAATTGAAAGGCATTCTTTTTTAATAGTAGGATAATTTAAAGAAGTTCCTTTCCATGATCCTGAAGTAAAGCGAATAAGATCCTCTTTATTACTGTTAGGATTAAATTGTTTTAAAATACCACCATATCCTGTATTGAAAGCATCAGTCTGAACAATCTTTTTCCATTCGGGATTAGGTAAAGATAAGCAAGGTAACTATTTAACTCTAGATTTAATCTTCTTTACTGCATCAGTATGTTCTCCGGTCCAAGGTAAAGGATTTTTCCGAAGGTGAGTATACAGAATAGAAGCATCTTGGGAAAGATTCGGATAGTAATCACGTATATAATTTAAACTTCCCAAAAACCTTTGCAGTTGATTAATATCTTTAATCTCATCCGGAAATTTAGATGCAAATTCAATACATCTATCAATAAGAATAATAGTTCCATTGGAAATATTATGTCCAAGAAATCTGATTTTTGTCTGGAAAAGTTTCATTTTAGGAGCAGAAACTACCAAACCATTTTTTATGATAACATTTTTAAAAATGTTTAAATGTTTGATGTGCTGTTCAATAGAAGAGGAGAAAATTAAGACATCATCAATATAACAGATAATAAATTCAGTAAAGGGATTAAAAATATCATTCATGATGTGGTGAAATTCCGAAGGTCCATTCTTAACTCCAAATGGAAGAACATTCCATTTATAATGACCAAAAGGTACTGTAAAAGCAGTTTTATAAGTATCCTATTCTCTAATTTGTATTTGCCAAAATCCTGATTTCATATCAAATTTAAAAAAAATAGTGGCATCATGAAGACGGTCAAGAAGATCCTTCTTATTCGGAATATGATATCTAATCCATTGAAGAGCTTCATTCAGTGGTTTATAATTGATAACGAGACGAGGAGTTTCTCTCTCAATTTCTGAATTTTTATTAACATAAAAAGTTGTACAACTCCAGGGAGAAGTACTAGGTTTTATTAGCTTTTTCTGTTGAAGGGATTCAATCTCAGTTTTGCAGAGGAGTAAATACTCCTTTTTCATCTGACTGGGTCGAGATTTAGTAGGAATATTTTTCTCATTAAAATTAGGGATATAAGGAAGAGAAATAATATGTTTCTTCCTGTTCCAGAAGGCATTCGGGACATCGCTACAGATTTCTGTTTGAAGAGTTTTATGGATTAACTTTATTTTTTCCTGTAAAGAAGGTTGTAAAATTCTTTGTTATGTAGTAAGAAATTTTATTTCTTTCTGAATAAAATTGATTTGTTGTTCTTTAGAATAAATCATGTTTTTAACTTGATTTAATTCTTTAGTATAAGGTTCTGTAATAAATTCAAAAACAATATGTCTGTTATTGAGAGTTGTATGAATTCCTAAAGTATCAATTTTTGTAATAGGCATTAAGAGGCATAAAAAGGGAGTGCCTAAAATGATACTTTGATTCATGTTACGGATAAGAACAAAAGAAGTAGGCAGACAAAGACCTTGATTACAGATTAAGGCTTCAGGAATTTTATACTTAATATTTATAGTGTTACCGCTTGCACTAGTTAGGGATTGAGTAGTTTTCTGGAAGTACTTGGTAGGAATTAATCCTTCTTAAATGCAGTTCATGTCAGCACCACTGTCTACAAGAGCAATGGCATCTTTTATGATAAAGTCTGGTTTGATAATAAAAGTAATTCTAATATACCATTTCTGGAAGACTACTTGATTCATAAGCATCAAATATTGTTCAGAAGATTCTGGTTTATCAGAAGATTCAGGTTGTTTGGTATTATCCTGTTTGTGATTTAACTTATTTTTAATATTGGTTAAATCTTGAAAGATAATAATATTATTATTCTGTAATTGTTTTATTTCAGATTTTAAAATATTTATTTCATTTTTTAAATCCTGTATAGTAGTAGGCTTTTCAACTGTAGAAACGCCTTGAATACGTTTCATAACTTCCTTCATACTGTATTGATTAAGGGGAAGTGTTTCTTCAACCTTTTGTTTTGTATAACAGATTTCTAAGAATTTTAATTTGATTTCTGGATCTTTAATTTGATCAGCTAGGTCGAGAAGAGATTTTTGGTGGTTAGTAAGAACATTAATATTGGGGCCTCCAATATCTAAACCATTCATTTCGACAATAGCTTTCCAGTAATTAGCTTCAGTAGCTGTATTACAGTTATTAATAGTACAGGTCTGACATTGTTAGGTGTCAGAATTATCATTAGATTCTGAATAGACTTCTGCTAAGTCATTATTTGAGCTAAACTCAGAATCATCATTAGATAAACAATTAAGAATTTGCTGTTGGATTTCCTCATCAAGGGATAATTCATTAAGCTTTTGTTTTAACTTTGAATTGCATTTATTAGCAAAGTGTCCTGTTTTTCCACATATATAGCATTAGATTTTAGATTTATCTTTCTTTTTGCTACTTTTTCTTCTTCTAGAAGATTTTTCAGGGGTTTGTATTTTCGAAGATTTTTTATAGGAACGCTTTCGATAAGATCTAGAGGGTCTAGAACTTTGCTGTTTTTTAGTTTTGTGAGGATACTGTAATTTTGTATCATAAGAGAATTGATCACAAAATTCTCCTATTTCATGTCTTTTAGTAAGATTCTGTTTTTTCATTAATTGTTGAAGTTTCATATCATTGCAAAGAGATAATCCTTCTTCAATAATTACTGAAATAAGATGGCCATAAGAATACTGGTCATAAGGTATGCTCATACAGTCATGTTTATCTCTCAGTTTTTTCCTCACCTTTTCTGCAAAGAAAGTAAAAAGTCCATCTACGAACTTGGCTTTCCAATGTTCACTGTTGGTGTCTGCTCTTTGCATGACTTTCATTAAGAAGACATCTTTATACCATCTAAAATGGGTTAAGGATGGACAACGAAGGTTCTGTAAAAGTTCTCTACTTCTATCAGTATTGATCTGTCCTGGTCCTACAAAATGATGAACGATAGCTTGAACTAAAGTGTAACAAGCATCTTCTCTTCTGGTTAGAAGTGTAGTAACAGAGTCAGTTTCTTCTTTATAGGATTGAAGGATCTCAGTCCTTTGGTTATCAGAGAGTACATTATCCCACCATCCTTTAAGAATGCCAGTGAATCCATTTACTAAGAAACGACAGATCTGATGGTCTGTGTTATCATTCTGTTTGCAGACAGTTGCATACATCAAGATATGATGGATGGTTTCAAAGATCTGATATTCTGTTTTACCATCGATATTCCATTCATAGATTGTCTTATCGTGGTAAGACTTCTGGGAATGAAGAAAGTCTTCTTCATACAGAATATCCTGAGGAGTAGGTCTGGGGTAGTAGTACCTACTGGGTCCAGATAAAGCCATTCTATTGATAGGCTTTCGACTATATGTAGTTTTATTAATATTTTGCATTTCCTGAAAATTATTCTGAATTTCAAAAATATTAATAGGGGAAATATCGGAATCGTCTTCCTCATTATCAGTATTACTATTACTAGTAAGAGAGGAAGGCTGTCCAGACATCATATTGAGCTGGGACGAGGATGCAGGTGTGAGCTTTAAATCTTTCATTTTATTTAAAAGATTATCAATAAAACTATCACTGGTCTTAGAAGATTTCATTTTAAAATTACTAACTTCTAAAGGTGGTTTTATAGTTGCTGGTTGAAGGTCGATTTTTTGAGGGACAATTTGACAATTATCATTAATATGATTTATTTGTTCCTCAATTCTGGTTAACTGTTTTCCTACAGTTTGAAGGAATAGATTAGTATAATTATTCTGTTTTGACAAAGGCAAAATGTCTTTTATTTTAACTTGATGTTGATGAGAAACTTCAGAAATATCAACATATGGGTTAATAACTAAAGGCTTCAAATTTTCATTTCCAAGACTAAGTTCAAGAGACTTAGGAGGAGGATGAATAGATTGAATGATATTACCATTAGTGGTAATCCAATCTTTTTGAATTCCAGTTAGGACATTCAGTTGGGTTTCAGTGTAAGAGTCTAATTTTAAGACAAAATCATAATACCATTTAACAAATGATAAAATACACTGGTTATTATTCAGATAAGCATAATAATTAGCTTTAATTTCTGCTAACTTATTATTATCATGATTTTTAAAATACCAATTTCTAAAATTCTGGTATTTATCCTGCATGAACTCCTGATTTAAACATTGGCGAATTTTGCTATTTGGAGAAAAATCCATTTAACACTCAAAATTCATATCACTAGCAGTTGGACTGTAAGGTCTTCTGTTCTGAGGAGTAGCCTCATAAATACCATGAGGTATTTGATTTTCAGAAATATGAATTCCTCTAACAATGTCTTCATTTTTAACAGACTCATTGCTGGGATTTTTAGATTCTTGATAAACAAATTCTAAAGGGTCAGACACAGATTGTCTAGAAGATTCTGGAAAATCAATATTATAAGAAATATTGTTAATAGACCGACTTCGGGTAAAAGGTCTTTGAAATTTCAGATAAACATTTCCATTACTAGTTTGAATAACATCTTCAAGGTTCTGTCTGATTATAGGTCTGGTAGGAACGACATTAGTAATTTGCCATTGTTTTGGGAAAGTGATTTCTTCCCAAGGGATCATTCTGGGAATAGCCACCTGACTACTAAAGAGATTAGTGTCTATAAGGACAGTATGTCCTTGTTGGCTTTGTTTTATGATATAGGGATTTAAAGTTGTTAAAACTTTAAGGTGAATACGGAATAATATGGCAAAAGGAGGAGATCCGGGTAAATATTCATAACCATGAGAAATAATTCTCATTTCTAATGCTTTTGACAGATTATTATCAGTTAGGGCAATACTTAAATTCGGGTAGATATTAAAATATACTGGTCCATGGGCAAGGCTAGTTTCAATAGCTCCCATGAGAGAGGCTTTCCAGTTAAGACACCTACCATCTCTAAGTGTGCACTGAATACTGGTATTTTGGCCAAGTAAAGTCAAGGGTTTGAAAGCAACTTGGACAAGTCCTATATGAACATATTTATATCTTTGCAAAAAATGATATAAGTCTTCAACATGCAATAAATATAAAATTTCATCATTATTCTGTAAAGGGACAGCATGCTCAAAAGTTTTAATAATCCTTTTGCTGATAAAATCAAAGGTTCCAATTTTATAAATCGTTTCTGGTTTGATTTTAGGAATAGTCCATTTATCTAGGTCTTCCTTAACTTCCTGATAGGCTATAAGTTCAATAGCTTCAACTGTAGAGGCTGAAGCATTAGCTACGGTTGAAAGAGAAGTTGAAAAATCAGTCATTTTTCAAGGTGATCATATATGCGTAATTTATAAGTAATATATTGATTAATATGTTAATAATCTAACATGGCTCTGATACCAATTAAGGGAGGATCAGAGATAAGGGTTGATAAAGCACGTCTGTCAACGATTTACAAGAAATAGCCACACTCCATAACACGAATAAAGGCCGAGAATCAAAACGCGACTTTGGTGACGTCCCACTTAATCAAAGATTAACCCTGATCTTTCTTAATTAATACATGTCATGGAATTTTAAAAACATATTAAATATATATTAACAGATAAATTATCACATATATGATCTCATGAAACTACTGTTGATTTGGGGTATGGGTTCTACCCAAAACTATGAGCCGACAGGTTTCTTCCTGTATGGCGGTTTTTGTTAAAACAATATAATGTTCAGATTTATGAAATTGTTCTAAGAAATAAGAACGGTTATAATTTTCTGTTGCGGATTGATATGCTGTTAGATAACGATTACTGTTTTCAATATGATAATCTAAAAGTTCAAGTAAAGAAACATAATAATTTACAGAAGCAATAATTTAAAACTTACAGGAGAATCTTGAATGTCTTCAAACTTCAAATTTATTTAAATATTAAATATTTTACAGAGGGGGAGATAGAGAGAGATTACAAAGGAAAAGCTAAAGAAAGTTCTGCCTCAACAATGGGTGAGGTCTCCCAATTTATACAAGTGAGAAGATAAGAAAGGATCTGGTGTGCTGGCTAGTGGAGCTGGTTGGCAGTCCTTATCTTTTCTTCTTTAAATCTCAGTCGTAGAAGTGGAGGGCATGAGACAAACTGTCGGATGAGTGGATTACAGCTGGATGGCGTCTTCTGATGATAGAGGACAGCTGGCTGCTACTTTCTGATAGTTGAGCTACTGTGCTTGTTTTCTTCTGATAATTGGGAATACTGTAGTGGACAGGTGGTTGTTATCTTCTGATAATTGATGCTGTAGTGGAATGCCTTTACGACTTTCCTTTGCCTTTTTTGTCCTGTGCCATCTTTTTCAGAAATCATGCTGGTGAGAGAATCCCAAAAGTCTCCCATGGTGGGTTTTGGTTCTTGACTTTTTCCTGCTAATACATTGAATTAATTTTCATCCTGTTCAGAGTCTTCATCACTGTTAACAGTTCTCATGGAGGCATCATCCGGGACTAAGGATTGTAGAAATTGTGTCTTCATATAATCCATAGTTTTGACTAAGAGTTCTGTTTCAGTTAGATTTGGAAACTTTTATTTTAAATCTGTTTGGATCTTAACAAAAGGGTTTACTGGTGTTGATGCTGGAAGGCTCTGTGGTATAACATCTAAACAGGCCTGGGTATGACCTTTTATGGTTTTGAGGAGCTCTGTTAAATTAGGGTTAAGCCCTTTATCCCACCATTTGGTAAAAAATACCCTTTTTAGGCGAGGGATTTTGTTCAGGTAATCACACTGAAAATCCCACTTCCATATCCAAGGAATTCCAAAACGAATTATGAAATGGGCAAACAACTTCTGCATGGATAACTCTTTATTAATTGGTATATGGGCATAGGCAACTTGCCATTCCCTGAATGCTGTTTGAACTGTTTCTGGTAGTGTGTCAATAGTGATACCAATTTTATCCCACCAAACGAAAAACCAGTTGGGAATTTCATTTCTTAAAACTTCTGGACAGATTCGGATAAACCAAGAATGGTTGTGAATAGGATTCTGGTAGTAAAATACTTGCGTAAAGGAATCAATATAATCCCAATAGCTGTATCTGGTTTCTTTACTGCATCAGTATGTTCTTCGGTCCAAGGTAAAGGATTTTTCCGAAGGCGAGTATACAGAATAGAAGCATCTTGGGAAATATTCGTATAGTAATCACGTATATAATTTAAACTTCCCAAAAACCTTTGCAGTTGATTAATATCTTTAATCATGTTAGATTATTAACATATTAATCAATATATTGCTTATAAATTACGCATATATGATCACCTTGAAAAATGACTGATTTTTCAACTTCTCTTTCAACCGTAGCTAATGATTCAGCCTCTACAGTTGAAGCTATTGAACTTATAGCCTATCAGGATGTTAAGGAAGCCCTAGATAAATGGACTATTCCTAAAATCAAACCAGAAACGATTTATAAAATTGGAACCTTTGATTTTATCAGCAAAAGGATTATTAAAACTTTTGAGCATGCTGTCCCTTTACAGAATAATGATGAAAATTTATATTTATTGCATGTTGAAGACTTATATCCTTTTTTGCAAAAATATAAATATGTTCATATAGGACTTGTCCAAGTTGCTTTCAAACCCTTGACTTTACTTGGCCAAAATACCAGTATTCAGTGCACACTTAGAGATGGTAGGTGTCTTAACTGGAAAGCCTCTCTCATGGGACCTATTGAAACTAGCCTTGCCCATGGACCAGTATATTTTAATATCTACCCGAATTTAAGTATTGCCCTAACTGACAATAATCTGTCAAAAGCATTAGAAATGAGAATTATTTCTCATGGTTATGAATATTTACCCGGATCTCCTCCTTTTGCCATATTATTCCGTATTCACCTTAAAGTTTTAACAACTTTAAATCCCTATATCATAAAACAAAGCCAACAAGGACATACTGTCCTTATAGACACTAATCTCTTTAGTAGTCAGGTGGCTATTCCCAGAATGATCCCTTGGGAAGAAATCACTTTCCCAAAACAATGGCAAATTACTAATGCCGTTCCTACCAGACCTATAATCAGACAGAACCTTGAAGATGTTATTCAAACCAGTAATGGAAATGTTTATCTGAAATTTCAAAGACCTTTTACCCGAAGTCGGTCTATTAACAATATTTCTTATAATATTGATTTTCCAGAATCTTCTAGACAATCTGTGTCTGACCCTTTAGAATCTGTTTATCAAGAATCTAAAAATCACAGCAATGAGTCTGTTAAAAATGAAGACATTGTTAGAGGAATTCATATTTCTGAAAATCAAATACCTCATGGTATTTATGAGGCTACTCCTCAGAACAGAAGACCTTTTAGTCCAACTGCTAGTGATATGAATTTTGAGTGTTAAATAGATTTTTCTCCAAATAGCAAAATTCGCCAATGTTTAAATCAGGAGTTCATGCAGGATAAATACCAGAATTTTAGAAATTGGTATTTTAAAAATCATGATAATAATAAGTTAGCAGAAATTAAAGCTAATTATTATGCTTATCTGAATAATAACCAGTGTATTTTATCATTTGTTAAATGGTATTATGATTTTGTCTTAAAATTAGACTCTTACACTGAAACCCAACTGAATGTCCTAACTGGAATTCAAAAAGATTGGATTACCACTAATGGTAATATCATTCAATCTATTCATCCTCCTCCTAAGTCTCTTGAACTTAGTCTTGGAAATGAAAATTTGAAGCCTTTAGTTATTAACCCGTATGTTTATATTTCTGAAGTTTCTCATCAACAACAAGTTAAAATAAAAGACATTTTGCCTTTGTCAAAACAGAATAATTATACTAATCTATTCCTTCAAACTGTAGGAAAACAGTTAACCAGAATTGAGGAACAATAAATCATATTAATGATAATTGTCAAATTGTCCCTCAAAAAATCGACCTTCAACCAGCAACTATAAAACCACCTTTAGAAGTTAGTAATTTTAAAATGAAATCTTCTAAGACCAGTGATAGTTTTATTGATAATCTTTTAAATAAAATGAAAGATTTAAAGCTCACACCTGCATCCTCGTCCCAGCTCAATATGATGTCTGGACAGCCTTCCTCTCTTACTAGTAATAGTAATACTGATAATGAGGAAGACGATTCCGATATTTCCCCTATTAATATTTTTGAAATCCAGAATAATTTTCAGGAGATGCAAAATATTAATAAAACCACTTATAGTCGAAAGCCTATCAATAGAATGGCTTTATCTGGACCTAGTAGGTACTACTACCCCAGACCTACTCCTCAGGATATTCTGTATGAAGAAGACTTTCTTCATTCCCAGAAGTCTTATCACGGTAAGACCATCTAAGAATGGAATATCGATGGTAAAACAGAATATCAGATCTTTGAAACCATCCATCATATCTTGATGTATGCAACTGTATGCAAACAGAATGATAACACAGACCATCAGATCTGTCGTTCCTTGGTCAATGGATTCACTGGCATTCTTAAAGGATGGTGGGATAATGTACTCTCTGATAACCAAAGGACTGAGATCTTTCAATCCTATAAAGAAGAAACTGACTCTGTTACTACATTTCTAACCAGAAGAGAAGATGTTTGTTACACTTTAGTTCAAGCTATCGTTCATCATTTTGTAGGACCAGGACAGATCAATACTGATAGAAGTAGAGAACTTTTACAGAACCTTCGTTGTCCATCCTTAACCCATTTTAGATGGTATAAAGATGTCTTCTTAATGAAAGTCATGCAAAGAGAAAACGCCAACAGTGAACATTGGAAAGCCAAGTTCGTAGATAGACTTTTTACTTTCTTTGCAGAAAAGGTGAGGAAAAAACTGAGAGATAAACATGACCGTATGAGCATACCTTATGACCAGTATTCTTATGGCCATCTTATTTCAGTAATTATTGAAGAAGGATTATCTCTTTTCAATGATATGAAACTTCAACAATTAATGAAAAAACAGAATCTTACTAAAAGACATGAAATAGGAGAATTTTGTGATCAATTCTCTTATGATACAAAATTACAGTATCCTCACAAAACTAAAAAACAGCAAAGTTCTAGACCCTCTAGATCTTATCGAAAGCGTTCCTCTAAGAAATCTTCGAAAACAAAAACCCCTGAAAAATCTTCTAGAAGAAGAAAAAGTAACAAAAAGAAAGATAAATCAAAAATCCAATGCTATAAATGTGGGAAAACATGACACTTTGCTAATAAATGCAATTCAAAGTTAAAATAAAAGCTTAATGAATTATCCCTTGATGAGGAAATCCAACAGCAAATTCTTAATTGTTTATCTAATGATGATTCTGAGTCTAGCTCAAATAATGACTTAGCAGAAGTCTATTCAGAATCTAATGATAATTCTGACACCGAACAATGTCAGACCTGTACTATTAATAACTGTAATACAGCTACTGAAGCTAATTACTGGAAAGCTATTGTCGAAATGAATGGTTTAGATATTGGAGGCCCCAATATTAATGTTCTTACTAACCACCAAAAATCTCTTCTCGACCTAGCTGATCAAATTAAAGATCCAGAAATCAAATTAAAATTCTTAGAAATCTGTTATACAAAACAAAAGGTTGAAGAAACATTTCCCCTTAATCAATACAGTATGAAGGAAGTTATGAAACGTATTCAAGGCGTTTCTACAGATGAAAAGCCTACTACTATACAGGATTTAAAAAATGAAATAAATATTTTAAAATCTGAAATAAAACAATTACAGAATAATAATATTATTATCTTTCAAGATTTAACCAATATTAAAAATAAGTTAAATCACAAACAGGATAATACCAAACAACCTGAATCTTCTGATAAACCAGAATCTTCTGAACAATATTTGATGCTTATGAATCAAGTAGTCTTCCAGAAATGGTATATTAGAATTACTTTTATTATCAAACTAGACTTTATCATAAAAGATGTCATTGCTCTTGTAGACAATGGTGCTGACATGAACTGCATTCAAGAAGGATTAATTCCTACCAAGTACTTCCAGAAAACTACTCAATCCCTAACTAGTGCAAGCGGTAACACTATGAATATTAAGTATAAAATTCCTAAAGCCTTAATCTGTAATCAAGGTCTTTGTCTGCCTACTTCTTTTGTTCTTATCTGTAACATGAATCAAAGTATCATTTTAGGCACTCCCTTTTTATGCCTCTTAATGCCTATTACAAAAATTGATACTTTAGGAATTCATACAACTCTTAATAACAGACATATTGTTTTTGAATTTATTACAGAACCTTATACTAAAGAATTAAATCAAGTTAAAAACATGATTTATTCTAAAGAACAACAAATCAATTTTATTCAGAAAGAAATAAAATTTCTTACTACAGAACAAAGAATTTTACAACCTTCTTTACAGGAAAAAATAAAGTTAATCCATAAAACTCTTCAAACAGAAATCTGCAGCGATGTCCCGAATGCCTTCTGGAACAAGAAGAAACATATTATTTCTCTTCCTTATATCCCTAATTTTAATGAGAAAAATATTCTTACTAAATCTCGACCCAGTCAGATGAAAAAGGAGTATTTACTCCTCTGCAAAACTGAGATTGAATCCCTTCAACAGAAAAAGCTAATAAAACCTAGTACTTCTCCCTGGAGTTGTACAGCTTTTTATGTTAATAAAAATTCAGAAATTGAGAGAGGAACTCCTCGTCTCGTTATCAATTATAAACCATTGAATGAAGCTCTTCAATGGATTAGATATCATATTCCGAATAAGAAGGATCTTCTTGACCGTCTTCATGATGCCACTATTTTTTCTAAATTTGATATGAAATCAGGATTTTGGCAAATACAAATTAGAGAATAAGATACTTATAAAACTGCTTTTACAGTACCTTTTGGTCATTATGAATGGAATGTTCTTCCATTTGGAGTTAAGAATGGACCTTCAGAATTTCAGCACATCATGAATGATATTTTTAATCTCTTTACTGAATTTATTATCTGTTATATTGATAATGTCTTAATTTTCTCCTCTTCTATTGAACAGCACAACAAACATTTAAACATTTTTAAAAAAGTTATCATAAAAAATGGTTTGGTAGTTTCTGCTCCTAAAATGAAACTTTTCCAGACAAAAATCAGATTTCTTGGACATAATATTTCCAATGGAACTATTATTCCTATTGATAGATGTATTGAATTTGCATCTAAATTTTCGGATGAGATTAAAGATATTAATCAACTGCAAAGGTTTTTGGGAAGTTTAAATTATATACGTGATTACTATCCGAATCTTTCCTAAGATGCTTCTATTCTGTATACTCGCCTTCAGAAAAATCCTTTACATTGGACCGGAGAACATACTGATGCAGTAAAGAAGATTAAATCTAGAGTTAAACAGTTACCTTGCTTATCTTTACCTAATCCCGAATGGAAAAAGATTGTTCAGACTGATGCTTCCAATACAGGATATGGTGGTATTCTAAAACAATTTAAACCTAACAGTAATAAAGAGGATCTTATTCGCTTTACTTCAGGATCATGGAAAGGACCTTCTTTAAATTATCCTACTATTAAAAAAGAATATCTTTCAATTGTCAAATGTGTTTTAAAATTTCAGGATGATCTTTTAAATCAACACTTTTTAATTAGAGTTGAGTGTTCAGCTGCAAAATAAATTTTTAAAAAAGATGTTCAAAATCTTGCATCCAAACAGATATTTGCTACTTGGCAAAGTATTTTATCAGTATTTGACTTTGATATTGAGTATATCAAAGGAAAACGGAATTCTTTACAGGATTTTCTAACCAGAGAATATTTGCAGGAATGACCAGTAGAGGTCGTGGCCGCGGTCAACGAGGCCGGGGCAGGGCTAATCTATATTATACAGAATTTCCTAGCCTAAACCCTCAATCCAGTAATTCTTCGGCTTCGTCTAGCCAACCTACAGTAAAAGATATTCTTCTTTTATCCGAACAGTATATTCCAAATACTTATGTGGAAGAAACAATATTGTTTATTGAACAGAATGATGAGAAATGGATGAAAGATCCATGGGAGATCAAACGCCGTTACTTAACGACTCAACAGTCTCCTCCCCGTTTTAACCAATATCGTTATGTATATGAACAGATCATTCTAGAAACAGCATCTATGGATATAAAGCATACGCTTCATGATCCATCTAAAACAGCAAGTCCAATACAATACAGTAAAACCACTATCAAGAGCATTATGCCTCTTGCTAATTGGGGTATTAATTCCCTCACTTGAGAGTAATATATCTGAAGTCTCGGTGTCTAAGTACTGACCAAATTTATAGTTTCACAATTAATATTTATATAAATATTTTTGATAGATCATTCAGATTTTCAAAATCGGTTCGGATGATTCATTCTACTAGAGGAATATCTCGGGGTTTTTTTGACCTATCAAGTATTGATCTACTTTACGATATTTATATAAATAATATTAATAAAGGGTCACTTAGGACTTTGAGATCTTGTACGACCAATTTCCTCACTAAAGAGGAATATCTCCACAGTCTCGGTGTCTAATTACTGACTTTTTATTTGATAAATAGATGATATATATATATATAGGTAATTTTGAAAGTTTTATTTAAAATCAATGATATAAATTTATTTGTTTGAAATGAATGATCTGGATGAAGCCATTTATGAGCACACGGATCAGCAATTTTTAGCCCACAAAATTTTGTCCTTCCCGAACCTATCGGCTATCTCATCCGAATTCAAGTTTTAGCCTAATTAAAATATTGTTCACCTTTTGCATCAGATGACCACATGCCAAATTGATTTGAAAAAATCATAACTCTCATCACATGCACCGATGCACGAAATGAAACAAGTGTGTCCCAAAAAGAATGTCTCAATTTCAAACTTCCAGCAATGCTATTTTCGGTCAAAGATTCAAGGCTAAAAGTCTTCCTCATTTATTCATTTAATGCTCACATGCCAAATTAATTTCAAAGCTTTTAATACTCCAACACATGCTCACATGCCAAATTAATTTCAAAGCTTTTAATACTCCAACACATGGGTAGGACAACATTTTTTGTCCCAAAATGTTTGACTCATATCATCTCAACATATGTAAATTTCAGTTCATTAAGCCACATATATATATATATATATATATATATATATATATATATATATATATATATACGGTCCGGATCAAATACATACCATTTATCTTACTCACCCGTGCTCACCCCCCTTTAGGCGACGGTTTCGGTCATACAACCGTCGCCTATACTTTTAGCGACGGACAACATATAGCGTCGCTAAAAATATAGGCGACGGTCCGGATCAATTGCATACCCCTTATCTTACTCACCCGTGCTCACCTCCCTTTAGGCGACGGTTTCGATCATACAACCGTCGCCTATACTTTTAGCGACGCTATATGTTGTCAGTCGCTAAAAGTATTGGCGACGGTTGTACGACCGAAATCGTCGCCTAAAGAGGGGTGAGCACGGGTAAGTAAGATAAGGGGTATGCACTTGATCCGGACCGTATATATATATATTGTAAGACCCCAAATTATTAATAATTGAAATTTAATTTCCTCTATTTATCATTTTAAAATAGTAAGGGTTGATTTGATTAATGTGGTTAGTTATGGGTAAAACGCGCAAATATTTCAAATAAGCAAGTGGTTATAAAATACTCATTGTTGTCGGAGAATATTCGTTTGGTCGTGGAATATTCTTGCTATCGGGGAATATTCGTACGACGGCGCAGCCTTGTGTGGGCCCCAAAACAGAAAGCGATTGGATGAAGAAAACGACAAGTATAAGTTGTTTATAAATAACGGCTTAGTTGTTACCGTTAACACTGTTGGAATACCCGGTGGTTAAAACACAGTAATACGCGTTGTTGCACAGTAGCACACGGTATTGCACTAATTATTGATTCTTACTTAAGAAGGCACTACTCAATAATTGTTACAGTAGTTACTGTTCAGTATTTTATTTTATTGATTCAATAATTGTTGCGTTGATATTTTATATTACTGTTGTTTCAATAATTGTCACTACACAGTATTTTCTATTATCGAAGCAATAATTCATATTATCTGAATAATATTATTAGAAAAAATTATTGGCAATGTCTAGAAAGTTCTGTCTAAGGAGAGGTTTGGTCACCTAATTGCGCGCCAGTAAGAAGAAATTCTTATTGGAAAGCCCCGTTTTTCCTGGGAACGGCCTGGTTGCCAGTACTGTGATTCTGTAATATTATTTGTGAATAATTAATTATTGATTTATATGATGAGAAAAATATTGATTTTATGTGGTTATAGATGGAGAAAATTTTTAAAGTAATAATTGTTAAAAATTGATATTTTATCTTTTCTGATAAAATAATATTTTATTATATTATATAATAATGATGATATTTTTATAATGAATGTGGGATATATGAGTATATGAGGAGGAAGAGTATTTTTGTTGCAAAAGTTGTTTAAAACATGTTAAACATGTTGGTGGACCCATTTCTTGACTGAAATTTGATTATAGCCTGTAAAATCGTCCGTTTATGAATTTCGGTCAATTTCTGTTTGGAATTTGAAAAAACTTTCTTCTGCAAACTTGTAGAGAATTGAATTTCCTATAAAAAAAAGCGAGATTCGAATTTTCTGATAAAAGGGCTATTTATTATGAATTATTGAAGTTCCAAAATAATTGATTTTTGGAAGTTTTAATTAATTATTTTAAGAAAAACGTTTTTAACAAGTTGGTTACACATGTTAATTGCTAAAATCTGATGTCTTAAGTGTGCGTAGGAAATTTATTAAATAATAATAATATTTAATTAAATTTTCTGTTTTGGTGTGCTAAGCATTTCCTATAAATAGGGTGCTTAGGTTAGAATTGAAAATCACACCAGAAACTAAAGATTTCTCTCTCTTTCTCTCTCGATATATTGAGCGTATTCTTGTGAGGATTCTGATACTTTGAGTATTGTTATACGGTGCAAGTTTCCTTCAGCACTATACCTAGTATTCCAGCTAGAAGTATTAATCTTTCGAGGTAAGGGATGTTATTTTCTTCTGAAATGATATTATTTCTTCAATATCATTATACTGAAATATTGGTTGGAACTTTTTATCAAATTTGGAACTTTTTCATGTCGAGGTTACCATTCATGAGTTACTATTCACGAGTTACTATTCACGAAGCACGATGATATTTTTTTTTAAATTTCTATCTTTTGGTGTCAGAGTTACTATTCACGTATACGGCACTATTCACAAATACGACACTATTCATCAAAAAAATAAAATTTTTCCTTTTCGTCCAAAATATCTATTATGGATACTAGCTTTGATTGTATCCATGTTTTGATCATTCTTAAATTTTACACCACTATGATTATTTATGAGGTATTTTTGGACATGAAATAGCTGAAATACGAATCCTTAATGTTTATTCTTTTGTTTCACTGGATTCGATTCTTTTAAAATATTTTTCATCATCCTCAGTCCTAAATGATGATATACTTGAATATCTTTGACCTGTAGTGCAAAGATGGTTGATTATATAATGAATATCTTTGGCCGTAGTGCAAAGATGAACATGTGTTGAGATGAACATGATCAACTGATGAATATCTTTAGCCTGTAGTGCAAAGATGAATATATGATTAAAGATGTGCATTGATTGATGTTACAGGGATAAAAATATTGTTGATGGACTGTTAAATTCATAGATAATAGTAGATTTCATTCTCTATGTAACTCTTCTATGAATTATTATTTTCCGCTGCGAATATTGATCTAAAACTTGTTGTTTAGTGTATTCTCTCAGATTTTTCCCTGTTGAAGACTAACGATAATTTGTTGTATATTATCTTAGTCATAATATTCTTTACTGGGCTAGTTGAGCTCATCCTTTTTCTTTTTGTTCCATTTTTTCTCAGGAGGCGGGAATATAGCGAGTACTAGTCGGGGTATGGAATGAAGGTTCTAGAGAGAGTTGTTTAGTAGTCCTCACCATTTTTGTAAAATAATGTATCAATAATTGTGATGAGGATTTATTTGGGTATAGATATTGTCTAAAAGATAATATTTGTATTTAAACTCACAGTTTTATGGTTGTATTAATAAAGTTGTAGTTGTTTCTGTACCATGTATTGACAACTCAGAATTGGTGATGTATACCTATTTTGGGGGCGTCACACACACACACACACACAAACACATATATATATATATAGGATCCGGATCAGGGGCTTAGAGCAACTCCAGCAGCACAATCCTAGACTATATTTAGTCTAGGATTTATCTTCCAGCTCCAGCAGGTAGACTAAATATAGTCTGTGACTATATTTGAAGCACCAACAAGATTAAATCTAGGAACTTGATAGTCCATGAACTATAATTTTAATTATATTTAAATGGAAGAGTGGCAGGAGATTGAAACTTTTTTGAATTCATAGATTTTTTTAATCTTTTTGTATTATAGTCCACGGGATAGTCCATCTGCTGAAAAGATAGAAGACTAAAGGATATTTTCTGATGTCATATGGACTAAATATAGTCCATTAGATAGTCTAGCTGCTGGAGACCCTTATATAACATACCCAACTCACCTATTTAAACCCTCCCTTATTCCTTCTCTCTCTTCACTTACGACTCAATCAAAAACACAAAATAAACGCCCCATCTCTCTCTTCGACTTAACTATCTCTCTCTTTCTCTTCGATTGAAGTCATCTCTCTCTTGGATTCATCTCGTCTATCTCCTTGACGCAACCACATCCCACTCAGCCATCTCCACACAAAACCGACAAAAATCAACTCCACCCATCTCGTCGATTCACACCAAGCCATCTCTCGATCCGTCGATTCACTGCAAGGTAACAAAATTAGATGTGGGTAGATGGATTTTCTTGTTGTTAGTTTTGAAATTAGGCTTAGTTTTTTATATTTTGTGTTTTGGTTTTTAATAATTGATTTTTAGGTCTAATAATTTTTTAGGGTTAAACCCTAGAATTTGCAACGGGTTTATTGCGACCCGCAGTTGCCAAACCAGATTAATTATCCCTTCCACCCGATTATTTCCTCAGAGACATCCAAAACCCTCAAGTTTTTCTTTTCCCTTCCACCCAATTCATTATCGTTGAAGTACATGCTGAGTTTACACAATTTTCTACACAAATCTATGTATTAATAATTAACTATTCAATTGTACTTTGTTAATTATTTTTTGGAGGGGAATGACTGGTTTGTGATGTATGTGCCTTAACTAGGATGATGCATTAAACTATCAAATCTGAATTTTTCTGAATATATTATCAGTACGAGAAATTTGTTGTTGGAGAAAATTAATACTGCAGTTTGCTATAGAGGATTGTGGCTTTGTCATATTTGTTGTTTTTTTTCATTTTTAAAGATGTTATGTAATTTGTAGGTAATCCATAATTTCATGCTTACACTAGAACCAAAATTGTTTTTGATTGATTAGGTTTATTAGTATGTTAATCTCTTCATCAACTTGTGAATTATAAATTACTCCCTTTTTCCCCCACCCCTAACAATGTGAAAAGAATTAATTATCTGCTTTATAAATCTGGAAATATTGATGGTAGATACAATTGTTATGTGATGCTTTGTGTCATTATATACATAGGGGTATGTCAACCTATTTGGTCAATTGTGTAAGACCCCGAATTATATGAAATGAAAGTATCCAATTTTTTATATATAATTATTATTCTATTTAATAAATGGTTAAATTGATAAAAGACTAAATTTAATGGTGATATTTGAAAATTTTGCAAAGTAAACAAGTTGATATAAAATATTCGTTGTGTCGGGAAATATTCGTTGTGTCGAAGAATATTCTTTTTGTCAGAGAATATCCGTATGACGACACCATCATTGGTGGACCCCACAACGAAATAACTGTCAGAGTTAGAAAATGACAGAAATATCTTTTATAAAAATAATGGCGAAAGTTTTACCATTAATTGTTGAAATAATTGGTGGTAAAAATACAGTAATACGCGTGGTTGCATAGTATCACATGGTATTGATGCTTAAGTAAGAAGTCACTCGGTTTACTCAATTATTGCTACAGTAATTATTGCATAGTATCTCACGTTATTTGATTTAATTATTGTCACAGTAACATCTGCATAATATTTTATATTATTAAATTAATAATTGAGATGACAAAGTTATTCATATTATTATTTACAATATTGACGATGTCTAGAAAATTCTGTTGAGGAAAGGGATTTGGTCACCTAATTGCTCGCCAATAGGGAGAAATCCTTATCGGAAAGCCCCCTCTTTCCTGCGAATGATCTGGTTGTTAAATATTATGAGTTATAATATTAATAATGAATAATTGTTAATAGATTAAGAATATATTTATAAAAGATAAATGATTTGTGGTAAATATTTATTCAATTTTTGATACAAATATAGGAATTTGTTATGAGACGTTTGTTGTAAGTTTGACTTATTATTCCATGGGAAGATTTACTAATTTTATGGACCGTCGGTGGTGGTATTAAAAGTAAATCAATCTGGACCGTCGATGTTGGTTTTAAAAATAAATCAATATGGATCATCCGTTTTAATAGTAAATCAATCTGGACCATTCGTGAATCAGTTACTATTTAGTCCATTCTCCTATAAATAGAAGCTTAATTCTTCTTTCATTCTCACCAATTCACTGAGATTCACAAGAGACACTATAGAGAGAGAAACTATAAAGAGCAAGAAGAAGAGTATTCTGCTACTTCACTATTGCAGTATCGAGTCTTCTACTAAGGTAAATGGTATTATTTCTTTCGTATTCATATGTAATACTATTTTTCATATTCATCCTTTAATATGTTGAAATAACCTGTCTACGCGGATTACGTGCCGCATGACAGGTGAAAATCTATTTACAGTTTAATATATTATTTCGTTTTATATTCTTAAATTTAAACTTATTATGGTAAGTATTGCTTCTAATCCCTAAAATTAGTGGAATATACTTGAGTTTTGCGCTTCATCCAGTATCATTTCATTAAAATATTGATCTAAACTTTCTTATTAAATATCAATATTTTCCTGGGGTACTATTCACGGGTTACTATTCATCCAAATACTATTCACTCTAGTATTATTCACTCGGGGATTCAGGGTACTTTTTATGTCGGAGACTATTTGTGAGTTACTATTCACTCTAGTATTATTCACTCGGAGATTCAGGGTACTTTTCATGTCGAGATACTATTCATTAAGTACTATTCACTGAGTACTATTCACCCAAAAAAATTATTTCTTTTCTATCCAAATTATTTTTGATACATGAATATTATTCTTGAATTTTACTCCACAAAGCAGTATCATGTTGTAAGACCCCAAATTATTAATAATTGAAATTTAATTTCCTCTATTTATCATTTTGAAATAGTAAGAGTTGATTTGATTAATGTGGTTAGTTATGGGTAAAACGCGCAAATATTTCAAATAAGCAAGTGGTTATAAAATACACATTATTGTCGGAGAATATTCGTTTGGTCGTGGAATATTCTTGCTGTTGGGGAATATTCGTACGACGGCGCAGCCTTGTGTGGGGCTCATAACAGAAAGCGATTGGATGAAGAAAACGACAAGTATAAGTTGTTTATAAATAATGGCGTAGTTGTTACCGTTAACACTGTTGGAATACTCGGTGGTTAAAACACAGTAATACGCGTTGTTGCACAGTTGCACGCGGTATTGCACCAATTATTGATTCTTACTTAAGAAGGCACTACTCAATAATTGTTACAGTAGTTACTGTTCAGTATTTTATTTTATTGATTCAATAATTATTGCGTTGATATTTTATATTACTGTTGTTTCAATAATTATCACTACACAGTATTTTCCATTATCGAAGCAATAATTCATATTATCTGAATAATATTATTAGAAAATATTATTGGCAATGTCTAGAAAGTTCTGTCTAAGGAGAGATTTCCAGTAAGGAGAAATTCTTATTGGAAAGCCCCCTCTTTCCTGGGAACGGCCTAGTTGCCAGTACTGTGATTCTGTAATATTATTTGTGAATAATTAATTATTGATTTATATGATGAGGAAAATATTGATTTTATGTGGTTATAGATGGAGTAAATTTTTAAAGTGACAATTGTTAAAAATTGATATTTTATCCTTTCTGATAAAATAATATTTTATTATATTTTATAATAATGATGATATTTTTACAATGAATGTGGGATATATGAGTATATGATGAGGAAGAGTATTTTTGTTGCAAAAGTTGTTTAAAACATGTTAAACATGTTGGTGGACCCATTTCTTGATTGAAATTTGATTATAGCCTGTAAAATCGTCCATTTATGAGTTTCGGTCAATTTCTGTTTGGAGTTTGAAAAAACTTTCTTCTGCAAACTTGTAGAGAATTGCATTTCCTATAAAAAGCCGCGAGATTCGAATTTTCTGATAAAAGGACTATTTATTATGAATTATTGAAATTCTGAAATAATTGATTTTTGGAAGTTTTAATTAATTATTTTAAGAAAAACGTTTTTAACAAGTTGGTTACACATGTTAATTGCTAAAATCTGATGTCTTAAGTGTGCGTAGGAAATTTATTAAATAATAATAATATTTTATTAAATTTTCTGCTTTGGTGTTTTAAGCATTTTCCTATTAATAGGGTGCTTAGGTTAGAATTGAAAATCACACCAGAAACTAAAGATTTATCTCTCTTTCTCTCTCAATATATTGAGCGTATTCTTGTGAGGATTCTGATACTTTGAGTATTGTTATACGGTGCAAGTTTCCTTCAGCACTATACCTAGTATTCCAGCTAGAAGTATTAATCTTTCGAGGTAAGGGATGTTATTTTCTTCTGAAATGATATTATTTCTTCAATATCATTATACTGAAATATTGGTTGGACCTTTTTATCAAATTTGGAACTTTTTCATGTTGAGGTTACTATTCATGAGTTACTATTCACGAGTTATTATTCATGAGTTATTATTCACGAGTTACTATTCACGAGTACTATTCATAAAGCATGATGATGTTTTTTTGTGAAATTTCTATCTTTTGGTGTCGGAGTTACTATTCACATATACGGCACTATTTACGTATACGACACTATTCACGAATACTGTACTATTCATCGAAAAAATAAAAATTTTCCTTTTCGTCCAAAATATTTGTTATGGATACTAGCTTTGATTGTATCCATGTTTTGATCATTCTTGAATTTTACACCACTATGATTATTTATGAGGTATTTTTGGACATGAAATAGCTGAAATACGAATCCTTAATGTTTATTCTTTTGTTTCACTGGATTCGATTCTTTTAAAATATTTTTCATCATCCTCAGTCCTAAATGATGATATACTTGAATATCTTTGACCTGTAGTGCAAAGATGGTTGATTATATAATGAATATCTTTGGCCGTAGTGCAAAGATGAACAGATGTTGAGATGAACATGATCAACTGATGAATATCTTTGGCCTGTAGTACAAAGATGATTATATGATTCAAGATGTGTATTGATTGATGTTACAGGGATAAAAATACTATTGATGGACTGTTAAATTCATAGATAATAGTAGATTTCATTCTCTACGTAACTCTTCTATAAATTATTATTTCCCGCTGCGAATATTGATCTAAAACTTGTTGTTTAGTGTATTCTCTCAGATTTTTCCCTGTTGAAGACTAACGATAATTTGTTGTATATTATCTTAGTCATAATATTCTTTACTGGGCTAGCTGAGCTCATCCTTTTCCTTTTTGTTCCATTTTTTCTCAGGAGGCGAGAATATAGCGAGTACTAGTCGGGGCATGGAATGAAGGTTCTAGAGAGAGTTGTTTAGTAGTCCTCACCATTTTTATAAAATAATGTATCAATAATTGTGATGAGGATTTATTTGGGTATATATATTGTTTAGAAGATAATATTTGTATTTAAACTCACAGTTTTATGGTTGTATTAATAAAGTTATAGTTGTTTCTGTACCATGTATTGACAACACAGAATGGGTGATTTATACCTATTTTGGGGGCGTCACACATGTTGACAATTTGGACATTATTGAATTCTGGATAAATTAAACTATAAATCTTTAAAATTTATCCTTTACTTTCATTTAATTGAATTCTTATATCATTGTCATCATCCTCATGCTTATATTATGATGAAAGTCATCTTTGGCCCGTAGTGCATAGATGGACTATTGATTGGTATGATTATGACCAGGGATAATTCGGTATGATCATGACCATTGATGATTACAAGAATATACTAGGCTCGTAATGCAGGAATAATTTATGGACGTGATACTAATGAATATCCTTGGCCCGTAGTGCAGGGATGATTCGATGATGTGATTTATTTATTATGGTGAGTCCCAACGATAAAATTAATGATAAACTTTTTAAATCATAGAAGATAGTAGATATCATGCTCTACTTGACTCTTCTAATGGATTGCTTGTTCCGCTGCAGTTAAACTTGTTGTCTATTGTATTATATCAGTTTAACAATGTTGAAGGCTAATGATAATTTATTCTGCATTATCTTAGTCATAATATTTCTTTGTAGGCTAGTCAAGCTCACTATTTTACTTTCATTGTTCTCTTAAGGAAATAATAACATAGCCGAGACTAGTCGGGGAACGGAGTGATAGTCCGAGGTGGTTGTTTTAATAGTCCTCACTATTTAGTGTGATAATAAATGTAATAAGAATTTAATTTGAGTTTGGATATTGTCTATGGGACAATATTCGTGTAAAAACTCTCTGCTCATGTAGTATAATTGTGACGCCCCCAAAATAGGTATACATTACCCATTCTGAGTTGTCAATACATGGTACAGAAATAACTACAAAGTAATTAATACAACCATAAAACTGTGAGTTTAAATACAAATATTATCTTCTAGACAATATCTATACCTAAATAAATCCTCATCACATTTATTGATACATTATTTTACAAAAATAGTGAGGACTACTAAACAACTCTCTCTAAAACCTTCATTCCATACCCCGACTAGTACTCGCTATATTCTCGCCTCCTGAGAAAAAATGGAACAAAAGGAAAAGGGTGAGCTCAACTAGCCCAGTAAAGAATATTATGACTAAGATAATATACAACAAATTATCGTTAGTCTTCAACAGGGAAAAATCCGAGAGAATACACTAAACAACAAGTTTTAGATCAATATTCGCAGCAGAAAATAATAATTCATAGAAGAGTTACGTAGAGAATGAAATCTACTATTATCTATGAATTTAACAGTCCATCAACAGTATTTTTATCCCTGTAACATCAATCAATGCACATCTTGAATCATATATTTATCTTTGCATTACAGGCCAAAGATATTCATCAGTTGATCATGTTCATCTCAACACATGTTCATCTTTGCACTACGGCCAAAGATATTCATTATATAATCAACCATCTTTGCACTACAAGCCAAAGATATTCAAGTATATCATCATTTAGGACTGAGGATGATGAAAAATCTTTTAAAAGAATCGAATCCAGTGAAACAAAAGAATAAACATTAAGGATTCGTATTTCAGCTATTTCTTGTCCAAAAATACCTCATAAATAATTATAGTGGTGTAAAATTCAGGAATGATCAAAACATGGATACAATCAAAGCTAGTATCCATAATAGATATTTTGGACGAAAAGGAAAAATTTTATTTTTTCGATGAATAGTGTCGTATTCGTGAATAGTGTCGTATACGTGAATAGTAACTCCGACACCAAAAGATAGAAATTTCACAAAAAAACATCATCATGCTTCGTGAATAGTACTCGTGAATAGTAACTCATGAATAGTAACCCCGACATAAAAAAGTTTTAAATTTGATAAAAAGTTCCAACCAATATTTCAGCATAATGATATTGAAGAAATAATATCATTTGAGAAGAAAATAACATCCCTTACCTCGAAAGATTAGTACTTCTAGCTGGAATACTGGGTATAGTGCTGAAAGAAACTTGTACCGTATAACAATACTCAAAGTATCAGAATCCTCACAAGAATACGCTCAATATATTGAGAGAGAAAGAGAGAGAAATCTTTAGTTTCTGGTGTGATTTTTAATTCTAACCTAAGCACCCTATTTATAGGAAAATGCTTAGAACACCAAAGTAGAAAATTTAATAAAATATTATTATTATTATTTAATAAATTTCCTACGCACACTTAAGACATCAGATTTTAGCAATTAACATGTGCAACCAACTTGTTAAAAACGTTTTTCTTAAAATAATTAATTAAAACTTCCAAAAATCAATTATTTCGGAACTTCGAAACTTTAATAATTCATAATAAATAGCCCTTTTATCAGAAAATTCGAATCTCGCGAATATTTATAGGAAATTCAATTCTCTACAAGTTTGCAGAAGAAAGTTTTTCCAAATTCCAAACAGAAATTGACCGAAATTCATAAACGGTCGATTTTACAGGCTATAATCAAATTTCAGTCAAGAAATGGGTCCACCAACATGTTTAACATGCTTTAAACAACTTTTGCAACAAAAATACTCTTCCTCCTCATATACTCATATATCCCACATTCATTGTAAAAATATCATCATTATTATATAATATAATAAAATATTATTTTATCAGAAAATATAAAATATCATTTTATAACAATTGTCACTTTAAAAATTTTCTCCATCTATAACCACATAAAATCAATATTTTTCTCATCATATAAATCAATAATTAATTATTCATAAATAATATTACAGAATCACAGTACTGGCAACCAGGCCGTTCCGAGGAAAGAGGGAGTTTTCCAATAAGAATTTCTCCTTACTGGCGCACAATTAGGTGACCAAACCTCTCCTTAGACAGAACTTTATAGACATTGCCAATAATGTTTTCTAATAATATTATTCAGATTATATGAATTATTGCTTCGATAATGGAAAATACTATGTAGTGACAATTATTGAAACAACAGTAATATAAAATATCAACGCATCAATTATTGAATCAATAAAATAAAATACTGAACAGTAACTACTGTAACAATTATTGAGTAGTGCCTTCTTAAGTAAGAATCAATAATTGGTGCAATACCATGTGCTACTGTGCAACAACGCGTATTACTGTGTTTTAACCACCGGGTATTCCAACAGTGTTAACGGTAACAACTACGCCATTATTTATAAACAACTTATACTTGTCATTTTCTTCATCCAATCGCTTTCTGTTATGGGGCCCACACAAGGCTGCGCCGTCGTACGAATATTCCCCGACAGCAAGAATTTTCCACGACCAAACGAATATTTTCCGACAACAATGAGTATTTTATAACCACTTGCTTATTTGAAATATTTTTGCGCTTTACCCATAATTAACCACATTAATCAAATCAACCCTTACTATTTCAAAATGATAAATAGAGGAAATTAAATTTCAATTATTAATAATTTGGGGTCTTACAACCTCCTCTCCTTATGAAATTTTATCCTCGAAATTGACGTACGTACCTGGTGCTTCGAAAAGATGAGGATACCTCGCTTTCATTTTCGTTTCCAACTCCCAGGTCATTTCCTCAATAGCATGGTTTCTCCACAAAACTTTTACTTGTGGTATGACCTTCGTGCGTAGGACATGCTCCTTTCTATCCAAGATCTTGACAGGTACCTCCTCATACGTTAAGTCTTCGGCTATCTCGTTCGGTTCTAACTCAATAACATGGTTCGTGTCTTTCACATATTTACGAAGTACAGATATGTGAAATACATTATGAACACGAGACATACTCGGAGGTAACGCGAGTCTATAGGCTACATTTTCTACTCGGTCAAGAATTTGAAATGGACCAATAAATCATGGATTTAGCTTTCCTCGTTTCCCAAATCTTGTAACTTCCTTCCATGGAGCTACACGCAACAATACATGATCCCCAATACTAAATTCCACGTCTTTTTGATGAAGATCTGCATAACTCTTTTGTCGATCCTGTGCCGTTTGTATACGTTGTCGAATCATTTGGATCTTTTCCGTAGTCATACGTACCAACTCACGTACCAACAATGTTGCTTCACCCACCTCGTCCCAACATACTGGAGAGCGACATTTTCATTCATATAATGCTTCGAATGGAGCCACACCTATACTTGCCTGATAACTGTTGTTGTAGGAGAATTCTACCAATGGTAAATACTTATCCCAACTGCCCTTGAAGTCTAGGACACAGAGTCTTAATAAATCTTCAAGAGTTTGAATAGTCCTCTCTGATTGTTCGTCCGTTTGAGGATGGTATGCCGAACTAAATCGTAAATCCGTCCCCATAGCTTTTTGCAAACTAACCCAAAATCTTGAAGTGAATCTTGGGTCACGATCCAAAATTATGGATACTGGCATGCCATGCAACCTCACAATCTCATTTACATATATACTAGCAAGACGTTCAAGGGAATAAGTCTCCCGTATCGGCAAGAAATGAGCAGACTTGGTTAATCTATCAACAATAACCGAAATAGCATTGATGCCTTGAGAAACCGTAGGAAGACCCGTAACAAAATCCATGGTAATGTGTTTCCACTTCCATTTCGGAATCTCAAGTGGTTGCAACGGGCCCTTAGGTACTAGATTCTCCGCCTTTACACGTTGACAAGTTAAACACATCGAGATAAACTTTGCAATCTCTCTCTTCATATTGTTCCACCAAAATGTATGTCGAAGATCACGATACATTTTAGTACTTCTAGGATGGATTGCAAATGGTGTATTTTGTGCCTCTATCATAATCTTGTACTTCAAATCAGAGTCGTTAGGAACACAAAGTCTGGAATGGACTCGAAGTATTCCTTCTTCATCAATTCTCGCTTTCGGAATAGCACCTTCTTGTACTTTCTTCTTCATACGCATCAGCTTCGGGTCGGTGGCTTAAGCAATTTTAACTTTTTCGATTAAAGTCGGTTCTATGCGTATATTTGACATCATCGCACTCGTTCCTGAATATGATCTTCTACTCAACGCGTCAGTTACCACGTTTGTTTTTCCAGGATGGTATTGAATAGTGTGGTCGTAATCTTTCAACAGCTCGAGCCAACGTCGTTGCCTCATGTTGAGTTCTTTTTGAGTGAAGAAATATTTGAGGCTTTTATGGTCTGAATATATCTCCACTTTCTCCCCATAAAGATAGTGCCTCCAGATCTTTAGCGCGAAAATGACTGCTGCCAACTCCAGATCATGAGTAGGATAATTCCTCTCATATTCTTTAAGTTGTCGCGAGGCATAGGCTATGTCTTTCCCACGCTGCATGAGAACACATCCTAACCCTTTGCCCGAAGCATCGCTATAAATAACAAATCCATCCGAACCAGATGGTATTGTTAGAACAGGTGCCGAAATAAGTCTCCTCTTAAGCTCTTGGAAACTCTTCTAGCATTCCTTATTCTAAACGAATTTTTTATCCTTCCGAGTTAGCTGAGTTAATGGAGTAGCGATTCGAGAAAACCCTTCCACGAATCTCCGATAATAACCAGCTAGACCCAGAAAGCTACGTACTTCAGTCACCTTCTTCGGTTGTTCTCAACTTTGTATTGCTTCAATCTTCGCCAGGTCAACAGACACTCCATGTTTTGACACCATGTGCCCAAGGAATGCTACTTCCTCAAGCCAGAACTCGTATTTCTTCAGTTTGGCATATAGCTTGTTATCAAGAAGCCTTTGCAGTACCAGCTTCAAATGGCGCTCATGATCTTCACGGCTTTTGAAATAGATGAGGATGTCATCAATAAAGATAACAACGAACTGATCCAAATATTCCTTGAATACTCGGTTCACCATATCCATGAAAGCAGTAGGAGCATTAGTCAATCCAAAAGACATGACTAAGAATTCATAATGTCCGTACCGAGTTCTGAAAGCAGTCTTTGGAATATCCTCAGTTTTAACCTTCAGCTGATGATGTCCAGAACGAAGATCGATTTTTGAAAAGAATTATGCTCCTTGCAACTGGTCAAACAGGTCATCAATACAAGGTAGTGGATAACTATTCTTGATAGTGATATGGTTTAATTCCCGGTAGTCGATACAAAGTCGCATACTCCCGTCTTTCTTCATTACGAATAAATCAGGCGCACCCCAAGGAGATGTACTAGGACGAATAAAACCGATGTCCAACAACTCCTGTAGTTGGACCTTTAACTCCTGAAGTTCAATAGGAGCCATTCGATATGGGGTTTTAGAAATGGGCTTTGTACCAGGTTCAAGATCAATAAAGAATTCAACTTCACGTTCTGGGGGTAGACCGAGAAGTTCTTCAGGAAATACGTCAGGAAAGTCAATAACAACAGGAATATTATTCAAATTTGACGTGTCTTTATTCAAATCCATAACATGGGCTAAGAAAGCTTGATATCCGTTTTTCAATAAACGAATAGCTTTATGGTTAGATATGACAGTTATTGATTTTAATGGTTTAGTTGCTTGAATTCGTACAACAGATTGATTAGGAATATGAAAACTAACAACCTTACGAAAATAATTAATTTTGGCATGATGAGTAGTTAACCAATCAATCCCTAAAATCACATCAAAAGCAAGTATCTTTAAAGAGATAAGGTCAACAAGTAATGTGATGGTGCCAACTTGGATCAAACAAGATTTATAAACAGTGGATGTGATGAAAGTTTCTCCTAACGGAGTTTCCACAGATAGGTCAAAGTCTAATTTCTATGGAGTCAAGTTTAAACGTTGAGCACAAGCATGAGAGATAAATGAATGGGTAGCACCGGTATCTAATAAGGTATAAACTTCACATGAATTTATGATTAGCTTACCCGTGATCACCTCGTTTGGGTTCCTCGCATGTTGACCAGTCACGACAAACGCTCTTCCAGGAACCATTGACTTTGACTTTTCTGGGACAGCCTTTTGAGTCACCATCCCCGCTGGACTTGGTTTCGCTACAATGCAATCTCGAGCGATATGTCCTTCCTTTCCACAGTTATAACATACCTTAAACTGTTGTGGACAGTTTGGGCTGATATGTCCTTCTTTTCCGCACTTATAGCATATGACCGGTGGTCGTTCTCCTCCCTTAGAATCAGTTGCTGCTGGTGCTGACGTCTTCACATTATCATTGTTGAATCTCCACTTTTTAAAATCCCCCCCGAGTCGCTTCTTCTATTTTCATAGCCATGACTACCACCAGAGTGGTTACCATTTTTGTCCATCTTTTTCTTTCTTCGCTGGTTATCGTTATTCTGTTGACTGCTATCTCCGGTATGATCCTGGTTATGGTCCCTCGGTTGAACGTACTCGTTATCTCGTTCTAACAACTGAGCCCTGTTGACAACATCTGAATAGAGAAAAAATTATGAGAAATGAGATACTGACGTATGTCGGGTTTCAAACCTCTCAGAAACATCCACGTCATACGTTCCTCATTCTCCACCAAATGAGGTGCAAACCTGGATAACTCCGCGAACTTCGCCTCGTATTGAGACACCGTCATGTTATTCTGCTCCAGTCTAATAAACTCCAGTTCCTTCATATGACGAACACTTTCAGGAAAGTATTTGTCATTAAATAGTTTCTGAAATGTCTCCCAAGACATGTTGAGCGCGGCTGGATGGGTACGCTTCACAGACTCCCACCAGTAATATGCCCCATTACGGAACATAAAGGTGGCGAATGGCACCTTCTGCTCCTCCGAGGTCTAACCACCAAAACTTCAGGGGTTGGGCCATTGGGGGCTCGACCGGTGGACGATGTCCGATTTGAAGACCACAATAATGACAATGAAGATCATTAGCACCTTAGTAAACTTCCCCATCTTATATACTACTCCCTCCGTCACTTAATATAAGACTTTTTAGAATTGTGCAAAAGTATTAAGTAAATAATTATATAACATTAAATATAATATCAAATGCCTATATTACCTTGAAAAAAGAAATTATTATTTATTGAGCAAAAAATATAATAATTCTACAGCGACCGTGTATTGGCGACTTACCGAGTGCCCATTTCGGCCAACTCTCCATCATCTTTCTTTGATTGAGTGGCATGCATTTACAGGCTCGTGAAATGAGTTAACCTAAGCGGTCAACCTAATTTATTACATGGATCGAATGTCATAATCATTCATCATCTTTCAATTTTCCTTTTTCCAATGGGAAACATTATCAGGAAATTAATTTTTTTTTTGTGCTAATCAAACTGAATTAATCCATAGTTAGATGATTATATATGATCAGAGACCAAATGGCTTATACATGGGCATGTAATCTTGACAAAAGACCTCTATACAAATGATAATAATGCATGTTTAGGAGTAATAAGCTATACAAATGTTTTACTTTTTGTTTGATTTGAACTATAAGTTTCTTATTAAAATGAGTCTCATTTGATTTTGACTTTTAATTAACTAACATCCACATGTTAATGTTTGTCCCAAGCGAGCAAAATACAAAAGAATTCCAATATTGTCACGTACGTACACAAATAGAAGACCACCTACAATACTAATTCACAACCCTGCAATTGTTCCGAATCTCACCCTGTGAGCTAGTCAGAACATCTATTGATCCCATATGCACCATTGCAGCTGCAAACTTATTAGCCCAATTCACACCAAACACTGCATTGTTCTTCACCATCCCAGCGGTTGCAGCGCTACTCACTAGAGCATGGTCTGAACTTAATACTCCGCGATTATTCTTCAAATTCACATAATACTTGTTATCCAATCTGTTTGGCGTAAGAACATCAAGTGGCATAGTAGGATTTATTGAAGGAGGGCACTTCCTTTTAAGGTACCTAATGAATTTTTTGTCGAATGAAGGATCTTGCGGGTGACTAGAATTGAAAGAGTAAAGTCGATTTGTGAACGAAGAACAATGTGACACTCCTATTGAATGTGCCCCGGATAGGGTGACCATTTCGTCTAGTGAAAGTCCTTTTTGCGCAAAATTTTCCTCGAGTTGTTTGGCATTGGAGGAAGGAGGAGGGAGATTTTGAGAAGGTTCGTCTTTGAGGGATGTTATTCCATCTCGACGCCCTGATGGGACAATGTAGCTTATGGCACCAACTTTGAAGGCGCTGTCGCGAGCAGCAAATGCTAGAATATCTGCACATGAGACTGTTTGTGGGCATATGGTTTCTAGCTCGGCCTTAGCCTCATCGATCACTTCAAAACCTCGCAAGCTAGGATTATTAGCTGGATGTTCTTTTTCTGATGAATTGTTTGGTGTGGAATCGAGTAGGATAGAAGCGTCACAACCCTGAAAAGTCACATGAAAATTAATGTTTTGGAATTATATATGTGTGTATATGGGAGGAAAAGCATGCACATACCCTAACAAAACAATCATGAAAATGCATTCTGATGAGGCCTGCAGCTATGCCGGGATTTTGGGACACAGCTTTCTCCACTGCTTTTCTTACAATTGCCTCTGCCAACGGACAACTTTGTCTGTAGAAGCCAATTTCCAGGGATGCCAATGAAACAGTGGACGATATTAATGTAGATATAGTGAAAAAAATAAGCAAGCTAAGGCGCGATTTCGCTAATCGAATTCTAGGGCTCATCATTTAGTAATCAAAAAGCAATCGTATCGATCGGAGAAGAAATAGTATGAGAAGGAATATTTAAGTAGTAGAACAAGATGATGGAGGCAATGAAGGGGTGATCATACAAATTATATATATATATATATATATATATATATATATATATAGATAGATAGATAGATAGATGGAAAGAAATTTAGTGATATTTAAAAATGATGATGGTTGGTTTTACTTTGTGAACCAAAACGTGTGCATTGTGCATACAGAGCAGCATGAAGTTGGTATTATATTGAATTTAACAGCTACATGCATGCATGAAGCAAGCTAGGTTAATAATACAACTTCTATTCCCAAATTAGTCAGAGTCAAATTTGACTTTTGACTTTTATTATGCATATTAGGACATGCATGTCTTCTACAAATTTAAATAAACTCAAACTTGCAAACTTTAATATGCCAAATAAAAATGGTCAAAAAAAGTCAAACTTGATTCTTATAACGGAAAAATCTGTTACATATAAAGATTTTCATTTGTAAAATTTATCTTTCATATTTAATCTTAAAAATAATATTTTATTGTGTTACTGATGACATAATAATACAATTATATTGTTAAACTTGAGGATGTTATATTATTTCATACTATCATCAATAAAAAAAACTCGTTTTTTGAAACAATTTATTTTATTTTATTTTTAGCAAATGAGATCAAAACTAACTTGTGGAATAGAGGGAGTAATACGAGACTCTTGCCCCTTCCATGATGTCAACTTTGTTCATTCAGTAAGGTAAGTTTTATAAAATAATATTCAGCCCAACCTTGTCCATAATTTTAAACATATCGACTGGCATCGAAGAGGACGATAGAATATTACAAAACAGTCCTCTAACAAAGAATATAAAAGTATAAAACAGATTTCTCCTGAGGGTTATTTTGACTTTAGCCTGTAGCTCAATTAATTATTAGCTAATCTTCAGTACGTTACGTACGCGGTAGAGCTTAACCAAAATCAGTGCACAAATTAGAAAATAATTTAATTATATTAAATAATTAATACTCCTTGTAATGTTTCATTAGGTAGCTTTCTGTTGAACACAGCTAATATTGCACACTGGAATTTTAATTATAACTTCAAGTAATCAAATAGCCTGTGATTTCGTTATGTGCTTTAGAGGTGTAAACGGATATATACGGAATCGAATATAATAGTATTTGTATTCGTTTATTTGCAGATACTTTTAAACCGAATACGGATAATATCCGTTTTTTTCGAATACGAATAATATCCTCTTTTTTTTCGAATATGGATGCGGACGAATACGAATTTTTCAGTTACCATTTACAGCCTATAACTAGAATAAAAAAATAATGAATTTTAAAATATAATTTATTAATAAATGAATGTTAATTTATTTATTTCTAATAAATATTTAAATACAATATCAATGTTCTAAATTACAATTCAAATAAGTTTTCATTATTTTTGAAATCCTAAATTTCAAAATGATTGCTCTACTTATTAATATTTAGATATGTCTATTTTATGTGTGTGGAGTAATACTGTAGTGTGTACGAATATTTATAATTAGATTCAAAAGTTTATATTCAATATTTAATTATTTTTTCTCAAATACTTGATTAAAACTTTAATAATACGTTTATGAGAACTTTTATTTATAATTTATCCTCAATACATAGATTACAATTTACATAGTTATAAAAAGTTTATTTTATTTCATTATATTTATGGAGAGTGTGAGTTATAATATATATGCGACAACTAGTTAATCCAACTTGATCCAAATTTACTTTGTACTTAAATATTTAGACTTCTAATTTTTAAATAATTGGACAAATGAAAGTGATAAATACCCTCTCCACCCGAAAATTCATAAACGTAAATTAACTATTCAACTCCTTCTAAATTAATTCGAACTTAACACATTTTAATAATAAAATTATATTGTTCATTGTTCCCGCCTCCCAACATTGCAAATAAGTTTTGAAAGTAAAAATTTTTTAACAAGCTAATAACTATAGTTTTGTTCTTCTAGTATATAATTTTCTTAATAATTGATACATTTTAGATATTTTAACTTTATAATAGTAAAAATCTATTAACTATACTTAAATCAATTTATTTCAGTTTATTAATATTAGAATAAAAGTGTTATTTCCTACTTTTTAGAAGTGAAATGATATATTTTAAAATAATTTTTGTATGATAGTGAAAACTAATTATTATACAAGGAATGCAAATTTAAAAAAATTATTTTGCTTATTATATATATATTTATATATATAAGTTATTTGGATACGAATTCCGGATACGGATTTGAATCCGGATATCCGCTATCTGCCGGATATATTTACGGTCGAATGTTAAACGAATTCGCCTATATCCGTATTTTATATTTGTTTATTTGTGGATACCATTAAACCGAATACGGATATATTCATTTTTTTTCGAATACGAATAATATCTGTTTTTTTTCGAATACGGATGCGGACGAATACGAATTTTTCGGTTACCATTTACAGCTCTAATGTGCTTAGTACATCCAACAGTTGTAAAATTCAGAGTTCATAAAACTGAGTCTTGTTATGTATTGCAATAAATTTATATCGAATTATAATTATGAAATTTATCGATATATGATGTATGTATAAATTATAAGAGAACTCCACTTATTGCACATTGCGCCCAAAAAAAATACCACATCTAATACTAATTCACTTAACTATATCAACTAAAAAGTTGACGTAAACATTGTGACGCCCCCAAAATAGGTATACATCATCTATTCTGAGTCGCCAAATACATGATACAGAATACGAATACAATCTTTAATATACAACAAGAGTGCTGTGAGTTTTAATACAATTATTATCTTCTAGACAATATCCACTCTCAGAATAAGTCCTTATTACATTTATTGTCACACTATTTAATAGAATAGTGAGGACTACTTATACTATCATCTGGACCGTCAATCCGTTCCCCGACTAGCCCCGGCTACGTTCTCATTTCCTGAAGAGAATAGTGAAAGAAAGGGTGAGCTCAACTAGCCTGGTAAGAAATATTATAACTAAGATAATGCAGAATAAATTATCATTAGTCCTCAACAGTGTTAAACTGATAAAAATAAAATAGACATCAAGTTTAACTGCAGCGGAACATGCAATCCATTAAAAGAGTCAAGTAGAGAATAAAATCTATTATCTTTTATGATTTAAAAAGATTTTTCATCACTTTTATCGCTGGGACTCAGCTTAATAAATAATTCACATCATCCCTGCACTACGGCCAAGAATATTCATTAGTATCACAACCACAAATTATCCATGCACTACGGGCCAAGGATATTCGTGTATTCATCAATGGTCATGATCATGCCAACAACTGTCCATCAATGCACTACGTGCCAATGAGGACTTTTGCCACATCATTTGTACGTAACATAACGGTCATGACTACACCGAATAATCCCTGGTCATAATCATACCAAGTCCATCTATGCACTACAGGCCACAGATGACTTTCAACAAAATATAAATATGAGGATGATGACAATGATATAAGAATTCAATAAAACAAGTTCAAGAATTAATTTATCCAGGAACTAATAATGTCCAAATTGTCAACATGATATTTCTTTATAGAGTAAAAATTCAAGAATGCTCAGAAGAATATTTCCATAAAAAGATACTAGATGAAGAGCAAATATCAAGGATATTCCACTAATTTCATGGAGTATAAAAGTCAAAACTTTGACCAACTGAGTATAATAAAGAATGGAATAACAAAAGAAATTACCAGGCAAGCGATAGACCGCACATACAGGTTATTCCAACAGAATAATAAATAACGGAACCAAGTCAGGCGTAATACGCACCGACAAGATGTTCCAACAGAATAATAAAGAACGGAATAACAACAGAAATCACCATGCATGCGGTACTCTTCATAGACAAGTTATTCCAACAGAATAATAAATAACAGAACCAGGTTAGGCGAAATTCGTACCGACAGGATGTTCTAACAGAATAATAAAGAATGGAATAACAACAGAAATCACTATGCATGCGGTACTTCGCATAGACAGGTTATTCCAACATAATGATAAAAAATGGAATAACAGAAGAATTTCACCAAGTATATGGTAGACCGCGTATACAGGTTATTTCAACAGAATAATAAAGAATTGAATAACAGAAGTTCTCTTCATGAATATGAAAGAAATAATACCTCTTATCTTATAAAGAAGTAACTGGATATAGAAGTGGTGAAGTAGCAGACTATTTTTCTTCTTTCTCTCTATAGTTTCTCTCTCTAGAGTTTCAGTGAATTCGTAAGAAATAATGAAGGAATGAGCTTCTATTTATAGAAAAATGGACTGAATAGTAACCAATCTATGAACGGTCCAAATTAATTTACTTTAAACGGACAATCCAGATTGGTTTACAATAAAATATAATATATTCTATTTATAATCTAATAAAACGAATAACTTTATAAAAGTATTCTGTTTTATATAAAAAGATTTTACTATGCAAACACTATACAGGCACTATACAAATACTATGCATAATAAAATAAAATATATTCTAATTATTGTCTAATAAAACAGATAACTTTATAAAAGTATTCTATTTTATATAAAAAGATTTTACTATTAGCCTAATAAAACAAATAACTTTATAAAAGTATTCTATTTTATATAAAAAGCTTTTTTATTTTATTACATTAATAATACTAATAAAACAAAACTTCATCATTATTATTATTATTCACGTTATTAATTGACCAGGTCGTTCCCAGAAAAGTGGGGGCTTTCCAAATAAGATTTCTCCCTATTAGCGCGTAATTAGGTGACCCAACCCCTCCTTGACAGAACTTCTAGACATCTTTAATATTACAAATAATAATATTAATAACTTCGTTATCTCAATTATTAATTTAATAATATATAAAATATCGACAATAATTGAATCAATTAACGTGAAATACTATGCAACAATTACTGAAGCAATAATTGAACAAAACTGAGTGACTTCTCACGTAAGCATCAATAATCAATACCGTGTGCTACTATGCAACCACGCGTATTCCTTTACTTTTAACACCGGGTGTTTCAACAGTTAACGTTAAAACTTCCGTCGTTATTTTCATAAAAAATATTTTTGTCATTTTCTCAATCCGAAAATAATTCTGTTGTGGGGTCCACTAATGATTGTGTCGTCGTACGAATATTTCCTGTTAAAACGAATATTCCCTGTAAGACCCCAAATTTAATGAAATAAAAATATTTAATTTTTTTATAGTTACTATTCATGAGCTACTATTCACGAGTTACTATTCAGGAGTACTATTCACGAAGCATGATAAATTTTTTTAACGTAAGAAGGCACTACTCAATAATTGTTACAGTAAATATTGTTCAATATTTTATTTTATTGATTCAATAATTACTGCGTTGATATTTTATATTATTGTTATTTTAATAATTGTCACGGCACAACATTTCTCATTATCAGATCAATAATTCATATTATTTGAATAGTATTATTAGATAATATTATTGGCAATGTCTAGAAAGTTCTGTCTAAGGAGAGGTTTGGTCATCTAATTGCACGCCAGTAAGGAGAAATTCTTATTGGAAAGCCCCCTCTTTCCTGGGAACGGCCTGGTTGTCATTATTGTGATTCTGTAATATTATTTATAAATATTTATTTATTGATTTATATGATAAGGAAAATATTTATTTTATGTGGATATAAAAGGAGGAATTTTTAGAAAAATGACAATTATTGAAAATTAATATTTTATCTTTTCTGATAAAATAATTATATAATAATGGTGATATTTTTATAATGAATGTGTGATATATGAATAAATGAAGAGAAATAGTATTTTTGTTGCATTAAATGCTAAACACATGTTTTGTGTGTTACAAAAAATGTTTAACACATGTTAAACATGTTGGTGGACACAAATTTTGACTGAAATTTTATTATAGCCTGTAAAATCGTCTGTTTATGGATTTCGGTCAATTTTTATTTGGAATTTGAAAAAACTTTCTTCTGCAAAGTTGTAGAGAATGGAATTTTCTATAGAAATAACATGTGGTTTGAATTTTCTGATAAAGGGCTATTTATTGTGAATTATTGAAGTTCGAAGTTCCGAAATAATTGATTTTTAGAAGTTTTAATTATTATTTTTAAGAAAAACATTTTTGGTGAGTGTCCCCATGTGATTTAAATGTTGAATGCAGATTCAAGAGGTGGGCTTGACAAAAATTTAAATAAAATAATATTTTATTAAATTTTCTACTTTGGTGTTCTAAGTAATTTCCTATAAATAGGTGTTTCGGTTAGAATTAAAAATCATACCAGAAAATGAAGTCTTCTCTCTAGTTCTCTCTCTATATTATCGAGTGTATTCTTGTGAGTATTTTGATATCTTGAGTGTTGCTATACGGTGCAAGTTCGTTCAGCGTTATTCTAGTCAGAAGTACTGCTTTTTTTAGGTAATGGATATTATCGTTATTTTAAGGGTTATTATGTTTTTGAGTTTCGAAATTTTTCTGAACCTTCAAAAATTCTGGAAAAATTTGAAATGGTAATTTGATGAGTTTTATTGATTGTGTCCAAAAATGGCGATTTTTGGATGTATAGATTAGAAGTTATAGATTTTATGAGAAAAGACTATTTTAAAAGTAAACCCTTATAACTCCTTGTGGTTAACTCTAAAGTTAGTAAAATTTTTATTGAGAGTACATCTATATAATATTAGTATACCCTGTAAATTTTAGAAATTTTGGATAAATGTACAATTTATGATAAATGTCTAAATATTCGATAGTTTTGGCCATATAAAAAATTGTAAATGAATTTTAAAAATTCCGAGAAAAATATATGTTCAATATGGGACTATATTATGCTAAATCCCAGAAAAGAAATATTTTTGGGACTGATTTGGTATTTTTCATAAAAATAGACTAGTTATGAGTAAATGAATTAAATATGTTATGTGAAGTAAGAAAAGTGGAAAAATAGGATTTTGTGGCTTGATAATATTATATAAGGTATATGCAGATTTTTTATGAGGGTTTTTGTGACGCCCCAAAAATAGGTATACAACACTCATTCTGAGTCGCCAAAATACATGGTATAGAAAGCAAACTACAACTTCAATAATACAAATGTCGTGTAAAATACGTCAACACAACTGTGAGTTTAAATACAAATATTGCCTTCTAGACAATATTCATACCCAAATAAGTCCTCATTACAATTATTCATACACTATTTTACAGAAATAGTGAGGACAGCTAAAACATCTTCCTAGAATCATCACTCTATACGCCGACTCGATCCGGCTATGTTCTCACCTCCTGAAAAGAAAAATGGAATAAAAAGAAAAAGGGTGAGCTCAACTATCCGGCTATGTTCTCCCAGTAAAGAACATTATGACTAAGATAATATACAATAAATTATCGTTAGTCTTCAACAGGGAAAAATCTGATAGAATACAATAGACAACGAATTTTAGATCAACAACTGCAGCGGAAACAACAATTCATTAGAAGAGTCACGTAGAGAAAAAATGTGACGCCTCCAAAATAGGTCCATTCCATCCAACCTATTCTGAGTCGCCAAATACATAGTACAGAAAACAACTACAACTTTTATTACAACACTTGTCATGCAAAATACAACAACACGTATGTTGTAAGTTTTGATACAAATATATACCAACTGTGATTCATGTCCCAACCATAGAGAGCACGTCACAATGGCACCTTACATAAAGGTATAGTCAATAACTGTTTTACAAATTAAAATCTTTGGGAAATGCTCAAGTAAACCTTCGTACAAAGGAGGCCATGAGTCTAAGTTATGATAGATATCATATGCCCACAGAATTATCCTTGTTGACCCAATAGACCCCAAAGAAAGATGAGAAGATTACTATCATCTTCTTTCCAATGGTGAGTCTTCTCTTGACATATAACTATCTCCACTGTCTGCAATTGATAATTATATTTTAAGCAAACTCTAAGATCATATAGGTAGTGCTCGTAGATATACTCAGCAAGTGGATGTGCACAACCCTATCTTATGATAACACGAGGTTGTATGTCATTTGACATCTTGTACGATAGTGACAAAACAACCTTCCAAAGTTGGGTTCACCTCACCCTATTTAGTTCACCAAAATTAAATATCAAATGACGTATACAATACGACACACTTATCTAAAGTTCTCAATAAAATTATTTCCATACTATTTAGGGAGAACCTCAACAGCTATAGACCACCGTTCTATTCCCTGGTTACCCCCGCTCGACCTGGCTACACTCTTGTTACCTGAAAGGAATTGTGAAGCAAAAGGGTGAGCACAACTAGCTCAGTAAAGAATATTATGACTAAAGATAATTAAATTATCAATAGCCTTCATCAGTAATAAATCAGAGATTTAGAACATATGGTAGATGATAAAAAATTTCAGCCATAGTTGCAGCGGAATGAGCAATCCATTAGAAGAGTCAAATAGACCATAAAGTCTATTATCTTCTCCATGTTAAAAGTTCACCAACAAAGTTTTATCCCTATAACATCAATCAATAATTCATGTCCACAATCACGTGTATAACTCATAATCGTAATTGTAGTTCTAAATTTCTTTTCTCATCCAGGACAAAGATAATTTTCATCACCTGAAACATCAAAGATCATGGTTATACCAAATCACAGTTCATGTTCATAATCATACTAATAAATTCATCTTTGCACTACGGGCCAAAGATATTCATCAATAGTTCATCTTTGCACTACATGCCAAAGATATTCAGCAACAGGTCATCTTTGCATTATGGGCCAAAGATATTCATCAATAATTTATCTTTGCACTACGGGTCAAAGATATTCATCAATAATTCATCTTTGCACTACAGGCTAAAGATATTCAACAACAGGTCATCTTTGCATTACGAGCCAAAGATATTCATCAATAATTCATCTTTGCATTACAGGTTAAAGATATTAATTATCATTTCATTTTTGCACTACAGGCCAAAGATATTCAACAACAGGTCATCTTTGCACTACAAGCCAAAGATTTTCAACAACAGATCATCTTTGCACTACAAGCCAAAGATATTCAAAAACAGGTCATCTTTGCACTACTGGCCAAAGAGAACCCATATTCACGATCATACCAATAATCTACCCATCTTTACACTCAAGTCAAAGAGAAATTTCTTCACCAGGATTATAAAAATATTATATATGATAATCAAAACATGGATTTAATTTCAAGGGCAATATTCTTAAATAAACGATAATTTGATCAAAAAAGAAACCAATTTTATTGTGAACAGTATCTCGTGAATAGTAACTCGTGAATAATAACTCCGACATAAAAAGATAAACTTTTCACAATAAAATCCATATCAATATTTATAACACCTTAATCCAAATGTTATAAATCACATAAAATCTCATAATCTAATATTATTAATATTACAATAATATTTTAATCATTTCTTAAACTTATAAACAATTTAATCCAATTGTTTACACTTTATTAATTAATACCTTTAATCATCCTAAAATGCCAAACTCATAAGATTTCATCACCAATAACCAAAACCCTCATCACAAATCTTCATATACCTCATATAGGATTCTCAAGCCATAAAATCCTATTTTCTAATTTTCTTCCTTCACATAACATATTTAATTCATTTACTCATAACTCGACCATTTTCATAAAAAATATCAAATCAGTACTAAAAATATTTTTTTTCTGGAATTTAGCAGAATATAGTCTCATATTGAACATATGTTTTTTTTCAGAATTTTTAAAATTCATTTACAATTTTTCATATGGCCAAAACTGCGAATATTTAGACATTTATCATAAATTATACTTTTGTCCAAAAATTCTAAAATTTACAGGATATACTGATGCTATATAGATGTACTCCCAATAAAAATTTCACTAATTTTAGAGTTAACCACAAGGAGTTATAAGGGTTTACTTTTAAAATAGTTTTTTCTCATAAAATCCATAACTCCTAATCTATACATCCAAAAATCACCATTTTTGGACACAATCTATAAAACTCATCAAATTCTCATTTCAAATTTTTTCGGAAGTTTTGAAGGTCAGAAAAATTACGAAACATGAAAATCATAACAACCCTTAAAATCTCTTACAATCCCTTACCTCGAAAGAGCAGTATTTATAACCGGAATGTAAAATCGAAGGAACCTTGCACTGAATAGCAACTCTCAGAGTATCTAACTACTCACAAAATATGCTTGATAATATAGAGAGAGAAAGAGAGAAAGCGTATGTTTATGGTGTGATTTTTAATTCTAACTTAGCCGTCTATTTATAGGAAAATGTTAGCACGCCGAAGCAGACTTGACCTGCTACCTGATGGCTTTACCTGCTACTATTGCCACCCACCACATTTGAATTATAATTTTAGCACATTTCTTCACCAGCCATAGGTGGGGCCCACGCATTCTAGAATTTTCTACCAAAACCTAATTTCCGAATCAGTCACCTCTTAAAATTAATAACAAATCATGCGTTCATTTTTAACGGTTCAAAATTTGTGAACATATACCCCACTTATATATGTATAACATATCTAAAAATTACAACGATCCAACGATCAGATTAAAAATTATAACTCACGTAATATATCATAAGAATACTGATTTGATTTTTAATACCTCCATTCCGACAAAAATACTGATAAAATACCTCAACATTAATTCCATCACTTACAACCACATAAATAAATCCATCATTTATATCCACATCAAATAAATATTTTCTTATCATATAAATCAATAATTAATTATTCACAAATAATATTACAGAATCACAATTATGACAACCAGGTGGTTCTGAGGAAAGAGGGAGCTTTCCAATAAGATCTCTCCTTACTGGCGCGCAATTAGATAACCAAACCTCTTCTTTGACAGAGCTTGCTAGACATTGCCAATAATATTATCTAATAATATTATTCAGATAATATGAATTATTGCTCCGATAATAGAAAATATTGTGCAGTGACAATTATTAAAATAATAATAATATAAAATATCAACGCAACAATTATTGAATTAATAAAATAAAATATTAAACAGTAATTACTGTAACAATTAGTGAGTAGTGCCTTCTTACATAGGAATCAATAATTTAAAAATACTGTGCAATACCGTGTGCTACTGCAACCACGCATATTACTATATTTTAATCACCAGGTATTCCAACAGTGTTAACGGTAATAACTATGCCGTTATTTATAAAAACTCAAACTTGTCGTTTTCTTCATCTGACAGTTATTCTGTTATGGGGCCCACAAGTGGCTGCACCGTCGTACGAATATTCCCCGACAACAAGAATATTTCACGACCAAACGAATATTCCCCGACAGAAATGAGTATTTTATAACCATTTGCGTATTTTGATAAAATTTCATAAATCACCCTTAACTTTACTTTTTATCAATTTAACCATTTATTGAATAGGAAAATTGAATAATTTTATTTCATAAAATTCAGGGTCTTACAATCTCCCCTCCTTATGAAATTTCATCCCCGAAATTTACGTACCTGATAATTCAAAGAGTTGAGAATACCTTGCTTTCATTTCAGATTCCATCTTCCCTGTCATCATGATTTCTCCATTGCTCATCTCCTGTATTTCAGATATCATTCTAGAATACAGCTTCAAAACAAGGGTTAATTGAACAAATTAACATATCACATAATATCCCGATATTATGACTGACCAACAAATAAGCTTAGGTAGGACACACTAGCAAAGGATTTACTCATCTCTCATCTCCTAGTTCTATTCCCCGTTCTCCACCAGAGATCATATCCCTAAGCTCTGACACCAAATGTGACGCCCCCAAAATAGGTTCATTCCATCCATCCTATTTTGAGTCACCAAATACATAGTACAGAAAACAACTACAACTTTTATTACAACACTTGTCGTGCAAAATACAATGCCACGTATGCTGTAAGTTTTGATACAAATATATACCAACTGTGACTCATGTCCCAACCTTAGATATCACGTCACAATGGCACATTACATAAAGGTACAGTCAATAACTGTTTTACAAATTAAAATCTATGGAAAATACTCAAGGAAACCTTCGTACATAGGAGGCCATGAGTCTAAGTTAAGATAGATATCATATGCCCACAGAATTATCCTTGGTTGACCCAATAGACCCCAAAGAAAAATGAGAAGATTACTATCATCTTCTTTCCAATAGTGAGTCTTCTCTTGACATATAACTATCTCCACTGTCTGCAATTGATAATTATATTTTAAGCAAACTCCAAGATCATATAGGTAGTGCTCGTAGATATACTCAGCAAGTGAATGTGCACAACCCTATTTTATGATAACACGAGGTTGTATGTCATTTGACATCTTGTACGATAGTGACAAAACAACCTTCCAAAGTTAGGTTCACCTCACCCTATTTAGTTCACCAAAATTAAATATAAACTGACGTATACAATACGACACACTTATCTAAAGTTCTCAATAAAATTATTTCCATACTATTTAGGGAGAACCTAAACAGCTATAGACCACCGTTCTATTCCCCGGTTACCCCCGCTCGACCTGGCTACACTCTTGTTACCTGAAAGGAATTGTGAAGCAAAAGGGTGGGCACAACTAGCTCAGTAAAGAATATCATGACTAAAGATAATTAAATTATCAATAGCCTTCATCAGTAATAAATCAGAGATTTAGAACATATGGTAGATGATAAAAAATTTCAGCCATAGTTGCAGCGGAATGAGCAATCCATTAGAAGAGTCAAATAGACCATAAAGTCTATTATCTTCTCCATGTTAAAAGTTCACCAACAATGTTTTATCCCTATAATATCAATCAATAATTCATGTCCACAATCACGTGTATAACTCATAATCGTAATTGTAGTTCTAAATTTCTTTTCTCATCCAGGACAAAGATAATTTTCATCACCTGAAACATCAAAGATCATGGTTATACCAAATCATAATTCATGTTCATAATCATACTAATAAATTCATCTTTGCACTACGGGCCAAAGATATTCATCAACAGTTCATCTTTGCACTACATGCCAAAGATATTCAGCAACAGGTCATCTTTGCATTATGGGCCAAAGATATTCATCAATAATTTATCTTTGCACTACGGGTCAAAGATATTCATCAATAATTCATCTTTGCACTACAGGCTAAAGATATTCAACAACAGGTCATCTTTGCATTACGAGCCAAAGATATTCATCAATAATTCATCTTTACTGTACAGGCTAAAGATATTCATTATCATTTCATCTCTGCACTATAGGCCAAAAATATTCAACAACAGGTCATCTTATACTACAAGCCAAAGATATTCAACAACAGATCATCTTTGCACTACAGGCCAAAGATATTCAACAATAGGTCATCTTTGCACTTCTGGCCAAAGAGAACCCATATTCACGATCATACCAATAATCTACCCATCTTTACATTCAAGTCAAAGAGAAATTTCTTCACCAGGATTATAAAAATATTATATATGATAATCAAAACTATGGATTTAATTTCAAGAGCAATATTCTTAAATCAACGATAATTTGATCAAAAAAGAAACCAATTTTATCATGAACAGTACCCCGTGAATAGTAACTCGTGAATAGTAACTCCGACATAAAAAGATAAATTTTTCACAATAAAATCCATATCAATATTTATAACACCTTAATCCAAATGTTATAAATCACATAAAATCTCATAATCTAATATTATTAATATTATAATAATATTTTAATCATTTCTTAAACTTATAAACAATTTAATCCAATTGTTGACACTTTATTAATTAATACATTTAATCATCCTAAAATGTCAAACTCATAAGATTTCATTACCAATAACCAAAACCCTCATCACAAATCTTCATATACCTCATATAGGATTCTCAAGCCATAAAATCCTATTTTCTAATTTTCTTCCTTCACATAACATATTTAATTCATTTACTCATAACTAGACCATTTTCATGAAAAATATCAAATTAGTTATAAAAATATTTTTTTCCTGGAATTTAGCAGGATATAGTCCCATATTGAACATATATTTTTCTCAGAATTTTTAAAATTCATTTACTATTTTTCATATGGCCAAAACTGCCGAATATTTAGACATTTATCATAAATTGTACTTTTGTCAAAAAATTCGAAAATTTACAGGATATACTGATGCTATATAGATGTACTCCCAATAAAAATTTCACCAATTTTGGAGTTAGCCACAAGGAGTTATAAGGGTTTACTTTTAAAATAGTCTTTTCTCATAAAATCCATAACTCCTAATCTATACATCTAAAAATCACCATTTTTGGACACAATCTATAAAACTCATCAAATTATCATTTCAAATTTTTCCAGAATTTTTGAAGGTCAGAAAAATTACGAAACATGAAAATCATAACAACCCTTAAAATCCCTTACAATCCCTTACCTCGAAAGAGCAGTATTTCTGACCGGAATGTAAAGCCGAAGGAACCTTGCACTGAATAGCAACTCTAAGAGTATCTAGCTACTCACAAAATATGCTTGATAATATAGAGAGAGAAAGAAAGAAAGCTTATGTTTATGGTGTGATTTTTAATTCTAACGTAGCCCTCTATTTATAGGAAAATGTTAGCACGCCGAAGCAAACCTGACCTGCTACCTGATGGCTTTACCTGCTACTATTGCCACCCGCCACATTTGAATTATAATTTCAGCACATTTCTTCACCAACCGTAGGTGGGGCCCACGCATTTTAGAATTTTCTACCAAAACCTAATTTCCGAATCAGTCACCTCTTAAAATTAATAACAAATCATACGTTCATTTTTAACGGTTCAAAATTTGTGAACATATACCCAACTTATATATGTATAACATATACAAAAATCACAACGATCCAACAGTCGGATTAAAAATTATAACTCACGCAATATATCGTAAGAATACTGATTTGATTTTTAATACCTCCATTCCGACAAAAGTATTGATAAAATATCTCAACATTAATTCCATCACTTACAACCACATAAATAAATCTATCATTTATATCCACATTAAATAAATATTTCCTTATCATATAAATCAGTATTTAATTACTCACTAATAATATTACAGAATCACAATTATGACAATCAGGTGGTTCCCAGGAAAGAGGGGGTTTTCCAATAAGAATCTCTCCTTATTGGCGCGCAATTAGATGACCAAACCTCTCCTTAGACAGAACTTTCTAGACATTGCCAATAATGTTATCTAATAATATTATTCAGATAATATGAATTATTGCTCCGATAATAGAAAAAATACTGTGCAGTGATAATTATTAAAACAACAATAATATAAAATATCAACGCAACAATTATTGAATCAATAAAATAAAATATTGAACAGTAATTACTGTAACAATTAGTGAGTAGTGCCTTCTTACATAAGAATCAATAATTCAAAAATACTGTGCAATACCGTGTGCTACTGTGCAACCACGCATATTACAGTATTTTGATCACCAGGTATTTCAACAGTCTTAACGGTAATAATTACGCTGTTATTTATAAAAACTCAAACTTGTCATTTTCTTCATCCGACAATTATTCTGTTATTGGGCCCACAAGTGGCTGCACCGTCGTATGAATATTCTCCGACAGCAAGAATATTCCACGACCAAACGAATATTTCCCGATAGAAATGAGTATTTTTTTAACCACTTGCGTATTTTGATAAAATTTCATATAACACCCTTAACTTTACTTTTTATCAATTTAACCATTTATTGAATAGGAAAATTGAATAATTGTATTTCATAAAATTCGGGGTCTTACAATGAATTCTACTATCTTCTAAGATTTATAAGTTCATCCTCAATATTTTATCCATGTAACAACAATCAATATACATCTTTAATCAAATATTCATCTTTGCACTACATGCCAAAGATATTCATTTGTATCACCAGTCGGTCATATTCATCTCAACACCTGTTCATCTTTGCACTACGGGCCAAAGGTATTCATCAGTTAATCATTTATCTTTGCACTACAGGCCAAAGATATTCAATAATATCATCATTAAGGTCTGAGGATGATGAAAAATATTTTTAAGAACGAATCCAGTGAGATAGAAGGACAAATATTAGGGATTCGTATAACAGTTTATCCAAGATCAATAATACTTCAAAGTAAACGATTTTGAATCATAATTCAAAAATAACGATCAAAACATGGATATAATCAAATATAGTAGCAAAAATAGACATCTTGGACAAAAAGAAAATTTTTTATTTTTCGGTGAATAGTGTTGTATACGTGAATAGTGCCGTATACGTGAATAGTAATCCCGACACAAAAAGTTTCAAATTTGATTAAAAAGTTCACCAATATTTCGGCATAATGATATTGAAGAAAATAATATCATTTGAGAAGAAAATAACATCTCTTACCTCAAAATAACGGTACTTCTGATCGGAATATCGGATATAAAGCCGAAGGAAGCTTGTACCGAAATGCAACTCTCAAAGTATATAAATACTCACAAAAATACGCTCGATAATCTAGAGAGAAAGAAAACTTATTTCTAGTGTGATTTTTAATTCTAACCTAAGCGTCTATTTATAGGAAAATACTAGAACGCCAAAGGAGACTAAATAATAAAAAATTATTATTATTATTATTCAAAACTCATACACATGTTTTGTTGAATTTTTGGGCAGCCATCTTGGAAGAAATTCAGCAGCCCATGTGTGTATTCCACTAACCAAAAGTGGGTTCCACCCATAAATTTAATAAAAATAATTTTATTTTCCGAAACTTCAATAATTCAAAGAAAATAGACCGTTTATAAGAAAAATACGAATTTTATGTCCATTCTGCCTGAAATCGAATTCTCTACAACTTTACAGAAAAAAGCTTTTCCAAATTTCCAACAGAAAATATCCGAAATCCACAAACGGATATTTTTAATACATCCATTCCGACAAAATACTGATAAAACACCCCAGCATTAATTCTTTCATTAATAAACACATAAATAAATCCATCATTTATATCCACATAAAATAAATATTTTCTTATCATATAAATCAATAATTAATTATTCACAAATATTATTACAGAATCACAATTATGACAACCAGGCCGTTCTCAGGAAAGAGGGGGCTTTCCAATAAGGATTTTTCCTTACTGACGCGCAATTAGGTGAGCAAACCTCTCCTTAGACAGAACTTTCTAGACATTGCCAATGATGTTATCTGATAATATTATTCAAATAATATTAATTATTTATCTGATAATGGTAAATACTGTGCAGTGATAATTATTGAAATAACAATAATATAAAATATCAACGCAGCAATTATTGAATCAATAAAATAAAAAATTGAACAGTAACTACTGTAACAATTATTGAGTAGTGTCTTCTTACGTACGAATCAATAATTTAACAATACTGTGCAATACCGTGTGCTACTGTGCAACCACGTGTATTACTGTATTTTAACCACCAGGTAATCCAACAGTGTTAACGATAACAACTACGCCGTTATTTATAAAAACTCATACTTTGTCATTTTCTTCATCCGACAGTTATTCTGTTATGATCCCCACGAATGGTTGCGTCGTCGTACGAATATTCCCCGACAAAAAAAATATTCCACGACCAAAAGAATATTCCCCGACAAAAAATGAATATTTTATAATCACTTGCTTATTTTGTAAAATTTGCATTTTTCACCCATAACCAAAGTATTATATTAAATTAACACCTTATTAATTCAAGATAATAAATAGAGAAAATTCAATTTTATTTATAATAAGTTGGGGTCTTACAACCTCCCCTCCTTATAAAATTTCATTCTCGAAATTGACGTACATACCTGGCGTTTCGAACAGGTGAGGGTACCTCGCTTTCATTTCTGATTCCAACTCCCATGTCATTTATTCAATTGCATGGTTTCTCCACAAAACCTTGACTTGTGGTATAACCTTCGTGCGTAGGACATGTTCTTTCCTATCCAAAATCTTAACAGGTACCTCCTCGTACGGTAAATCTTCAGCTATCTCGTCCGGTTCTAACTCAATAATATGGTTTGGGTCTTTTACATATTTACGATGTGACGACCCCAAAATTAGGTATTCATCACCCATCTTGAGTCGCCAAATACATGGTACAAGATACAAATAAAAACGTAATTATACAGCTATCGTGTAAAATACGACAAAACATATGCTGTGAGTTTTAATACAAATATTGTCATCTAGACAATATCTATACCCAATGGAGTCCTCATTATATTTATTGTCACACTATTTAACAGAATAGTGAGGACTACTAATGCTATCATCTGGACTATCACTCCGTTTCCCGACTCGTCCCAGCTATATTCTCATTTCCTGAAGAGAACAGTTAAAGAAAGGGCGAGCTCAACTAGCCCAGTAAGAAATATTATGACTAAAATAATGCAGAATAAATTATCATTAGTCTTCAATAATGTTAAACTGATAAAATACAATAGACATCAAGTTTAACTGCAGCGGAACAAGCAATCATTTAGAAAAATCAAGTAGAGAATAAAATCTACTATCTTATATGGTTTAAAATATTTTCATCAGTTTTTATCGCTAAGACTCAGCTTAATAAATAAACCACATCATCGAATCATCCCTGCACTACGGGCCAAGGATATTCATTAAATCATCAATGGTCATGACTATACCGAATAATCCCTGATCATAATCATGCCAAGTCCATCTCTGCACGTAGGCCAAAGATATACAACAATAAAACCAATAATCAACAATCCATCTTTGTACGTAAGCCAAAGATATATAAATCAATAAACAACAGTCCATCTTCGCATGTAAGCCAAAGATAACTTTCATCACCATATAAGCATGAGGATGATGACAATGATATAAGCATTAATCAAACTAAAACAAGAATAAATATTAAAGACTTTAATTTTATCCAATTATTATCCATCACTTAAATAACTCATAATCTAATATCGTTAATATTATAACAATATTTTAATCACCTCTTAAACTTATAAGCAATTTATTTCAATTGTTTACACTTTACCAAATAATGCATTTAATCATTTATAGAATGCCATACTCATAAGATTTCATCACCAATTATCAAATCCCTTATCAAAAATATGCATATACCTTATATAGGATTTCCAAGCCACAAAATCCTATTTCCAAATTTTGTTACTTCACATAACATATTTAACTCATATGTTCGTAACTAAACTATTTTCATGAAAAATACCAAATCAGTTCCAAAAGTATTTCTTTTCTGGGATTTAGCAGGATATATTCCCATATTGAACATATATTTTTCTCAGAATTTTAAAAATTTATTTACTATTTTTCGAATATCAATTTCTAATTAATTCCTTAAGAAATTTGCTACCTCAAGTTTAACTCCAAAAATTCTCATATCTTGGCAGGATCTTACACATGTTAATGTAAACTTTCAGTTTAAATTTCATGGTCATCGGAGTTATAGAACTCAGGTTATAGCATTTTTCGTCGAAAAAACCTAAATATTGAAATGGTCATAACTTGCTCATTTTAAGTCAGAATGAGCTCATTTTTGGACAGGAGGTTCTTCATACCATATACTTTCATGCCCCAAAAGGCTTGAATTTTTCTCACAAATTAAGTGGCCTAAACAGATCCTTCAAATTTTGGACAGCAACTTTTTGGCAATTTCCAGGTTTTTCATCCTTTACTAAAATCAGTCCACACAAAAATCTACAACATCTTTCCAGTGATTCCACTTGAATAAGTTAGGTAACTCATAGATCTAACTCTAGAACTTAACCACACTCAAATATTCAAAATATAATAGGAGATATGGTCAATTGAATTTCATGTTACGTTTTTACCAAAATCTGATTTTTCAACCCTTTGTGATTTCTAAGAAACTTTCATGTTTTCACATAATAACCAACATAACTCATCATAACACTTACTAATACTTCATATACCCATGATTTTCATCAATCCAATGTTTTTATTATGAATCTCATCATAATCAACGTAAACAGATATTTTTCACGATTTAATAAGGAATAAATACAAATGATCATTCACAATGCATGTGGCCATCCACATAGACAGGTTATTCCAACAGAATAATAAAGAATGGAATAACAGAAGGATTCACCATGTATGCGATAGAGACCGCACAGACAGGTTATTCCCAACAGAATATTAAATAACGGAATCAGGTCAGGTGAAATTCACACCGACAGGATATTCCAACAGAATAATAAATGCGGAATAATAAGTAATGGAACTAGGTCAGGTGAAATTCACATCGACAGAATATTCCAACAGAATATTAAATGCGGAATAATAAGTAATGGAACTAGGTCAGGTGAAATTCACACTGACAGGATATTCCAACAGAATATTAAATGCAGAATAATAAGTAATAGAATCAGGTCTGGCGTATAGCACAGACAGGATATTCTGACAGAATAATAAAGACGGAATATAAAAGGATTTCACCAAGTATAGGGTATACCGCATATACAGGTTATTCCAACAGAATAATAAATAATGGAATAACAGGAGTTCTCTTCATGAATATGAAAGAAATAATACCCATTACGGGTACAACAAATAATATCCCTTACCTTAGAATAAAGCTGGATACTGGAATAAAAAGGTAGCAGACTTCTCTTTTTCTATAGATTTTCTCTCTATAGCTTCTCTCTATAATTTCTCTCTATAATAATGGCTCTAAAGCTTTGGTGAATTTGTAAGAAATGAAGGAAGAATGAGCTTCTATTTATTGGAAAACATAGTTTTGATAATTGCACGTTTTGGGGCTCAAAAAATTACAGAACAATACCTCCAACTTTTCTTTTATTTTTAACTCAGTCATCCAAGTATTATCAAACTTGTACCAACTCCCCTAATAGTAAATCATGTGAATCAATAGTAAAATCATGTGACTAAATAGCAAATCATGTGACTAAATAGCAAATCATGTGATAAAATTAATTACAGTATAGTACCTCCATCTATACCTCTATTTTTAACTTAGTCATGCAAGTATCATCAATCTTGCACCAACTCCCCTAATAATAAATAATGTGACTCAATAGTAACTCGTGAATAGTACTCCGACACGAAAAATACTCTAAATACCCGAGTGACTAATATTCGGGTGAATAGTAATTTTTGTGAATAGTAACCCGTGAATAGTAACTCATGAATAGTAACTCCAACACGAAAAGTGCCCTGAATACCCGATTGAACAATATAATCTCCAGATATCAATAATTATCGAAATAAATGTCAATTTCTACTGGCACAAATAATCCCAACACAATGGAACAATCAAATTCATCTTTAATCAACACGAACTTATTTATCATTAATATTATAACTCACAATATTTAACAACCAGGTCGTTCCCAAGAAAGAGGGGGGTTTCCAATAAGAATTTCTCCCTATTGGTGCGCAATTAGGTGACCAAACATCTCTTTTACAGAACTTCTAGACATTGTAAATATTGTAATTTAATAATATGAATAACTTTGTCGTCTCAATTATTGATTTAATAACATATAAAATATTGACACTAATTGAATTAAACTGAGTGACTTCTCACGTAAGCATTAATAATCAATATCGTGTGCTACTATGCAACCATGCATATTTTACCATTGATTATTTTATGACAACTGACATACTTTGAAAAATTTTCAAATGTCACCCTTAACTTTAAATTTTTATAAATTTAACTATTTACCAAAATAGAAAAATTGAATACTTTTATTTCATAAAATTTGGGGTCTTACATACGAAGCATAGATATGTGAAAAATATTATGAACATGAAACATGCTTAGAGGTAATGCGAGTCTATAGGCCACATTTCCTATTCGGTCAAGAATCTCAAATGGACCAACAAATCGTGGATTGAGCTTTTCTCTCTTCCCAAATCTTGTAACTCCCTTCCATGGAGCAACACGTAACAATACATGATCCCCAATATTAAATTTTACGTCCTTTCGATGAAGGTCAGCATAACTCTTTTGTCAATCCTGTGAGGTTTGAATACGTTGTCGAATCATTTGGATCTTTTCTGTAGTCATGCGTACTAATTTTGGTCCCAATAAAGTTGTTTCACCCACCTCATCCCAGCATACTGGAGAACGACACTTTCATCCATACAACGCCTCAAATGGAGTCATGCCTATACTTGCTTGATAACTATTGTTGTAGGAGAATTCCACCAATGGCAAGGACTTATCCCAACTTCCTTTGAAATATAGGACACAGAGTCTTAATAGATATTCAAGAGTTTGAATAGTCCTCTCTGATTGTCCGTCCGTTTGAGGATGGTATGCTGAACTGAATCGTAAATCCGTGCCCATAGCTTTCTGCAAGCTAACCCAAAATCGTGAAGTGAATCTTGGGTCACGATCCGAAACTATAGATACTGGCATGCCATGCAATCTCACAATCTCATTCACGTACATACGAGCAAGGCGTTCAAGGGAATAAGTTTCTCGTATCGGTAAGAAATGAGCAGACTTGGTTAATCTATCAATAATAACTCAAACCACGTCTATGCCTTGAGAAACTTTGGAAAGAACTGTAACGAAATCCATGGTAATGTGTTCCCACTTCCATTCCGAAATCTCAAGTGGTTGCAATGGACCCTTTGGCACTTGATGCTCCGACTTTACTCGTTGACAAGTTAAACATCTCGAGATAAATTCCGCGATCTCTCTCTTCATATTGTTCCACCAAAATGTGTGTCGAATATCATGATACATTTTGGTACTCCTAGGATGGATTGCAAACGGGGTGTTGTGTGCCTCCATCATGATTCTATGCTTCAAGTTAGAATCGTTAGGAATGCAAAGTCTAGATTTGAATCGAATTATTCCTTCTTCATCGATTCTTGCTTCTGGAATAACACCTTCTTGTACTTTTTTCTTCATACGCATCAACCCCAGGTCCGTAGCTTGAGCAGCTTTAACTTTATCAATTAAAGTCGGTTCTACTCGTATATTCGTCATCATCATGTGGGTCCTTGGAGTCTTTAATTCTACTTCCATCTTTTGCAAGTCATACAAAATGGGCCTTTGCGTTAACAATATCTCACTCGTACTCGCATATGATCTTCTACTCAATGTGTCAGCTACTACGTTCACTTTTCCAGGATGATATTGAATAGTGTGATCGTAATCTTTCAACAGCTCAAGCCAACGTCGTTGTCGTATGTTGAGTTCTTTTTTGGTGAAGAAATGTTTGAGGCTTTTATGGTCTGTATAAATCTCCATTTTCTCTCCATACAAGTACTGTCTCCATATCTTCAACGCGAATACGACTGCTGCCAACTCCAGATCATGAGTAGGATAATTCCTCTCATATTCTTTGAGTTATCGCGAGGCATAGGCTATGACTTTCCCATGTTGCATGAGAACACATCCTAATCCTTTGCCTGAAGCATCGCGGTATATAACAAATCCAATCGAACCAGATGGTATTACCAGAACATGTGCCGAAATGAACTCCTCTTGAGCTCTTGGAAGCTCTTCTCGCATTCCTCGTTTCATACGAATTTTGTATCTTTCTGAGTCAGCTGAGTTAATGGAGTAGCGATTCGGAAAAATCCTTCCACGAATCTCCGATAATAACCTGCTAAGAAAATAAAGATATTGAAGAAAATAACATCCTTTACCTCAAAATAACGGTACTTCTGATCGAAATATCGGATATAAAGCCGAAGGAAGCTTGTACCGAACAACAACTCTCAAAGTATATGAATACTCACAAAAATACGCTCGATAATCTAGAGAGAAAGAAAACTTATTTCTGATGTGATTTTTAATTCTAACCTAAGCGTCTATTTATAGAAAAATACTAGAACGCCAAAGGAGACTAAATAATAAAAAATTATTATTATTATTATTCAAAACTCATACACATGTTTTGTTGAATTTTTGGGCAGCCATCTTGGAAGAAATTCAGCAGCCCATGTGTGTATTCCACTAACCAAAAGTGGGTTCCACCCATAAATTTAATAAAAATAATTTTATTTTCCAAAAATTCAACAATTCATAGAAAATAGACCATTTATAAGAAAAATACAATTTTTATGTCCATTCTGCCTAAAATCGAATTCTCTACAACTTTGCAGAAGAAAGTTTTTCTAAATTTCCAATATAAAATATCCGAAATCCACAAACGGATGATTTTTAATACCTCCATTCCGACAAAATATTGATAAAACACCTCAGCATTAATTCCTTCATTAATAACCACATAAATAAATCCATCATTTATATCCACATAAAATAAATATTTTCTTATCATATAAATCAATAATTAATTATTCACAAATATTATTACAGAATCATAATTATGACAACCAGGCCGTTCTCAGGAAAGAGGGGGCTTTCCAATAAGGATTTTTCCTTACTGACGCGCAATTAGGTGAGCAAACCTCTCCTTAGACAGAACTTTCTAGACATTGCCAATGATGTTATCTGATAATATTATTCAAATAATATTAATTATTTATCTGATAATGGTAAATACTGTGCAGTGATAATTATTGAAATAACAATAATATAAAATATCAACGCAGCAATTATTGAATCAATAAAATAAAAAATTGAACAGTAACTACTGTAACAATTATTGAGTAGTGTCTTCTTACGTACGAATCAATAATTTAACAATACTGTGCAATATCGTGTGCTACTGTGCAACCACGTGTATTACTGTATTTTAACCACCAGGTAATCCAACAGTGTTAACGATAACAACTACGCCGTTATTTATAAAAACTCATACTTTGTCATTTTCTTCATCCGACAGTTATTCTGTTATGAGCCCCACGAATGGTTGCGCCGTCGTACGAATATTCCCCGACAAAAAAAATATTCCACGACCAAAAGAATATTCCCCGACAAAAAATGAATATTTTATAATCACTTGCTTATTTTGTAAAATTTGCATTTTTCACCCATAACCAAAGTATTATATTAAATTAACACCTTATTAATTCAAGATAATAAATAGAGAAAATTCAATTTTATTTATAATAAGTTGGGGTCTTACAACCTCCCCTCCTTATAAAATTTCATTCTCAAAATTGACGTACATACCTGGCGTTTCGAACAGGTGAGGGTACCTCGCTTTCATTTCTGATTCCAACTCCCATGTCATTTATTCAATTGCATGGTTTCTCCACAAAACCTTGACTTGTGGTATAACCTTCGTGCGTAGGACATGTTCTTTCCTATCCAAAATCTTAACAGGTACCTCCTCGTACGGTAAATCTTCAGCTATCTCGTCCGGTTCTAACTCAATAATATGGTTTGAGTCTTTTATATATTTACGAAGCATAGATATGTGAAAAACATTATGAACACGAGACATGCTTGGAGGTAATGCGAGTCTATAGGCCACATTTCCTATTCGGTCAAGAATCTCAAAAGGACCAACAAATAGTGGACTGAGCTTTCCTTTCCCAAATCTTGTAACTCCCTTCCATAGAGCAACACGTAACAATACATGATCCCCAATATTAAATTTTACGTCCTTTCGATGAAGGTCAGCATAACTCTTTTGTCTATCATGTGAGGTTTGAATACGTTGTCGAATCATTTGGATCTTTTCTGTAGTCATACGTACTAATTTCGGTCCCAATAAAGTTGTTTCACCCACCTCATCCCAGCATACTGGAGAACGACACTTTCATCCATACAACGCCTCAAATGGAGCCATGCCTATACTTGCTTGATAACTGTTATTGTAAGAGAATTCCACCAATGGCAAGTACTTGTCCCAACTTCCTTTGAAATCTAGGACACAGAGTCTTAATAGATCTTCAAGAGTTTGAATAGTCCTCTCTGATTGTCCGTCAGTTTGAGGATGGTATGCTGAATTGAATCGTAAATTCGTGCCCATAGCTTTCTGCAAGCTAACCCAAAATCATGAAGTGAATCTTGGGTCACGATCCGAAACTATGGATACTGGCATGCCATGCAATCTCACAATCTCATTCACGTACATACGAGCAAGGCGTTCAAGGGAATAAGTTTCTCGTATCGGTAAGAAATGAGCAGACTTGGTTAATCTATCAACAATAACTCAAATCACGTCTATGCTTTGAGAAACTTTGGGAAGACCTGTAACGAAATCCATGGTAATGTGTTCCCACTTCCATTCCGGAAGCTCAAGTGGTTGTAATGGACCCTTTGGCACTTGATGCTCCGCCTTTACTCGTTGACAAGTTAAACACCTCGAGATAAATTTCGCGATCTCTCTTTTCATATTGTTCCACCAAAATGTGTGTCGAATATCATGATACATTTTGGTACTCCCAGGATGGATTGCAAACGGGGTGTTGTGTGCCTCCATCATGATTCTATGCTTCAAGTTAGAATCGTTAGGAACGCAAAGTCTAGAGTTGAATCGAATTATTCCTTCTTCATCGATTCTTGCTTCTGGAATAACACCTTCTTGTAAATTCTTCTTCATACGCATCAGCCCCAGGTCCGTAGCTTGAGCAGCTTAAACTTTATCAATTAAAGTCGGTTATACTCGTATATTCGCCTTCATCATGTGGGTCCCTGGAGTCTTTAATTCTACCTCCATCCTTTGCAAGTCATACAAAATGGGCCTTTGCGTTGACAATATCGCACTCGTACTCGCATATGATCTTCTACTCAATGCGTCAGCTACTACGTTCGCTTTTCCAGGATGATATTGAATAGTGTGATTGTAATCTTTCAACAGCTCAAGCCAACGTTGTTGTCGCATGTTGAGTTCTTTTTGGGTGAAGAAATATTTGAGGTTTTTATGGTCTGTATAAATCTCCACTTTTTCTCCATACAAGTACTGTCTCCATATCTTCAACGTGAATACGACTGCTGCCAACTTCAGATCATGAGTAGAATAATTCCTCTCATATTTTTTGAGTTGTCGTGTGGCATAGGCTATGACTTTCCCATGTTGTATGAGAACACATCCTAATCCTTTGCCTGAAGCATCGCTGTATATAACAAATCCATCCGAACCAGATGGTATTTCCAGAACAGGTGCCGAAATGAGTCTCCTCTTGAGCTCCTAGAAGCTCTTCTTGCATTCCTCGCTCCATACGAATTTTGTATCTTTCCGAGTCAGCTGAGTTAACGGAGTAGAGATTCGGGAAAATCTTTCCACGAATCTCCGATAATAACCAGCTAAGCCCAGAAAGCTGCGTACTTCGGTCACCGACTTCGGTTGCTCCCAAATTTGTATTGCTTTAATCTTCGTCGGGTCAACAGATAGTTCATGTTTTGACACCACGTGCCCAAGGAATGCTACTTCCTCAAGCCAGAACTCGCATTTCTTCAGCTTGACATAAAGGTTGTTTTCACGAAGCCTTTCAAGTATCAGCTTCAAATGGTGTTCATGATATTCACGGCTTTTGGAATAGATGAGGATGCCATCAATAAAGACAACAACGAACTGATCCAAATATTCCTTGAATACTCGGTTCATCATATCCATAGAAGCAGCAGGAGCATTAGTGAATCCAAAAGACATAACTAAAAATTCATATTGCCCGTACCGAGTTCTGAAGGCAGTCTTCGGAATATCCTCAGTTTTAATCTTCAGCTGATGATATCCAGAACGAAGATAGATCTTTGAAAAGAATTGTGCTCCTTGTAATTGGTCGAACAGGTCATCAATGCGAGGTAGTGGATACCTATTCTTGATGGTGACATGGTTCAATTCTCGGTAGTCAATACAAAGTCGCATACTCCCGTCTTTCTTCTTTACGAATAAAACAGGAGCACCCCAATGAGACTTACTAGGACAAATGAAACCGATGTCTAACAATTCCTGTAGTTGGACTTTTAACTCCTAAAGTTCAATAGGAGCCATTCGATATGTGATTTTAGAAATGGGCTTTGTACCCGGTTCAAGGTCAATAAAGAATTCAACATCACGTTCTGGGGGTAGACCAGGAATTTCTTCTGGAAATACATCATGAAATTCTCTAACAACAGAAATATTATCCAAATCTGACTTGTCTTTATTCAAATCCATAACATGGGCTAAGAAATCTTGGCATCCATTTTTCAATAAACGAATAGCTTTGTGGCTTGATATGACAGTGACTGATTTTAGTGGTTTAGTTGTTTGAATTCGTATGATAGATTGGTTAGGAATATGAAAACTAACAACCTTACGAAAATAATCAATTTTGGCATGATGAGTAGTTAACCAATGAATTCCTAAAATCACATCAAATGCAATTATCTATAAAGAGATAAGATCAACAAGTAATGTGATTGTGCCAACTTGAATTAAGCAAGATTTATAAACTGTAGATATAACGAAAGTTTCACCCAATGGAGTTTCAACAGATAAGTTAAAATCCAATTTCTCCGGAGTCAAATTTAAACGTTGAGCACAAGCAGGAGAGATAAAAGAATGGGTAGAACCGGTATCTAGTAAGGTATAAACTTCACAATAATTCAATATTAGCTTACCCGTGATCACTTCATTCGGGTTCCTCGCATTTTGGCCAGTCACGACAAACGCTCTTCCAGGAACCGTTGATTTCGACTTATCTGGGACAGCTTTTGGAGTCACCATCCCCGCTGAACTTGGTTTTGCTACAGAACACTCTCGGGCTATATGACCCTCATTTCCACAGTTGTAACATACCTTGGATTGTTGTGTGCAGTTTGGGCTAATATGTCCCTCTTTCCCGCATTTGTAACACACGGCCGGTGGTTGTTCTCCTCCCCTAGCAACAGTTGATGCTGGTGTTGCTGCTGATGTCTTCCTGTCATTGTTGAATCTCCTCTTTTTGAAATATCCACTAGACTCACCTCTTCCTATTATCATGGCCACGATTACCACCCGAGTGGTTATTGCTTTTATCCGTATTCTTCTGTCATCTCTGGTTATCATCGCTCCGATGAGTGCTATCACCGGTATAACCCTGGTTTTGATCCCTCGGTTGAGTGTACTCATTGTCTCGCTCTAACAATTGAGCCCTGTTGACAACATATGAATACAGAGAAAATTTATGAGATATAAGGTATTGACGAATCTTGGGTTTTAGACCTCTTAGAAACATCTGCGTCATACGTTCCTCATTCTCCACCAAATGTGGTGCAAACCTGGATAACTCTGCGAAATTTGCCTCATACTGAGACACCGTCATGTTGTTCTATTCGAGTCTAATAAACTCTACCTCCTTCATATGACGAATACTTTCTGGAAAGTACTTGTCATTGAACAATTTCTGAAATCTTTCCCAAGACATGTTAAGTACGGCTGGCTGGGTACGCTTCACGGATTCCCACCAGTAATTTGCCTCTCCACGGAACATAAAGGTGGCGAATGGAACCTTCTATTCCTCCGTGCATCCCAAGACATTGAATATCTTGGTAATTTGCTTGACCCATATTTCTGCCTTAATTGGATCGGGCTTTCCCCAGAAATCTGGTGGTCCCTGCTCCTTTAACTGCTTGGTTGTGATAGTCCGCGCATTGCTATCATTTTCACCCGTATTTTATACACGAGTCTCCCTCGTCTGATTTTTCATGAACTGCAAAAAGCTCCTAAACATTCCATCATTCATCGTTTGCTCGGTAGTGTTGTTTACAGGAGGAATATTGCCTTCCTGTTGCACGTTCTCCTGGTTTGTGACTAAAGGTTGCTCCACAGTCTCATACACTCCATTGTTAACGTTCTTAGCAGCCATTCTTAAATACTACCATAAAACAAGGGTTAATTAAACAAATTAACATATCACATAATATCCCTATATTATGACCAACCAACAAATAAGCTTAGATAGGACACACTAGCGAAGGATTTACTCATCTCTCCCCTCCTAGTTCTATTCCCCGATCTCCGCCAGAGACCATATCCCTAAGCTTTGATACCAACTATGACGCCCCCAAAATAGGTATACAACACCCATTCTAATTCACTAAAATACATGGTATAGAAAGCAAACTATAACTTCAATAATACAAATGTCGTGTAAAATACGACAACACAACTGTGAGTTTAAATATAAATACAGCCTTCTAGACAATATCCACACCCAAATAAGTCCTCATTACAATTATTCATACACTATTTTACAGAAATAGTGAGGACATCTAAAACATCTTCCTAGAACCATCACTCCATACCCCGACTCGATCCTGCTATGTTCTCACCTCCTGAGAAGAAAAATGGAACAAAAAGGAAAAGGGTGAGCTCAACTAGCCCAGTAAAGAACATTATGACTAAGATAATACACAATAAATTATCATTAGTCTTCAACAGGGAAAAATCTGATAGAATACAATAGACAACAAATTTTGGATCAAAAACTGCAGCGGAAACAGCAATCCATTAGAAGAGTTACGTAGAGAATGAATTCTACTATCTTCTAAAATTTATAAGTTCATCATCAATATTTTATCCCTGTAACAACAATCAATATACATCTTTAATCAAATATTCATCTTTGCACTATAGGCAAAATATATTCATTTGTATCACCAGTTGGTCATGTTCATCTTAACACCTGTTCATCTTTGCACTACGGGCCAAAGATATTCATCAGTTAATCATTCATCTTTGTACTACAGGCCAAAGATATTCAATAATATCATCATTAAGGACTGAGGATGATGAAAAAAAATTTTAAGAACGAATCCAGTGAGATAGAAGGACAAATATTAGAGATTCGTATAACAGTTTATCCAAGATCAATAATACTTCATAGTAATCGATTTTGAAGCAGAATTCAAAAATAATGATCAAAACATGGATACAATCAAAGATAGTAGCCAAAATAGACATCTTGAACAAAAAGAAAAATTTTCATTTTTCGGTGAATATTGTCGTACACGTGAATAGTGCCGTATACGTGAATAGTAATCCCGACATAAAAAGTTCCAAATTTGATTAAAAAGTTAACCAATATTTTAGTATAATGATATTGAAGAAAATAATATCATTTAAGAAGAAAATAACATCCCTTACCTCAAAATAACGGTACTTCTAATCAGAATATCGGATATAAAGCCGAAGGAAGCTTGTACCGAAAAGCAACTCTCAAAGTATATAAATACTCACAAAAATACGCTCGATAATCTAGAGAGAAAGAAAACTTGTTTCTGATGTGATTTTCAATTCTAACCTAAGCGTCTATTTATAGGAAAATGCTAGAACGCCAAAGGAGACTAAATAATAAAATATTATTATTATTATTCAAAACTCATACACATGCTTTGTTGAATTTTTGGGCAGCCATCTTGGAAGAAATTCAGCAGCCCATGTGTGTATTCCACCAACCAAAAGTGGGTCTCACCCATAAATTTAATAAAAATAATTTTATTTTTCGAAACTTCAACAATTCATAGAAAATAGATCGTTTATCAAAAAAATACGAATTTTATGTTCATTCTTCCTGAAATTGAATTCTCTACAACTTTGCAGAAGAAAGTTTTTCCCAATTCCCAAAAGAAAATATCCGAAATCCACAAACGGATAATTTTTAATACCTCCATTCCGACAAAATACTAATAAAACACCTCAGCATTAATTCTTTCATTAATAACCACATAAATAAATCTATCATTTATATCCACATCAAATAAATATTTACTTATCATATAAATCAATAATTAATTATTCACAAATAATATTACAAAATCATAATTATGACAACCAGACCGTTCTCAGGAAAGATGGGGCTTTCCAATAAGGATTTCTCCTTACTAGCGCGCAATTAGGTGACCAAACCTCTCCTTAGACAGAACTTTCTAGACATTGCCAATGATGTTATCTGATAATATTATTTAAATAATATGAATTATTGATCTGATAATGGTAAATACTGTGTAGTGACAATTATTGAAACAATAATAATATAAAATATCAACGCAGTAATTATTAAATCAATAAAATAAAAAATTAAACAGTAAGTACTGTAACAATTATTGAGTAGTGTCTTCTTACGTACGAATCAATAATTCAACAATACTGTGCAATACCGTGTGCTACTGTGCAACCACGCGTATTACTGTATTTTAACCACCAAGTAATCCAACAGTGTTAACGGTAACAACTCCGCCGTTATTTATAAAAACTCATACTTTATCGTTTTCGTCATCCGACAGTTATTCTGTTATGAGCCCCACGAATGGTTGCGCCGTCGTACGAATATTCCCCGACAAAAAAATATTCTACGACCAAAAGAATATTCCCCGATAAAAAATGAATATTTTATAACCACTTGCTTATTTTGTAAAATTTGCACTTTTCACCCATAACCAAAACATTATATCAAATTAACACCTTATTAATTCAAGATAATAAATAGAGAAAATTCAATTTCATTTATAATAAGTTGGGGTCTTACAACCTCCGTGAAGAGGAATTTAAAATCACAAATATGATTATGAGTTAGTAAAGTGTAAACAATTAAAATAAATTATTTATAAATTTAAGAAATGATTAAAATGTTGTGGTAGTATTAATAATATTAGATTATGAGATTATTAAGTAATTTATAGCATTTGGATTAAGGTGTTATGAAATCATTGATTTATGAATCTTACTCTTGAGATTAAATCTATATGTTGATTATATTATTTTATTATCATATATAACATTCTTATAACCCTAATGATGATATTTCTCGTTGACTTGAGTGTAAAGATGGGTAGATTATTGGTATGATCATGACTATGGGTTCTCTTTGGCCAGTAGTGCAAAGTTGAATTGTTGACTGGTATGATCATGACCATTGAATTTATAATTAAATATCTTTAGCTTAAGTGCAAAGGTGAATTGATCAACATATATGGTTATAATTATGGTTTATATAAATTCTGAAATGATTATGTATTTCTTTGAGATATGAATATCTTTGGCCTGTAGTGCAAAGATCAATTATTGATGAATATCTTTGGTCCGTAGTGCAAAGATGACTTGTTGTTAAATATCTTTGGCCCGTACTGGAAAGATGACTTGTTGTTGAATATCTTTGGCATGTAGTGCAAAGATGAACTGTTGATGAATATCTTTGGCCCGTGGTTCAAAGATGAATTTATTAGTATGATTATGAACATGAACTGTGATTTGGTATAACCATGATATTTGATATTTCAGGTAAAGACAGGTGATATAAATTATCTTCGTCCTGGGTGTGAAGAGGAATTTAGAATCACAAATATGATTATGAGTTATTCATATGATTGTGGAAAGGAACTGTTAATTGATGTTACAGGAATAAAATATTGTTGGTGGACTTTTTATGTGGAGAAGATAATAGACTTTATAGTCTATTTGACTCTTCTAATAGATTGCTTGTTCCGCTGCAACTATGATTGAAAAGTTTTATTATCTACCATATGTTCTAAATCTCTGATTTATTAATGATGAAGTCTAATGATAATGTAATTATCTTTAGTCATGATATTATTTACTGGGCTAGTTGTGTTCACCCTTTTGTTTCACAATTCCTTTCAGGTAATAAAAGTGTAGCTGGGTCGAGCGGGGATAACAGGAGAATAGTGTGATGGTCCGAGACTGTCCAAATTTCTCAATACGTTATAAAACGGCATGATATGCAATATATAATTGTATTGAGGACCTAAGATGTATGTGTCGTATTTTATACGTCACTTAATAATTGATTTTGGTGAACAACAATAGGGTGAGGCGAACCCAACCTAGAAGTGTCAAAAGTGCACCACATTAAAAAAAGAGAACGTAAATCTTCTCGTGTCCCTTTGGAGACTTGAAATATTTGCAGCTGTACTTTATATGGCATGTAATAATTTGAGTATGAATATTGTCGTATTATATACGTTACAATATTTGTATTAAAACTCACAGTACATATATTGTTGTATTTTGCACGACAATTGTAGTAATAAAGTTGTAGTTATTTCTGTAACATATATTTGGCGACTTAGAATAGTTTGGATGGATTGGACCTATTTTGGGGGCGTCACATTCCCCGACCAATCGAATATTATATAACAACTTGCGTACTTTGCAAAATTTATAAATATTACCCACAACTATAACATTATATCAAATTTATTCCATAATATTCAAAAATGATATTTATAAAAAATTTATTTTTATTCATAAAAGTTGGGGTCTTACAAACATTCACAATATATAAGATTTTTTATTGCAAAATGTCAATATATATATATATACGGTCCAAATTTTAAGCTTACCCTTTATATAACATACTTTGCATACCCCCTTTAGCGACGAACTATGTTGTTCGTCACTAAAAGTTAAGATGATGAATATATATGATCATGAAGATGAAGACAAAGATGAATGGATATATTAATGGATCTGTTGGGGCTTGTGGCTCATAAATGAGAAGTTCCTGAAAAAGACTAAGTGCATAGCGGAGCGAAGCACTGGGCCATCAGGTTGTGAACCGAAGGTTGGGGGTGCGGGGGGTACGCCCCTCACTCCATGGTACGGAATACTGCAAAGGTAACGCGGGTCGCGCCAGAACAAACTTATGGGTAGCGCGGGGCGCGCTAGGATTGGTGAGAGTTCTGTAGCACTAGCGCGAGATGTGCTTGTGGCAGCGCCGGGCGCAAACAAGATTATATAGCAATGGCGCGGGACGCACCTCTGGGAGCGCCGGACACGGACAAGAAGTTGAATTAGAGTTGGAATAGTTGTAAAATCATATGTAACTCAGTGAATAATAAAAGAGCGTCGCCGCTCCCGTGGACTAACCAAATTGGGAAACGACGTAAATTTATGTGTTAATTTTTTACTGTGGTGTACGTGTGTGATCTAATTCTAACAAGATTCATGTTGTTTTTCCTTTTGCAATGCCTATGCAAACGACATATTTGTAGTATGAAAATTATGGTAAGACATATCTAAAGATAGCATATAAAATTTTACAATGTACCCAATGAGTACCAATCCATTCCATTAAGCTACTGCAGGTAACAATCTGTTTAGAGTAATTCATATTAAATAATGTTACTATCACATAAAAAAGATTACATAATACTCGTATACACACACATGTATATTGCGGACTTTACGTGTTAGGCGGGGACCCACAGTATGCATGTGTGTATATATAAATATTATATGACCCCTTTTTTATGGGATAATAGCATTGTTGATTCATATTACCTCCCCTTCTTGTCTAGCTGGAACAAGTACTAAACCAAGAACCAACCTGATGCCAGTAACATGGACAAAATATGTCAATATTGCTAAAAAAAATTGAGAATTCAGTTGGATCATGATAGAGATTAAATAGTCTGGCGAAAAATGTTAAGAGTCATGCTATGTATTGCAATAAATTTATGTTGACTTATAATTGTCAAAGGCTACCACTTATTACACACCTCTATAAAAAAAGTTACCATTAATAGTTATCACCACAAATAGTCGATCTAAACATCTGTAATGTGTATCATATTTCAAAATGTTTCGAGACATTATTTTGTACATCATTGTTCCATGGGAGACTAAAAGACATGTTTTATGCATGCTATTAGAAGTGAGTGGTTAACATGAAGTTAACTTTGATCAATTGACCAATATAGTATCGACACACAGATCAAAATGTGATCTATATCAGTACTGTATTATTCAATTAATTAATTTATCATAAAATTAACTTCATGTTAACCGAATTACTATTTAAAATACATTACATATACATGTATAGGTTTTTAGTCTACTAAATCAAATACTCAGAGCTCGTCTATTATTAGTAATATCAAATTATAACAAGATTTCGTTGATCCACACTCAACAGTTCAATTAAAAAAAAATATGGTGACTCAGCAATTCAACATTTTTTAATATTTTTTTTCTCTTATTTTTGTGTATCATAGATTTATTTATCATTACTTCTCAAGTATTATTCTTATATATATAGGACCCACCTTTTAATCATAGTTTGGTTAAACCTGTACTACTATTCCTTTTACATTGACTTATAATTCGTTAAATATCCCACAAAAATCAAATATAACAAATTACTCATGTCATATATATTTTCAAAAATATTGCAACTCAAATATGTTATTATTAAATTTACTCGCACAAATATTTAAATTTGACAGCTAAATAATTTTTTAAAATTTATTCATACTTTGCACAGATTAAATTTGTTTTCATATATGTACTTTTATTATATGAACATACAATGAATTTCATTTTCATCTAAAAAAATAATTATGTAAAAATATTAAAAATATACATGAGAAATACCGTTATATTGGTATTTACTAGCAAGCACTACAAAAAAAAAAAAAAAAAAAAAAAAAAAAAAAAAAACTTATTTCCCGCCATTTAAGTTAGCACTGCAAAACTACGGGTCAAACTCAAACGACATCGTTCCGCGCGTACTTTGTTTCCTGCATCAACGACGAAGTTGTTAATTTACGTAACTACCCTTCTCAATTGAGTAGTTACCGGTAGTCGAAATAATCCAATTAGGGGCGTTTTAACTTTTAAGTCATTGTCTCACAGACGTGGTGGCAATCCAGTAATTAAATCCAATATCTAGGATTGTTTTCTGAATATTCGCACTATATATAGCTACTAGTTTCCATTCTATTCGATATTCGTTAATTCATTCTTTCCGCTCTCTATTTCTCTCGCTCCTCTCATTCTATTCTCTCATCTTCACGCCTCAAATTTTCTCCAATTCGAATTAATTCATCTTAATTTCTTCATAATAATTCTTGTTATTTGCTCTAATTTATGAAAACCTTACTGTTTTTCAGAAAATTTCTTTCAAATTTCTCTGTTATATATACTCTCTTTGATCTTTATTTTCCTGCCCTTCGTATTGTTTGAAGCCCTAGGTCGTTTAATAGTTCTATAAGAACTCTTCGTTAGCGTTTTTAATCACAAGAGAACCCTAATTAGCTTCTGGGTTCGCCGTTTTAATCCGAGGACCACTTACTGACTCAAGCAATGTAAGTTAATTCCTTGTTTGTTTTGTTGATTAAAAGGCCCCTATAGTATCCCTAACTTACGGAAACACCAAATTTTGCTTGAAATTCGAATTTTTGCAACAAAACATTTATTTTGAAAATTTTGGTTTTTGAGGGTTTGAAGTTATTCTGGAATTATCCTTTTGCTTTCCCAAGCCTGGTGAACCCTAATCAAGTAAAAAGTTTCAAATTTGAATCATAAAATGTGTTTTTTTTAAAATAAAATAAAATTAGGGGTATGTGTGGGTCTTTGTTGATTTGAAGTAATGTTGGATTTCCCCCTCATATTATCAAGGTTAGGAAACCCTAATTTTGTATTGAAGTTTAAAGGAACCCTATTTGTTTAAAGAATTTGAAATTTGGACCAGAGCATATGGTTTTTTGGGGGGTTATGTTTTGGTGTTTGAAATTTTGAACTGATATTTATTTTATTCCGTTACTATTAGGTTTTGGAAATGCTAATTATGTAGAGTTGAGACTCTTGGGTTTATTTCTGAGTCTCTTTATAGTGCATGTGTATAACTGGTTGGTAACTTTTGCACCATTTAGTAGTTGGCTTGCCTTAAGGCCCTTAGATCTGACTTGAAAAAAGTTTAATTTAGGTTTGCATTTCCCTGATAGATGAGAAATAGCAAACTGACAATTTTATGCTTTGTATTGTAGTTTCCGATTACCTTCAAAAGCAGATAAATTTTATACTATATGCAATGACTGAACAAAGAAACAGCAATGGAGCGGCAGGTGCTTATAAGATTGATTTTGATATCTTCAGTAAGCGGTTAAAGATGTTATATTCTCACTGGAGTGAATACAATAATGATATGTGGGGTTCTTCTGAAGTTCTTACAGTAGCAACTCCTCCGCCATCAGAGGGTTTGCGGTATCTAAAATCATCAGCTCTGAATATCTGGTTAATTGGATATGAGTTCCCAGATACAATTATGGTATTCATGAAGAAGCAGATCCATTTCTTGTGTAGCCAGAAGAAGGCCTCTTTACTTAAAGCTGTGAAAGGATATGCTAAGAAGGCTGTGGGTGTTGAAGTTGTGATGCATGTAAAGACTAAAAATGATGATGGTTCTACATTAATGGATGCTATATTTCGTGCTGTACGTGCTCAATCAAGATTTGATGGTGATGATGCCCCTGTTGTTGGGCAAATAGCTAGAGAGGCTCCTGAAGGGAATCTTTTGGAGACATGGGCTGATAAATTAAAGAATGAAAATTTTTTGCTCACTGATATATCAAACGGCTTTTCAGACCTGTTTGCTGTGAAGGACAGTGATGAAATTACATACGTGAAGAAAGCTGCTGATTTGACTTCATTGGTGATGAAGCATTTTGTGGTCCCAAAGCTGGAAAAGGTCATTGATGAGGAGAAAAAGGTTTCCCATTCTTCATTGATGACTGAGACAGAGAAGGTGATTGTTGAAGCTGCAAGGATCAAGTTGAAGCTAAGTGCACAGAATGTTGATATCTGCTATCCTCCAATTTTTCAGAGTGGAGGAGAATTTGATCTCAAACCAAGTGCATCAAGTAACAATCTGAACCTCTACTATGATTCTACTAGTGTGATCTTATGTGCAATCGGGTCTCGTTACAGTAGCTACTGCTCAAATATTGCACGTACTTTTCTAATAGATGCTAACTCGCTGCAAATTAAGGCCTACGAGGTCCTCCTTAAGGCCCATGAAGCAGCAATTAGTACTTTGAAACCAGGGAATAAGGTTGGTGCTGCCTACCAAGCAGCCCTTTCCATAGTTGAGAAGGATGCTCCTGAATTGGTTGCGAACCTGACAAGATCAGCAGGAACAGGAATTGGCCTTGAGTTTCGTGAGTCGGGACTAAGTCTGAATGGCAAAAATGATAGGGTGTTGAAAGCTGGCATTGTTTTTAATGTGTCGCTTGGCTTTCAGAATTTGCAGACTGATACCAAAAACCCAAAGACCCAAAAGGTTTCCATGTTGCTTGCCGATACAGTTATTGTAGGTGAAAATGCTCCTGAAGTGATAACTTATGCAAGCTCCAAAGCTATGAAGGATGTTGCATACTCATTGAAGGAGGAGGAGGAAGAAGAAGAGCGTCCGAAAGCCAAAGCAGAAGGTAATGGCGTCGATGCAAATTCTTTTAAGGCAACACTTAGGTCGGTTAATCAGGAAATGTCAAAGGAGGAGCTACGAAGGCAGCATCAAGCAGAGCTTGCCCGCCAAAAGAATGAAGAAACTGCTAGGAGACTCACAGGTGGATGCTCTGGAACAGTGGATAATCGTGGTGCCATGAAATCCTCTGGTGAATTGGTTGCATATAAGAATGTTAATGATTTACCTCCTCCGAGAGGCTTACTTATTCAAATAGATCAGAAAAATGATTCCATTCTATTGCCAATTTATGGCTGCATGGTTCCATTTCATGTTGCCACTGTGAAGAGTGTTACTAGCCAGCAGGATACCAGTCGTAATTGCTATATCCGATTAATATTTAATGTACCTGGTACTCCCTTTAATCCACATGATTCGAACACTTTGAAGTTCCAAGGATCCATATATGTCAAGGAAGCTTCCTTTTGATCTAGGGACCCAAGGCACAGTAGTGAAGTCGTGCAAATAATAAAAACCCTTCGCAGGCAATATGCTTCCCGGGAATCAGAAAGGGCTGAGAGGGCCACTTTAGTTACTCAGGAAAAACTTCAACTCGCAGGAGCAAAATTTAAGCCAATAAGGTTGTCTGATCTATGGATCCGTCCCGTGTTCAGTGGCCGTGGTAGAAAGCTGACAGGTACACTAGAAGCGCACACAAATGGACTTCGGTATTCAACTTTGCGGCCTGATGAGCGTGTGGATCTGATGTATGCTAACATAAAGCATGCATTCTTCCAGCCAGCAGAGAAGGAAATGATCTCTCTCCTCCACTTCCACATGCACAACCACATTATGGTGGGAAACAAGAAAACAAAGGATGTTCAGTTCTATTGTGAAGTGATGGATGTGGTCCAGACAATCGGAGGTGGAAAGAGATCTGCCTATGACCCTGATGAGATCGAGGAAGAGCAGCGGGAGAGGGCTCGGAAAAACAAAATTAATATGGATTTCCAGAATTTTGTGAACCGTGTGAATGATCTATGGGGACAACCTCAATTCAAATCACTTGATTTGGAGTTTGATCAGCCATTAAGAGAGCTTGGCTTCCACGGTGTACCACACAAATCCTCTGCCTTTATTGTCCCAACTTCAAGCTGTCTGGTTGAGCTCATAGAGACACCATTCCTGGTAATTTCTTTAAGTGAGATCGAAATTGTTAACCTGGAGAGAGTTGGGCTTGGGCAGAAGAACTTTGATATGGCAATTGTTTTTAAGGACTTTAAGCGAGATGTCTTCCGGATTGATTCGATCCCTTCGTCGTCATTGGATGGCATCAAGGAGTGGCTTGATACAACAGATATTAAATACTATGAGAGTAGGCTAAATATGAATTGGAAAACAATATTGAAGACAAATCACCGATGACCCAGAACACTTTATTCAGGAGGGTGGATGGGAATTTTTGAACTTGGAGGTTAGTGGTTCAGATTCTGAAAACTCGCAGGAGTCGGACCAAGGTTATGAGCCTTCTGATGTTCAATCTGACTCAGAGTCAGATGACGATGATGACGACAGCGCATCATTGGTGGAGTCTGATGAGGACGAGGAAGATGATTCTGAGGAAGTCTCGGAAGAGGAAGAAGGAAAAACATGGGAAGAGTTGGAAAGGGAAGCAAGCAATGCAGATAGAGAGAAAGGAGCTGAATCAGACAGTGAAGAGGAGAGAAATAGAAGAAAATCAGAGGCCTTCAGGAAGTCTCGGGCACCTGAGAGGAGGCCTTCAGGTGGCGGCAGCCTCTCTAAGAGGGCCAGATTGAGGTGAACGGGTGAGAGTTTTCTTACTCCCTTGCTTTTCCTTTGTATAAATTCGTATAAAAAGTGTCAATAATATCTCTAGAAGTAGCTGTTTGAGCGAGATTTGACAATGATTTCGTTTTCGCAGAGGTATTTAAAATATGATTTTGTGTTTTTTACCATTCTGTCTTACAAAATTTGACAGATGATGTTGCATTTAGTTATTCCCATCTTTGGTTTTTCTTTATTTTTTTTTAATAATTCAATTGCCAGGTAAAATTCAATGGTCTGAAACTCTGAATATAGTTACGGGTTCCAAGTATCGAGTATGTGTTTCTCTAAATTATGCATATATAAATGGGAGCTGTCGTTTACACTCCTAAATTAACCTCACTTTCACTTCACAAATTTAAACAATTAGCACAGTAGTAAGCAAGGATCGATCCCACAGAGAGTGATTTGTTTTATAATTATTCTACTATTTCAACAGAAAATAAAGATGGGTTTTTTTTAAAAAAAATTACTTTTAAACTAAGAGAACAAAAATTAATGATTTAACCAAATATGTAAAAACTTCAGTTCTGCAGTTCAGTTTCACCAAGTACAACAATCAATTAATCAAGTAATTATTATTTTTCCTTCAATGAAATTATTAGCCCTAGATAACAATAAGCTCCGCTATCCGAAATTCTCCTTAGATTATCACTGTATGAAACAAGCTCTTCACCAGATTCTAACTAGCATATAACCTAGAATAAGCTCTCTAGATTTAATATGATAGAAGCATTAAGAAATAGAAAATTAGGCTAATCCAAGCAACAAACACACAAGCTCGATTTGTTTAACTTGTTTTCTAATAATCTTAGCAATAAACAAAAGCTTGTCCACAATTATTATTACCAAGTTGTTACTTGTGATGAAGAGAGATATCAATTACACGTAATACCAATCTTAATCTAACATATGATAATGATCAAATTAACTCAATTGGCCATATTAAATTAATTAAATCAATTAGCATGCAATCAATGAAAACAGATTATTAGAAGAAATTTCACATAAGAAAGAATAAATAATAATACTCAATTAATTAATTACTTGTAACAAGGATTCACCTCCCTTTAGAACTGAATGAAAAGAACTAGCCTGACATGCTCTTGAGCCTTCACTCCAATAGAGGATAGTTGAATATTGAATAATTGAATGATTAAAACCTTGACCCTCATCCTCTATTTATAGTGCTAGACAAAGTCCTAAATCCTATAAGAAATAGAAATCCAAATCCTAAGAGAATTATAAATTATACTAATTCCCATAAAGAAATAGAATTCAATTTGGAAATAAATCTTATTCTAAAAGAAATCCTAATTACAATAGAATTGTAAAAATATTCTTCTAGAATCCAAAAATCAGATTTGAAATTGGAATTAAATTCCACAATTTGCCGTGTGGTCAAAATCCTTGTTGCGCTCGAATTCTTCAATTTCTGTGTTAAACCAAGTTGATTCCGTGTTGACTATCCATCCCATTCATGTTGCCCACGTGATTTAATTTCAAGGATTGCAAGTTTGTTTCATGAAAACAACAAGAAGCCGTGGCCCACTTGAAATATACCAAGTATTAGATTATTTTTTTAACATCTGTGGTTGCTAGAAATCCGTGACCTCCTCCAATTAGAAATGCATGGAAAATAACTTTGCATGTAATATATTATTAAGTAGCTTCCATGTAATTATTGGCTTGCTGCATTTCAAAACCAGCACGTGGCCCACTTGGTCCAATAATGATCAATTTGTCTTCAAATTATTTCCAAAATCACAGACCCCTTCAATTGTACCTAAAATAAAAATATAAAAATAATGAGTATATTTAGGCACAAAATAAATATAAAAGATTAAGTATTAAGGAATAAAAATATAACATATTTCATACTCATCAATAAACTGTTCATACGGGGACATAATAGCATGGCCAGTAAGTGTTGCTTATAAAAACGTCTTTGCATTAGTATTTGCAGTAATTGGTGCTTTAGTATCTTTATTTCTATTAATCCTCTTCTCAGAAATGATTTCTCTATAACAAAGCACCAAGTATCTTGTGGATTAGCAGATTTATCTTTTACATGATGCCATATTATAGGTTCTTATTTAGTCTAGTTGTTCTTTGTGTCATGGTACTTTCTCGTAATTGGGAAGATCTGCGTCATAGCAGTTACCTGGATTTGATCTTTGTTTTTCAATTATAATGAATTATTAATAAAACTTACATTTCCGCACTTTTAATTATGCACCCCTGTATGCGTTGTATGCGTGTGAAGGCAAGACTAAACTGCACCAGTGCTGCAAGAGGTGGTCGTAGTCATCATCAGGTTATCGGTTGGGGAGAAACATTTAGATTCTCTCTGCAATAAATTTTTAAAATCTTGTAGTCCATGTAGAAACTATAAATCCACTTCATGGACAATTTGCTGAAGGAGACATTTCCTTGTGCCAGTTATTTGCGGTAGACTCTTCGTTGCTACTTCCTTCCAAATTTTAACTACTAACTGGCAGTATTGGTAGTACATGCATTTTAATACTTTTTCAATTTGATGGTACTTGATGATCTGATATCTATTTGTATAAGCTGCTTTATTTATTTTGGTTCTTTAGATCTAAAGAATAAATGCTTATTTTTCTGCAATCTCGATGAATGCTACAGGATTTTAATTATATCTTTTATCTGTCTACTGGCAGTTCCAGATGCTTGCAAATCTAGGATGAATGAGTAGATTAGGAATAGTGGAAGAAAAGCTGGATTTGTTTGTTGAATATTGTACCCGATGGAAGGTAGTCTGTGCCTGCAGTTTCGAGCTATCTTCATATAGAGGTTCTGGCTAATTTGGGAGCTCTATCTCGGCCCAAGGCAGCTGGATTTCCTTTTGTACGCTGCTTCAGCTTCACTGACACAAGTACAGCTTCAACCCAAGTTTAGTTTACAATCATTATGATATGATATTCTAGGAGCAATTTAGTGACATTAAGTAGGTAGGTTCTGAATTTTCTAGTGGTATGGTTAACTATGAACTCCATGTCTCTTATGTTTTCTAATTTGTAATATTCATCTTACCGTGATTACTAACTAAGAGCATGAAGTACCCTTCTGGTTTTCTACTTAGTTCTCAATGTTTTTACATTTAGCTTGTGTTTGATTAAATCTTAATGTATCTGAACAGTACACTTCTTAATGTATTTTAACAACTCACATCTTTGTATTAAGAATAGGGTCCTTAACACTAATATACAACAATTAGAAAGTAATTACAAAAATAAAACACACAACATAATTACAGAAATAAAACAACACAATATATTAGGATTCCTAAAATCATGCGTCATTAACTCATACATGCCAGTTACCACTTTCATACTTCCAACCAATCGGTCCTAAATTCACGTTACTGAACAAAACATAAAAGATCGACAACAACGAGATCGGAGAAGAACAAATCAACGACGAATCTACCGGAGAAGACGAAATCTCGCGACGCAACTCTGAGATCAAAGAAGAACATATCAACGACATATCTATCGGAGAAGACAAAATCTCTGGTCGTTATGTTGTTCTGAGATCGGAGAAGACATATCTATCGCACGGGCACGCTGAGATCGCAAAATAGCATACAAAATCAACAACTTCAAGTTCAGTAACGAAACAGTACAATCGAACGACAGTGATTGTTGAATACAAAATCACAGCAACTTCGATACAAATCTGAATACTGAGGTATGTTAGATTAAAATTCATATGCATATAGTTACCTATGGTTATTACGAATTCCTATATTGATTACCTTTCTTAAGATTTTCACACTTCAAATGGTTACTACAATTTCCTATAACGATTGGATGATTCATTGATATGTTTTTTATTATGGTTACTAAATATATATAAATTGGTTACTGATAATTGTGTATTTGTTTGCTAAATAATGTTTATTTGATGGCTTTATAATTTTTAAATGAGTTTGGTTACCTTCATGGAATTGTTGGTTACTCTCTAATGTTGTCTTGTTTACTGAATAACATTATAATGTCTAATGTTATTTTGGTTACTGTCTAATGCTGTCTTAGTTACTGTGTAACAATATATTGGTTACTGATTAATGTTGATTCGGTTACTGTGTAATATTATAATGGTTACTGAATATTTGGTTACTGTCTAATGCTGTCTTGGTTACTGTATAATATGTATTTAGATACTGTAAGGTGTTTATTTGGTTACTGTATAATGTTATTGTGTTTTATAATTGTTTCTTTTATATTGGTGGTTACTTATTGACTACATTGGTTACATTCATACAACTGCTAATCTGATTATATATATTGGTTGTTGTATACTATTTAATTGGTTACAGTATAATGTTTATTTGGTTGCAGTGACCATTTGACAATTTCTGTCAAGTTTGGAGTGTCAGATTTTAGCGTTTTCGGAGCCTAATTTCATTGGAAACGGGTCAACGATCAAAAATCACAAGCTTTGCTGGTGAACTGCATGATTTTTTGGTCAAATTTTATCATTTAGACCTTCAAATTTGCATGTAAAAAATTTGGTTTATTTTTTGGTTACTAAGATTATGTAATTTGGTTGATGTCTAATATTGATTTGGTTACTTTACAATGTTTATTCAGTTGTTAGACAATGGAGACTGACAGTAACCAATACAACAAATTTAATTGTTTACATGAATATATAATTGTTTACTGTTAGTAACTATTAACCACATGGTTGGTAATATTTTTTATGGTGTACAGTAACCAAAATTGATGTTGATTAATATTTTATTTTTTGATTTCATCATGAGTTATCAATATTGTGACGCCCCCAAAATTAGGTATACATCACCCATCTTGAGTCGCCAGATACATGGTACAGAATTCAAATATAACTTACTAATACAACTGTCGTGTACAATACGACAAAATATAACTGTGAGTTTGAATACAATTATTGTCTACTAGAGACCATACAAACTCAAAAGGTGTCCTCAATACAATTATTGTCACACTATTTAACAGAATAGTGAGGACTACTAATACTATTCTCTGGTCCATCACTCCGTTTCCCGACTCGTCCCAGCTATATTCTCATTTCCTGAAGAGAACAGTGAAAGAAAGGGTGAGCTCAACTAGCCCAGTAAGAAATATTATGACTAAGATAATGCAGAATAAATTATCATTAGCCTTCAACAGTGTTAAACTGATAAAATACAATAAACATCAAGTTTAACTACAGCGGAACCAACAATCCATTAAAAGAGTCAAGTAGAAAATAAAATCTACTATCTTTTATGATTTAAAAGGTTTTTCATCATCGTTATAGCTGAGACTCAGCTTAATAAATATTCTACATCATCGAATTACCCCCGCACTACGGCCAATGATATTCTTTAGTATCACGACCACAATTATTCATGCACTACGGCCAAGAATATTTGTGTATTCATTAATGGTCATGATCATGCCAACAACTGTCCATCAATGCACTACGGGCCAATGAGAACTTTTTATTTTTATATCGTTTGTAATATTACGGTCATGATTACACCGAATAATCCCTGGTCATAATCATACCAAGTCCATCTATGCACTACAGGCCACAGATGACTTTCAACAAAATATAAACATGAGGATGATGACAATGATATAAGAATTCAATAAAACAAGTTCAAGAATTATTTTATCCAGGAATTATTAACGTCCAAATTTGTCAACACGATACTGTTTTGTGGTGTAAAATTCAAGAATGATCAGAAGAAGATTTCCATAAAAGGATACTGGATGAAGCGCAAATATTAAGGATATTCCACTAATTTCATGGAGTATAGAAGTCAAAGTTTTAACCAACTGAGTATAATAAAGAATGAGATAACAAAAGAAATCACCATGCATGCGATAGACCGCACAAGCAGGTTATTCCAACAGAATAATAAATAACGGAACCAGGTCAGGTGAAATTCACACCGACAGGATGTTCCAACAGAATAATAAAGAATGGAACCAGGTCCGGTGTAAAACACACAGACAGGATATTCCAACAGAATAATAAATAATGGAACCAGGTCCGGTGTAAAACACACAGACAGGATATTCCAACAGAATAATAAAGAATGGAACCAGGTCCGGTGTAAAACACACAGACATGATATTCCGACAGAAATATAAAGACAGGATAGTAAATGGATGTCACCAAGTATAGGGTATTTCGCGTATACCGGTTATTCCAACAGAATAATAATGAATGGAATAACATAAGGATTTCACCAAGTATAGGGTATTCCGCGTATACCGGTTATTCCAACAGAATAACAAAGAATAGAATAATTCTCTTCAAGAAGAAAGAATAACACCCCTTACCGTATTAAGAGATTGAATACTGCAGTAGTGTAGTAACCGAATACTCTTTTTCTTTCTCTATTACTCTCTCTATACTTTCTCTCTCTATAGCTTGAACGAATTCGTGAAAAATAATGAAGCCCTAGGCCTCTATTTATAGAAGATTTATTACTATTTACAAAAGTATTTACTATTTACAAAGGTAATTACTATTGACGAAGGCAATTACTATTTACGAAGGTAATTACTATTTACGAAAATAATTACTATTTACGAAGGTAATTACTATTTACGAAGGTAATTACTATTTATAAAAGAGACTCTTAGATGATGACATATGGCCCCCAATAAATAATTCAACTTACTACAAACGTCTAATAATAGACTCTTTATATACATCAAGGATTGAATAAAAATTACCAAAAATCATTTTATTTTTAATCAACACATGTTTAATCTTTCAACAATTATTAATCATTTATAACTTGTCGTCTCAATTATTGTTTAGATAATATAACATATTATACAGATGATACTATGACAATAATTGAATCAATAATATAAGAGATATGATGCAGCAATTACTGTAGCAATAATTGAGTATAGCTGAGTGACTTCTCACGTAAGCATCAATAATCAATACCGTGTGCTACTATGCAACAACGCGTATTACTGTACTTTTACTACCGAGTAGTTCAACAGTTTTAACGGTAACACCTCCGCCGTTTATTTTATAGAAAGATAATTTTGTCGTTTTCTAACTACGACAATATTTTCGTTGTGGGGTCCACCAATGATTGTGCCGTCGTACGAATATTCCCCGACAAAAAGAATATTCCCCGACCAAACGAATATTTTATAACAACTTGCATACTTTGCAAAATTTATAAATATTACCCACAACTATAACATTATATCCAATTTATTCCATAATATTCAAAAATAATAATTATAGAAAATTCATCTTTATTTATAAAAACTGGGGTCTTACAACCTCCCCTTCTTATGAAATTTCGCCCTCGAAATTAGGGTACGTACCTGGTATGTCAAAGAGGTAAGGATACCTTGATTTCATTTCAGATTCTAACTCCCAAGTCATTTCCTCAACATCGTGGTTTCTCCACAAAACTTTGACTTGAGGTATAACCTTGGAGCGTAGAATATGTTCCTTCTTATCCAAGATTTGAACAGGAATCTCTTCATACGTCAGATCTTCGGCTATTTCGTCCGGTTCTAACTCAATAATGTGGTTTGGGTCTTTCACATATTTTCGTAACATGGATATGTGAAAAACGTTATGAACACGAGACATACTTGGCGGTAAAGCGAGTCTATAGGCCACAGTTCCTATTCGATCGAGGATTAAAAATGGACCGATGAATCGAGGATTAAGTTTTCCTCTCTTTCCAAATCTTGTAACTCCTTTCCATGGAGTAACACGTAACAACACATGATCTCCTATATTGAATTCCACGTCCTTTCGATGAAGATCAACATAACTCTTTTGTCGACTTTGTGAGGTTTTTATACGTTGTCGGATCATTTGAATCTTTTCCGTAGTCATACGTACCAACTACGGTCCCAACAACGTTGCTTCACCCACCTCATCCCAGCATACTGGAGAGCGACACTTTCTTCCATATAACGCTTCGAATGGAGCCATGCCAATACTTACTTGATAACTGTTGTTGTAGGAAAACTCCACCAATGGTAAGAACTTGTCCCAACTTCCCTTGAAATCAAGGACACAGGGTCTTAATAGATCTTCAAGAGTTTGAATAGTCCTCTCCGACTGTCCGTCCGTCTGAGGATGATATGCCGAGCTAAATCGTAAGTCTGTGCCCATAGCTTTTTGCAAACTAACCCAAAATCGTGAAGTAAATCTTGGGTCTCGATCAGAAACTATGGATACCGGCATACCATGCAGTCTTACAATCTCGTTTATGTACATACGAGCAAGACGTTCAAGTGTATAAGTTTCTCGTATCGGTAAGAAATGAGCAGACTTGGTCAATCTATCAACAATAACCCAAATCGCATCTATGCCTTGAGAAACCTTAGGAAGACCGGTAACGAAATCCATGGTAATGTGCTCCCATTTCCATTCTGGAATTTCAAGTGGTTGCAATGGACCTTTTGGTACTTGATGCTCCGCTTTAACTCGTTGACAAGGTAGACACCTTGAGATAAACAACGCTATCTCTCTCTTCATATTACTCCACCAAAATGTATGACGAATATCATGATACATTTTGGTACTCCCAGGATGGATTGCAAACGGTGTATTGTGCGCCTCCATCATGATTTTATACTTTAAATCAGGGTTATTAGGAACACAAAGTCTGGAGTTGACTCGAAGTATTCCTTCTTCATCGATTCTTGCTTCCGGCATAGCACCTTCTTGCACTTTCTTCCTCATACGCATCAGCTCCAGGTCTGTAGCTTGAGCAGCTTTAACTTTATCGATTAAAGTCGGTTCTACTCGTATATTCGCCATTGTCACATGTGTCCCTAGAGTCTTCAACTCTATCTCCATCCTTTTCAAGTCACACAAAATAGGCCCTTGCGTTGACAATATCGCACTCGTACTTGCATGTGATCTTCTACTCAATGCGTCAGCTACTACGTTCGCTTTTCCAGGATGGTATTGGATGGTATGATCATAATCTTTCAACAGTTCAAGCCAACGTCGTTGTCGCATGTTGAGTTCCTTTTGAGTGAAGAAATATTTGAGGCTTTTATGATCCGTAAAGATCTCCACTTTCTCCCCATACAAGTAATGCCTCCAAATTTTAAGTGCAAAGACAACGGCTGCCAACTCTAGATCATGAGTAGGATAATTCCTCTCATATTCTTTGAGTTGTCGCGAGGCATAGGCTATGACTTTTCCATGTTGCATGAGAACACATCCCAACCCTTTGCTTGAAGCATCACTGTAGATGACAAATCCCTCCGAGCCAGATGGTATTGTCAGAACAGGTGCTGAAATGAGTCTCCTCTTGAGTTCTTGAAAACTCTTCTCACATTCTTCGCTCCAACTGAACTTTGTATCTTTCCGAGTCAGCTGAGTCAATGGAGTAGCGATTCGAGAAAATCTTTCCACGAATCTTCGATAATAACCAGCTAAACCGAGAAAGCTACGTACTTCGGTCACTGATTTAGGTTGCTCCCAGCTTTGAATAACTTCAATCTTTGCTGGGTCAACATATATTCCACGACTTGATACCACGTGCCCAAGGAATGCTACTTCCTCAAGCCAGAACTCGCATTTCTTCAACTTGGCATAAAGCTTATATTCACGAAGCTTTTGGAGTGTCAGCCTCAAGTGTTGCTCATGATCTTCACGGCTTTTGGAATAAATAAGGATGTCATCAATAAAGACGACCACAAAATGATCCAAATATTCCTTGAATACTCGGTTCATCATATCCATGAAGGCAGCAGGAGCATTAGTCAATCCAAAGGACATGACTAGGAATTCATAATGCCCGTACCGAGTTCTGAAAGCCGTCTTTGGAATGTCATCGGTTCTAATCTTCAATTGGTGATACCCGGAACGAAGATCGATCTTTGAAAAGAATTTGGCTCCTTGCAACTGGTCAAATAGATCATCAATTCGTGGCAATGGATACCTATTTTTGATGGTGACATGATTCAACTCCCGATAATCAATACAAAGTCGCATACTCCCATCTTTCTTCTTTACGAATAGAACAGGAGCACCCCAAGGAGAAGTACTAGGACGAATAAAGCCAATGTCTAACAATTCCTGCAGTTGGGTTTTTAACTCCTGGAGTTCAATAGGAGCCATTCGATATGGGGCTTTAGAAATGGGTTTTGTACCGGGTTCAAGGTCGATACAAAATTCAATCTCACGCTCTGGGGGTAAACCAGGAAGTTCTTCAGGGAATACGTCAGGAAATTCATTAACAATAGAAATATCGTTCAAAACTGACGTATTTTTGTTTAAATCTGTGACATGAGCTAAGAAAGCTTGACATCCGTTTTTCAATAAACGAATAGCTTTATGGCTTGAGATGACCGTGATTGATTTTAATGGTTTGGTCGCTTGAATTCGCATAATAGGTTGATTAGGAATATGAAAGCTAACAACCTTATGGAAACAATCAATTTTTGCATGATAAGCAGTTAACCAATCAATCCCTAGAATCACGTCAAATGCAAGTATTTTCAATGAAATAAGATCTACAGGTAATGTGAGGGTACCGATTTGAACCAAACAAGACTTATAAACAGTGGATGTAAGGAAGGTTTCTCCCAACGGAGTTTCCACAGATAAGTCAAAGTCCAATTTCTCCGGAGTCAAATTTAATCGATGAGCGCAAGTAGGAGAAATAAAAGAATGGGTAGAACCGGTATCAAATAAAGTATAGACTTCGTTAGAGTTTATGATAAGCTTACCCGTGATGACCTCATTCGGGTTCCTTGCTTTCTGGGAGGTCACAACAAACGCTCTCCCTTGCACTACCGGCTTTGACCTTTCTGGGACGGCCTTTGGTGCCTCCACCCTAGCTGAATTTGTCTTCGGTAAACAACAAAATCGGGCTAAGTGACCTTCTCTTCCACAATTATAACATGCTTTGGACAGCATCGCGCAATTTGGACTGATGTGTCCCTCCCCTCCGCATTTGAAGCATATGATAGGTGGTCTTTCTCCTTCCTTAACAACGGGTGCTGGTGCTGACGTCTTTCCATCATTGTTGAATCTCCTCTTCTTGAAATGTCCATTCTTATTGTTTTGGCCCTGATTACCACCGAAGTGGTTACCATTTCTGGCTTGCTGATTCCCTCCACGCTTGTTGTCACCGCTTCGATGACCACTCTTGCTGGTATTATAATTTTGCCGGCTGCTCTCTTTTAGTTGAGTTGACTCGTTATCGCGCTCCACTAACTGAGCCCTATTTACAACATCTGAATATAAACACAATTTATGAGAAATAAGATGTTGACGTATCTCCGGCTTCAAACCTCTTAAAAACATTCGCGCCATTCTCTCTTCATTATCCACCAAATGGGACGCAAACCGTGATAACTCCGCAAATTTTGCCTCGTATTGCGACACGGTCATATTATTTTGTTCCAACTTAATAAACTCCACCTCCTTCATGTGGCGAATACTTTCGGGAAAGTATTTGTCATTGAACAGCTCTTGGAACTTCTCCCAAGATATCTTCAGTACAGCAGGTTGAGTACGTTTTACCGATTCCCACCAGTAATCTGCCTCTCCGCGCAACATAAAGGCGGCAAAAGGAACCTTTTGCTCCTCGGAGCATCCCAAGACATCAAATATCTTGGTCATCTGCTTTATCCATGTTTCCGCCATAAGTGGTTTTGGCTCTCCCTTAAACTCCGGTGGTCCCAGCTCCTTGAACTGTTTAGCGGTGACCGCCCGAGAGTTTCCCGCGTTTCCATCTACGTTTTGGACAGGAGTTGCTCTCGCCTGCTGCTGCATGAATTGTATAAAACCTCTGAACATTTGATCATTCGTCATTTGGTCAGTGTTGTTGTTTGCATGAGGATTTTCGCCTTCCTGGTGCACATTATCCTGATTATTGATATGTGGTGAATCAACGATCGCCTGTGCTCCATTGCCAATCTCAACATTCTCAGATGTTATTTTTAGATACTGCCACAAAACAAAAGGTTAATTGACATGTAACATATTATCCCTATATTCTGACCGACCAATAAAATAGCACATAAACTTAGGTAGGTCATACTAGCGAAGGAATTCCCCGTCTCTCCCCTCCTAGTACTATTCTCACATCTTAGCCAGGGATCATATCCCTAAGCTCTGATACCAACTGTGACGCCCCCAAAATTAGGTATACATCACCCATCTTGAGTCGCCAGATACATGGTACAGAATTCAAATATAACTTACTAATACAACTGTCGTGTACAATACGACAAAACATAACTGTGAGTTTGAATACAATTATTGTCTACTAGAGACCATACAAACTCAAAAGGTGTCCTCAATACAATTATTGTCACACTATTTAACAGAATAGTGAGGACTACTAATACTATTCTCTGGTCCATCACTCCGTTTCCCGACTCGTCCCAGCTATATTCTCATTTCCTGAAGAGAACAGTGAAAGAAAGGGTGAGCTCAACTAGCCCAGTAAGAAATATTATGACTAAGATAATGCAGAATAAATTATCATTAGCCTTCAACAGTGTTAAACTGATAAAATACAATAAACATCAAGTTTAACTACAGCGGAACCAACAATCCATTAAAAGAGTCAAGTAGAAAATAAAATCTACTATCTTTTATGATTTAAAAGGTTTTTCATCATCGTTATAGCTGAGACTCAGCTTAATAAATATTCCACATCATCGAATTACCCCCGCACTACGGCCAAGGATATTCTTTAGTATCACGACCACAATTATTCATGCACTACGGCCAAGAATATTTGTGTATTCATTAATGGTCATGATCATGCCAACAACTGTCCATCAATGCACTACGGGCCAATGAGAACTTTTTATTTTTATATCGTTTGTAATATTACGGTCATGATTACACCGAATAATCCCTGGTCATAATCATACCAAGTCCATCTATGCACTACAGGCCACAGATGACTTTCAACAAAATATAAACATGAGGATGATGACAATGATATAAGAATTCAATAAAACAAGTTCAAGAATTATTTTATCCAGGAATTATTAACGTCCAAATTTGTCAACACGATACTGTTTTGTGGTGTAAAATTCAAGAATGATCAGAAGAAGATTTTCATAAAAGGATACTGGATGAAGCGCAAATATTAAGGATATTCCACTAATTTCATGGAGTATAGAAGTCAAAGTTTTAACCAACTGAGTATAATAAAGAATGAGATAACAAAAGAAATCACCATGCATGCGATAGACCGCACAAGCAGGTTATTCCAACAGAATAATAAATAACGGAACCAGGTCAGGTGAAATTCACACCGACAGGATGTTCCAACAGAATAATAAAGAATGGAACCAGGTCCGGTGTAAAACACACAGACAGGATATTCCAACAGAATAATAAATAATGGAACCAGGTCCGGTGTAAAACACACAGACAGGATATTCCAACAGAATAATAAAGAATGGAACCAGGTCCGGTGTAAAACACACAGACAGGATATTCCGACAGAAATATAAAGACAGGATAGTAAATGGATGTCACCAAGTATAGGGTATTCCGCGTATACCGGTTATTCCAACAGAATAATAATGAATGGAATAACATAAGGATTTCACCAAGTATAGGGTATTCCGCGTATACCGGTTATTCCAACAGAATAACAAAGAATAGAATAATTCTCTTCAAGAAGAAAGAATAACACCCCTTACCGTATTAAGAGATTGAATACTGCAGTAGTGTAGTAACCGAATACTCTTTTTCTTTCTCTATTACTCTCTCTATACTTTCTCTCTCTATAGCTTGAACGAATTCGTGAAAAATAATGAAGCCCTAGGCCTCTATTTATAGAAGATTTATTACTATTTATAAAAGTATTTACTATTTACAAAGGTAATTACTGTTGACGAAGGCAATTACTATTTACGAAGGTAATTACTATTTACGAAAATAATTACTATTTTACGAAGGTAATTACTATTTACGAAGGTAATTACTATTTACGAAGGTAATTACTATTTATGAAAGAGACTCTTAGATGATGACATATGGCCCCCCATAAATAATTCAACTTACCACAAACGTCTAATAATAGACTCTTTATATACATCAAGGATTGAATAAAAATTACCAAAAATCATTTTATTTTTAATCAACACATGTTTAATCTTTCAACAATTATTAATCATTTATAACTTGTCGTCTCAATTATTGTTTAGATAATATAACATATTATACAGATGATACTGTGACAATAATTGAATCAATAATATAAGAGATATGATGCAGCAATTACTGTAGCAATAATTGAGTATAGCTGAGTGACTTCTCACGTAAGCATCAATAATCAATACCGTGTGCTACTATGCAACAACGCGTATTACTGTACTTTTACTACCGAGTAGTTCAACAGTTTTAACGGTAACACCTCCGCCGTTTATTTTATAGAAAGATAATTTTGTCGTTTTCTAACTACGACAATATTTTCGTTGTGGGGTCCACCAATGATTGTGCCGTCGTACGAATATTCCCCGACAAAAAGAATATTCCCCGACCAAATGAATATTTTATAACAACTTGCATACTTTGCAAAATTTATAAATATTATCCACAACTATAACATTATATCCAATTTATTCCATAATATTCAAAAATAATAATTATAGAAAATTCATCTTTATTTATAAAAACTGGGGTCTTACAAATATAAAGTAAACAAATACATTGAACAATTGGTAACTGTTCTGAAATATTTTTATGTAAATTTGGTTACCCATTTAAAATAAAATGGTTACCTCTATATTCATATTTAGTTACCAACTGGCATGGACCATTTTCAAATAACTTTTATAACTACGTAATTTAAAAAGTATCCATCAGCTAGATAAATTGTACATTAAGCACTTCATAATTGTTCTGATATAAGTTTTTAATTATTTGATTACTAACAAAAACTAAAATGGTTACCCTTATATACATGTTTAGTTACTAACTGCACCTCTTAAACTATTTTTATTTTAATATGAGATACATAAACCATTTTAATATGAGATACAAAAATTAAAATGGTTACCCTTATTTTAATATGGAAGTAGAAATAGAATAACATAAATCTTGTAGAATATATTTGAAGGAATTTATAAAAATAATACATCAATGTATAGTAAACAAATACATGGTTTATTATGACTTGAGTTTATTATTTACAAAAATAATACATCCACAAACTAATGATGCCTTAAACTTCTTCAACTGTCTTGGGTTCAATTTCTTGATAATAATGCCGGGGACTTCCATGTCACACCAATATATAACTTTTCCAATGAATTTTCTATTCCATTTCTCATAGTAAAGATTTCATAACTGCAAATAAAAAAAATCAGATTTACACAGTCATTAGTAACCAAAACAATATTTATATCATAAACAGTTTATCAAACAAATACTCCCTCCGTCCCAAATTATCTGTTGTTCTAGAGTTTCACACAGATACCAATATGTATGATAAAAATATTAAAATACTATTTGTGCTTACTTTTTTATTAATTGAAGAGAAAGAAAAAGCAACTAATTAATTGGAGAGAGAGAAAAACATTGAAGAGAGAGAGAGAAAGCAACACATTAATTGAAGAGAGATAGAGAGAAACAATTATTAATTAAAGAGAGAGAGAGAGGCATGAATGTGGATGTTTAAAAAAGAGGAGAGACATTAATGAGAGTAATGATTATCAACAATTAAGATAAAGGGGCAAATTTGGAAAACAAATGGAAAAAATGCATTGAAATATTAAAAAAACAGATATTGTGGGACAAATTTTTTTTGCTAAAACAGCAGATAATTTAGGACGGAGGGAGTACATTGTAACCAAAATAAAATATAAAAGTAACCAAAATCTCAATTGAGGGAAAAAGAATGATATTCAAATCATAAGCTAACAATAACAAAAAATATACTAATGAAGTAATCAAACAGTTATATGTTAGTAACCAAAATATATATTAATGGTAACCAATACATAAACAACATGCACACCAAAATCAGTTTAGTCAACCATGTATACTAAACAAATACATGGTAACCATAACAACATAAAAAAGTAACAAAAATACCAAATCAAAATAACAAAAATGGTATCCGAATCCCAAGTTAACAGTAACCAAAATATAATGCAGAAGTAACCAAATATTTATATGATAGTAACAATAACAAAATTTAAATTAACACGCCTTTAAATTTTTTTGGCTCTTTCCGAATAACATCAAGAGACAAACCCAAAAACCAAACCCAAAAACCAAACAATTTATCTAGTTGATGGATATTTTTAAATTACGTAGTTATAAAAGTTATTTGGAAATGGTCCATGCCAGTTGGTAACTAAATATGAATATAGAGGTAATCATTTTATTTTAAATGAGTAACCAAATTTACATAAAAAAGCTTCAAAACAGTTACCAATTGTTCAATGTCATATATAAAAACTCCCAGAAATTATATAAAAAACCAAACCCAAAAACCAGAATAAATAATCTTTTTGAAAGACAGATGATTAATAGAAAGGGATACAGAGAAGCGGGATGTTACAGAGGGGGAAAAAGTAAATAAAATTAAGAACCAACAGAAAAATCTCTCAAAAAGAAAAAATGGTGTTTTGTGTGTGTGTGTGTGTTTTAGTGTGTGAAAAAACCTCTCAACCTCGCACTTTTTCTGATCTAAGCTGGTGATTGGCTGCTGGTTTATATAGCAGTTGTAGCCCACCGGTTTACTCACTTGACCACCTCGGTGTTAACGAACAACTATGATGAAGAAGAAAAAAAAATATTCATTAACCTTGTATGCAGATCTAGTTAATTAGTCTAACAACTATGAAGAAGAAGAAGATTTTAGAGAGAGAAATACCAGTACGAAAAGTCAAAAATTAATGAAGTTGGGAGAAAAAGAAGGTAGAAACAGGCGTTTTAAAAAAACCCATCCGATTTGCCATATCAGCCCATTAATACTAATTCCTTAAATTAAGGAATCCTAATTGCACTAATATTGCAAATAAATATATAAAAGTGTAATATTTTTGTAATTATTTTATAGGTGTATGCTTTTTGTAATTATTTCTAAAAATGTACTAATATATGTAATTTATCCTTAAGAATAACGACTCATATTTGTATTTTAACTATTCAAAAGACTTTTTAATACAAAAATATGGGCCGCTAAAATATATTAAAATGTGTGCTGCTAAGATGCATACCCTTAGACCCTATCAAATCAGACAAGTTATTAGGTGAACCTGTTGTGGAACTTTTATTAATGCAATGACATCATAAATATGGAATAATATATTATTATGTTAAAAATATTTTAGTAATATCTTTTTTGATCAACTAAAATTTAACGAAATTGTGGCATGTTACGACTAAAAGTGTGTATCTTAAATTTTTAAAATCTTGGCAGTTGGCACCATAGAAATATTCAAAAAATAAAAAAAAAGATTTTACTAATCAGTCCCTCATGTTTAAAGATTTTACTAATCAGTCCCTCATGTTCCTACAATCCACTATTTAAAGGGTTAGGATGGAAGAAGAAAGATTTACATATTTACATAATCAGTCCCTCATGTTTAATTTTTTTTAGGATTTATCAATTTTGTGTCAGATGAAATACCAAAATTCACTTGCATATTTTAATTATGAGGTTGTAAATAAACTTTGACATGTAATGATGAAATTGTGTGGAGTTTTAAGTTAGAGTGAACATGAAATTTGTTATAGAATTTGATTTATTTAATAAGTCGAATTTAGAGAACCCAATAAGTTTCATTTGAGAACCAAGTTGAAATTTAATTGAATCAAAAAGAGTCGAGCTTGAGTTAAGTCAAGGCTTAAATATGTTTTATTATTTTAAATAATCTGACATATTTTACTTTGATGATTCACTTTTAAATTAAGTATTGATTTTTTTTTAATTTAATCCAATTGAGACTGACACGTCAGAAATTTGACATGACTATTTGAGTGGGGCATAAAACATCTGATGTGTAAAAAAAATCTTTTTTATTTTGGGTTAATTATATACTAATATAATATATTGAAGGGTAAAATAGACACAATTTTTTTATTAATAATATCAGAGTAATTAAAAAAATATCAAAAGCCCTCAAAATCGATTGAAGGCAAACCCCCAAAATCGATCGACAAAAAACCCTATCTCATTGAAGCACAATAATCTCAACGATTTCGGTGATTGTTGGTTTTAATTGTTCTTCGCCGCAGCAGGAGAAGGAGAAAATCCCGTCCAAAAAGATCAGAATACCAAACAAGCTCACAGCCGTTGATTTCTCGATCAAGTAACGATCGAGATCTTCAATCACGATCACTAATTTGTTCGTAGTCTGTAATAAAAGCATTTTCTGATCCGAATATTCATCGACGTCTCTACGCAAATCAATATCGTAAACATCGTAGCTAAGGAACTTCGCGATTCCGACGACGAAGCTAGAATTTTCTGTACCGAACGGGCCATAGAGGAGGTAACTCTGCTTCCAGACTCTGCCTAGCCGGTGATAGTACTGCTTCGACTTGAGGAATGATTCGAGATCCGACTTGACCTTGCTCTTTGACTTGACCTTGCTTCGGCCGTTCTTCTTCATTGAATTTGGATATCGAATTTGGGAACTTTGTAGAACTGCTTGACCTTGTTCTTTGACTCCGACTGCTTCATTGAATTTGGGAACTTTGTAGAACTGGTACACATGACAACTGTCCTCCAGCAATCTCCGCCATTTTTCAGCCATGAGAAACAGAGACATTTTGGATAAAAGCTGCATAACAAAGTACAAATTAACAATCACAGCAGCAGTGGTCAAAATTGAGCTTAGCGATTGATTTGTGGTAAGTATAACCAATTTTTGCTTATGAGCTAGAGCTAGTCCTTTTTGTCGATCGATTGATTTGGGTGATTGATTTTGGGAGCCATTTTAGCGATTGATTTTTGTCGATCGATTTTGTGATTGTTTTGAGGGCTTTTGATGTATAATTAATGTTTAATCTCAAAATAAAAAAATATTTCTTTTTCACACGTCAGCTGCTTTATACCCCACCTAAATAGCCACGTCAGCAATTTCTGATGTGGCAGCCTCAATTGGATCAAATTGAAAAAAATCAATAGCTCAATTGAAAAAATTTAAAGGTGAATCAATAAAGTGGAATATGTAGATAGTTTAAGGTATTAAAATATATTTAAGCCTTAAGTCAAACTAACTTAACTTTACATAAGAAAGGGAAAAAGGAAAATAAATAATTAAGATGGTATTAAGAGAAAGTGAATATAATGAAAAATAAAAGTTTAATGAATAATTTATTTACGTAATATTAAATATTTCATTTAGTCCAAAATTAAAGATATAATAATTTGATTTTTAAGGTCGAACAGCAGCATATTAAACTTAAAAATTGGTATGACTCGTAAAATTATTAAAATAAAATAAATTTTATGATTAATAATTTTTGTTATATACTATATAATTATAATAAATGTATCAATCAAAATTAAATAAATTCACATTAATTTAAAATTTAATGTGTTATCATTTGATCTTAAAAGTCAAATAATATCTTTAATTTTAAAATTAAAAAATTATTACTTTTGTGAATTAAACAAATCAAACTAAATCATTTATAAAATGAATAAGATTTTCAAGCTTGAGGCAGTAAAATGAGTAAACAGTTCGGGTTTGATCCGTACTCGCTCGACTAAAAGTTCGATTCGAACTCGACTTGAAATATAAATGATTCAAATATGAGCAAATTTTAATGTTTGATAAATTACTTAAACCTTCTCAAATTGTAATTTTATATTGATACTCGGATCATATTTGTTTAAAAAGTTCAAATTGCTCGGGTTCGATTCGAGATCGTATTCAACTCGATAACAAATTGAAACTCAATCAAACCTTATTTTATATTCAATCAAATCTGAGTAACTTAATATTCGATTCGACCTAGCAAATTCATTTACACCCCCAGTGTCACCTCTAAAAAATCAAAATAAGTGCAAAAGCTCCTAGCATAACATCCTTAAAGTAAGCCAAGCTGTCCGAGCCATGTTGGTTTCGCAGCCAGCCCAATCCTATATTAATAATTACAAATCAAACCGGATTACTCGATCATGCCATTGATTATCACTTCCCTCTTGGAGGAACTCCATTCAAATACACTTCGAATTTGAGAGTGAAAGTGGAGAAATTTTTGTGTACTCGAGGAACTCATAATCCGCTCGGAAGATTAATTTTGCACAAATTTAGGTATTTTCACAGCTTTCGTTTTCACTCTCAAACCCTAACTTTAAAGAGAAACACGAGTTTTTTCATTTCGATTTCCTCTTGATATATGTAATTACGTGAACAGTGGATATTAATATACAATGCACCTTGCAAAATTGTCTAATTTATGTTTGTCTATCGGTTTGTATTTAGTAATTGATGCAAGGATTGTGATTCCTATGAGCAATTTATACTCGTTAAGCTTAGTGGTGTATTGATAAATTACCAAATTTGAAAAATATTGAACACAAAACTATAATAGCTTTGACTAAGCAAGGAATTGGTAGAGGAATCGGAAAAATTGACTTGGGAATGGAACCACCTTCATTTGTATAGCCACAGAACTAAGCTCCATACCATTTAAAGTATAATCTGGTATATACCAAAACCAAAACCAAACCTTGATCTTCTTTGGCTTTAAAGGGTTAGTAAAGCCTTCTACTTATAATACTCATGGAATTTTTCTGTGATTTTCATAACATTCTCACCAATTTATCAATAAGGTGAAGAATTTTAAGTGTTATACAAGTGCGTTATAGCTGTATTCTTATTCTTGTTAAGAACTATAATGATTGAAAACTTATATGGTCTGTTATGTTTGTTTCTTTATGAATATGCTATAAATTATCTACCATTAAGTTAACTACATTTAGTTATCAAAATATGTATTTGAGTTTGATTAAAAGAATGTGAAAAGCTTAACATTTTCTTGTTTAGTTTCTATTATATTCTTTTAATTAAAAGATTGTAATACTCTAATTTATCCTCTTGTAAGTTAATAAGTCAAAAAGCAAGATACAATAATGATATGTAATTTAAAAAATATGAAATATGACCATTGTGCATTTGTACAAAGGAAATAACTTCTAAATAGTAGCATATTTGTCATTCTGAACTTTTAAAGATTCTCATATAATACTCACATATTTTGAGAAGTATATTAAACATTTAGGTATTTAGTATCTTTATACCGATTTTATAAGCTTAATTCATTTTGCATGCATACACATAACGTATCGTAGGTTTGTTGTCTCATACTTTTTAACTATGTTAATAAAAGCATTTGGAGAGTCCTGTTAGGATATGACTACAGGGCATGCACATTTTCTGAAAGCTGATTGGTGTTGGCATATCTCGGACTTCACTAAGATGATCCAACTTTTGAGTTTTATCAACTCAATATTGAATGCATCCTTGGAAATATTGTTCACTCTTCCGCCATTTTTTTGATAAATGTCTTTCTGACACAGAATTTTAGACATGAAGAAAACATGTGTTTAAATATTGCACTTTTTCATATATATATTATTTGAATTTATTTCTACTATTTTAGCATCTACAAGGCAATTCTTGTAGGAAGAAAAACAGTATTAAAGAACACTATCTTCATGTAGGAACGACATACTTTTGGCATAGAATTTAAAACATGTGAATGGCACAAGTTTGAAAGTTATATATATTTTTAAATATGAATTCTCCAAACTTGTTACTACAAGTTTGAAAGTTATATATATTTTTAAACATGGATTCTCCAAACTTGTTACTACTAGTTAGAATTTACTCTTTTTTTTTCTAGGAAAACAAATAGTTGGAAAACAATGAGTATTGCAAAACAATATTGTTTTACAGCAAGGCACATCGTGAAATCCTTGCCTCTTGAATTGCTTTGAAAGTGGATACAGGATAGTATCAATAAGATATTTATCATCATAAGATTATTTTACATTTATAAATAAGAAGCAAGAATCAGAGGACAGTGGAAACTCTCTTGGATACCTCTATAAATTCCTCCTACCTTTGGAGATTGGGGATTTCTACTATTTGAACTCTAGTTTGTTTATCTTATCTAATTACTTACCTAAAATACTTAAATTATTCTAGATTTTATGCTAAATCTGCAGCAGATATATTTTGTGTCAGTAAAGCTTCTCACATGGCCAAGGATGGACTAGTCCCTGTGAAAGAAGCCATCCATAAGCTGCAACTTTGTCTCTTCAATGGCATCCATGATGAAGGTCAACTATTTACTGCCGGATCCTTAATGTCTCGTAGCGACTACCAAGATGTTGTTACTGAGAGATCAATTGCAAACATGTGTGGCTACCCACTTTGCAACAATGCTTTGCCTTTTGAACGACCAGGAAGAAAGGGACGATACCGCATTTCATTGAAGGAGCATAAGGTTTATGATCTTCATGAAACATACATGTACTGTTCAACCAGTTGTGTTGTTAATAGTCGAGCATTTGCCGGGGGTCTGCTGGAAGAAAGGTGTTCAGTTCTTCACCCATCAAAACTTGATGAAGTTCTGAGATTGTTTGAAGAAATGAGTGTAAACCCTAAAGAGGATGAGTTGGGGAGGAACAGAGATTTAGGGTTATCGGAGTTGAAGATTCAGGAAAAAGAAGATATTAATGTCGGGGAAGTTTCGATGGAGGAGTGGATAGGTCCATCGAATGCCATTGAAGGCTATGTTCCGCGGAGAGATCATAATACCAAAGCCTCACATTCGAAAAATCGGAAAGCAGGTAGACAAATCTTTAAAATTAATTATCTCATTCCTTAACTTGCGCCGATATAGTTTATTAGATTAGTTTAATCTTGTTGATATTGCTCTTGTTCAATTTGAATGAAGTATCTATTGGTTTCATTAAAATTTATACTTTTCTACTAACTGAGCATAAAATAATATTGTTCATGGCAGTGTCTAGACCGAGCTATATCAAGCCAGACAAGGAAAAGGACACGATGTTCAATGAGTTTGACTTCATGAGCACTATAATTACTCAAGATGAGTATAGCATTTCAAAACTACCATCGCCTCTAACGGAGAATAACTCCAGTTCAAAAGCTAAAGAATCAAAAAGAGAAGTGAGTTTTAAAGAAATGGATAATCAGCTCACTGCAGTGGACACACCATATGATCATTCCCCAAGAAGTTCTAAAAGTAAACCTGAAGAACTAAATGAAGAAAAGATTGTAATCGACATGAATGACAAGCTTCATATATCAGAAGTGTCTAATGGCCTTTCCGGACGCCAAAGTTGCCCTAGTGTGGATGCTACAGAAGCCGAAAAGGGATCCTATACCGGAAAAGCAGTTCAATCTAATGCCAGTGTGCTCAGACCTTCTCTAAAATCGTCAAGTTCGAAGAAAGTAACTCGCTCTGTTACGTGGGCTGATGAGAAGACTGCAGACAATAGAAGTCTTTGCGAAATTAGTGAATTGGAAGATACTGCCAAAGGGTTCAGCCATTCAAACTTGAAAGAAGATGATAATTCATCGCGATTTGCATCAGCAGAAGCCTGTGCACTAGCACTGAGCCAAGCAGCAGAAGCTGTTGCGTCTGGAGTTTGTGATGTCCCTGATGCCGGTATTGTTCATCATTACAAACTTTGTGTTTGAAACTTTGGTTCAGTTTTGAGATCCTATTCAGGTTTTTATCAATAATGTTCACTCTTCTATTTCTACAGTTTCTGAAGCTGGAATCATTTTATTGCCGCAACCTCCTAATGTGGTTGAAGCGAATCCTCAGGAGGAGATGGATGTGGACATAGAACCAGCTCTTATAAAGTGGCCAAGTAAACAGGGGATTTCACATTCTGATTTTTTTGACTCTGAGGATTCTTGGTATGACAATCCACCAGAGGGGTTTAGTTTAAATGTAAGTATATCGACCTTCGGTTATTGACTTATTTCCCCTAAAATAATTGTGTTGGAGTAGCTTTCATATTTTGTGCCTATCAGTTGTCACCATTTGCAACAATGTTTATGGCACTCTTTGCCTGGATATCATCGTCTTCTTTGGCTTACATATATGGCCGGGATGAAAGTTTCTACGAAGAGTATCTAACTGTTAATGGAAGGGAGTACCCCCGTAAAATTCTACATATGGATGGTCGCTCTTCTGAAATTAAGCAAACTCTTGCTGGATGTCTTGCTCGAGCTTTGCCAGGACTTGTAGCTGATCTTAGGCTGCCAACGCCAATATCTACTCTCGAGCAAGGAATGGTACCTCTTTTGAACTTGTTACACTTTAACGGCGATTATTGTTAAACCACTTCTGTTTCTTATATTTATTTATTTGGTTAATCTCATCTCCATGTCCTGGGCTAAAAAACTGCAGAAGGCCTTCTTTCCCGCCCCCCTCAAAGAAAAAGAACACTCTTACACTTGCCAAAAGGCTTCAAATTTTAATTAGACATAAGATATCTGGTTTGTTTTGGTTCTGTAATTGGAATGCGACGTGCTTTGGTTCCATAAAAAACTACCCCTGGATCTGCCCAGTGTGTTTCCGCACTTCACTTTACAATTTGTCTTACTCATAAATTTTAATCCCTCCGTTCCAAAATTAGAGATAAGTTTTCCTTTTCAGTCTATTCCAAAAAAAGAGTTTCATTTCTGTTTTAAGATTATAAAGTGACATGATATCTCTAATTTTGCCATTACCTTGTTGCTGCTATTTCTAGCATCACACCACCACTAATAAACTTCAGCTAATACTAAGGGTACATTTAGAAACATAAATTTATCTGTAAAAGTCGCCGTTTAAGAGATGTATCTCTAGTTTTGGAATGGAGGGAGTAGTTGTGTTTCCCTTTATTATGAATGCAATTTAGGCATCATATTGAAGTGTATTGTCGAGTGTTGAACATTGAGAGTTATATAGTGCATAGGCCTGTATCTATTTCCTTTGTTCAGAAGGCTAATCTTCTCTCCCATTTTTCTGTATTATTTAAGTCTTTCATACCAAATACAAATGTTATATCTTGAGCATATTTTCAATGTGTTCAAGTACACTTTTCTTGTTTAAGCACTCCACGCTGATTGAACAAGTTTGTATGTTTTTACAGTCAGTTGTTTTATGTTTCTTTAGTTTAGCATGGTTAACCATCACTCATCCCATTGGCTCACTTAATTTGACAACATAGTTATATGATAAGCTATAAATTTAGGATTAGGAAAAGAAATGGTTGGAAGAGTTTCCTAATACCTCTTGGGTTTTTGGTAGTTATTTGACTTGGGCAATCTGTACACTGTACTTCTGCTTCGATTATTTTAATCGTGTCATTTATATGAGTTTTAATGGTTTATAACGTTTTCCATGTTTTTGAATTCAGTGCGTGATTTCTATTTGAATTCTATTATTGAAATCATTTTAAATTGGTGATTTGTTGTGCTAACAGTCCGGTTTACTTGATACAACGTCCTTTATGGATCCACTTCCTCCATTCAGAATAAAGCAGTGGCAAGTAATTGTTCTTCTGTTTATTGATGCTCTTTCTATTTCTCGGATCCCTTCAATCACCCCACACATGACAAGTGGGAGAAGGTTGTTTCACAAGGTGAGATCCTTAATAATGTTCATGCTTTATTGCGATTTCACATATCTGTCACGGATTGTTATCATGTCAACTTTCGCACATCCAATGTGGGAAAACTCAAAATCTTAACTTTCTACTTTGTTTCATATGAAATTTCTTTCAACACCCCTCCGGAATTAGCTGCTATAAATAACAACACAGTTGCTTTGCATTTATACTTCTGGCTACCCCTAAACACTTTCCCAACCCAGCCACCCGCACAGATGGATGACGTATTTATATGTAGAAGCAGGTCAGAAAGTGTTGACATTATGCAGTATCACAAGCTTAATGAAGCTATTCAACATAAAAGGAAATGATATTTTATAATTTTATCTTTGAGAACATGTAGTATATATACTCCCTCGGTCTCAAAACCAAAGTGTCCATTTTAAAGTCAACTGCACAGGGAAAGCCAATTCCTTTTAAGATATGTTTGTTGCAATAATGAAGGATGAGATTTTGACTATTTATACTTAGTTTTACTACTTTAAAATCATTAAGCACTTTTTTATCCTTGGATTAATTAGTACATGACAATCTATGGACTATATTTTCACTTCTAAGACCATTGGACACATCAAATGGGGCTACTATTTAATCCCACCTATCCACTTGGGATTATATAGTCACTCATAAATGACTTTAGAAACAAAAGAAATATTCCAGGAGATTGTCATCTTAGGACTAATTCAAGGATAAAAACGTGCGTAAAGGTATTACTAGATTTTCCAATCTCATGCAACATAATCGCTAACAAATATAACCTCGAAGTTCTATTGATAATTTCACTTAAATAAAAATTCCAGTTTGGAATATATGAGATGGTAGATCAGTTTTCAAAGGATATATATTTTTTGTGGGATATTTGGAGAAGGGCTCTTTAACTGGAACATAGGGAACACATCTTACGTAAATTTAATGGTAATGGAAGATTATGGACATTTTTGTTGTATCTAGGCTGGAGTCATAAGCTCATTTATAAAGTCATTTGTTGGAAGGAAGAGAGAGTCATATATTGATAGATATGTCTTGCATATTAGGGCTTATGGAACTTTCCCAGCTTATAAACTTCCATAGTTTGGTAGTTAAAATGTTTCGTAGCCATTTGACATCTCTGAAAAGAAGTTGGTCAGCAGAAGAGACTAGAAATATGAAAAAAGTTACGACAAGGGTTGACAAGAAATGATAAATAGAGATTGCTGGTTTTAGAACTTGAAACTAAAAGATGTTATGAGATGATGCCCAAATATTGAGATGAATGATTACAAATATTTATTGTTATCTATTGATTACAAAAAAGAAAAAGAAAAAAAGATAATTGATTTGTGTAAAGGTCTATTGATTATTGTTTTCTGCTTTAATTTATTGTAATCGACATCCCCAATATTCAAATCTCTTTCAAATTTTGTAACGCAAGTATTTAACACCATATTTGACGTTTTCTGACTGGATAGGTGTTGGATGGTGCACAAATAAGTGCAGAAGAGTATGAAGTTATGAAGGATCTAGTAATTCCACTTGGCCGAGCACCTCAATTCTCTGCGCAAAGTGGAGGCTAATGCACATATTTGGACCTGCCTTTTAGCTATCCGTTTCAGTATCATCAACTTCTTTCTTCCATAAATCTGCGCTGCTATGCTGGTTGTTTGGTCAATTTTGAATTTCTACGTTTTCCTGCACTTAGAGAGACATGGGTTGGGTTGTGCAAATTCTGGTAATGGACAGATTTGAGAAGCTTGATGAGTAAAATTTATACTTTTTTTTTGGTTGAGATTATTTATCTGTTCATAGTTTAGACTTTAGATTAGATTATGTGATATTCCAATTTTGAGAAGCTTGTTCAGTAAAATTTGAGATTTGATATTTCAATTGTGATGTTCAAAATGTTCTGATATATGAATAATAGTAGTATAATTTTAGGCATTTCTCAAATTTGAAGACGAAATTATTATGAAGACAATTGTCCAGTTTGGTGTGGGGTTTGATTCATAACAAACTTTTTTTTCTTCTTTGGTGCATGACAAACGCATTAGAATTTGACAATATACAAATATTTTATGATAAATATTTAGTGGAAAAATGCAACCAAGTGGTCCAACTATCCATGTCACAATATAAATAGTAATTTCAATATAAAATTTTAGAAAGAAAACAAAATAAAATTCACTATTCAAACACATAATCATGATATATGCACAAATACAATAAAGACTATTGGCCATTCTGATTATTATGGTGCTTAAAAGTTATTATTTCTTAATTTTAAGATTTATTTTTATTAATTGGCAGTTTTTCAATAGTCGCCATCAACTCGGGTCAGCCTTTTTATATTGGATAAATTACATATATTAGTACATTTTTAGAAATAATTACAAAAAGCATACACCTATAAAATAATTACAAAAATATTACACTTTTATATATTTATTTGCAATATTAGTGCAATTAGGATTCCTTAATTTAAGGAATTAGTATTAATGGGCTGATATGGCAAATCGGATGGATTTTTTTAAAACGCCTGTTTCTACCTTCTTTTTCTCCCAACTTCCATAATTTTTGACTTTTCGTACTGGTATTTCTCTCTCTAAAATCTTCTTCTTCTCCTTCATAGTTGTTAGACTAATTAACTAGATCTGCATACAAGGTTAATGAATATTTTTTTTTCTTCTTCTTCTTCATAGTTGTTCGTTAACACCGAGGTGGTCAAGTGAGTAAACCGGTGGGCTACAACAGCTATATAAACCAGCAGCCGATGAGCTTAGATCAGAAAAAGTGCGAGGTTGAGAGGTTTTTTCACACACTAAAACACACACACACAAAACACCATTTTTTCTTTTTGAGAGATTTTTCTGTTGGTTCTTAATTTTATTTACTTTTCCCCCCTCTGTAACATCCCGCTTCTCTATATCCCTTTCTGTTAATCATCTGTCTTTCAAAAAGATTATTTATTCTGGTTTTTGGGTTTGGTTTTTTATATAATTTCTGGGAGTTTTTATATATGACATTGAACAATTGGTAACTGTTTTGAAGCTTTTTTATGTAAATTTGGTTACTCATTTAAAATAAAATGATTACCTCTATATTCATATTTAGTTACCAACTGGCATGGACCATTTCCAAATAACTTTTATAACTACGTAATTTAAAATTATCCATCAACTAGATAAATTGTTTGGTTTTTGGGTTTGGTTTTTGGGTTTGTCTCTTGATGTTATTCGGAAAGAGCCAAAAAATTTTAAAGGCGTGTTAATTTAAATTTTGTTATTGTTACTATCATATAAATGTTTGGTTACTTCTGCATTATGTTTTGGTTACTGTTAACTTGGGAATCAGATACCATTTTTGTTATTTTGATTTGGTATTTTTGTTACTTTTTTATGTTGTTATGGTTACCATGTATTTGTTTAGTATACATGGTTGACTAAACTGATTTTAGTGTGCATGTTGTTTATGTATTGGTTACCATTAATATATATTTTGGTTACTAACATATAACTGTTTGATTACTTTATTAGTATATTTTTTATTATTGTTAGCTTATGATTTGGATATCATTCTCTTTCCCTCAATTGAGATTTTGGTTACTTTTATATGTTGTTTTGGTTACAATGTACTCCCTCCGTCCTAAATTATCTGCTGTTTTAGCAAAAAAAAATTGTCCCACAATATCTGTTTTTTTAATATTTCAATGTATTTTTTCCATTTATTTTCCAAATTTACCCCTTTATCTTAATTGTTGATAATCATTACTCTCATTAATGTCTCTCCTCTTTTTTAAACATCCACATTCATGCCTCTCTCTCTCTCTCTTTAATTAATAATTGTTTATCTCTATCTCTCTTCAATTAATGTGCTGCTTTCTCTCTCTCTCTTCAATATTTTTCTCTCTCTCCAATTAATTAGTTGTTTTTTCTTTCTCTTCAATTAATAAAAAAATAAGCACAAAGGGTATTTTAATATTTTTATCATACATATTGGTATCTGTGTGAAACTCTAGAACAGCAGATAATTTGGGACGAAGGAAGTATTTGTTTGATAAACTGTTTATGATATAAATATTGTTTTGGTTACTAATGACTGTGTAAATCTGATTTTTTTTATTTGCAGTTATGAAATCTTTACTATGAGAAATGGAATAGAAAATTCATTGAAAAAGTTATATATTGGTGTGACATGAAAGTCCCCGGCATTATTACAAAGAAATTGAACCCAAGACAGTTGAAGAAGTTTAAGGCATCATTAGTTTGTGGATGTATTATTTTTGTAAATAATAAACTCAAGTCATAATAAACCATGTATTTGCTTAGTATACATTGATGTATTATTTTTATAAATTCCTTCAAATATATTCTACAAGATTTATGTTATTCTATTTCTACTTCCATATTAAAATAAGGGTAACCATTTTAGTTTTTGTATCTCATATTAAAATGGTTTATGTATCTCATATTAAAATAAAAATAGTTTAAGAGGTGCAGTTAGTAACTAAACATGTATATAAGGGTAACCATTTTAGTTTTTGTTAGTAATCAAATAATTAAAAACTTATATCAGAACAATTATGAAGTGCTTAATGTACAATTTATCTAGCTGATGGATACTTTTTAAATTACGTAGTTATAAAAATTATTTGAAAATAGTTCATGCCAGTTGGTAACTAAATATGAATATAGAGGTAACCATTTTATTTTAAATGGGTAACCAAATTTACATAAAAATATTTCAGAACAGTTACCAATTGTTCAATGTATTTGTTTACTTTATATTGATAACTCATGATGAAATCAAAAAATAAAATATTAATCAACATCAATTTTGGTTACTGTACACCATAAAAAATGTTACCAACCATGTGGTTAATAGTTACTAACAGTAAACAATTATATATTCATGTAAACAATTAAATTTGTTGTATTGGTTACTGTCAGTCTCCATTGTCTAACAACTGAATAAACATTGTAAAGTAACCAAATCAATATTAGACATCAACCAAATTACATAATCTTAGTAACCAAAAAATAAACCAAATTTTTTACATTCAAATTTGAAGGTCTAAATGATGGAATTTGACCAAAAAATCATGCAGTTCACCAGCAAAGCTTGTGATTTTTGATCGTTGACCCGTTTCTAATGAAATTAGGCTCCGAAAACGCTAAAATCTGACACTCCAAACTTGACAGAAATTGTCAAATGGTCACTGCAACCAAATAAACATTATACTGTAACCAATTAAATAGTATACAACAACCAATATATATAATCAGATTAGCAGTTGTATGAAGGTAACCAATGTAGTCAATAAGTAACCACCAATATAAAAGAAACAATTATAAAACACAATAACATTATACAGTAACTAAATAAACACCTTACAGTATCTAAATACATATTATACAGTAACCAAGACAGCATTAGACAGTAACCAAATATTCAGTAACCATTATAATATTACACAGTAACCGAATCAACATTAATCAGCAACCAATATATTGTTACACAGTAACAAAGACAGCATTAGACAGTAACCAAAATAACATTAGACATTATAATGTTATTCAGTAAACAAGACAACATTAGAGAGTAACCAACAATTCCATGAAGGTAACCAAACTCATTTAAAAATTATAAAGCCATCAAATAAACATTATTTAACAAACAAATACACAATTATCAGTAACCAATTTATATATATTTAGTAACCATAATAAAAAACATATCAATGAATCATCCAATCGTTATAGGAAATTGTAGTAACCATTTGAAGTGTGAAAATCTTAAGAAAGGTAATCAATATAGGAATTCGTAATAACCATAGGTAACTATATGCATATGAATGTTAATCTAACATACCTCAGTATTCAGATTTGTATCGAAGTTGCTGTGATTTTGTATTCAACAATCACTGTCGTTCGATTGTACTGTTTCGTTACTGAACTTGAAGTTGTTGATTTTGTATGCTATTTTGCGATCTCAGCGTGCCCGTGCGATAGATATGTCTTCTCCGATCTCAGAACAACATAACGATCAGAGATTTTGTCTTCTCCGATAGATATGTCGTTGATATGTTCTTCTTTGATCTCAGAGTTGCGTCGCGAGATTTCGTCTTCTCCGGTAGATTCGTCGTTGATTTGTTCTTCTCCGATCTCGTTGTTGTCGATCTTTTATGTTTTGTTCAATAATGTGAATTTAGGACCGATTGGTTGGAAGTATGAAAGTGGTAACTGGCATGTATGAGTTAATGACGCATGATTTTAGGAATCCTAATATATTGTGTTGTTTTATTTCTGTAATTATGTTGTGTGTGTTTTATTTTTGTAATTACTTTTTAATTGTTGTATATTAGTGTTAAGGACCCTTTTATATTTTATACTGCCCACGTCTATGTAATTTCATAAACCATTTTAACCATTTTCTGAGCTTGACAAATTATTTTAATACATGCGCTGAAATACTTATTATATCAAAAATTTATAATTGACTAATGCTTAACGGCTTTTTTTTTTATTCATTTGCCTCTATAATTTTAATTATTATTATTATTATTATTATTTTTATTTAGTCTTCTAAATTTCAAGCGCTAATTTTTATGCACCACACAACACAAATACGAAGAAAAGTTGAAAAATAAAAACTGCAAAATTAGAAATATAAATACAATTAAAATAAAATAATTGGGATTTTAGTTTCTCTCTCCATCTGTATATATCAATCTGTCTCGGGTCCATGGTGTCATCTACGCTATCAATTATCACAACTCACTCGGATGACAATTTCGTTCCTCATGATCCCAAATTCAATCGGTACAGTTTTTATCTTCCACTTTTCTCTATTGATGTATATACTTAATTAAATTTTAGGGCTTTGTAGTTGGATTGTCTTTCCATACTTTTATAAACGTTATGATTTTATGTTGTTGTTTTTTTTAATTTATTTATTTGTAATATAGATAACGGTTAAGCTTGCCTATTCAGGGAATTTATTTATAAATGGTGATTTATCTTGAATTTGGTGGTTTTGTTTGTTTTGTCGGGCTTTTGGGTTCTGTTTTCAAGAAACATAAACAGAGAGGATGAACACAGTTCGGACTAGTAAATAAATGGGTTTGATATACATTATTCATCTATAAATGGGTTTGATATACATTAAATTCACTAACTTCTTACACAGTTTGTTTTGTCTCCTTAGATTTTCCGAAGTTGGTTCAGTCTTCATACTCACTTATTGCAAATCAGTAAATAATATGATGAAGTACCTCGAGCAAGAGCATTTTATATGAAAACTATTGTGCATAGTAGCTGCATCAGTGGACATTAGTAACTACACTTCGTATAAACAGAGGAACTTATATATTTATATAAAATATAGTCGGTAAGGTTGCTAATTAGTAATTACTGGTTATTGGTTGTCGCAACAGTCAAGTTGAGGCTGTGAAAATAATTGGCCTGGTCATCAGGACTGTGTATGGTATTGATTAGGTTCAGTTTAAGCAGACAATTCTTGTGTTTTAAAAAGAATGTATATTTTCAAGAAACGATTTCTATGGGGTATAGAGTAATCTTACGGCTCAAATGAATTTCATGAATATTTTAATATAATTTATTAAATTACCATTCACAATTTATATAGTCAACCAATGTAATAATAACACAGTATTTGATATCCCAAATTTGTTGAAACCCTAGTGTTACTCACAAGGTACGATTATTTTTCTATGTGGTTTCAGTTCAAGCAATTTGACTGTTGGCTCTGGTTATTAATCATTAGTATTTCCCTCTATGGTCTATCCCATATTATTTGTCCACCTTTTCCAAATATTTTCTTGGAGCAACAACGTCGTGCAAAATTTGTCCAAAGGAGATTGCAAATTTCTAACTCTCTGTGCTTGATACTTGTACATTTTAAAATTCTTGGTTGAATTTTCTCCAAGAAAAGGGAATGACACGGGAAAGATTATCACTGAAGATTGAGATATATTTTGGGATGTATGGAAATTTTAAACAATTATTATCTTTCAATTTATTATTTAGGTTATCCTAGTAGGTTTAATTACTTTTGGGTTCGTTTACATTTTGTGCTTAATTTTTAAGTTTATTGGATTTTAAATAGTCTCTATTATGAAACAAACTCTTATTGATTCAAATTTTATCAATACATTGTGGTTGCTTAGTCAGTTTTTATACTACTTTGTGAATTCGTGTGATTGTAAAGTTTCGTAGATTCAATTCTTGTGATCGGTTCTATTCTTCTAATAGTCTTCCGTTGTTTCAATTTTGGACGGTAAATTTAGGATGGAGGGATTAATAGCAAATGTTTATAGGAGTTTACCTCTCATTTCTATCACCAAAGTTCGACATTGGATAGGGTGCTCACGTGGAGAAGCCTTTTAGCATAGACTTAACTATAGAACGTTCAGTTGATAGAAAGGATGTGTATAATCGGGATTAAAAATTATAGCACCAGTGATACATCATATAATGGATGTTAAACTGCCATGTTAAGTTATAATTTACAACTAGGTTCTCAGAAAGAACTCGAAGTAATAGAAAAGTAATATTTACTGAAGTTGAACATATAAAGTGATGTAGAAAGTAATTATCAAGGCTCCTTAATTGTTGTTACCCTTAACCATGCCTGTAGTTAGCTTTTCTGACAGCTAGATGATTGTGCTCATTCCCGACAGGTCCCTGGCCGACCTCAAATCTAATGAGACGGGTTTGGGGGAAAAAGTGGAAATCCTACAGGGGTTGTAGTAGAGCGTTTTGGGGACGGGGTGGGAGGGGTCACCACGTATAATACTCGTCCCATTGCCATGTCTACACCTAGCATAATAGAACTACTGTATTGCCATGTCTACCCCTGGCATAATAAAACTACTGTATATTTTAAAAATTCAAATTCATTGAGGATGTCCACACTTCAGATTTTAAGAATTAATTGCAATTTTATACAAATTCCTCTTTTGTAGGCAGCAGTATATAACCTTCTTCTTTTTTCTTTATCTTTTTTTGAATTTTTTGGGTGTAATTTTATAACTTATTATTTTTGTTGTTGTTTTCCCTTAAATCATCCTCAAGGTAGAAAAAGACTTGATTCTTCTTGTAATTTGAAATCAACTTACCTATCATTTCTTTTGGGTGTAAATGGAAGTCACTTAAATACTATGCTGGTTCATCTAGTAAATTATTTGTTTATTGGGTTATGTGAATAAGCAGGATATTTTTCCTTAGTAAATGGGCTTCAGTGGGTGTGCACCTACCTTATATTTTATCTTATGTGTGTCATTGTAATTATTCTGATTTATGTTTCAGTGCATTTTGACTGGCTAGTATATTTATGGTCTGGATGGCTACTCTCTCAAGTTTCGATTTTTTATGTGTTCAAATTAGTTTTTTTGTTGACCTAAGAGAAGAAAGAAAGAAAGAAAATTTGGCATATTAATCTGGTTTTTGTGTAGTGAGTCCATCAGTTTCATGTTGTTCAATTAGCAGGTAAATGAGTTGCTTGTTGGGTTAAGATAGCAAGGAGGATATTTTTATCTTAGCAAATGGCTTCAGTGGGTGCAGCACCTACCTCTGGTTTAAGAGAATCCAGTGGACAAAATGTTGGGGTTGATAGATTGCTTGAGGAGATGAATGACATGAAAATCAAGGACAATAAAGCATGTGCAGAAAAAGTTTAAGGCTGCTATTTTTAAATTTTTCAATGATTTTTTTTAATTAGTTAGTTGCTGTAAATATAAGGTGTTTTGATTTTATAGGAAATGGAAGCAACTGTTGTTGATGGCAATGGGACAGAGACGGGTCATATAATAGTTACAACTATTGGTGGTCAAAATGGCCAGCCAAAACAGGTATTCACTTCTTTTTCTTTTTGACTAATTTTAAGATCTAGTGCAGTGTATATTACATTGCTGTTTGAGTATCTAAAATTTGTCTCTATTTAGGTTTATTTATTTGCTGACTGCTCTGCAGCAGTTTGGATATCTTCATTCTGGTTTCATATATTGTTACTTATTATACTTTCCCATTCTTAATTTTATATATTCTGAAAATGGGTACCTTTGTTAAAACCTATCAAAAAACTTTTGATGTGACGTTATTGAAACATGGAAAGAACTAAGTAGAAACCACAATATCTCATGCTTGCAGTTGAATATGTTTTATAGTCATTTTAGGCCCGCTATTTTTTGTTAGTTTAAGAACAAGAGGTTGCCACGGGGTGGGGGAGGAAGAGAGGGGAGGGGGGAGGGGGGGTTGCTCCTGTATTCCGTGAAATCACTTTGAGAAAGCTTCCAGAAGGTGTGTATTTTGTATTTCTTGAGCTGTTCATTTGATGTTCAAGTTCTCTTATTCATGTTTTAGGATTGGAAAAGGCTTAACTGAAAGGATTAAATATTGCAACATTATTCAACAATAAAATATCTGTTACCCTAATGTTATGAGTTTTGCTAACCTTCTGGGCATGTATTTTGATAGATTATATAAGCTTGTTAGGCGCAAAAATTGACCGAGTTTAGCCTTATCATTATTCAATCTACTGGTTACATTACATATATATGTTGTTTTACCATTTATGGTGCAGTGGCACTATTGCTCATATGACTCCTGAACTTGGGGTTGATGAACATGGGTGTTGTGAGATTGTGATGTGCACGAAACCAAGTGTTGTACACAGATGAATGTTCTTTTTCACTTTGAGCTAACCTAATTTTATAAAAACATTCTTCATTAAATCCACAGCATCTAAACTCTGAATGAGATAAAAATATATGTATATACATATGTTTATATTGTCAGTTATAAGTTTTATAATTACATAAAGTCTAAACAAATGTAATTTGTATAATAGTATGTGAATGCATCCAATTTCTCATATTTGATTGGACACTTCAAAGTCACAGAATGGGTTCATCACCTAGACGTCACTTGGGCCTGATAGAGTCGGATAGACATCCTCATGTTCATGTAACAGAGGTCTACCTTATATTTAGGTTGTCTTTGAAGTTATATTTCTTTCATAATTTCATTTGGTTGTTTTTTATTTGTTTTTTTCCTTATTGAAATTTATTCATTAATAATAGACTATCAGTTACATGGCTGAGCGTGTTGTAGGACATGGATCATTTGGAGTTGTTTTCCAGGTAATATTTCATGTTGTTTTTAGCAATTTAAATGACGGGGGTCATATTTTAATGTCCTTGATGTTTCATGCTGATTTTCTGTGTTTGCTCAGGCTAAATGCTTAGAGACAGGTGAATCGATGGCTATCAAGAAGGTTCTTCAAGACAAGAGATACAAAAATCGAGAGTTGCAAACCATGCGTCTGCTTGATCACCCAAATGTTGTATCTTTGAAGCATTGCTTCTTTTCTACAACAGAAAAGGATGAACGCTATCTTAATCTTGTTCTCGAGTTTGTTCCTGAAACAGTTCATCGAGTAATCAAACACTACTATAAGTTAAACCAAAGCATGCCGCTTATTTATGTGAAGCTGTATACATATCAGGTATGGTGTTATTCGTTGAGTTTTAATCTGTATTATGTAGGAATGTTTAATTAAATGTAATAATGTTTTCTCTATCGGACTTATTTTTGTGTCTTGAGATGTGCAAGTAGATGTTAATTTAGCTCCTTATTGTTCACAGAAAGTGCAGCCTAATATCAATTGCTAGAATTACTCACTTATAATTTATCAATCTATATCCTCTTATGCTAGTTGTTCAATCGACTTAGAGGTCAAAATATTTGGCTAACCAATCTTAGGTGCCGACTTACTCTTGGCTGATGGAGCGAAGTGCTTGGGATAATTACATAGACAACACCATACCCATAACCCTCCTTTTTCCATAAGAAAAGGTGAAAGAGGAGAAAATAGCACTTAGCTTTGGCATAGGGGAGAAGTCTACATATCATAAATTATAGGCTCAGTTAGATATACTGGTATATTGGGCCTCATTTTATTGCTTATCTTTCCTCTCTTTCTATTGCTTATCTTTCCTCGTTTTACTATTTGGTTGAGTAAAATTTGTAGTTTCATCCTTGATTCTAGATGTTGATGTTGGCACAATATATTATCGTCAGATTTATTGTTTTCTCTAAGGTATTATTTGTTTGCAAGTATTATTAAGTGATTGGACTATATGTTCTGTGATGCCAGAATTTATTTTTGCTTCTTTGTAGAAGCCTGGAAGGGTATTCCAGTTCCTTAGAGAAGGAGAGCTACGTGGAATAAGGTGACGCATTGCATTTGGTGGGTTATTTGGTGTGTAGAGGTACTATATATATTTTTTAAGGAAAGGAGTGGCCCTGTCAAGTAGCATTTCTGAGTGGCATAGTAGTGAATAATATTTAGTTGTAGTGGTAGTAGTTTCTAGAGAGCAGCTCATTCCATGCGGCTGCATGAATTAGTTTGTGAGGGTAGGCCGGTAGTATAGTCTTTACTTCTATAGCCCTATAAATGTGTAGATGCAAGAGAATGTAAGCATGAATGTTATGAATTGAAATCAGGTTGTTTGCTCACATTTTGTGGTACCTTTAATCTCTCCCTATTATCTCTTTTTTGTCATCTTCTACCTCTTTTCAGACATGAAACTACCCTAAATACTTCTATCTTCTTTCCCTAACCTAGTTAGGACCATATCAAGTGTCCTAACAGACCCGTTTTTCTTATTCATTTTTTGTTTTATTTTTGAGCTTGTTATTTTTTGGCAAATGAAGTGTACCTTTGCTCGGTTGTGCCTTTTATTGATTTTTTTATTAGAGTTTGGCCTTGGTGTTCAATTTGTGTTTTCTTTTGGTGTTTAGGCTCCGTTGTGGGTCTTTTTGTTATGCTCCTTTTTGTATACTCTGCAAACACTTGGGCAGCACTGCAACATCTTTTTTTGATACCTTTCTGAATAATACATTATTACTTATTAAAATAATAATGATGATGATGATAATAATACTCTGGGATTATGATCCATGGGTTTGTAACTAATTGAACTTATCTTACACGTTTTTCCTTTCTTGGAAATAAAGTTCTATTTTATCAATTATCGATGTGCAAGTCTAACATGCTGCTATATGACAGATTTTCAGAGCCTTGTCTTACATTCATCGCAGTATTGGAGTGTGCCATCGAGATATCAAGCCTGAAAATCTTTTGGTATGTTTACGTTATACATACTCCCTCTGCTCCAAAATATAAGATCATTATTGCCTTTTTGAAGTTAATTTGAAACATTATCAAATTCAAAATTAAGTTAGATTTTTATAATTTTAGTCAACAATGAAAATTGTATATTATCTAAAAATTTCCACTAATTATAAGATATATTGTTCGTAATTTTGGATGAATCAATATCAATTTTGAATTTGAAATCATCTCAGATTGACTTTCAAAAGTCATTAATGATTTCATAATTTGGAACAGACGGAGTATTGTGCTTTACTCTCTCGACCACGTGTGTTGGACGGTTGCTCGAAGTTGGTCAAATAATTAGGCTTGTATTAAACCTAATTGCAATCAGTTTTTCAGAATCAGTTTAGGCTGGTTCCTAAGTATGCACATGTTATATGTGCATAAAGCTAATGAATTGTGAACATAAATTGGAAGAAATCTGAATTTGAAATTATTAGGTAAGAATTGTTGTACCTTCTGTGTATGTGGAGACTGGAGTAACTGCCTCAAACCTAGGTTACTAGTAGAGCCATTCTAATGCCATCGTATGGTTGAAAATTGAAATGCACGTGCCTAACATAGAAACCTACTTTAGAACGTCAAATTGAGTAATCAATTTCTTCCTTTCAATTCATTTCCTCTCTTAGTGGAAAACAATTTCAGTAGTTTAAAAATGACTCAAGTCTTTTAAGGGGAAAATGGATATCAAAAAATAAGAAGAAAAAAAGCTCAATAGTATGTGAAGAGTTCAATGTACTTGTTAGACGCGTGGGTAAATGATTTTGACTAATTTGAGTAGCAACTGTGGCATGTTTCAATATGAAAAATTCAATATTTATTTAGCAATGAGAGTGAGCTCTCCTTTCAAATAGCACTACTTTTTCATGTTCCAATTATGTGATCTCTAAGCGTCATGTAATTTTTGAAGATTCCTTGTCCTCTATTTCTCTTTATGATAAATTATACTCCCTCCGTTCCAAAATTAGAGATACATTTATAAAACGATGACTTTTAAGGGTAATTTTATGTTCTCAAATATAACCTTAATATTAGCTAGAAATTCATCTGTGGTGGTTTGATATTGAAATGATAGTAAAAAATCTCTGCCTAGGCCCGTCTTTCCCACCTAATTTTCTGGAGGGATTTTTTGGCCTAGGCGAGGCGGCAGAGGGGGGTCTAGCGCGTAGGCGGCCGCCTTTTAGAACACTGATAAATACCATTGTCGCCACATTCCAGTTTTATTTTATGTAGAATGTGGGTTTCCGTATCCAAATGAATTTGATACTGGCACTTTCACAGTGATACTGCACCTAAAATATGTGGTGATTTTTTTATATTATAAAGAAAGATCTTTAATAATTGACAAGTAGGATTGGTGCTGTTCGGTAATTATTGCTGCTATTAACATATACTCATATAGTATGTGCCAACTTATCAATGTTCGTAGTTTATGTTGAGAACTGATTTGAACGTTATAATGCAGTTGATTTACAATGAATAATGTCCATGCATGTTATTGTTTTGGCAGCTGAATCCTCATACACACCAGCTCAAACTATGCGACTTTGGGAGTGCCAAAGTTTTGGTAAGCTACTGCTTTTGCTCTCTCCTTGCTGCTGATTTTACTTTTATATGTTTTGTTTGTAATACTAGAATTATTTGATTTTTGTCACTTTCTGGCAGGTAAAAGGGGAACCCAATATTTCTTACATCTGTTCTAGGTATTATAGAGCTCCGGAGCTTATATTTGGAGCAACCGAGTATACTATGGCTATTGACATCTGGTCTGCTGGCTGTGTTCTTGCTGAGCTACTTCTTACACTGGTAGACATATCTAGCTTCTGCATACGAAGTCAATTTTTCTTCTGAATATATGAACTATATGAATTTTACTACTTTTTCTGTTTCCATTTTCCAGCCTTTGTTTCCTGGTGACAGTGGAGTTGATCAGCTTGTTGAGATTGTCAAGGTAATTGCTGTCTCTCACTCTCAGCTTGTTCATTCTGTCTTGCAGGAACCCATAACTTATTCTTTTTTTAATTAATTTCTTTTGGATAGAGGCAGTAGTTTCCTTGTGCTCTTTCTGGCACTTGTGGGCTGCTGTTGGTATTTTCCATCAGCTTGATGGTTGATATGTATGTAAAGGATGTGATTATTAGTATATAAAGTGCTGTCAACATATTTTTGATTATGGCTTATGTTGGTTTTGTGTTATGTGATTAACCTGAAGTTTGTGAAATAAGTTTTTGTTAGTAATCTGTGAACGTAATTTAGAAAATGGTGTTATCTGTTTGGGCTGCAACAAACTTTGATCCTTGCTTTAGCACGTCGTATTTGATTTTTTTTTAATAGGTCTTGGGTACTCCAACAAGGGAGGAAATAAAATGCATGAACCCTAACTATACAGAATTCAAATTCCCTCAAATTAAAGCTCATCCATGGCACAAGGTATTGTAAACTAAAAGATTTAAATGCTTTTCTTTTGGAAAAAGTGCATAACTGCTTTAGTAGCTAATGTACTATACATTTTCTTCATCAGATTTTCCACAAACGCATGCCTCCAGAAGCTGTTGATCTTGTTTCAAGGTTACTGCAATATTCACCTAATTTACGGTGCACAGCTGTGAGTAAATAAAAAACTCTCTTGTACTTTTTCACCACTTCTTTTTCTTAACTTAGTTCTCTTTCTTCCGTGTGTGCGTTTCCTCAGAATTGTTTACATTATAGTGTATGTGATCTGCTGGTCTCGGGAATCTCAATAATGGAGTTAGTAGTGTTGAACATCAAAAAATGGTTTATAACCAGTTGTTTATACCTTCTGTAAGGAATGTGTTGTTCAATCCCCATACTTGGGGCCAATTTTTCCTATCAAAATAAAATAAAATTAACTTGCACGTACTAAAAACAGAGCCCCTTAATTTCCACTAAGCAACAGAGAATCGAAAGGACATACATCAAGCTAGCTAGAAGACACGGTAACCCTTATTTATGTATGTAAAAGAAAGTGGAAGCAACACGTGCAGCCTAATGAAGTAAATAATGCTACCTCAAGCCTTAAGCTATCTCTTAGTGACCCTAACCTTTAACCCATCTTTCATGTGAAGAATTATTGAAGTAACAGGAGTCTCAGGTTCAGATTTCACTACCTGAACATGGTAGTTGTGGATAATTGTAGCTGCTACAGCTTTCATTCTAGTAAAAGCCAACTCTCTTCCTGGACAAATCCTAGGCCCTGAACTAAATACCTGGAATTTGTTTGATGGCTCAACTTTTATAACTCCCCTTTCAGTTATCCATCGCTCTGGCTTGAACTTGAGGCAATCTTCTCCCCATATGGACTTCATCCTTCCCATCGCATACGAACAAATCACGATATTCATATTGGGACCAACCTTGTGGCCACTTGGAAGAATGTCTCCTTGAACAGCAGCTCGACGTTGAAAAGGAATTGGAGGATATAGCCTCAATGTCTCACATAGAGATCCATGTAAATAAGTCAGCTTATTTAACAATTCCTTGTTGAACATTACTCGACACTTTTCTTCTTCATTTACTGATAAATTTGCTTCCTATTCTTCTCTAATCTTGGATTCGACAAAAGGGTTCCCCAAAATCAGCCAGAAAAACCAAGTAAGAACTGCACTAGTTGTGTCTCGCCCTGCGTATGTGAGACCTATAATGGTGTCTCTAATTGTACAATAGGGGTGAGCTATCGATCCACCAATCTCATCTTTTGTCAAAAAGCATTTCAATGTATCGAAACTCTCTCGATCATCATCACGGAGAAACTTAATTGTTGTTGCTTTATTGTAATATACTTTTTCACAATTTCATCTAAAGTTTTCCGAACTTTACTCAATTTCTTTTCTTCCCCAACCCTTAGCTACCTTTGTAGTTTCCAAATCCTTTCTGGCAAAATAAGGCGTAAATATATTGCTTGACTAATTTCGTCTAGGGACCTCAAAAATGCAACTTCAGGGAACCCAGTTCGGAGTGATCCAGGATCTTGGCCAGTTACCACCATACAAGTTGTATCAAACATAAACCTCGGAAACAAATCTTGCAAGTCAACTATTAGGCCTTGCTCAGATACATGTTCAAGAACCGGAATTAAACCTTTCTCCAAAGTGTTTCGAGAAAACTTTGGGCTAAACTTGTGAAATCGTTCGTCGTTGAAGAAAGCATGAGCCAATTTCCTGTCCTTTTTCCACTCATCAAGGTCGGAATTGAATAACCTTTCTCCAAACACATCAAAAATCCTCTTGGACTCGGATCCTTTGGGATAATTCAAGAAGTTTGTGCTCATTATGTGATGAACATTAGCTGGGTCACTCGTAAGTAAAATGTCCGTGCTCGAAAACCATGGGCCTTTGAGTAGAAAAGTGCCATTATTCAGGTCTAGAACTTGGTTGAGTTTCTCAAGAATCCGACGGAAATGGAACAAGGACATAGGCAACATTCCTAAAATTGGCCAGTTCCATGGTTGCCCCCCCCCCTTTTCACGAAAAGTTTACAAAGAAAGCAAAAGCATATTATTGCCAAGATTATCTCAATAAATCCCATCGATGGTATAGCTGTAAGCATTATTTTTACGTAAGGCTTGCTCGAAGATCCTGTAGGAACTCCAATTATATATGCAAATAGTTTGTAGATTATGACTAACTAATATTAGATTATGTGAAAGCTTGTTTTATCTTTTGTCACTATCTTTCCTAAAAGATTTGGGCAAAGTGACAAGACTCTTCAGAAATAACGAGTTGGTTGTTTTCTAGGAATCCAGTAGAGAAACGAAGGATACAATAAAGTCATTTTGGAGGGATATCCATACAAGTCCAAATAATTTTTAGAATTAAAATCAAGAATTTTTATTACGACATCAGTAAACTAACACTTTATGAATAATAATACAAATATGGTGAAATCGAACCTCGAACCTAATGATTCATGATTCTAAAAGTTTTAGTATTAATCATCAGCCTAAGACCCCATTAGTAAATGGAGAACTCGACAGAATTTCACTTGGTTCAAGACTTCAAGTTTCATCAAGGATATTTATTGTCCCTAGTTGTGTGTATGGGCGATATTAGATACAGTATGTTATGATTGACAGTTAACAAATTCATTTTCTTGAAACTAAAGTATATTGTGTATTCTATGCATGCAGTTGGATGCATTATGTCACTCATTTTTTGATGAGCTGCGTGATTCAAACACGCGCCTGCCAAATGGACGTTTTCTTCCCCCACTGTTCAACTTCAAACCTCACGGTATGATGTCCATGAAACCCTTCCTTTGTCGCCATCTTGCTTTGGCTCTCGTACAATTATTTAAACTTGTTGATACTATTTCTTGTCGTTGTCTCCCAGAATTGAAAGGGGTGCCGGTGGAGACTTTGTTGAAATTGATTCCGGAGCACGCTAGAAAGCAATGTCCCTTTTTAGGGTTGTGATTCAGAAAGAAGAATATGACAAACCAGCAAGTGTTCAATAGGAAACCAAGTTTTTTCCTCTGCCATTTTGTAAAACCATGAGCATATATTGTTGTCTAATTGGAATAGTATTATCTTGAGATGAAGATATTAATGTTTTTAAACTAGATTTGATGCTTTTAAATGATAAAAGGCCCAAAGTTACCCTTAGTGCTACTAAATTTGTGCATACATTATTTATTTATTTTTTTTCTTTTTCGCTACATTAACACACACACCCCACACTCACACACCCATCTTGCTGCCACCAAAAATTGAACCCTCGATTTCATGGAAATCATGAGGCGAGTCATACTGCTGGGCTAAATACATGCGGTCAATTTTGTCAGATTTTTAGTTACTTGAAAAAATTTTATTGTTCTCAAACAGAGAACATAAATAATTAATTACACAAGGAGAGAACATAAATTATGTAACTTCTGTCCTGAAATTCAAATAAATAAAACTATAAATATGGAAAAAAATGAAGTTTATGTAGCTATTTTTCATGTAAAATGGGGTGGGAACTTGGAAGTGACACGTGTAAAAGAATATGAAAACATTTTAAGGGGTTAGATTAATAGGCTCAAATATAAGAGTCTCTCATATAGTTAAGGGGTAGATAAGTTATTAATGATTTGATAAAATAATAACTTAACTGAAATACGTGATTTATATAATATCTGTAAGGTTTCAAATGAATTGATTTATCCGAAAACTTTATTTTTAGCTGATCTATCTGGTGCTGTGTACTGCATGGTATACTCCCTATGAATTTCAAGCTCATTAAAGTCATCTTTTTTTTTAAAAAAAAATTAAATTTTAACTATAAAGAAACTGTTTGTCCCGAAATAACCTGGATCAATTAAAAAAAATCCAATTCATCTGGCCTTTCAATACAATGAAATAGAAGGCCCTTGCCATATTCTAAGGAGCTGCAAGTGATTATTTAAGGTTTTATTATTACTCCAAAACAAATATCAAGCATAGTAAAAAGGGAAAAATAATGGAATCCAAAACTCCTTTACACTCCAATGGCACTTTGAAGTTGTATTTCCCTTTCACTGCAAGTGAAAACAAATCTTGAAATCCATAACTAAAGTCGTAAAATGAGCAAATAGTTTGGGCTCGATTCGTACTTGATTAAAAGTTCGATTCGTGCTTAGACTCGAAATATAAATGATTTAAATATGAGCAAATTTTAAAGTTCGATCAAACCTTATTTTATACTCGATAAATTTTAAGAACTAAATCTAAACAACTCAATACTCGGATCGACTCGGTTTATTTAGACCCTTATTCATAACCAAATGGTGGGCCTATAATTGGAAGTCTCTAGACAAAAGAAGAGGCAAATTGAATTCTACTAGTATTTCTTGCCACCCCCACTTTCATTGGACTGCAATGCAGTAGGTGGTGTCAGTGGTTTATCATCTAAAAACATTATCCTATGTATATATGTTCATTCTCTCTGTGTGTGTATATATATATAGATAGATACATCTATTTTCTATAATAATACCTAGGAATGAGAATCTTTATCAGCACCAACCAAACCCTTTTCAGAGGCAAATAAACTAAGTGGACAAGTGTCAGAAAAAAGAAGCCAAAGAAAGATTGAATAACCATAAGAGTATTGTTGATGTAATCTATGTTATTTGGATATTGTGAGCTAGTTTTCAAATCCCCATTGATTTGTTTTGTCCAAAGTTAGGTATTGGAAACTCAATTCTAACATATCTGTTGATTGCCCTAAATAAACCATAATAATATGTTTCATATGGCTAGACAGACTGACTTACAGATAATAAAAGCCCACAAAGTTGATGATATTTATAGTTTATAACCATTTGTTTCTCCTACTATGCATATCATTTAATTGAAAATGAAACTTATGTTTATAATCTCTTTTTTTACTTTTGACGAAATTTCACTACCAGTTACTATTACTTCTCATTCCTTGCTCAAAAATAACATACGACTTCAAAATATCAGTTCAAGTTCACAAACAAAAAGTACTAATAAAATTATAGACTCTAGTACTAAACCTACTTGCTATTGCACTTGTAGCATAACAAATTCCATGACTAGTACTACTTCAGCAGCAATTCTCATTTGTCAACTAACTGAAAGAACATGTTTAATTTTAGGAAACTGATATTTTCACACGAGTCTCTCACATGGAGGTGTAACCGACTCACTATTTTCACTCATGTGGAAATGTCAGTTCCTTTTTTTAAAGGAAACTGATATTTCCACATGTTAATTTTACTATTCTGGTTGGATATTGTTACCATTCCAAAATGCATTTTTTTTGCTAAATATTCCAATTAAAATGCTTATTGATCCTGCATTTTCTTCTTCATCTCTAACTTTTCCATACATACATTTTAGTTAAAAAATTTCAAACAACAGTTGAGTTTAGTTCAATTCTTTCTAAGAAATACAGGCTCTAAATATTTTCAATTGCATACAACTACTTACAAGTTGGCACAATCAGAAACTTAACCAAAATTACTAAAAGCCAATCAAAATATAACAAAAACAAATGAAACTTGACTGAAATTGTTCCATTTTTTTTCAAACTAATCAAAACCAAACAATAAAAATAAATATTTTGATTTCCCCGTCTTGCTTGTTTACTGCTACTAGTCTACTACTACTATTACTCATCAGACTTTAGTCCCCACACCTTTTTTCTAATTGTTCTGGATATTCATAAGCAGACTCTAAAACCCCTTACCAGAAAAGCCATTCTCTTAATGGCATTGGTCGGTTTTCATCCCATCCCATCCCATATTATAATGGAAAATGCAGGCCGGCCCTCAAAGTATCTTCCACTAAGATTTTATTCCTTGTATATAAGTGACCTCAAACACTCAATTGATCCTAACTTTTGAACTCCCAGCTCTGAACTCTCCTATTTGTGAACTCTTAGCAACTTGTTTTAGTGCTCCAGAAGTGGTCACAGCCGCAGCTTAAAGTCTTGGGTTTTTCAACTTCCCGGATCGTGGGCGCCTTCACTCTATACACTCTAAAGATTTCTAGCCAATAGTAGTGACAAAACCTCTGAATTTAAGTCCGAGTTTGGTTTTGTTTTTTGTTTTTTTAACTTTTATTTGATGATCCCCACCATCCCCTAGGAATAGGATAGTTGCTTTATCTTCACAAGTAGTTTGATTTAGATCTTTTTTTGGCACGTTCTTTGCTATAATGCCTATTTGATCATCTACCAGAAAAACTATAATCATTTACAACCATGGAATTCTTTCGGGTTTTTATCATGGTATTCATCATTTTCTCCTTGTTCTTTTCCAAAACCCCAGTTCATTGCAGGCTTCTTGACTTTTTACAAGTGCCACATTTTCGAAAATTGTCCCAGTCCCAAGTCTCCATAGCACCTTCTCCTGCACCCATGGGCCAAATCTCATCACCACCTTCTCCTGCACCCATGGGCCAAATCTCATTACCACCTTCTCCTGCACCCAAGGCTGCTTTTCTTGATTCCACGTCGCGTTCTGCTGCCATTTTTAGTGTACTATCTTTTGGAGCTGTTGGGGATGGTGTCACGGACGATACACAAGCATTCAAGATGGCTTGGAATGCTGCTTGCCAAAATGAATCAGCAACTATATTTGTTCCTAGTCATTACACATTCATGATACAGTCTACAATTTTCACAGGGCCTTGTAAAAGTGGCCTTATATTTCAGGTAATTCAGACATTCCCTTTTTCGAGCTCTCTGAGTTTAAATTTTTGAAAATGAAGATATGGGCTTTGATTTTGAGTAGTTTTTTGCTTGATTATAAGATTGAGGGAACTGTGATTCCACCGGATGGACCTGATTCTTGGCCAAAAAATAATAGCAGAAGACAATGGCTGGTTTTCTATAGAATCAATGGAATGTCAGTGCAAGGTGGTGGAGTAATAGATGGAAGAGGAGAGAAATGGTGGGATCTTCCTTGCAAACCTCACAAAGTATGACGTTTCTCTTTTTTCCCTTTTTCTTATGAGTTTAAATTTGATATACTAACAGCTTATACACGAGCAGCAGCTGTAGAAACATGAAACTTGTACTTATTTTGTCCAATATAAGTACTTCATTAGAGACGTGTAATAATCCTAATACCACTCGTATATACAGTGACAGTAGTGTGTGAAACTAAAACTCTTTTCTTACATCCCTCCATCTATGTTTTTTTACTTGCCTCTCATGTTTTTTATGTCAATTCACAGGGAGTAAATGGAACAACTCTGCCTGGCCCTTGTGATAGCCCTGTTGTAAGTGCTTACAATTTTCTACTTGATACTCCCTCCGTCCCAAATTAACTGCTCAATTTTGACCTTTTTTAGTCAAATTGACTATTTTTAGAATTAATAATTAAACATATATAAATATATTTCTGAAATTATAAAAAATAGGATTAGTAATAAATTGTATATACTTTCTTTTTGTTATAATCTCTTCACCTATATTTTAGCAAAAATAGTAAAAAGATTAGTTTTAAAAATGGTCAATTTGACTTTAAAAAGTCAAAACTGAGCAATTAATTTGGGACGGAGGGAGTAATATTTACTATTCTAAAATCTAACTTTTTAGTGTTTCTTTGAAATCCTTCATCCTTGTAGGCTTTGAGGTTCTTTCTGAGCTCCAATTTGACAGTGAAAGGACTTAAAATCAAGAACAGTCCCCAATTCCATTTCAGGTTCGACAAGTGCCAAGATGTTCATGTAGATTCCCTTTACATAAAATCGCCAGCTCAAAGTCCTAACACCGATGGAATTCACATAGAGAACACGAACAATGTGAAGATATACAACTCTATCGTTTCGAATGGTAATTTCCTTGTGCTCTCAAAAAATTCCATTTTGTCTTTTCTATCAATATTAACCGAGTCGAGTTGGGTATATATTGAGTTGTTTAGATTTGGTTCACAAAATTTATTTAGTATATAATAAGGCTAATCGAGTCGAGCATGATATATCTCAAATCGAGTCCGAGCATTTTGAACTTAATTTTCGAACAAATATGATCTGAGTATCAATAATAGAAAATTGCAATTTGAGGTGGTTCGAGTAATTTATTGAACTTTAAAATTTGCTCATATTTGAATAATTTATATTTACTTTTAGTCGAGCGAGTACGAATTGAGTCCGAAATGTTTGCATATTTTACATCCTTAATCAATATTCTCTCAAGTCACCATTAACATTTGATTCATGTAGGTGATGATTGTGTATCTATTGGAGCTGGTTGTTATGATGTAGATATAAGGAACATAACATGTGGTCCTAGCCATGGCATAAGGTAAACTTATTTATATATGTTTCATATCTTCACTAGCTAGTATTATTTCATATATATATATATATATATATATATATAATTTTCTGTCATATATATATGCATGCAGCATTGGCAGCCTCGGGAGTCGCAATTCCCGAGCCTGCGTATCAAACATCACAGTAAGTGATTCAGTGATGAAGCACTCGGCTAATGGTGTCCGAATCAAAACATGGCAAGGTGGGTCAGGGGCAGTGTCTAAAGTGAGTTTCAACAACATCCGCATGGACACCGTCCGAAACCCCATAATTATCGACCAATACTACTGCGAAACAAAGGGATGCATCAACCAAACTTCTGCGGTGTCCATTACTGATATAGTTTATGCAGGCATAAAGGGTACTTATGACGTGAAGAGCCCTCCAATGCATTTGGCATGCAGCAGCAGCATGCCATGCACGAATCTCACGCTTTACGATGTCGAATTGCTTCCTGCTCAGGGCCACACAATGTTGGATCCATTTTGTTGGAATGCCTATGGCAGCTATGGGGACTTGAAAATTCCACCCCTTTTCTGCTTGTTGGATGGAAATCCTCAGTCGTTTCCGGATCATAATGAGGCTTATCTTTGTTGATGATATATATATATATATATAAAGGGCTATATGTATATACACAGCTGTGTATTACACAGTAGGCCTAGGACGACAGATTTTTTGGGTTATAGCGACGGTAAACTGTCACTATAGCCCAGAATAGCTATGACGACGGGTAAAACCGTCGCTATAGCTCAAAAAATCGTCGCTATAGCCTACTGTGTAATACACAGCTGTGTACACACATTTTTTCCATATATAAATTGTAGTATGTATGTATGTATGTGGTGTATTATATATAGAAAAAAACTATATATATATATATATATATATATATATATATATATATATATATATATATATATATACAAGTTGCAACAAAAATGGTGAAGCTTAATTAGTTCCATAAATTCCAGATAGGAAGTGGAAAAACTAATGTGTGTACGTACCGGTTAAGTTTTGCTTCTTAGTTTTCATTATCGGATCACTTTTAATCTCATCTTAGGTTCTGTTTGTTTACATCTGATTGTCTCTTAATAGACTGTCTCTTATTCGTTAAGAGGCATGATGCTGTTTGTTTTGTTTTTTGTTACCTCTGAATGCCTCTTAATCGGTAAGACAGAAAATGAAATCTTAATAATTAAGAGGTACCTCTTAATGAATTTTTTTGCTAATTTTTTATATATAAATATATTAAACAATATTATGCACTCATTTTTATTAAATTGAATATTTAAAATTATTAAATAAAATTTTACCTTTTAAAATGGTAAAATAGTGTCATTAAGAGAATTTATTTTTTTGTTATCAAACAATTTTTTAGATTCAGACCTCATAACCATTCAGATGATCTAATTTATTAAGACATCATAATCATTCAGATCTTAATTCCCAAATTTATCAAACACAATAAAGGGGGGATATATCTCATTTTAATTTAATTAGGACATAAAAAGAAAAATAGAGCTCTCGTTTAGAGACAAACTAGCACTTCATACGCATGGCATGTTCCACCTATGGTGTAAATATCATAATAGCATGACAATCGGGGGGTGGGGTGGGGTGGGGTGGGGTGGGGTGGGGTGGGGTGGGGGTGGGGTGGGAGGGTGAGATGTGAGTAGTTTTCACTTTATTTGATGTAAAACTAAAGTTATTGATAATGTCAGAATAATAATTACTATAATCAGAATAAGGGTAAAGTTCAGATAACCAACTGGGATTTGGGCGCTTTCCCACTTAATCATCTGTAGTCAGTAAAGCTACATTTAAACTTTAGACTTTTTGAGTTGAAGTGCATAAATGTTTTTCGTCTTAACTCCGTTACTTGAGTTGGCTAAAGACTTAATTACCCTTCATATATATATATATATATATATATATATATATATATATATATATATATATATATAGAGTCCGGATCCAGTCCGGACTCCCGGATTTTGTTAAAATCCGGACTTTTTTTTTTTTTTTTTTTTTTTTTTTTTGAAACAACTAAAAAAAAAAAAAAAAATTTATGGAATTGGAATTTTTACATTATACAGTGTTTTGGGCATGATTTGGATGCCTATAACGAAACATGTCTGTACAGTCTGGGCAGACTGTACATACATTAGTTGGTGTAGGTATTAAAAGCACACCCAAAACACTGTATTATTGAAAAAATTCAGTTCCATAAATTTTTTTTTTTTTTAGTTGTTTCAAAAAAAAAAAGCAAAAAAAAAAAAAAAAAATTTTGGACCGGATTTTGATCCAGTCCGGACTCCCGGACTGGATCAGTTTCATATATATATATATATATATATATATATATATATATATATATATATATATATATATGGGGAGCGATCCATAGCATTTATATGCTATGGGTTAAATATTAGCATATAAGCTGTATTCCGTCCGTTTTATAGATGAAGGGCTGGGATGAGAAATTCTAATGCGTCGTCCGCTAGTATTACTAGCGGACGTTTAAAGTAAAAGTTACAGACAATTTTGCCCTTAGCCACTGTGAGTAAAGCCAACTTGACTTCAAAACAACATGGTCCGCTAGTATTACTAGATGATAGAAGAGACTCAATTTGCCATGAAACACCAGATTCAGGCCATGAAACACGGAGAGTTCCCTTGATCTTCTTCATCTCAGATCGACCCAATATAGCAGCAGCCAAGCCATTTACCAACTCACTGATGCTGTGCATTTCCACCAAAGCTCTTACTTGCCTCTTCCCATTAGGTGTCAAAGCCGCCTCAGGACACCTGTCGGTAACCAAATCTGGCCATATATTCATTACACTCCCCATCTTCAGAGCCATGGTTTGTAACAGTACCTATACTGCGAAATGCTCCCAGCATAGGATTCCCAGTTGACAACTTCCGTACGAGTGTCAAGAAGTAAATCAGTTTGTAGTTACAAATTTCTTTCAAGATTTTCATTCCGTTGTACGCCATATATGTTTATGACTTCTCATAAATATTCTCATCCTTTCCACATCTCCCCACCTTCCAGCATCAACATATATGTTCGAAAGCAAGACATAATACCCACAATTTTTTGGGTCTAGTTCAAACAATTTCCTTGCAGAAATCTCCCCAAGCTCCACATTCTTATGCATCCTACATGCAGCAAGGAGAGAACCCCAAACCACGAAGTCAGGCTTCACCTTCATTTTCTTTATCAAATCATAAGTTGTATTTCCTGATGTCTATCCGCTAGTAATACTAGCGGACTATGGCATATTATATAACAGAGGCTAATCGAGGGCATAAGGGTCCGAACGATTTATTTTAAACATCCGCTAGTAATACTAGCGGACGGGTAGTTCTAACTTCTCATCCCAGCCCTTCATCTATAAAACGTACGGATTAGAGCCTATATGCCACTTTTTATCCCATAGCATATAGATGCTATGGATCGTTCCCGTATATATATATATATATACGGATAGGTTCAGGAGCATGACAATTAAATAGCAGGACATCCTTAAAGAGCATGACTATATATAAAGAGGCTCCGTGTTTTTTTCCTTCCCATTCTCTCTCCTCGCGTGTTTTGTCAATCGGCTGAGACCCTTCTCCAACTTGAAATCCCTTTATGAAGAAAACTTGAACCAAATCTTCCATGGAGAGGTAGAAATCAAACATCGCCAGAAAGCGAAGCTCCTCATCCCCTCCAACAACGCAGCTGCAAAAATCGAAGAAAGAGAAAGTCAAGCCCTAGAAATAGAAGTTCGATTCCCCTCAATCCCTAACTTCAATTTTGCTCATCACAGACTTCGATTCGGTAAGGGCTTTTCCTATTCTCCCCTAAATTGGCTTTTCGCTCTAATTATGCCGGTTTCTGGTATACCAGTTTACACACCCCTAAATTGTCTCATACTCGATTTTGTCCTGGTAACTATGGTTCAAATTCTTCAAATCGCATCTTACCAAACTAACAAAATTGCTTCTGTATTTTGTTTGTTATTTTTTGATGATAAAACCAAAGAATTGAGGACACATTATAGATAAGGGTTTACAAATTACAGTTCTGTTTTTTCTCTAGGTTAAATGGATTAATTGGTGTGAATTAGAAATTTAATTTTATCCGTAATATTGGTAATTTTTTGTATAACCCATGGAAATGCCCTTTTATTTTGTCAACCAGGTTGCTCATCTGAATGATAGATTATAGATAAGGGTTTGCAAATTGCAGTTCTATTTTTTTTCTAGGTTAAATGGATTAATTGGTGTGAATTAGAAATTTAATTTTATCCGTTATATTGGTAATTTTCTGTATAACCCATGGAAATGTCCTTTTATTTTGTCAACCAGGTTGCTCATCTGAATGACAGAACACTAAGGATTGTTGGTATTTAAGGTTAGACCTGTTGACACATATTCACTACATTCTAGAGCTAAAATTACACATAATAAAGGTTGGACCTTCCTGCAAGGTTCTTTATTGTATTTCCTGACCATATTATTGGAATTGGTCTAGATCATTTGTTTATTTTGATTATATTTTTGCACTACATTCCCAACACCGGAAAGAGTCAACTTAAATGGCCGCAGTTAATCATTGCCATTGTCATCGTCCGGCTATGTTGATAACTTCTTGGACTGATTTGAATCCTGGTCGTCGATTTGTCAAACTGCAAGAGTAAGTAATTGAGAGTAAGTAGTTGATAACTTCTTGGACTGTGTTAAATTTATACTGATGGATACTAAGTGCTAGTAATGATAGTTTTTTATGATATGTTTCTGCATTAGTGTTAATTGTACTTTGATGATTATTATATATACACTGGAAAACATTGTAGTATATATTAGCATGTTAGTTTATGTGTGACAGCTGGGCACTTATTGATGTTAATTTTTTTTTGACAGCCTCATGGTTGCGGGTATTTCATGTGGTATGATCCTCCGATGCAGCCGAGAGCCATTCAAGTGATTCTTGGTTTGTTGAGGAAATTGAGGGCTCTTGAAAATGAAGCTCAAAATAATAGACGCAAACATAGGATTTACTGCTTAATCATATAGGTTTCCTTGATTTTGTTACTTTGAAATTTCTTTGGAACCATCTCTGTGCAGGAAGATGCTTAAATAAAAAAAAAATTATAATTAGAATTTGGGAGATGGAACGGTTAGGTTGTGTGAAGTCTTTATTTTAAATGTAATGAATTGATTGTAATGAAGCAAATATATTACATGTTGCTTTATCCAGTATTTTATGTCCATATTTTGATTAATTACTCAATGGGTGGGGAATAAGGTGCATCAAGTACTGTGATTTTGTTATTTATGTACTGAATCAAATAAATGTTGAAAGTGAAACAGAAAAACATAAAAAAATCATAATGCTTGAAGAACATTTGCCCCTTAATTGGCATGAAAATTCATCTAGTTTAGCAGTAAGCATATCAAGGATTTACACCTTCCATCCCAAAATTAGGAATACAAATTTCTTCAACAATCAGCAATCAAATCTAAAATTATGCAAATAGTAGTAGAGTGCAATATACAGGGGTCCTTTTGAAGACTGAATTAATTTGTAATAATTGCTTTCAGCAAATAAACTAAAAGCTACAATTGTCCCAAGCACTGCTGCAAACTAACAAGCCTTTGAAATGGTCCCAAGCCTTTGAAATTTTTTCTAAAAAATAAAGTCATCATGTCCATGAGCAGAACTTGCATAGTTATGCTGCTTACCCTCGCTTCACACGCCTTTACACATAAGATTTGTTGGGTCTTCTGTCTCCCCTTGCTTATTATTTATGGAGAAGTCATTGGTGGCTTTGGCAATTGTGATGAAGTTAAATAATGGTAACTCCAAATTATCCTTCTCATTTTCATGTGAAACCTCACTTTCTGGATTGAGTTATAATATTTCTGCAAAATGAGAAGTGAAGTTCATATGTAATTCTTATTTATTATCTTATTCTAATTGTGAAATGAATATGTCAGATGCATTACCTTTTCTCCTCAGCAGTCTCTTTCTTAATAGAAGTACGCCTAGTAGTAGTAGCAGCAGTACTATTAATACAGTAACAACTGCGATCAACACTCTTTTCTTTGATATGGAGGTCCTCTTTTTCTCTGCTGGGACAAAATTTAGCATATTAGGAAACAACTGACTGAGACAGTTATTTTACCTAATTCGAAGTATTACAATATTTGAAAATCAACTAATTTTAACTAACAGGAAAATAACTAATTTTACCTAATTCCGAAGCAGCAATTTTAACTAACAGGAAAAAAAGTTATTTGAAGTAGTACAATATTTGAAAATCAAATAATTTTACCTAATTCCGGAGCAGCAATTCTTACATAAAAATCTCTGATATTAATCAGGTCACCAAACCTGTGGGTGAGTCACATTCCTCATCTACACTTGGATCCTGAGTAGCGCCAGCATTTGATTCTCCAATTCTACAAGGCACAACAAATAACAAAGTCATATTTCAACAAATAGCTAAGTCAAATTGAATCAAATAACAAAGTCAAAAGACGCAAACTTGTTTACCGATTATTAAGAGTTGGACAATTTCTTTTGTCGTGTGTGACACCAACTTGGCTACATCCATGACAACGTCTCCCCTTGGGGTTTTTTGTTTTCCCCAAAGCCCTTTCTTTGCCACCCTTCAGCCTTTTGCCACACCCTTTTGCACGCATTTGGTTTGGCTCAATGTAAGTATGTTCACTTGTCCCAGTTATGTTAACTGACTTGGATGCACTCATTCCACCGGGCTCCATTTTATTGTTTCGTTTGGAACCATTATTCCCAATTATTTGCTTAATCTTTTTATATCCATTATCGAAACATTCTTTTATTGCATATGTGGCTTCTTCATTTGTGAGAGCACTATCAATCATCTCTAAAGATTGTTGAATCAATTTACTCCGAGACAGTAAGTATCCCTTGTCATCTTTTATCTCCACACCCTTATCATCAATTACACAACTTGATTTTGTTGTTTTGTCCACCTTTTTAAAATGTATTTTGTAGGCAATTTGTCATGATCATGATACTTATGCAAATAAGCTATCACATGCTGACATAAGATTCCCAAACTCTTAAACTTTTTGCATGTGCATGTTGCATAATCCAAGGATTTGTCATACTGAATCTCCCTGACTTTAAACTTGCTGACATTCCTTCGGTAAATCTTATATACGTGGTAGTTGACATCCTCTTTCATAAGTTCAAACCTATAATTCAAACTCTCGCACAACTCTTCTTCAAATTTATAATACATAGAGTGTGTATAAATGTCAACCATTTGAACTAAGAAGTCTTGACGATATTTCATTCTCGGCCTCTCAACCAAATCTTTGTTATCCGAAACCAACTCTGCATGTCGTTACTGCTGAAGGCCCCGACCAAACTGAATCATAAAATCCACTAAAGAATTCCTTTTAGAAACAATTTTTTTAAAGAATGCATGACAACTCTCAGCTCGTTGGCTATTTGACATGCCGGCTGAGAAAACATGATTCACATGCGAGGGTACCCATCTACAACTGATGTCATACATTGATTGTAGTCATTTATTAGCATTCAACCCACTTTTCTCAATCAACGCTACCCAAGTAGAGTCAAATGATTCCACAGTCTCCGAATTCCAAATGCAATTTGAAAACTCCTTATAGTAAGCACTGTATTTTACCGAGTCAATCTTCTCTGAAAATTTGGTCAGTATGTGCCAACCACAATACCTATGAAATGTATTAGGAAGAATCTGTGAAATGGCATTTGTCATAGCCAGATCCTGATCGGTGATAATCATCTCAGGTGCATCGCCTAACATTGCTTCCAAAAAACACTTCAGAAGCCATTCAAAACTAGCTATGGTCTCATCACTTAAGAAAGCACAACCAAATACAATAGTTTGACCATGATTATTTACCCCCATTAGTGGAGAAAATATCATTCCGTAACGATTAGTATTGTATGTGGTATCAAAAATGACAACATCACCATAAAATCTACAAGCCCGTCTAGAAGTTGCATCGACCCAAAAATAACGAGTGATCCGATTTTCATCGTCTGTGTCAATTGTGAAAGTGAATGAAGGATTCTTTTGTTGTTCTAACTGTAAGTACTCATTCAACATATCCCCATCATGTCCCTTCAAGTCATTGCGCTTGTCTCTTTCAAAGTTATACAAATCTCATTGCGTGCAACCAATATTTTCAAAGCCACCCGCCTGCACTGCAAGAAAATTGTATTGTTGGTATTGTGGTATATTCACCGTGCTAAGTTGTTGACTCAAAAATTTTTGGGCCATTGATACATTACGGTGCGATCGCAAAAGATGCCTCTTATGTGGGGTTGACAATGGGTGATAATGGCCCTCCTCAATTTTTGTAATTACATACAAGTCATTTCTTTTTACCACTATAATTCTTGCTCCACAACCTTCTTTTGTAGACCCCCATTTTCTTTTTACAACCACATCGGCTAATACTTTGCCCTTTCCTTGCTTAGAACACACATACTCCTTCCTACAAATCTCATCGCTACCCGCCCTTTTTTTCTCACAAAATTTTCGTACACTAAAACCAGCATGCATTGTATATGTATTGTAAAAGTTGTGAATATCATCTAATGTTTGAAATTCTTGACCAAGCTTAGGCGTAAACTCATTAGCTACTTGAGGATAGTACACAACAGTATTAGTATTGTGAACATTCAACCCCTCTCCACTCAAGTCATCCCCATCCATTTCTATTTCCAAATTTATTTCTACATTATCCCCGCAACTCCCTATTTCATGGTCCATGTCATCCATTATATTTATAGTTGGACAAACAGAAATTTACTTGAACCTGTGAAATCACCAATAAAACAGTGTTTATAGTTTTTCACATAGCCCTACCACAAATTTGACAAATGATTGGAAGCAAATACAGATGGAAAAAACTGTGGGTGAAATATGCAGATTATAAAACAACATTGGAAAACTACAGGTTTATATGTATTCAGATTTTGTTAGTGTTCTGTCATTCAGATGAGCAACCTGGTTGACAAAATAAAAGGACATTTCCATGGGTTATACAGAAAATTACCAATATTACGGATAAGATTAAATTTCTAATTCACACCAATTAATCCATTTAACCTAGAGAAAAAACAGAACTGCAATTTGCAAACCCTTATCTATAATGTGTCCTTAATTCTTAGGTTTTATCATCAAAAAATAACAAACAAAAATACAGAAGCAATTTTGTTATTTTGGTAAGATGCGATTTTGAAGAATTTGAACCATAGTTACCAGGACAAAATCGAGTACGAGACAATTTAGGGGTGTGTAAACTGGTATACCAAAAACCGGCATAATTAGGTCAAAAAGTCAATTTAGGGGAGAATAGGAAAAGCCCTTACCGAATCGAAGTATGTGATGAGCAAAATCGAAGTGAGGGATTGAGGGGGATCGAACTTCTATTTCTAGGGCTTGACTTTCTCTTTCTTCGATTTTTACAGCTACATTGTTGGAGGGGATGAAGAGCTTCGCTTTCTGGCGATGTTTGATTTCTACCTCTCCATGGAAGATTTGGTTCAAGTTTTCTTTAGAAAGGGTTTTCAAGTTGGAGGAGGGTCTCAGCCGATTGACAAAACACGCGAGGAGAGAGACTGGGAAGGAAAAAAAACACGGAGCCTCTTTATATATAGTCATGCTCTTTAAGGATGTCCTGCTATTTAATTGTCATGCTCCTAAACCTACACGTATATATATATATATATATATATATATATATATATATATATTGAAAACGACGAACGATCCTACCAAAGAAACAAAGCGTGTATATATAGAAAAGACAAGGCTACTCAATTTAACATATATGTAATCTGCTTCTACTGCTGCTGCTGATAATTCTTAGAGAAATTTGACTTTGCCCAACAACATAATTACAACTGAATTGGCAAGTCAAATCCATTATGAATTCAACAAATGAACATAAACCCGTGGATAGAAAGAAAATGTTAGACAGTTAAAAACTTATGAATGAACATCAATTAGCTCGCTGCTCACCAAATATCATCTTTTATGCCCAATAAATACATCATGCAAATAAATTCTTCCTAATATATTGTGAGACCCCAAATTTTATGAATAAAGATTTAATTTTCTCGAAATAATTTTTAAAATTATGGTGTGGATTTGAGATAATATTATAGTTGTGTGTAATATTTATAAATTTTGCAAAGTATGCAAGTTGTTATATAATATTCGATTGGTCGGGGAATATTCTTTTTGTCGGGGAATATTCGTATGACTGTACAATCATTGGTGGACCCCACAATAGAATTATTATCAAATTGAGAAAACGATAAAAATATTTTTATGAAAATAACGACGGAAATTTTACCGTTAAAACTGTTGAACTACTCGGTAGTAAAAGTACAATAATACGCGTGGTTGCATAGTAGCACACGGTATTGATTATTGATGCTTACGTGAGAAGTCACTCAGTTTTGTTCAATTATTGCTTCAGTAATTGTTGCATAGTATCTCATGTTAATTGATTCAATTATTGTCGATATTTTATATATTATTAAATCAATAATTGAGATAACAGAGTTATTAATATTATTATTTGCAATATTAACGATGTCTAGAAGTTCTGTCAAGGAGAGGTTTGGTCACCTAATTGCGCGCCAATAGGGAGAAATCCTTATTGGAAATCTCCCTCTTTCCTGGGAACGACCTGGTCAGTTAATAGTGTGAATTATAATAATGATGGTAAACTTTTGTTTTATTAGTATTATTAATATAATAAAACAAATTTTTTTTTTATATAAAACAAAATACTTTTATAAAGTTATTTATTTTATTAGACAATAATTAGAATATAATATATTTTATTATGCATAGTGTTTTGCATAGTAAAATCTTTTTATATAAAACAGAGTACTTTTATAAAGTTATTTGTTTTATTAGACAATGATTATAATATAATATATTTTATTATGCACAGTGTTTGCATAGTGCCTACATACTGTTTGTATAGTAAAATCTTTTTATATAAAACAGAATACTTTTATAAAGTTATTCTTTTTATTAGATTATAAATAGAATATATTATATTTTATTTAAAATTTTTTGTTTTATTAGAATATTTTATTGTAAACCAATCTGGACCGTTCGTTTAAAAGTAAATCAATCTGGACCGTTCATGAATTAGTTACTATTCAGTCCATTCTCCTATAAATAGAAGCTCATTCCTTCATTATTTCTTACGAATTCACTGAAACTCTAGAGAGAGAAATTATAGAGAGAAGCTATAGAGAGAAAATCTATAGAGAGAAAGAAGAAGAGAAGTCTACTACCTCACTATTCCAGTATCTAGTTTTCTTCTAAGGTAAGGGGTATTATTCTTTCGTATTCATGTTCTGTTATTCCATTCTTTATTTTTCTGTTGGGAATAACTTGTCTGTGCAGTCTATCGCATGCATGGTGAATCCTTCTGTTATTCCATTCTTTATTATTCTGTTGGAATAACATGTCTATGTGGATTATCACATGCATGGTGAATGACCCTTCGTATTCGTTTCTTATTAAATTATGGAAATGATTTGTCTACGTGGATTACCGCATGGCGGGTGAATATCCATTGTAGTTTCATATATTCTATGATACTCATTTGGCTAAAATTTTGGCTTCTATACTCCATAAAATTAGTAGAATATCCTTGACATTTGTGCTTCATCCAGTATCTTTTCATGGAAATATTCTTCTGAGCATTCTTGAATTTTACTCCACAAAAAGCAGTATCATGTTGACAATTTGGACATTATTGAGTTCAGGATAAATTAACTTATAAGTCTTTAAAATTTATTCTTGAACTTATTTTATTGAATTATTATGTCATTGTCATGATGAGTCATGTTGGTTATTATGTGAAAACATGAAAGTTTCTTAGAAATCACAAATGGTTGAAAATCAAATTTTGGTGAAAACGGAATATAAAATTCAATTGACCATATCTCCTATTATATTTTGAATTTTTGAGTGTGGTCAAGTTCTAAAGTTAGATCTATGAGTTTTCTAACTTATCCAAGTGGAATCACTGGAAAAGGTATTTTAGATTTTCGTGTGGACTGATTTTAGCAAATGAGTCAAAAACTGCAAATCACAAAAAGACAACTGCTCATAAATTTAAAAGGGCATTTTCGGCCACTTAATTTGTGAGAAAAATACTGGCCTTTTGGGACATGGAAATTTATGGTATAAAGTACCTCCTGTCCAATAATGAGCTCATTCCGACTTAAAATGAGCAAGTTATGAGTATTTCAATATGTAGGTATTTTCGACGAAAAACGCTATAACCGGAGTTCTATGACTCCGATGACCATGAAATTTAAACTGGAAGATCACGTTAACATGTATAAGATCCTGCCAAGATTTGGGAATTTCTGGGGTTAAACTTGAGGTAGCTAATTTCTTAAGAAATTAATTAGAAATTAATTTTTTAAAAATAGTAAATGAATTTTAAAAATTTCGAGAAAAATATATGTTCAATATGAGACTATATTCTGTTAAATCCCAGAAAAGAAATATTTTTGGGACTGATTTGATATTTTTCATGAAAATGCACTAGTTATGAGTATATGAGTTAAATATGTTATGTGAAGTTAAAAATTAGTAAATAGGATTTTATGGCTTGGGAATCCTATATAGGGTATATACAGTTTTTTTTATAAGTGATTTGATCATTGGTGATGAAATCTTATGAGTATGTCACTTTTGAATGATTAAATGTATTATTTGATAAAGTGTAGACAATTGAAATAAATTATTTATAAATTTAAGAAGTGATTAAAATATTGTTATAATATTAATAATATTAGATTATGAGTTTATAATATTTGGATAAATTTAAAGTCTTTAATATTTATCCTTGTTTTCGTTTGATTAATGATTATATCATTGTCATCATTCTCATGTTTATATTGTGATAAAAGTCATCTTTGGCTTACGTTCATAGGTGGACTTGGTGTGATTATGACCAGGGATTATTCGGTATAATCATGACCGTAATGTGACGAATGATGTGGTAAAAGTCCTCAGTGGCCTGTAGTGCATTGATGGACAGTTTTTGGTATGATTATGATCAGGGATTATTCGGTATAGTCATGACCTTTGATAATTTAATAAATATCCTTGTTCCGTAAAGCAGGGATGACTTGATGATGTAGTTTATTTATTAAGCTAAGTCTCAGCGATTAAGTTGATGAAAAACTTTTTAAATCATAGAAGATAGTAGATTTTATTCTCTACTTGACTCTTTTAATGGATTGCTTGTTCCACTGCAGTTAAACTTGATGTCTATTGTATTTTATCAGTTTAACATTGTTAAAGACTAATGATAATTTATTCTGCATTATCTTAGTCGTAATATTTCTTACTGGGCTAGTTGAGCTCACCCTTTCTTTCACTCTTCTCTTCAGGAAATGAGAATATAGCTGAGATGAGTCGGGGAACGGAGTGACGGTCCAGATAATAGCATTAGTAGTCCTCACTTTGGCATGACATGTAATATATAATTGTATTGAGGACCTAAGATGTGTGTGTCATATTTTATACGTTACTTAATAATTGATTTTGGTGAACAACAATAGGGTGATGAGTACTCAACCCTAAAAGCGTCAAAAGTGCACCGCAATAAAATGAAGAGAACAAAAATCTTCTTGTGTCCCTTTGGAGACTTGAAATATTTGCTGCTGTACTTTATATGGCATGTATTAATTTGAGTATGAATATTGTCGTATTATATACGTTACAATATTTGTATTGAAACTCACAGTATATATGTCATTGTATTTTGCACGACTGTTGTATAATTAAGTTGTATTTGAATTTATGTACCATGTATCTGACGACTCAAGATGGGTGATGAATACCTATTTTTGGGGGCGTCACAGTTGGTATCAAAGCTTAGGGATATGATCTCTGGCTGAGATGTGAGATAAGAGCTAGGAGGGGAGAGACGGAAAATTCCTTCGCTAGTATGACCTACCTAAGTTTATTTGGTATTTAATTGGTCGGTCAGAGTATAAAAATAATATGTGATATGTCAATTAACCCTTGTTTTGTGGCAGTGTTTGAAAATGACATTTGAAAATGTTGAGATAAGCAATGGAGCAAAATAATATAACCGTATCGCAGTACGAGGCTAAGTTTGCGGAGTTATCCTGGTTTGCATCCCATTTGGTCGATAATGAGGAGCGAATGACACGAATGTTTCTAAGAGGTTTGAAACCCGAAATACGTCAATACCTCATTTCTAATAAACATTGTTTATATTCAAATGTTGTGATTAGGGCTCACTTATTGGAGCGCGATAATGAGTTAGCACAACCAAAAGGTAACGACCAACAACACGATAATAACCGTACCGGTGGCAACGGCCATCGAAACAATGATGACCATCATCGGGGAAATTATCATGCAAAGAATGGTAATCACTTCGGTGGTAATCATGGCCAAGATAATAGAAGTGGAAATTTTAAGAAGAGAAGGTCATTTAGCTCAATTTTGTCGTATAGTGAAGTCAAGTCCAGCTGGGACGATGGCACCAAAGGCGGATACGGACAAAACAAAGTCGGTGGTTTCAGGAAGAGCATTTTTCGTGACTTCTCAAAAGGCGAGTAACCTAAACGAAGTTAGCACGGGTTAGTTAATTATAAATTTTTTTAAAGTCTATACCTTATTAGATACCGGTTCTACCCATTCTTTTATCTCTTTTGCTTGCGTTCAACGTTTAAATTTGACTCCGGAGAAGTTAGACTTTGACTTATCTGTTGAAACTCAGTTAGGAGAAACCTTCATTACCTCCACTGTTTATAAATCTTATTTGATTCAAATCGACACTTTCACGTTACCTGTCGATCTTATCTCTTCGAAAATACTTGCCTTTGATGTGATTTTAAGAATCAATTGGTTAACTACTCATCATACTAAAATTGATTATTTTCGTAAGGTTGTTAGCTTTCATATTCCTAACCAACCTGTTATACGAATTCAAGAAACCAAACCACTAAAGTCAATCACTATTATATCAAGCCATAATTAAAGAGCCCCGAGCCTTTATCTGATGACTTCATTGTGTGGAATGCATTGAAACCAGACTTTTTGCAGGAGACATCGTGAATAACGGTGGCAAGTTGATAGGTATCAATGTGACGTGTTATCCAAGTCTTGGATGAGAGTCACAGTTTTAAATGATATTTCTATCGTTAATAAATTTCTTAATGTATTTTTGAAGACTTCTTGGCCTACCCCAGAGCGTGAAATTAAATTTTGTACTGACAGTACAAAACCCATTTCTTCAACCCTTAAATATTTTTTCAACCAAAATGAACGTATAATGCGCCAAAGACATTGGCTCGAGCTGTTGAAGATTACGATCATACCATTCAATATCATCGTGGAAGAGCGAACGTGGTAGCTGACGCGTTGAGTAGAAGATCGTATGCGTTTACGAGTGCGATGTTGTTAACACAAAAACTCATTTCGTATAACTTACAAATGATGAAGATAGAGTTAAAGACTCTAGGGACCCACGTGAAGATAACGAATATATGAGTAGAATCGACTTTAGACGTCGATAAAGTTAAAGCCACTCAAACTACATACTCAGAGCTGATGAATGTGAAGAAGAAGTTTCAAGAGGGTGTTATTCTACAAGTAAGAGTTGCTGAAGAGAGGAAATTTTAACCCTTGATTTTATTGGACCATTTGAAATCCTCGATTAAGTAGGAACTGTGGCTTATAGACTCGTTTTACTGTCAAATATGTTGTGTGTTCATAACGTTTTTCACGTATCGATGTTACGTAAATATGTGAATGACCCGAACAACGTTATTAAATTAGAACTAGACGAGATTGCAGAAGATTTAACGTATGAGTAGATACGTGTTAAAATCTTAGATAAGAAGGATCGCATTCAACACTCAAAGGTTATACCTCAAGAGTTAGAATCTGAAATAAAGTCAAGATATCCTTACCTCTTCGACATACCAGGTACGTATGTAAATTTCGAGGGCAAAAATTCATACGGAGGGGAGATTGTGAGACCCCAAATTTTATGAATAAAGAATTAATTTTCTCGAAATATTTTTTAAAATTACGGTGTGGATTTGAGATAATGTTATAGTTGTGGGTAATATTTATAAATTTTGCAAAGTATACAAGTTGTTATATAATATTCGATTGGTCGGGGAATATTCTTTTTATCGGGGAATATCCGTACGACGGTACAATCATTGGTGGACCCCACAACAAAATTATTGTCGGATTGAGAAAATGAGAAAAATATTTTTACGAAAATAACGACGAAAGTTTTGCCGTTAAAACTGTTGAACTACTCGGTAGTAAAAGTACAGTAATACGCGTGGTTGCATAGTAACACACGGTATTGATTATTGATGCTTAATGGATTGCTTGTTCCGCTGCAGTTAAACTTGATGTCTATTGTATTTTATCAGTTTAACATTGTTAAAGACTAATGATAATTTATTCTGCATTATCTTAGTCATAATATTTCTTACTGGGCTAGTTGAGCTCACCCTTTCTTTCACTGTTCTCTTCAGGAAATGAGAATATAATTGGGACGAGTCAGGGAACGGAGTGACGGTCCAGATGATAGCATTAGTAGTCCTCACTTTGGCATGACATGCAATATATAATTGTATTGAGGACCTATGATGTGTGCGTCATATTTTATACGTTACTTAATAATTGATTTTGGTGAACAACAATAGGGTGATGAGTACTCAACCCTGAAAGCGTCAAAAGTGCACCGCAGTAAAATGAAGAGAACAGAAATCTTCTCGTGTCCTTTTGGTGACTTGAAATATTTGTTGTTGTACTTTATATGGAATGTATTAATTTGAGTATGAATATTGTCGTATTATATACGTTATAATATTTGTATTGAAACTCACAGTATATATGTCGTCGTATTTTGCACGACTGTTGTATAATTAAGTTGTATTTAAATTTATGTACCATGTATCTGGCGACTCAAGATGGGTGATGAATACCTATTTTTGGGGGCGTCACATATATGCTGTAAAATTTACTAATATCTTCAACTGATCAATTCAGCAGATTTACTCCCAAGTCCTAACAGAAATTCACAAGCACAAGACTAAAACCCCAACAATATTTGACAGCACCCCAATTCAAGAGAAGAAAAATATCAAGAAATTAAATTGCTGCACAAATTGAACTCAGGGGAGAGAGTGGGGCGGACTGAAAAATGGTGGAAAGAAGGGGCCAATATTAATATTGGTGGTGAACGGACTGGCCCACCTGTAACACCAATGGGGATCTACAGAGCCCTAAAGTATAAACCCCCAAAATCTAGATATCTATTTATAATGCTCACGACCTCCATTGTTGCAGTTGCACTATTGTACCTTCTTTTTTCTCTCATTTCCTAGAACGGGTCCTTGTTTTCCACTTCAAAAACCCTAATAACAGACTTTGCAATTAATCCTCAAATGCCACTTTTAAGTGGGCATGAAAAGTATTTGTATTGGGGCAATAAAATTGATTGTCCCGGAAAGCACTGTGGGTCTTCTTAGATCTGTACAAGAACTGAATTGAATCTATTTTTTCCCAAATTTTTAGTGCATGCTTGGGGGGTTTTGATTATGGGTGGTAAAGCTTCAAGTTTTGGTGCTTAAAAAAGAGTATGTATGGGAGAGATCCATGGGGTGGGCCACTGGAAATTGCTGTAGATTCAGCTACAGATGATGATTGGAGAAAAATTATAGAGGAGAGATGTGACGTCCCCAAAATAGGTATACATCATCCATCTTGAGTCACCAGAAAATACACTACTGACAACTTCATTTATACAACTGTTGTGCAAAATATGAGGACATGTATACTGTGAGTTTTAATACAAATGTATGTAACTCTCATGGTGCCTCGACCGAAACCTTACAATGGTACTTTACATAAAAGTACATTCAAAAATTATTTTAGAAATTAAAATCTTTAGGAAGTGCTCAAGGAAACCTTCGTACATAGGAGGCCATGAATCTAATTTATGATAGATATCATATGTCCAGAGAATTATCCTTGGTTGACCCCATAGACCCCAAAGAAAAATGAGAAGATTACTATCATGTTCCTTCCAATGGTGAGTCTTCTCTTGGCATATAACTATCTCCACTATCTCCAAGTGAAAATTATATTTCAAATAAACTCCAAGATCATATAGGTAGTTCACGTAGATATACTTAGCAAGTGGATGTTCATAACCCTGTCTTATGATAACGCGAGGTTGTATGTCATTAGACATCTTGTATGATAGTGGCAAAACACCCTTCCAAAGTTGGGTTCACCTCACCCTATTCGGTTCACCAAAATTAAATATCAAATGACGTATACAATACAACACACTTATCTAAAGTTCTCAATAAAATTATTTCTATACTATTTAGGGAGAACGTCAATAGCTATAGACCACCGTTCTATTCCCCTGTTATCCCAGCTCGACTCGGCAACACTCTTATTACCTGAAAGGAATTATAAAGTAAAAGGGTGAGCACAACTAGACCAGTAAAGAATATCATAACTAAATATAATTAAATTATCAATAGCTTTTGTCAATAATAAATTATAGATTTAGAACATATGGTAGATGATAAAACTTTTCAACCATAGTTGCAGCGAAATGAGCAATCCATTAAAAGAGTCAAATAGACCATCAGGTCTATTTGATGTTAAAAGTCCACCAATAATGTTTTATCCCTGTAACATCAATCAAAAATTCCTATCCATAATCATATGAATAACTCATAATCATAATTTTGATTCTGAATTCCTTTTCGCACCTAGGACGAATATAATTTTCATCACCTATCTTCACCTAAAACATCAAAAATCATGGTTATACCAAATCACAATTCCTGCTCATAATCATACTAATAAATTCATCTTTGCACTACGGCCAAAGATATAAAACTAAATAACCAATAACCAACAGTTCATCTTTGCACTACGGCCAAAGATATACAACTGTATAACCAATAACCAACAGTTCATCTTTGCACTACAGGCCAAAGATATACAACTGTAAAACCAATAACCAATAGTCCATCTTTGCACTACAGGCCAAAGATATACAACTATAAAACCAATAATACTGAGACTCAGCTTAATAGTATCACGACGATGAATTATCCATGCACTACGAGCCAAGGATATTCATTTTTTCAATTACGATCATGATTATACCGAATAATCCTTGGTTATAATCTTACCAAGTCCATCTATGCACTACGAGCCAAAAATGACTTTTACCACATCATTTGTAACATTACGGTCATGATTATACCGAATACTCCTTGGACATAATTATACCAAGTCCATCTATGCACATAAGTCACAGATGACTTTTAACACAATATAAGCATGAGGATTATGACAACGATATAAAGAATCAATCAAATGAGATAAAGGATAAATATTAAACATTTATAATATAAATTATCCAGGGTTCAAGAATATCCCAATGTTATCAATCACTTAATAATCTCATAATCTAATATCCTTAATATTATAACAATATTTTATTTATTTCTTTAACTTATAAATAATTTATTTTAATTGTTTACACTTTACCAAATAATGTATTTAATCATTCAAAAATGCCATACTCATAAGATTTTAACACCAATAATCAAATCCCTTATCAAAAATCTGCATATACCCTATATAGGATTCCCAGGCCATAAAATCCTATTTACCAATTTTCAACTTCACATAACATATTTAACTCATATACTCATAACTAGTGCATTTTCATGAAAAATATCAAATCAATCCCAAAAATATTTCTTTTCTGGGATTTAGCAGAATATAGTCTCATATTGAACATATATTTTTCTCGAAATTTTTAAAATTCATTTACTATTTTTCATAAATCAATTTCTAATTAATTCCTTAAGAAATTAGCTACCCCAAGTTTAACTCCAGAAATTTCCAAATCTTGGCAGGATCTTACACATGTTAACGTGATCTTCCAGTTTAAATTTCATGGTTATCGGAGTTATAGAACTCCGGTTATAGCATTTTTCGTCGAAAAAACCTAAATATTGAAATGGTCATAACTTGCACATTTTAAGTCGGAATGAGCTCATTTTTGGACAGGAGGTACTTTATACGATATATTTTCATGTCCCAAAAGGCCAAAATTTTTCTCACAAATTAAGTGGCTGAAACAGTCCTTTTAAACTTATGGGCAGTAGCCTTTTTGGTGTTTTATAGTTTTTGACTCCTTTGCTAATATCAGTCCACACGAAAATCTACAACACCTTTTCCAGTGATTCCTTGGATCTAACTCTATCACTTAACCACACTCAAAAATTCGAAATAAAATAGGAGATATGGTCAATTGAATTTCATATTCCATTTTCACCAAAATCTGATTTTTAACCCTTCGTGATTTCTAAGAAACTTTCATGTTTTCACATAATAACCAACATAACTTATCATAACACTTATTAATACTACATATACCCATGATTTTCATCAGTCCAATGCTTTTATTATGACTTTCATCATAATCCACGTAAACAGATCATTTTCACAATTTAATAAGGAATGAATACAAAGGATCATTCACAATGCATGTGGTAATCCACATAGACAGGTTATTCCAACATAATAATAAATAATAGAATAACTGAAGAATTCACCATGCATGCGATAGATCACACAGACATGTTATTCTCAACAGAATAATAAAGAACGGAACCAGGTCAAGCGTAATTTGCACCGACAGGATATTCCAAAAGAATAATAAAGAACGGAACCAAGTCAGGCGTAATTCGCACCGACAGGATATTCCAACAGAATAATAAATAATGGAACCAGGTCATGCGTAAACGCATAGACAGGATATTCCAACAAAATAATAAAGAATGGAATAATAGAAGAATTTCACCATGTATGCAGTACTTCGCATAGACAGGTTATTCCAACATAATAATAAGGAATGGAATAATAGAAGTTCTCTTCATGAATAAGAAAAAAATAATACCCCTATCTTAGAACAAACTGGATATAGGAGTAGTGAAGTAGCAGAATACTTTTCTTCTTTCTCTTTATAGTTTCTCTCTCTAGAGTTTCAGTGAATTGGTAAGGAAAAAATGAAGGAATGAGCTTCTATTTATAGGAGAATGGACTAAATAGTAACTAATTTCTGAACGATCCAGATTGATTTACTTTTAAACGGACGGTCCAGATTGGTTTACTATAAAATATTTTAATAAAACAAAATCTTTTAAATAAAATAAAATATATTCTATTTATAATCTAATAAAACGAATAACTTTATAAAAGTATTCTATTTTATATAAAAAGATTTTACTATACAAATACTATGCAAACACTATGCATAATAAAATATAATATATTCTAATTATTATCTAATAAAATAAATAACTATATAAAAGTATTTTGTTTTATATAAAAAGATTTTACTATGTAAAACACTATGCATTATAGAATATAATATATTCTATTTATAGTCTAATAAAACGAATAAATTTATAAAAGTATTCTGTTTTATATAAAAAGCTTTTTTGTTTTATTACATTAATAATACTAATAAAACAAAAGTTCATCATTATTATTATAATTCACACTATTAATCGACCAGGTTGTTCCCAAGAAAGAGTGGGCTTTCCAATAGAAATTTCTCCCTATTGGCGCGCAATTAGGTGACCAAACCTCTCCTTGGCAGAACTTCTAGACATCGTTAATATTGCAAATAATAATATTAATAACTCTGTCATCTCAATTATTGATTTAATAATATATAAAATATCGAAAATAATTGAATTAAACTGAGTAACTTTTCACGTAAGCATTAATAATCAATACTGTGTGCTACTACGCAACCACGTGTATTTTACCATCGATTATTTTATGACAACTTGTTTACTTTGAAAAATTTTCAAATGTCACCCTTAACTTTAAACTTTTATCAATTTAACTATTCACCAAAATAGAAAAATTGAATATTTTTATTTCATAAAATTCGGGGTCTCACAATCTCCTCTTCTTATGAAATTCCACCCTCGAAATTTATGTACGTACCTAATATTTGAAGAGATGAGAATACCTTGCTTTCTTTTCAAATTATACCTTCCCTGTTATATCCTCTGTATCATGATTTTTCCATTGTTCAGTGCCTGTATTTCAGATATCATTCTAGAATATATTTTCAAAACAAAGGTTAATTGACATATCACAAATTGTCAACGTATCAAATAAAATTTTGGGCATATGTAAGTCACACACTAGCAAAGTATATTACTCGTCTCTCCCCTCCTAGTTCTAGACTCATATCTCCGCTAGCGACCATATCCTTAAGCTCTGATACCAAATGTGATGCCCCCAAAATAGGTATACATCACCCATCTTGAGTCGCCAGAAAATACACTACGGACAACTTCATTTATACAATTATTGTGCAAACTACGAGGACATGTATACTGTGATTTTTAATACAAATGTATGTAACTCTCATGGTGCCTCGACCACAACCTTACAATGGTACTTTACATAAAAGTACATTCAAAAATTGTTTTAGAAATTAAAATCTTTAGGAAGTGCTCAAGGAAACCTTCGTACATAGAAGGCCATGAATCTAAGTTATGATATATATCATATGTCCAGAGAATTATCCTTGGTTGACCTAATAGATCCCAAAGAAAAACGAGAAGATTACTATCATGTTCCTTCCAATGGTGAGTCTTTTCTTGGCATATAACCATCTCCACTATCTCCAAGTGAAAATTATATTTCAAATAAACTCTAAGATCATATAGGTAGTGCTCGTAGATATACTCAGCAAGTGGATGTGCACAACTCTGTCTTATGATAACACGAGTTGTATGTCATTAGACATCTTGTATGATAGTGGCAAAACACCCTTCCAAAGTTGGGTTCACCTCACTCTATTCGGTTCACCAAAATTAAATATCAAATGACGTATACAATACGACACACTTATCTAAAGTTCTCAATAAAATTATTTCTATACTATTTAGGGAGAACCTCAATAGCTATAGACCACCGTTCTATTCCCCTGTTATCCTAGCTCGACTCGGCAACACTCTTATTACCTGAAAGGAATTATAAAGCAAAAGGGTGAGCACAACTAGACCAGTAAAGAATATAATAACTAAAGATAATTAAATTATCAATAGCTTTCGTCAATAATAAATCAGAGATTTAGAACATATGGTAGATGATAAAACTTTTCAACCATAGTTGCAGCGGAATGAACAATCCATTAAAAGAGTCAAATAGACCATCAGGTCAATTATCTTCTCCATGTTAAAAGTCCACCATTAATGTTTTATCCCTGTAACATCAATCAACAATTCCTGTCCACAATCATATGAATAACTCATAATCATAATTGTAATTCTGAATTCCTTTTCGCACCAAGGACGAAGATAATTTTCATCACCTATCTTCACCTAAAACATCTAAAATCATGGTTATATCAAATCATAATTTCTGCTCATAATCATACTAATAAATTCATCTTTGCACTACGGCCAAAGATATACAACTGTATAACCAATAACCAACAGTTCATCTTTGTACTATAGGCCAAAGATATACAACTGTAAAACCAATAACCAATAGTCCATCTTTGCACTACAGGCCAAAGATATACAACTATAAAATCAATAAGGCTGAGACTCAGCTTAATAGTATCACGACCACGAATTATCCATGAACTACGAGCCAAGGATATTCGTGTTTTCAATTACGGTCATGATTATACCGAATAATCCTTGGTCATAATCATACCAAGTCCATCTATGCACTACGAGTCAAAGATGACTTTTACCACATCATTTGTAACATTACGGTCATGATTATACCGAATACTCCTTGGTCATAATCATACCAAGTCCATCTATGCACGTAAGTTACAGATGACTTTCAACACAATATAAGCATTAGGATCATGACAACGATGTAAAGAATCAATCAAATGAGATAAATGATAAATATTAAACATTTATAATATAAATTATCCAGGGTTCAAGAATATCCCAATGTTATCAATCACTTAATAATCTCATAATCTAATATCATTAATATTATAACAATATTTTATTTATTTCTTTAACTTATAAATAATTTATTTTAATTGTTTACACTTTACCAAATAATGCATTTAATCATTCAAAAATGCCATACTCATAAAATTTTAACACCAATGATCAAATCCCTTATCAAAAATCTGCATATACCCTATATAGGATTCCCAGGCCATAAAATTATATTTACCAATTTTCAACTTCACATAACATATTTAACTCATATACTCATAACTAGTGCATTTTCATGAAAAATACCAAATCAGTCCCAAAAATATTTCTTTTCTAGGATTTAGCAGAATATAGTCCCATATTAAACATATATTTTTTTCAGAATTTTTAAAGTTCATTTACTATTTTTCATAAATCAATTTCTAATTAATTCCTTAAGAAATTAGCTACCTCAAGTTTAACTCCAAAAATTCCCAAATCTTGACAGGATCTTACACATGTTAACGTGATCTTCTAGTTTAAATTTCATTGTCATCGGAGTTATAGAACTCCGGTTATAGTATTTTTCGTCGAAAAAACCTAAATATTGAAATAGTCATAACTTGCTCATTTTAAGTCGGAATGAGCTCATTTTTAGACATGAGGTACTTTATACCATATATTTTCATGTGCTAAAAGGCCGAATTTTTTTTCACAAATTAAGTGGCTGAAACAGTCCTTTTAAACTTCTAGGCAGTAGTAGCCTTTTTGGTGTTTTACAGTTTTTGACTCCTTTGCTAAAATCAGTCTACATGAAAATCTACAACACTTTTTCCATTGATTCTACTTGGATAAGTTAGAAAACTCTTAAATCTAACTCTAAAACTTAACCAAACTCAAAAATTCAAAATATAATAGGAGATATGGTCAATTGAATTTTATATTCCATTTTCACCAAAATCTGATTTTCAACCCTTTGTATTTCTAAGAAACTTTCATGTTTTCACATAATAACCAAGATAACTTATCATAACACTCACTAATACTACATATACCCATGATTTTCATCAGTCCAATGCTTTTATTATGACTTTTGTCATAATCCACGTAAACAGATCATTTCCATAATTTAATAAGGAATGAATACAAAGGATCATTCACCATGCATGCGGTAATCCACATAGACAGGTTATTCCAACATAATAATAAAGAATAGAATAACTGAAAAATTCACCATGCATACGATAAATCGCACAGATAGGTTATTCTCAATAGAATAATAAAGAACGGAACCAGGTCAGGCGTAATTCACACCGACAGGATATTCCAAAAGAATAATAAAGAACAGAACCAGGTCAGGCGTAATTCGCACCGATAAGATATTCCAATAGAATACTAAATAATGAAACCAGGTCATGCGTAAATGCACTGACAGGATATTCCGACAGAATAATAAAGAATGGAATAATATAAGAATTTCACCATGTATGCAGTACTTCGCATAGACAGGTTATTCCAACATAATAATAAGGAATGGAATAATAGATGTTCTCTCCATGAATATGAAAAAAAAATATCCCTTATCTTAGAACAAACTAGATATAGGAGTAGTGAAGAAGCAGAATACTTTTCTTCTTTCTCTTTATAGTTTCTCTTTCTAGAGTTTCAGTGAATTCATAAAAAAAATGAAGGAATAAGCTTGTATTTATAGGAGAATGGACTGAATAGTAACTAATTCCTGAACGATCCAGATTGATTTATTTTTAAACGAACGGTCCAGATTGGTTTACTATAAAATATTTTAATAAAACAAAATCTTTTAAATAAAATATAATATATTCTATTTATAATCTAATAAAACGAATAACTTTATAAAAGTATTTTGTTTTATATAAAAAGATTTTACTATACAAACACTATGCATAATAGAATATAATATATTCTAATTATTGTCTAATAAAACAAATAACTTTATAAAAGTATTTTATTTTATATAAAAAGATTTTACTATGAAAAATACTATGCTTAATAGAATATAATATATTCTATTATTCTATTTATAGTCTAATAAAACGAATAACTTTATAAAAATATTCTATTTTATATATAAAAAAATTCTGTTTTATTACATTAATAATACTAATAAAATAAAAGTTCATCATTATTATTATAATTCACACTATTAATTGACCAGGTCGTTCCCAGGAAAGAGGGTGGCTTTTCAATAAGGATTTCTCCCTATTGACGCGCAATTAGGTGACCAAACCTCTCATTGGCAGATCTTATAGACATCGTTAATATTGCAAATAATAGTATTAATAACTCTGTCATCTCAATTATTGATTTAATAATATATAAAATATCGACAATAATTGAATTAAACTGAGTGACTTCTCACATAAGCATTAATAATCAATACCGTGTGTTACTATGCAACCACGCGTATTTTACCACCGATTATTTTATGACAACTTGCTTACCACCAATTGACTTTAGTGGTTTTTCTAAGTAAGCAAGTTGTCATAAAATAATCGGTGGTAAAATACGCGTGGTTGCATAGTAGCACGCGATATTGATTATTAAAGCTTACGTGAGAAGTCACTCAGTTTAATTATATTATTGTCTATATTTTATATATTATTAAATCAATAATTGAGACAACAAAGTTATTCATATTATTATTTGCAATATTGACAATGTCTAGAAGTTCTATCAAGGAGAGGTTTGGTCACCTAATTGTGCGCTAATAAAGAAAAATCCTTATCGGAAAGCCCCCTCTTTCCTGGGAACGACCTGGTTGTTAAATATTGTGAATTATAATATTAATGATGAATAAGTTCGTGTTGATTAAAGATGAAATTGATAGTTCCATTGTGTTGGAATTATTAGTGTTAGTGAAAATCGACATTTATTTCGATAATAATTGATGTCTGGAGGTTATATTGACCAATCGGGTAATTAACCGGATAAATAAGCAATTAATTGCTATTGATTCACATGATTATAACTATTTGTTCACATGTGTGTACTATTGATTCACATTCATTTACTATTAGGGGAGTTGGTGCAAGATTGATAATACTTGCATGACTAAGTTAAAAATGGAGGTATAGATGGAGGTACTATACTGTAATTCATATTTTCACATGTCTAGAACTATTGATTCACATGATTTACTATTGATTCACATGATTTACTATTAAGGGAGATGGTGCAAGTTTGATAATACTTGCAGGACTAAATTAAAAATAAAGGAAAAGAGGAAGGTATTATACTATAATATTTCGAGCCCCAAAACGTGCAATTATCGAAACTATAGTTTCCTATAAATAGAAGTTCATTCCTTCATTATTTTTCACCAATTCACTAAAACTATAGAGCAATTATTATAGAAAGAAAGAAGAAGAGAAGTCTGCTACCTCACTATTCCAGTATCCAGTCTTCTTTTGAAGTAAGGGGTATTATTCTTTCGTATTCATGAAGAGAATTATTTTCTTTCAATACTCGTAAGAGCAGTTATTCCATTCTTTACTATTCTGTTGGAATAACCTGTCTGTGCGGTCTATCACATGTATGGTGAATTCTTCTGTTATTCCATTCTTTATTATTATGTTGGAATAACCTATCTATGCGAAGTACCGCATACATGGTGAAATTCTTCTATTAATCCATTCTTTATTATTCTGTTGGAATAACCTGTCTGTGCGGTTTATCGTATGCTTGGTGAATTCTGTTGTTATTCCCTTCTTTATTATTCTGTTGGAATATCCTGTCTGTGCGGATTACGCATGACCTGGTTCCATTCTTTATTATTCTGTTGGAATATCCTGTCTATGCGGATTACGCATGACCTAGTTTCATTCTTTATTATTCTGTTGGAATATCTTGTCTGTGCGAATTACGCATGACATGGTTCTATTCTTTATTATTCTGTTGGGAATAACCTGTTTGTGCGGTTTATCACATGCCTTGTGAATTCTTCTGTTAGTCCATTCTTTATTATTCTGTTGGAATAACCTGTCTATGTGGATTACCGCATGCATGGTGAATGATCCTTTGTATTCATTCCTTATTAAATTGTGGAAATGATCTGTCTACGTGGATTACCGCATGGCGGGCGAAAATCCATTTGCAGTTTCATATATACTACTATACTCAGTTGGTTAAAGTTTTGGCTTCTATACTTCATGAAATTAGTAGAATATCCTGGATATTTACTCTTCATCCAGTATCTTTTCATGGAAATATTCTTCTGAGCATTCTTGAATTTTACTCCATAAAGTAGTATCATGTTGACAATTTGGACGTTATTGATTTCAGGATAAATTAACTTATAAATCTTTAAAATTTATTCTTGAACTTGTTTTATTGAATTATTATGTCATTGTCATCATCCTCATGCTTATATTGTGATGAAAGTCATCTTTGGCTTACATGCATAGATGGACTTGGTATGATTATGATCAGGGATCATTCGATATAATCATGACCTTTAATGTTATAAATGATGTGGTAAAAGTCCTCAGTGGCCTGTAGTGCATTGATGGACAGTTTTTGGTATGATTATGACTAGGAATTATTCGGTATAGTCATGACCATTGATGATTTAATGAATATCCTTGGCCCGTAGTGCAGGGATGATTCGATGATGTGGTTTATTTATTAAGCTGAGTCTCAGCGATAAAAATTGATGAAAATATTTTAAATCATAGAAGATAGTAGATATCATGCTCTACTTGACTCTTCTAATGGATTGCTTATTCCGCTACAGTTAAACTTGACGTCTATTATATTTTATCAGTTTAACATTGTTGAAGGCTAATGATAATTTATCCTGCATTATCTTAGTCATAATGTTTCTTACTGGGCTAGTTGAGCTCACCCTTTTGCTTTCATTGTTCTCTTCAGGAAATGAGAACGTAGCCGAGACTAGTCGGGGAACGGAGTGATGGTGCGAGATGGTGTTATAGTAGTCCTCACTATTCTATAAAATAGTGTGACAATAAATGTAATGAGGACTCTATTTGAGAGTGGAAATTGTCTAGAAGGCAATATTCCTTTTTAAACTCTCAGCTATGTTTTGTCGTATTTTACACGACTGTTGTATAATTAAATTGTATTTGAATTTTATACCATGTATTTGGTGACTCAAGATGGGTGATGTATATCTATTTTGGGGGCGTCACAGTTGGTATCAAAACTTAGGGATATGATCCCTGGCTGAGATGTGAAACAAGAACTAGGAGGGGAGAGATGAGGAATTCCTTTGCTAGTATTACCTACCTAAGTTTATTTGGTATTTAATTGGTCGGTCAGAGTATAGAGATAATATGTGATATGTTAATTAACCCTTGTTTTGTGGCAGTATTTTAAAATGGCATCTGAAAATGTTGAGATAAGCAATGAAGCACATGAAACTGTTGAGTCACCACAGATTAATACCCAGGATAATGTGCAACAGGAGGATAATAATCCTCAGGAAAACAACAAAGATCAAGTGATGAACGATGGGATGTTCAGAGGTTTTATGCAATTCATGCAACATCAGGCGAGGGTAGCTCCTGTTCAAAATGCAGGTGGAAACACTGGAAACTCTCGGGTGGTCACCGCTAAGCAGTTCAAGGAGCTGGGACCACCGGAGTTTTTTTAAAAGCCATAACCACTTAAGGTAGAGACGTGGTTAAAGCAGATCATCAAGATATTTGATGTCTTGGGATGCTCCGAGGTGCAAAAGGTTCCCTTTGCCACCTTCATGTTGCGAGCAGAGTCAAATTACTGGTGAGAATCTGTAAAGCGTACTCAACCTGCCGCACTCAAAATGTCTTGTGAGAAGTTCCAAGAGCTGTTTAACGACAAGTACTTTCTTGAAAGTATTCGTCACATGAAGGAGGTAGAGTTCATCAAGCTTGAGCAAAACAATATGACCGTGGCGCAGTACGAAGCTAAGTTTACCGAGTTGTCTCGGTTTGCGTCCCACTTGGTTGATAATAAGGAGAGAATGACGCGGATATTTCTAAGGGGTTTGAAACTCGAGATACGTCAATACCTAATTTCTCACAAACTGTGTTTGAATTCAGTTGTTGTGAATAGGGCTCAGTTATTGGAGCACGATAATGAGTCAACCCAACAAGAGAGAGCAGTCGACAAGTCGATAACACCAGCGGTAACTGTCATTGAAGCGGTGATAACAAGCGTGGAGGGAATCAACATGCCAAGAATGGTAACCACTTCGGTGGTAATCATGGCCAAGATAATAGGAGTAGAAAATTCAAGAAGAGAAGGTTCAACAACGATGGAAAGACAGCAGCACCCACACCCGTTTTCAAGGAAGGAGAACGACCACCAATTGTATGCTTCAAATGCGGAGGGGAGAGACATATCAGTCCAAGATGCACGATGCAGTCCAAAGCATGTTACAATTATGGAAAAGAAGGTCACCAAGCCCGATTTTGTCTTGCACCAAAGTCAAGTCCAGCTAATATGGTGGCACCAAAGGCGGATACAGACAAAACAAAGTCGGTGGTTTCAAGAAGAGAGCTTTTCGTGACTTCTCAAAAAGCGAGTAACCCAAACGAAGTTAGCACGGGTTAGTTGATTATAAATTATTACGAAGTCTATACCTTATTAGATACTGGTTCTACCCATTCTTTTATCTCTCTTGCTTGCGCTCAACATTTAAATTTGACCCCAGAGAAATTAGACTTTGACTTATCGGTTGAAACTCCGTTAGGAGAAACCTTCGTTACCTCCACTGTTTATAAATCTTATTTGATTCAAATCGGCACTTTCACGTTACCTGTCGATCTTATCTCTTTGAAAATACTTGTCTTTGATATAATTTTAGGAATCGATTGGTTAACTACTCATCATGCTTTTCGTAAGGTTGTTAGCTTTCATATTCTTAACCAACCTGTTATGCAAATTTAAGCAACCAAACCACTAAAGTCAATCATTGTCATATTAAGCCATAAGTAAAGAGCCCCGATCCTTTCTTTGTTGACTTCCTTGTGTGGAATTCACCAAAGCCAGACTTTCTATAGGCGACGTCGTGAATGACGATGGCAAGTTGATATGTATCAATGTGACGTACTATCCAAGTCTTGGATGAGAGTCACAGTTTTGAATGATATATATTGTTAATAAAATTCCTGACGTATTCTTGAAGGCTTCTTAGCCTACCCCTAGAGCGTGAAATCGAATTTTGTATTGACCCCAGTAAAAAACCCATTTCTAAAACCCTTAAATATTTCTTCACCTAAAATGATTGTATAATGCGCCAAAGACGTTGGCTCGAGCTGTTGAAGATTATGATCGTACCATTCAATACCGTTGTGGGAAAGAGAATGTGGTAGCTGACGTGTTGAGTAGAAGATCGTATGCGTTTACGAGTGAGATGTTGTTAACACAAAGACCCATTTCATATGACTTACAAATGATAAAGATAGAGTTAAAGACTCTAAGGACCCACGTGAAGATAACAAATATACGATTAAAATTAACTTTAATTGATAAAGTTAAAGCCACTCAAACTACACACCTGGAGTTGATGAATGTGAAGAAGAAGGTTCAAGAAGGCGTTATTCTAGAAGCAAGAGTCGATGAAAAGAGGAAATATCAACCCTCGATTTAATTGACCCATTTGAAATTCTCGATCGAGTAGGAACTGTGGCCTATAGACTCGTTTTACCGCCAAGTATGTTACGTGTTCATAACGTTTTTCACGTATCGATGTTACGTAATTATGTGGACGACCCGAACCACATTATTGAATTAGAACTAGACGAAATAGCGGAAGATTTAACGTATGATGAGATACGTATTAAAATCTTGGATAAGAAGGATCATATTCGACACTCAAAGGTTATACCTCAAGAGTTGGAATATGAAATGAAGTCAATGTATCCTCACCTCTTCGTCATACCAGGTACGTACGTAAATTTCGAGGGCAAAATTTCATAAGTAGGGGAGATTGTGAGACCCCAAATTTTATGAAAAAAGATTTAATTTCTTGAAATATTTTTTGAATATTATGGTGTGGATTTGATATAATGTTATAGTTGTGGGTAATATTTATAAATTTTGCAAAGTATACAAGTTGTTATATAATATTCGATTGGTCGGGGAATATTCTTTTTGTCGGGGAATATCCGTACGACGACACAATCATTGGTGGACACCACAACAAAAGTATTGTCATAGTTAGAAAACGACATAATTATCTTTTTATCAAAATAACAGTGAAAGTGTTACCGTTAAAACTGTTGAACTACCCGGTAGTAAAAGTAAAGTAATACGCGTGGTTGCATAGTAACACACGGTATTGATTATTGATGCTTACGTAAGAAGTCACTCAGTTATACTCAATTATTGCTACAGTAATTGCTGCATCATATCTCTCATATTATTGATTCAATTTTTGTCACAGTATCATTTGCATAATATATTATATTATTAAATCAATAATTGAGACGGCAAAGTTATTCATATTATTATTTGCAATTTTGACAATGTCTAGAAGTTTTGTCAAGGAGAGGTTTGGTCACCTAATTGCGCGCCAATAAGGAGAAATCCTTATCGGAAATCCCCTTCTTTTCTGGAAACAACCTGGTTGTTAAATATTGTGAATTATAATATTAATGATGAATAAATTTGTGTTGATTAAAGATAAAATTGATAGTTCTATTGTGTTGGAATTATTAGTGTTAGTGAAAATCGACATTTATTTCGATAATAATTGATGACTGGAGGTTATATTAACCAATTGGATAATTAACCGGATAAATGAGCAATTAATTGCTATTGATTCATATGATTATAACTATTTATTCACATGTGTGTACTATTGATTCACATTCATTTACTATTAGGGGAGTTGGTGCAAGATTGATAATACTTGCAATACTAAGTTAAAAATAGATGTATAGATGGAGGTACTATACTGTAATTCGTATTTTCACATGTCTAGAACTATCGATTCACATGATTTACTATTAGGGGAGATGGTGCAAGTTTGATAATACTTGCAGGACTAAATTAAAAATGAAGGAAAAGAGGAAGGTATTATACTGTAATATTTTGAGCCCCAAAACGTGCAATTATCGAAACTATATTTTTTCTATATATAGAAGCTCATTCCTTCATTATTTTTCACCAATTCACTAAAGCTATAGAGCAATTATTATAGAGAGAAAGAAGATGAGAAGTCTGCTACCTCACTATTCCAGTATCCAGTCTTCTTTTGAAGTAAGGGGTATTATTATCCAGTATCAAATAAATATTTTCTTATCATATAAATCAATAATTAATTATTCACAAATAATATTACAGAATTACAATTATGACAACCAGGTCGTTCCCAGGAAAATGGGGGCTTTCTAATAAGGATTTTTCCTTACTGGCGCGCAATTAGGTGACCAAACCTCTCCTTGACAGAACTTTCTAGACATTGCCAATAATGCTATCTAATAATATTTTTCAAATAATATGAATTATTGATCTGATAATGGGAAATAATGTGCAGTGACAATTATTGAAACAACAATAATATAAACTATCAACGCATCAATTATTGAAATAATAAAATAAAATATTGAACAGTAATTACTGTAACAATTATTGAGTAGTGTCTTCTTACGTATGAATCAATAATTAAACAATACTGTGCAATACTGTGTGCTACTGTGCAACCACACGTATTACTGTATTTTAACCATTAGGTATTCCAACAGTGTTAACGGTAACAACTATGTCGTTATTTATAAAAACTCATACTTTGTCATTTTCTTCATCCGACAGTTATTCTGTTATGAGCCCTACGAATGGCTGCGCCGTCGTACGAATATTCCCCGACAAAAAGAATATTCCACGACCAAAAGAATATTCCCCGACAAAAAAAGAATATTTTATAACCACTTGCTTATTTTATAAAATTTGCACATTTCACCCAGAGCCAATGCATTATATCAAATTAACACCTTTTTAATTTAGAATAATGAATAGAGAAAATTTAATTTTATTTATAATAAGTTGGGGTCTTACAGTCTGTACGGTCTATCGCATACATGGTGAATTCTTTGTTATTCCATTCTTTATTATTTTGTTGAAATATCCTGTCTGTGCGGATTACGCTAGACCTGGTTCCATTCTTTATTATTCTGTTGGAATAACCTGTCAGTGCGGTCTATTGCATGCATGGTGAATTCTTCTGTTATTCCATTCTTTATTATTCTGTTAGAATATCTTGTCTGTGCGGATTACACATGACCTGGTTCCATTCTTTATTATTCTGTTGGAATAACCTGTCTATGTGGATTATCACATGTATGGTGAATGATACTTCGTATTCATTCCTTATTAAATTGTGAAAATGATCTGTCTACGTGGATTACCGCATGGTGGGTGAAAATCCATTTGCAGTTTCATATATTCTATGATATTCATTTGGTTAAAGTTTTGGCTTCTATACTCCATGAAATTAGTAGAATATCCTGGATATTTGCGCTTCATCCGGTATCTTTTCGTGGAAATATTCTTCTGAGCATTCTTGAACTTTACTCCACAAAGCAGTATCATGTTGACAATTTGGACGTATTGATTTCAAGATAAATTAACTTATAATTCTTTAAAATTTATTCTTGAACTTATTTTATTGAATTATTATGTCATTGTCATCATCATCATGCTTATATTGTGATGAAAGTCATCTTTGACTTACGTGCATAGATGGACTTGGTATGATTATGACCACGGATTATTTGGTATAATCATGACCTGTAATGTTATAAATGATGTGGTAAAAGTCCTCAGTAGCCTGTAGTGCATTGATGGACAGTTTTTGGTATGATTATGACCAGGGATTATTCGGTGTAGTCATGACCATTGATGATTTAATGAATATCATTGGCCCGTAGTGCAGGGATGACTCGATGATGTGGTTTATTTATCAAGCTGAGTCTCAGCGATAAAAATTGATGAAAATATTTTAAATCATAGAAGATAGTAGATATCATGCTCTACTTGACTCTTCTAATGGATTGCTTATTCCGCTGCAGTTAAACTTGATGTCTATTGTATTTTATCAGTTTAACATTGTTGAAGACTAATTATAATTTATTCTACATTATCTTAGTCAGAATATTTCTTACTGGGCTAGTTGAGCTCACCCTTTCTTTCACTGTTCTCTTCAGGAAATGATAACATAGCCGGGACTAGTCGGGGAACGGAGTGATGGTCCAGATGATAACATTAGTAGTCCTCATTATTCTGTTAAATAGTGTGACAATAAATGTAATGAGAACTCCATTGAGTGTGGATATTTTCTAGATGACAATATTCTTATTAAAACTCTTAAATTATGTTTTGTCGTATTTTACACGACTGTTGTATAATTAAGTTTTATTTGAATTTTGTACCATGTATTTGGCGACTCAAGATGGGTGATGTATACATATTTTGGGGGCATCACATCTATTGTATTTTATCAGTTTAACATTGTTGAAGACTAATGATAATTTATTCTGTATTATCTTAGTCATAATATTTCTTACTGGGCTAGTTGAGCTCACCATTTTGCTTTCATTGTTCTCTTCAGGAAATGAAAACGTAGCCGAGACTAGTCGGGGAACGGAGTGATGGTCCGAGATGGTGTATTAGTAGTCCTCACTATTCTATAAAATAGTGTGACAATAAATATAATGAAGACTCTATTTGAGAGTGGATTTTGTCTAGAAGGCAACATTTCTGTTTAAACTCTCATCTATGTTTTGTCGTACTGGGCTAGTTGTTTTCTGTACCATGTATTTGGCGACTCAGAATAGGTTGGATGGATTGGACCTATTTTGGGGGTGTCACACATCTGGGATATCATTTCTTTTGTACTTGTTATGAAATATCATTTTTTTGGTATTTTTCTGTTACGAGATACTATTCACGGGTTACTATTCACCCAATTACTATTCACTCTAGTAATATTCACTCGGGTATTCGGGGCACTTTTCGTGCCGGAGTACTATTCATGAGTTACTATTCACTCTAGTATCATTCACTCGGGTATTTAGGACACTTTTCATGTCGGGGTACTATTCACGGGATACTATTCCCAAAGTACTATTCATAGGGTACTATTGACCTAAAAATATATTTCTTTTCTGTCCAAATTATTTTTGGTACATGAATATTATTCTTGAATTTTACTCTACAAAGTAGTATCATGTGACAATTTAGACGTTACTAATTTCTGGATAAATTAAATTATAAATCTTTAAAATTTATCTTTGAACTTGTTTTATTGAATTATTATGTCATTGTCATCATCCTCATGCTTATATTATGATTAAAGTCATCTTTGACTTACGTGCATAGATGGACTTGGTATGATTATGACCAGGGATTATTCGGTATAATCATGACCGTAATGTGATGAATGATGTGGTAAATTAAAAGTCTTTATTGGCCTGTAGTTCATTGATGGACAGTTGTTGGTATGATTGTGACCAGGGATTATTCAGTATAATCATGACCATTGATTATTACATGAATATCCTTGGTCGTGGTGCAGGGATGATTCGGTTTTATTTATTAAGCTAAGTCTCAGCTATAAAGTTGATGAAAAACTTTTTAAATCATAGAAGATAGTAGATTTTATGCTCTACTTGACTCTTCTAATGGATTGCTTATTTTCGCTGCAGTTGTTGATCTAAAACTTGTTGTCTATTGTATTCTATCAGTTGTTATACTGTTGAAGGCTAAGGATAATTTATTCTGCATTATCTTAGTCATAATATTTCTTACATGGCTAGTTGAGCTATCCCTTTCTTTCATTGTTCTCTTCAGGAAATGAGAATATAGCTGGGACGAGTTGGGGAATGGAGTGATGGTCCAGGATAAATGGCTTTAGTAGTCCTCACTATTCTACGGAATAATGTGATAATAATTATAACGAGGACACCATTAAGTGTGGATATTGTCTAGATGACAATATTCTTGTTTAAACTCTCAGCTATGTTTTGTCGTATTTTACACGACTGTTGTATAATTAAGTTGTATTTGAATTTATGTACCATGTATCTGGCGACTCAAGATGGGTGATGTATACCTGTTTTGGGGGTGTCACAGTTGGTATCAAAGCTTAGAGATATGATCCCTAGCTGAGATGTGAGACAAGAACTAGGAGGGGAGAGACGGAGAATTCCTTCACTAGTATGACCTACCTAAGTTTATTTGGTATTTAATTGGTTGGTCAGAGTATAGGGATAATATGTGATATGTCAATTAACCTTTGTTTTGTGACAGTGTTTGAAATGCCATCTGAAAATGTTGAGATCAGCAATGAAGCATATGAGACTGTTGAGTCACCAACGATCAATACTCAGGATAATGTGCAACAGGAAGACAATAATCCTCAGGTAAATAACAACACCGATTAGAAGATGAACGATGGTATGTTTAGCAACTTTTTAGAATTCATGCAACACCAAAGAAGAGAAACTCATGTTCATAATGCAGGTGGAGTCAATGGCAACCCACGGCTGGTCACTGCTAAGCAGTTTAAGGAGCTGGGACCGCCGGAGTTTTTGAGAAATCCAGAACCACTTAAGGCAGAGACATGGTTAAAGTAGATCACCAATATATTTGATGCCTTGGGATGCTCCGAGGAGCAAAAGTTTCCCTTCGTCACCTTTATGTTGCGTGAAGAGGCAGATTACTGGTGGAAATCTGTAAAACGTACCCAGCCTGACACACTCAAGATGCCTTGGGAGAAGTTCCAAAAATTGTTTAACGACAAGTACTTTCCCGAAAGTATTTGTCACATGAAGGAGGTAGAGTTCATCAAGCTGGAGCAAAACAATATGACTGTGTCGCAATATGAGGCTAAATTTACGGAGTTGTCCCGATTTACATCCCATTTGGTCGATAATGAGGAGCGAATGACGCGTATGTTTCTAAGATGTTTGAAACCCGATATACGTCAATACCTCATTTCTGAAAAACTTTGTTATATTCAGACGTTGTGAATAGGGCTCAGTTATTGGAGCGCGATAATGAGTCAGCACAACCAAAAGGCAACGACCAACAATACGATAATAATCGTACCGGTGGCAATGGCCATCGGAACAATGATAACCATCGTGGGGGAAATTATCATGCCAAGAATGGTAAACACTTCGGTGGTAATCATGGCCAAGATAATAGGAGTGGAAATTTGAAGAAGAGAAGGTTCAACAACGATGGAAAGACAGCAGCACCAACACCCATTTTCAAGGAAGGAGAACGACCACCAATTGTATGCTTCAAATGCGGAGGGGAGGGACATATCAGTCCAAACTGCGTGATGCAGTCCAAAGCATGTTACAATTGTGGAAAAGAAGGTCACCTAGCCCGATTTTGTCGTGCACCAAAGTCAAGTCCAGCTGGGACGGTGGCACCAAAGGCGGATACGGACAAAACAAAGTCGGTGATTTTAGGAAGAGCGTTTTTCGTGACTTCTCAAAAAGAGAGTAACTCGAACGAAGTTAGCACGGGTTAGTTAATTATAAATTCTTGCGAAGTGTATACTTTATTAGATACTGGTTCTACCCATTCTTTTATCTCTCTTGCTTGTGCTCAATGTTTAAATTTGACTCCAGAGAAGTTAGACTTTGACTTATCGGTTAAAACTCGTTACCTGTCGATCTTATCTCTTTGAAAATACTTGCCTTTGATGCGATTTTATGAATCGATTGGTTAACTACTCATCATGCTTTTCGTAAGGTTGTTAGCTTTCATATTCCTAACTAACCTATTATGCGAATTCAAGCAACCAAACCACTAAATTCAATCATTGTCATATCAAGCCATAAGTAAAGAGCCCTGAGCCCTTTACTGGTGACTTCCAAGTCTTGGAATACACCGAAGCCAGACTATCCGTAGGGGACATCGTGAATAACGGTGGCAAGTTGATAGGTATCAATGTGATGTACTATCCAAGTCTTGGATGAGAGTCACGATTTTGAATGACATTTCTATTGTTAATAAATTTCCTGACGTATTCTTAAAGACTTCTTAGCCTACCCCTAGAGCGTGAAATTGAATTTTGTATTGACCTCAGTACAAAACCCTTAAATATTTCTTCAACCAAAACGAACGTATAATGCACCAAATCCGTTGGCTCAAGCTGTTGAAGATTACGACTATACCATTCAATATCATCGTGGGAGAGCGAACGTGGTAGCTGACGCGTTGAGTAGAAGATCGTATGCGTTTACGAGTGCGATGTTGTTAACACAAAAACCCATTTCGTATAACTTACAAATGATGAAGATAGAGTTAAAGACTCTAAGGACCCACGTGCTGATATCAAATATACGAGTAGAATCGACTTTAATCGATAAAGTTAAAGCCGTACAAGCTACATACTCAGAGCTGATGAATGTGAAGAAGAAGGTTCAAGAGGGCGTTATTCTAGAAGCAAGAATCGATGAAGAGAGGAAATATCAACCCTCTATTTTATTAGCCCATTTGAAATCCTCGATCGAGTAGGAACTATGTCCTATAGACTCACTTTACCGCCAAGTATGTCGCGTGTTCATAACGTTTTTCACGTATCAATGTTACGTAAATATGTGGATGACCCGAACCACGTTATTAAATTAGAACTAGACAAGATAGCAGAAGATTTAACGTATGAGGAGATACGTGTTAAAATCTTGGATAAGAAGGATCGTATTCAACACTCAAAGGTTATACCTCAAGAGTTAAAATCTGAAATGAAGTCAAGGTATCCTCGAGGGCAAAATTTCATAAGGAGGGGAGATTGTGAGACCCCAAAATTTATGAATAAAGATTTAAATTTCTTGAAATATTTTTTTGAATATTATGGTGTGGATTTGATATACTGTTATAGTTGTGGGTAATATTTATAAATTTTGCAAAGTAAGCAAGTTGTTATATAATATTCGATTGGTCGGAGAATATTTATTTTAACAGAGAATATTCGTACGACGACACAATTATTGGTGGATCCCACAACAGAAGTATTGTCGTAGTTAGAAAACGACAAAATTATTTTTTTTATAAAAATAACGACGAAAGTGTTACCGTTAAAATTGTTGAACTACTCGGTAGTAAAAGTACAGTAATACGCGTGGTTGCATAGTAGCACATGGTATTGATTATTGATGCTTACGTAAGAAGTCACTCAGTTATACTCAATTATTGCTATAGTAATTGCTGCATCATAACTCTCATATTATTGATTCAATTATTGTCACAGTATCATCTGTATAATATGTTATATTATTAAATCAATAATTGAGACGACAAAGTTATTCATATTATTATTTGCAATATTGACAATGTCTAGAAGTTTTGTCAAGGAGAGGTTTGGTCACCTAATTCCGCGCCAATAAGGAGAAATCCTTATCGGAAATCCCCCTCTTTCCTAGGAACGACCTGGTTGTTAAATATGATGAATAATAATATTAATGATGAATAAGTTCGTGTTGATTAAAGATGAAATTGATAGTTCTATTGTGTTAGAATTATTAGTGTTAGTGAAAATCGACATTTATTTCGATAATAATTGATGTCTGGAGGTTATATTGACCAATCGGGTAATTAACCGGATAAATGAGCAAGTAATTGCTATTGATTCACATGATTATAAATATTTGTTCACATGTGTGTACTATTGATTCACATTCATTTACTATTAGGGGAGTTGGTACAAGATTGATAATACTTGCATGACTAAGTTAAAAATAGAGGTATAGATGGAGGTACTATACTGTAATTCATATTTTCACATGTCTAGAACTATTGGTTCACATGATTTACTATTGATTCACGTGATTTACTATTAGGGGAGATGGTGCAAGTTTGATAATACTAGCAGGACAAAATTAAAAATGAAGGAAAAGCGGAAGGTATTATACTGTAATAGTTCGAGCCCCAAAACGTGCAATTATCGAAACTATATTTTCCTATAAATAGAAGCTCATTCCTTCATTATTTTTCACCAATTCACTAAAGCTATAGTGCAATTATTATAGAGAGAAATTATAGAGAGAAAGAAGAAGAGAAGTCCGCTACCTCACTATTCCAGTATCTAGTCTTCTTTTGAGGTAAGGGATATTATTCTTTCGTATTCATGAAGAGAGTTATTTTTTTTTCAATACTCGTAAGAGTTGTTATTCCATTCTTTATTATTATGTTGGAATAACCTGTCTATGCGAAGTACCGCATACATGGTAAAATTCTTTTGTTGTTCCATTCTTTATTATTCTGTTGGAATAACCTGTCTCTGCGGTCTATCGCATGCCTGGTGAATTCTGTTGTTATTCCATTCTTTATTATTCTGTTGGAATATCTTGTCTGTGCGGATTACGCATGACCTGATTCCATTCTTTATTATTCTGTTGGAATATCCTATCTGTGCGGATTACGCATGACCTGGTTCCATTCTTTATTATTCTGTTGGGAATAACCTGTCTGTACGGTCTATCGCATTCATGGTAAATTCTTCTGTTATTCTGTTAGAATAACATGTCTATGTGGATTACCGCATGCATGGTGAATGATCCTTTGTATTCATTCCTTATTAAATTGTGGAAATGATCTGTCTACGTGAATTACTGCATGGCAGATAAAAATCCATTTGCAGTTTCGTACATTCTATTATACTCATCTGAGATATCATTTCTTTTGTACTCGTCATAAAATATCATTTTCTTTGGTATTTTTTTTATCACGAGTTACTATTCATCCGATTACTATTCACTCTAGTATTATTCACTCGAGTATTTGGGGCACTTTTCGTGCTGGAGTACTATTCATGAGTTATTATTCACCCGATTACTATTCACTCTAGTATCATTCACTCGGATATTCGGGACACTTTTCGTGTCGGGGTACTATTCACGAAGTATTATTCACGGGGTACTATTCACCCGAAAAATATATTTCTTTTCTATCCAAATTATTTTTAGTACATGAATATTATTCTTGACTTTTACTCTACAAAGCAGTATCATGTTGACAATTTGGACGTTATTGATTTCTGGATAAATTAAATTATAAATCTTTAAAATTTATCTTTGAACTTGTTTTATTGAATTATTATGTCATTGTCATCATCCTCATGCTTATATTGTGATTAAAGTCATCTTTGACTTACGTGCATAAATGGACTTGGTATGATTATGACCAGGGATTATTCGGTATAATCATGACCGTAATGTGACGAATGATGTGGTAAATTAAAAGTCTTCATTGGCCTGTAGTTCATTGATGGACAGTTGTTGGTATGATTGTGACCAGGGATTATTCGGTATAATCATGACCATTGATGAATACATGAATATCCTTGGCCGTGGTGCAGGGATAATTCGATTTTATTTATTAAGTTGAGTCTCAGCGATAAAGTTGATGAAAAACTTTTTAAATCATAGAAGATAATAGATTTTATGCTCTACTTGACTCTTCTAATGGATTGTTTATTTTCACTTCAGTTGTTGATCTAAAACTTGTTGTCTATTGTATTCTATCAGTTGTTATATTGTTGAAGGCTAAGGATAATTTATTTTGCATTATCTTAGTCATAATATTTCTTACTGGGCTAGTTGAGCTCACCCTTTGCTTTCATTGTTCTCTTCAGGAAATGAGAATATAGTTGGGACTAGTTAGGAAACGGAGTGACGGTCCAGATGATAGTATTAGTAGTCCTTACTATTCTGTTAAATAGTGTGATAATAAATGTAATGAGGACTCCATTGAGTGTGGATATTGTCTAGATGACAATATTCATTTTAAAACTCACTTTATGTTTTGTCGTATATTACACAACAGTTGTATTATTAAGTTGTATTTGAATTTTGTACCATGTATTTGACGACTCAAGATGGGTGATGTATACCTATTTTGGGGGCGTCACAGTGTGCTTAAGATCCGGACCGATCATAAAGGTATTCCCAACTCAATATCTTTCTAATATACAAAATATTACATTTAACAACACTAATATTTTTATCAAAAGATAATATCATTAACTTTTTAAAATCAATTAAAGATATTTTTTCATTTCAATTTGGAGTTTAAAAATGTCATATTGACTTTTAAAGATTAATAATAATCCAATAATATTTCGAAATGAAAGGAATACTTATAAACGTGTGATTGCATTTCAATTTTCTTTCCCACTTGGAGAGAGCCAAAACTTCCATTACCAACATGTGCAACATGGATGTATAGATTGTAGGCCATTTTAAATCCACAGTTCATTTAGATAGTCTGTACTATATTTTATATATACAATCTCGGAAAACCTAACCAGAATCGGTACCCAAAATGGGTCTATATTAAGCCGGCTTTTTTTCTATCCCGAATCGATCGGTTCGAACCCCGGTTCATTAAAAAAAATAATAATACTTATCCAAATGGAGGGGACCATCATCATCCCCATCTCAGAGGGCTGTTAATTTGGTCCATCTGCTAGCTAGGTGTTCATTCGCAATCTTATCTTTCAATTCCATGGATCAAATGCAACTTACTCCAAAGATGATCCACCAAAAGAACATAGATGAAAGAAGAAATAATTTAGGTTTATGAAAAACCTTAGGGTGGCTAGTCCTTTTTCTTTCTCTCTCCCCTTGTATATAAGACATCACTTTTCCTAAAGTATTTAGGACTTGGGATTTTTAATCTAATTTCTAAACTATTTTGGAACTAAATTATTTATACTAATAATAATAAGAAGAAGAATACTTCTTATTAATTTAGGCACTTATTCTGTTACAAGTCTTGAGTTGAGCAAAAGTGTGCAAGTGTGACTGATTTAACCAACTTGACAGAATGCCAATTAGAAGTTTAGGTCTCAAAATGGATGTCAAACTTTGTAGTTTGAGACGTTCCTAAAATGTTTATCATAATTAGAATGTAAAGCCGAGTGGTATAATTCTCAAAATTGCTTCTTTCCATGTAAACGAAGATCCGGTTACTATGAAGTAAGTTGGTCAATTGACCAAATACAATTCTGACACGTAGAGAGAGATCTTCTCCCAACCTGCGTGTCGACACTGTATTGATCAATTGAAAAAAGTTAACTTCATACTAACCACTCCCGCAAACGAAGGGGAGAGGTAAAGTTGGATAAGGTGCTTAACTATTATTTCCCTCAAACTTGTGCCTGCCTCTCAGCATTTCTAGTAGCTTTAGGGTGGTGGTTGTATGAAATTATATATTTGGGTACCTATGTTGATGACACTTATTAGAAGGTGTGGCGCGATTAAGTTCACATGGCGAGTGTTCAAGCCATGATTCATTCCATTCCAATGGAACCACCAAACACACTTTTCTCATTATATCAACACCTTTACTCCTGCAATCAACCCTTCACGGAGAACAGAGAAAGCACAGGTTACTGCAACCCTCATTTGTCGCAACACAAAGCTGCAAGGGGGCACCTACTCGAAACTATACTAACTGATAATAGCATCTCACAACAATGATACTCTTATTACATCATGAAATATTACTCAGACCAGATGAACAAATGAATCGCCCTGGTCACCCCTCACCCGGTGGTGGAAATGCTAAAGGCTGCAGCGGGTAGGAATAACTAGACCGAAGATTATAATTTTGTCTCTCTATTTCAATGCAAAGAGTCAAATTCAAATGGAAATGCCTGTATAGAAAACATTCGAGTTATGACAAGGGCAGAAAAGATTAATATAAACAAAACATAGGAGATTTTGCAGTTATGAAGGTCAACTGAGAATAAAATTTATTTACGTGTCGATGAACATCAAAATAGATGTTTTGACCTTCAACATGATACATAATCTATGTGCCATAATCGCATTTATCAATCGAATTTTCACATTTATACAACTGTTTATTCAAGCACCAGAAACGCACCCATCGTTATCACATAATGGCTGATAACAAGTACAGTCAAATAGGCTCCCACACATATAGTTACGACGATACATCCAATAAAGACCAATTACGAAGATACCTTTAAATAAGGAAGCAAATTTCATACATTGGAAGAATACTTTAATGAAGCAAGTACCTTCAAAAAGGAAGCAACACACTGCATACAGAAGACTACTTTAAAGAGGCAAGTACCTCGAACAAGGAAGCAGCAAACTGCATACAATGGACAACTAATTTAAAGAGGCAAGTACCTCCAACAAGGAAGCAGCAAATTGCATTTGGGTCTCCTCGTCTATAGTTAAGAAGGAGGGCACGTGGACAAAGAGTGATAAAATCCCATTCTGCTCTGCGAAACGCAAGGAATGATAGTAGACATAGTTGCAAACAAACCTACCAGCATCATCAGAGGTCATCACCTTATAACCCATCTTTGCCAAGGACTTGGTAATCTCCTCAGCAGGAAGAGAAGTCTGATACAGTATAAACAGGAAGTGAATTATGTGAAAGAAAGAAATAGACTATGTTTAATCAAGGTCGAGGCAAATCTGTTTTCCAGCACCATATGTCCATATGCACAAACATATTTGTTCATGTATACTATGATTTATAAAACACAGCTAATAGATAAAACTAGAGAAGGGCAGGATTCCAATATTTCAGAGAGTTTATTCCAACTAATCTTAAATTGCTTGACATTTTTGAAGTTATATTTGTTTATTTTTGCGTTTGCAGAAAGAGAATATTATGGCAAAAACAATAAACAATTTGTTGATAACTCAAAATTATAACATTTGTTAATTTAATTGATATCCATTGTAAATCCATAAATTCTTTTGATAGTAACAGAAGAAAGTAAAAGGGTACGACTGTAGAGGCTTACTAGCAGGCAGTTATCCATGAGAAGAAGTAATAAATGCTAAGTTAGAGGTTTGCAAATGGAAAAATTGTATATATTGTTGTAACCCGCTTTGAAGTTTGATTTAGAACAACAATATTACCGCCTATATCAAATAGTTGACCACTCTTTCTTTAAGACTATATTCGCCCCTAACTATTGCTATACAGGGTTACTGCGAATTAGTCTCTAAAGATAAGACAGACCTGGATTTTACTCTGTACTAGAATTTGTTGTGTAGGAACAAATCTGGTGCAAAACTATAAATGAGAGAAGAAAATTATAACAAAAAAAATTATTTAGAATGATAATTTTTCTAAGAACTTGAAAAGGATTTTGAATGAATTTAAAGTTATGATTTTGGGTAGATTGGCCACCTATTTATAGGTTTCTAAACACCCCTTTGAAGAGGTATGTTGAATTCCAAACACCCCTTTGAATTGGTTCACCCCTTAATTTAATGTAGTTCTATTGGGCGTTGGCATCTCAATTTAATGTCGTTCCGTTGGCATCTCAACTCTGCAATCAATTAACCGTTGGCCTAATTAATTAATTAATTAACCGTGACCGTTGCAATGTTACTTGACATCTTTAAAAAAATAAATTGTAAGAATGTTATTACCATGACTTGAACTCAAATCCTTAACATTAAAACTCTTTTCTCTTATCCAACCGAGCTAATTCATTTGTTGGTTATATACAGAGCATAATATTAATTATATACTTTTTAGATTTGAAAATATCCAACAATCCTCTCCTATTTTCATGATCTTGCAATCCTTTTCCTTTGACCTTCTTCTTTCTCTTATTAGATATAGCATACATAAGTAAGAGGTTTCTTTCGACTTAAACCTTTATGTAGTCTTTATCACAAAATATTTGAATTCTTAGTAGCGTTAGCTTTGAACTAAGAAATCTTAAAATGATATATTGCTCAATAGACATATACTATATCCTTTATAGTTTAAGGAAATCCACAACACATTTATGTCATTTTGTTTACCACTTGGGTTTCGTAAGTGACTTAGAGACAAGCCTTAAATCTCGCAGAAGCGGCCCCACTTCCTTCACTTACATAGGTGAATCTAATTAAATGCACTTGTATGACCTGTATCCTCCAAATCAGACATAGATTCATTAAAGATTTACCCTACCCTCTTTGTTCTCCATACAAGCATACACTAACTTTAAGATGGTTTCGAAGAATTTCTTCTTCATACTTGTCTAGCGTATAACTGGTTTTTACTATAAGTATTTTTTCATTGAACTAATATACTATATGTTACTCCAGTATTTAATTGGGTTCCACTAATAGGTTACCTCTCATTCAAAGGCTTTAAACCCATCTCCCTAGAAATCTTACATATTACATCCCTACCTAAGCCTTTTGTAAAAGGATCTGCCAAATTTGTCTTGACTTGACATTTTTAAAAGTAACAACCCCTTTATTGATTTGCTTCCTAACATAACTATGTGTTAAACTTATATGTCTAGACTTCCCGTTATGAACCTTATTATAAGACTGTGATAATGCTGTTTCATTATCACAATGTTGAAGTGGTATCTCAAATAATAAATCCTTAAAGTCATTCGGCTTCTTTTACAGCAGTTGATAATGTAACAAACTAGGATTTCATAGTTGAATGTGTTATCAAGGTTTGTTTATTGGAACTCCAAGAAATTGCCCCTCCTAAATTGAATATTCATCCACTTGTAGATTTTATTTCATCTGAATTCGTTATCCAGTTTGGATTTGTGTACCCTTCTACCACATCTGGGTATCCTGTATAGCATAATGCATAGTTCATTGTGCATTTAAGATATTTAAGTATCATTGATACTGCATCCCAATGAACCTAGCCTGGATTATGAGTTAACATATTCAATACACCAACCGCAAATGCTATATCAGGTCTATTACACTGCATTGCATACATTAGACTACCAATTACACTTGCATACTCTAATTGAGATATGTTATTCCTTTTATTTGAAAATAACTTAACAGAATGATCATTTGGAGTAGAAGTTATCTTGCAATTCTCGTGATTAAACTTCTTTAACAAGTTCTCAATATAATGAGACTGAGTTAAAGAAAGGGTATCCTGAGACCGCACAATTTTAATACCTAAAATTACATTAGTTTCCCCCTTATCTTTCATATCAAAAGTAGCAGACAATAATGTTTTAGTTTCTAATACTACTTTTTCACTAGTACCAAATATAAGCATATCGTCAATATATAAACAAATTATAACACCAAAACTTTTACTAAACTTAGAATAAACACATTTATCCGATTCGTTTATTTTAAATCCATTGGAAACAATCATTTGGTCAAACTTTTCATGTCACTGCTTAGGTGCTTATTTTATGTCATATAAAGATTTAACAAATTTACAAACTTTTCTTTCTTAGTCTTTCAAAACAAATCCTTCTGGTTGTTCCATATAAACTTCCTCTTCTAAATCACCATTTAGAAAAGCAGTTTTAACATCCATTTGGTTTATAACAAGTTTATAAATTGATGTTAATGCAATTAATAACCTAATGATACTAATTCTTGCCACTGGAGCATATGTATCAAAGTAATCAATTCCTTCCTTTTGGTTAAAACCTTTTGCTATGTCTGGCTTTATACGTATCTTTGGATCCATTTGATTTTATTTTCCTTTTAAAGATCCATTTACAGCCAATGGGTTTACAACCAGGAGGTAAATCCACCAAAACCCAAATCTTGTTACCCATGATAGAATCCATTTCATCATTAATGGCTTCTTGCCAAAAACCTAAATCTTGAGAAGACGTAGCTTCTTTAAAAGACAATGGATCTATATCACTAGAATCATGCTCAGTCAAAAAAACACTAGAAGAAACAATATCATCATTGTTTTCTTCTACCAGGTACATGTAGAAATTAGGGCCATAAGTTTTTTCTATCTTTGTTCTTTTACTTCTTGGTTTTATTTCTTCAGTAGATATAATAAATTTCATTTCATCATTAATTTCATGATTAATTGTTCCTTTATCAGTATCTTCTCTTGATCTTTTCCTAAAGAATGAATTCTCAAAGAACTCAACATCTCTAGACTCCAAAATTATATATTGACTAACAGAATCTGTGGATTCCATGGTCAAGAATTTATATGTTTTGCTATTTTGTGCATAGCCTATAAAAGCGCACTCGATTACTTTAGCTCCAAGCTTAGGCCTTTTAGGATCAGCTAACCTTACTAATGCCTTACATCCTCACACCCTTAAATGGTCAAGAGAACGTTTTCTCTTTTTCCACAATTCATAAGGTGTAATGTGAGTTTTCTTATGAAGTATACGATTAAGTATATAACATGCAGTCATTAATGCTTCCCCTCATCAATTTTTTGACAAACCAGAAGTAAGAAGTAATGTATTAATCATTTCTTCAACTGTCCTTTTTTTTGTTCTGCCACCCCATTTTGTTGAAAACTACAAGGGATTGAAGTTTGATGAAATATACCATGAGTCTCACAAAAATCATTATAAGAGAAGTATTCCCCTCTATCCGATCTAAGAATTTTAATTCTTCGATCTAATTTATTTTCAACTTCAGCCTTGTTAATTTTAAATTTTTTTAAAGCCTAATCTTTAATCCTTAACAAATAAACTTGAGTGTATCCAGAGCAATCATCTATAATTATTATAAAATATCTTTTACCTCCCCTAGTTAATATGCCCTCAAATTCACAAATATCGGAATTAATTAATTCTAATAATTGTGAATTTCTTACTACTTATTTAAAACACTTTTTGGCAATTTTAGACTTACCACACATACCACATTTTTCTAAATTAGAAAAATTAATCTTATGAATTAAACTAAAATTACTCGTGCTACGCATAATTTTTATAATTTACATGTCCTAATCTAGCATGTCAAACATCAAAAGTAGAAACCATATAAGCAAAAGATGAATTTTGATTAATAATATTTAGTTTGTACATGTCATTAGATTCATATACTTTCTTGAAATACATGTCACCCTTGGACAATACAATACAATTAGCGTCAAACAAGACTTTTATGTCATGTTTGTTTAAAAGACTAACAGATACAAGGTTTTTCCTAATTTCTAGAGCATGAATAACATCATTAAGAGTGATTGTCTTCCCGAATGATAACTTGAGAACCACCTTGCTTTTGCTCGTCACTTTTGCAGTTGATGAATTTCCCAATGAATAGTTCTCGACTATCCTTCATAAGTTCATAGGCTTTAAATATTGTTTTATTCTTGGCAATATGCTTGGTTGCTCCAGAATCGATCCACCATTCCATGTCATTTCCAATTATGTTAGTCTCCACAATCATAGCAGCAATATCTTCATTGCTTACCATATTTGTTTGGTCATTCTTTTATTGTCTTTGTTTCAAATACAAAATACATTGTTTGTTGAAGTGTCCAAACTTACCACACTACCAACAAATACCTTTCGATTTTTTAATTTTAGAAATGTTATCTTGACCACCACGCTTTCTTTTGTTGTTGCCTTTTGGTTTAGATGCATTTTCTATGACAAGAGCTTTAGCACTTTTGTTTTATATTTCCAATTTATCCAAGTTTCAAAAATTTTCTTCAACTTGGAGAAATTTAATAAGTTATTGCAAAATCATTGCATCTTTCGTTAGTTTCAATTCCTTTCGACAATTTTTCCACGAAAATGGTAACTTTGAAATGATCGTTGACACTTGAAACCCTTCGTCAAAGCTATATGGCCTTCCGACATAATTTGATTCATAATAATTTGAAGTTCATATACTTGCAACATAACAGATTTGTTATCTATTATTTGATAATCAAATAATGAACTTACTAGAAATTTTTATTTCTAGCGTCCTCGATTTTGTACTAGTTGTCGAGATCCTCCCATAATTCTCTTGCAATCTTTTCCATGAACTTGGTTTCATATACATCGTACAATGAATTGGATAACGCATTTAGAATGTACCCTTTACACATAAAGTCATCTTGTTCCCATTTTATTCAACTTTTCATTTCAACCGGAGTCTCATTTTTTTTTCTTCAATTTTCTCTTCATTTAGCACATGAGAGAGTTTTAATTCTGTTAAGCAAAATACGTTTTGTTCTTCCAACGTCTGAAGAATAATTCATCAAATTTCTCGACTTCGTTAATTTGATTCAAACTATTTTTTGCATTGTCGTCTTCCATTGTTAATATAGTCTTAATATTGTTGTAACCCGCTTTGTAGTTTGATTTAGAATAACAATATTACCACCTGAATAGAATGGTTGACCACTCTTTCCTTAAAATTATATTCACCCCTTAATTTAAGGGTAAAATGCATGGGTTGCCCCTGAACTTTAAGTGTTTTTGGGCATTGAGTCCCTTTCTCTTGGTAAACACAAATTGAGCCCCTTTCTGTTCGAAAATTTGGATATTGAACCCCAGGTGCCACATGAGCGTTGACTTTCTGACGTGTCACACGTGGCACCGCTAATGTGTATCTAAACTCAAATTTCATCAAAAAATTTGTTGTTCCATGGATTTGATCCCAAAACCTCCTATTTGAAATGTTACTCACAAGACCACCCTAGCAACAAAGGTTTGATTGTTTAATTTACCCAACAAATAAGTTATATACTTAATCAATCAATTCCTCCAATAGAAAAAAGTGAGAAGATTTTAATCTTAAGATGAATTAGGTTTATAAAATTAGAAAATAAAATAAAATATTTTATGATAAATATGCTAAAAAAGTATAAGAAAATAATGACATTTAAACAAATTACAAAGTTACAATTAGAAAAACTAATAAAAATTATTTACACAACTTAAAAAATTAAAAAATTAAAAAACAAATATAAATATTATTACAAATTAAATAATTACACTTAGAAAAACTAATAAATTATTTAAACAAATTAAAAATTACTAAGAAAAACTAATAAGATTATTTAAACTCGTAATAAACAAAAAAGCTTAATTTTTTCTCTCTCATCCAATCATTCATAGCCTAATTCCCATGTTTTTTTCCTTTTCCAATTTTCTTTTCCCTTTCCCCATAATCGTAGCCAGATTTAAGTCATCTTCCACCAAATCAAACTCATAAAATAAAAATTAATTTATTCATTCTCCCCCAAATTCCCAATTAACAAGAACCCTCACCTAATTTGGGCATGAATTCTCTCAAAATAAAGCGCAACACAGTGATGATTGAAGATAGAGAAGAAGATTAAGAATGGCAACTAGGACGTACCCAGATCGATAGTTAGAGAGTTCGACGAGAAGAGCATCCCACACGACAAGATCCAAAATCTAGCCATGACCCACTTTCTGCAAACCCTAATATTTTCTGCCAAAAAGATAGGGCTTTAGAGTTTTAAAAAAAGTGATGGTGAAATAGGAACAAGAGGCACAGCTTTATATACCTTTTCAAATTCCTTCTTCTATTCGGTTTTAATCAGCTTTTTATTTAGATTTGGGTTAGGAATTGGTTGTGATTTACTTTCTCACCAATAAACCAAATCCCATTCCAACTCTTTTCGGAAAGAAGGGGTATTTGATCACACTGTTCAAAACCATCTTCAAGAATTTAATCTCCAATTCCAGAGTTGTCGTCTGAGTCCGTCTTGATCAGCGTCGAGAAGCCGCTTTGAGCTGTCGTACGATGATGTAAAGGATGAGAGTGATGATTTATTTTTACCGAATCCAATTTCGTCCTCAAGTGACTGCCGGAGATTGGAGTCGATTTCTGTTTCAGATTTTTAGGTTTAGTCTTGTTGGAGACGGTCTAATGTCCTTGCTCTCATTTCTTCATACTGTGAGTTGGCAGATTCTCTCTGTATACATATATACCAAATTTTAAGCTTTTGAAATGGATCTCTTTGCATTAGCTCCGAGAATTTCAGATAGATGGATAGTTTGTGATTAATGGAGTTTAAAATTTGGCTCACCTAAGTGTAATTTTTTAATTTGTGTAAATAATTTTTATTAGTTTTTCTAATTGTAACTTTGTAATATGTTTAAATGTCATTAATTTCTTATACACTTAGGAAAATAATAATAATAAAGAACAAATAATAATAATAATAATAATGAATTGATTTGGTATAAAACTTAATCTTTTTAATATTCTGCTGAGGAAATGTATTGATTTGGTATAAATCTTGATCCTTTTGCTAAAATAATAGCTAGTCTTGTGTAGCTCAGGTGGTCTCATGACCAAGATCACAAATTTGAGGTTTTGATTTCGATTCTTGAGAGACCGTGTTTTTAGACAATTAATTAGAAAATGCACATATAAGCGGTTCCACATGGCAAAAATGTCTTCGTCAGCGGTACAACGTGTGCCACGTCAGCAGGTTAGCACCTGGGGCTCAATTTTCCTTGACCAAAATAAAAAAGGGCTAAATACCAAAATCACCTAAAGTTCAGGGGCAACCCATGCATTTTACCCCTTAATTTAATGTCGTTCTGTTGGCATCCCAATTTAATGCCATTCCGTTGACATCCCAACTCTGCAATCAATTAACCGTTGGCCTAATTAATTAACAATGATCGTTGCAATGTTAGTTGACATCTTTAAAAAATAAATTGTAAGAATGTTATTGTCATGACTTGAACCCAAGTCCTTAAAATTACTACTCTTTTCTCTTATCCAACTGAACTAATTCATTTGTTGGCTATATACACAGCATATAATATGTTTATTATATACTTTTTAGATTTAAAAATATCCAACAAATAAAGTCTACAATTTAAGAGTAGAAAATGAATTTGCTTCCAGTCACTATTTTGATTACTATCCTAGACAGGGGATCAATTAATCAAGACATACAAGCTCATAAGCAGAGCTAGTCGACATTTGTCATGGACATGCCAGGAGGAAAAAATTGAGAGACTCATTTGCATCTCTAGGGAGGACTCAAGGTCATAAATGGGACATCAAAGTTTCTCTGACTCGTATAAAGAGCTCAATATTCTGCAAATACCTACCACTTGAAAAAATAAATCTTCCAGCATAATATGGAAGAAGTTGGAGAGAAATAGATGAATGAGTGAGAATAACTTATTCTATATTATCAACTCTTACAAGTTACAACAGAGAACAAATATATTTAAATTTTGCTAATGGGGCCAAATTGAGTGGAAGAGATTACAAAATCAGATATCTGATCCAACCAATGATTTGTGAACATATGTACATCCTTATTCACACAAAAAATAGATGACTAATATTTACAATTTACAACTGCTTATTTTTCTTTCATTTTATTTTCTTTCCCACTCTAACCCCAAGTTATTGCTGAACAAATTATATAATCCCATTGTACAAATAAATTCCTTGAGAGCACAGCTTACAGAAAGATATAAACGTATACGAAGGAAAAACATGACAAATCTAACATCTACAGTTTTACCTCTCGTTTTCGTGAAATCCCACCATCTGCTGAAATAATAGGAACTTTCTGCAAAGAATAAGAAGTGTGATTAATAAAATTGTAACCCATTTGAAGTAGAAATTTGGGCTGTAAAAATCCTGAAAAGCTATATCTTACCTGAGGCTTCCATCCCATCTCATCAGCGCAACGAAAAGTAGCTTCATTGAATGCTTGATTCTCAATAGCAAACCTTGTTGCACCACTATTAACACCAAAGTGTACCTGAGATATGTTTTATATTAAAAGGCAAACATTATACATGAATATGGAAACAAAAGGTCTATCTGCACCATAAACGGACCTACAACTTTTTAATCTTAAAAACCATAAATTTGTAGACATATGATGTCACTCTACATGATTGGTAATCTGGCCAGAAAGTTACGAAGGCTTGGTGATAACATTTAAAACAAATAAAATATTACAAAAGGCACAATCCAGGAAAAAGTTACACATTTTAGCATATTATTCAAGATCTGCATTGTACTAGGCTTCAGGTGAAGGATTTAATATAACTTTAATGATGTTTTGGCATTATGGCAGTTATGAAAAATATCTTCATATCACATTATCTTCATCACGGTCAATATAGTGTGTATATAAAGTTTTCAGTGCTCAAGTGACAGTCCAAACGCTCTACTCTCTAAAGTAATCGAGACTTTTTTGTAGTTGCTGATTTCCATTTTATGCAGATAGCCACGTACATACAGGGAAACTAGCAAAAAGATCAATCATGATGTCTTCTCTGATTCACATAAACAAAATATTAGTAGGTAAACAATATGGGTCATGTTTCTGTTTCTTTGCAAGGATAACACTTGGAATTGGATTATTACTAAGTCAATTAGACTTGGGACTATTAGTCCAAGGATAATAAAATGACTTGGAAACGAGGACTATTCAATATCATGTCCAACCAGGTATTATAATCCCTACCTTTTGGGATTAAAAAATTGTAGACAAATTTAACATTTATCCTTTTTTTAAACTGACCGTGTATCCTATTCTATCCGGCTATACTCACACTATTGAGAATACGATTTTTTTGTTATTACCGATAAGAGTATAATAGTTCAAACGATAAATTTTTAACCAATCCATTAAATAATCTCGAGAAAACGAACAAAACATGAGATTAGTCATACAATAATGAGATTATTTTAAGTAATCCTATAATCTCATTCTAAACAAACATGTTAGAATTAGTAGCCTTGGGATTATAATCCAAGGAATATAGTCCCAGGATTATAATTCTTGCAATTCGTGCAAACAAACATGACCCAAGAGTAAAAATTATTGTGTTCAATGCTTTTCTATTTTTTATAGGTAATTTTGGGCCAAATATGGGGATAGGAACTAATTACCTTGAGGTTATTCCTCAAAATCTGACACTTCTCCCACCCCTTGGGATTACTTTTCCCTGTTATTCTTCTTTATCCATTTTAAAATCCTGCTCATTTAAGGTAATTAACTCTTTGAATATTTTATTTCATTTTTTACAAGACTAGACCATAGGTTCAGTTTCCCATCTAAGCCAGCAACTCTTGTTTAATTAACAAACCTGCTTAATATCTCTCATTTGCCAGTAATGTAACTGAGAGAGTGAATGAATTAATGAAGGGACTAAGGTCCCTCTGTATACACTGTACATGCTAAAAGAAAAACTTTCAGTTTCCAAGAAAGAAAAGCTTAGTAATGATTAAATTTACGACATTCTTTTTCCAAATGACGAATTTGGGTTCTCCAATATCTTTTTCAGGATATTATTTCCACAAAAACATCTAGGAAACAGGCCTATTATCTTTCTATTCTAACCACACACAAAAAATGGTCTCGAAATGAATTAATTGTTTCCCAAACGTTTTCTTAAATCGAATAGGTAAACTGGGAAAATGATAATGTCGGATAATTCTAAAATTTGCAATGATGATATAACAGAGATGTGAGCGACTGACCCAAATAACTCTGCCACCATTTGGTGATTCCGAGTCCTTTTTGCTCACAGCAGATTGCAATTCCTGGTACAAGGCAACAAGTGCTCCCTGACCAGCAGTCTCTAGAATACTGCAATTCCCAAGGGTCAACCCTTTAGGTAAACCTTTTTTCTTCACATATTCTTTTAGATTACAGACAATTGTCTCGGTTGGATTCTCTGAAACTCCGTGAAATTTCTTAAACCCTGTCACATGAACCGTTACTGCTGGAGGCCCTTCTGACCCCATTTACCAAAAAAGCTCAGGTGAATCCAATAATGTTAAAGCACAAATTTTTACCTGCATCAGAAAACCATCAATTTTAACTGCATCAGAAGACCATCACAGAACAAGAGAAGCACGATACGTAGGACTATGCAAAATCTAGTATAACTGTTTATTGGTTACTGGAATGATCCACTCTAAGTACATATCTAATGACCCAAATGAAGTATTTGACAAGTAACACAACATTTGTTAATAATAATTTCATCAGATAAGCCTACAGATAATCTTGTTGACAACTGATGAGCATTTTGCATGACGCACAAGTCTACTGTTGGTAAGAATCCAAACAAGATGAAGAGACGATAAGAATCTGATAAAAAAAATTCCAACAATTTGGGGTGCATATGCAGTGTAATCCATGAGCTGAAACATATGCAAGGGAGAAATAAAGATCCTAATCAATAACCAGTCAAGAATAAAACCAACAAAAAAGTCTGATTAACTACAATCAACAAGGTAACAATATAGATTTTAACCCTTTGATGATCACTATATTAAAATCCAAAAGCATGGATTCCTCAGTGTGAATAAGTCGAACCAATCAACAATCAAGACTGAAACAAAATAATGGACTAAAACCCTTTGTTAATCACTAACTCAAAAGCCAATAACACCAAAATATCAGTAGAGTAGAGTCAAACCCATACATAATCAAAACCAACACAAACCCAGATGGGGAAAAAATCATAATGGAATAATTCCTTACAATCACAAAATTAGAAGCCAATAACACCAAATTATCAGTTAAGTAAAGTCAAACACAAGCAATCAAAACCAACACAAACCCACATGAGAAAAAAAAATCATAATGGAATAAATCCTTACGATCACTAAATTTAAAGCAAAAAACACCAAATTATCAGTCATGTTAACTAAAGCCCATCAACAGTCAAACTATAACACAACCCCAGATAAATCAACCACTGATAAACAAGTCAAAAGACTGATCAGCGACATAGGTGACTGAAAATCAAAAACCCAGAAATCTGCACACAAAATTAGGACCTGTAATCCCAATAATTCTAAAAACATGCACAGTTATTAATAACAAAGAAAAGAGCTTTTTCCCTAACCTGAATCGTCAATAAAGAAAAAAATGAAATGGTCCAACCACCATTCTTATCTGTACATTGTAAGACTAAAAAAAAGTGGCAGATGAGAGAGATTCTTTGTGTTTTAGATTGGGTTAATCGACTTTTTGGTTTTTTTATTGTGGTTACTGATTTTTTTATTTTAATTTTTTTTTTATTATTCATTATTATAAAAAATTTATAAAATGGTTATTACTTATTATTTCGTCCAATAAAATAAACAGAAGTACCGAGTAAATTAACGGTTGATAGGTGTTAATAATGTCGCAAGTAACATGGATCGAGTTAATTAATGTTTTGGTCGATAGATTTTCATTTTAATTCCTAATTTTTTTTATATTCTCGTTATCGAAGTACTAAAAATATTGTAAATTAGTGATTTTGTAATTTTATAGTTTTGTAAGCAAACTTGATCAATGTCCAAATATTCCTTTAAACGAACAAACCAATCTCCAAAACTATCTTCAGTTATCCGATCACAAAGAAGTTCAAGAGGGCTCACGAATCACGAACCATGCTACTACCACTTCTGGGTAACCTAACAAAGTATGACAAACAGACTCAGTATGAAAATTACACACAAGACATGAAGGATCCAACCCCATTCGACGCCGACAAAGAGCAGCCCACACAAGAAAAATCTAATTTTAAGAGGAACCTTTAAATTCCAAATCAATTTCCACAAAGAATTAAAAACCTATGAAATTCTTCCCTTATTGAGATCATCATGTTTTCTTTGGACTGCTATGTGAAAAACTGATTTAATCGAATTACTCCCATAAAAATTGCAGTGTCAAACTAGTTCATCAAAAGCTCATCATCAATATTACTATGGAACGACAATAATTTAATTATTTAAATGTCGCTGGTGTGAGAATCCAACAACCCAACTTGTATGTTTATTTTATATTTTATTTTCTTAGTATTAAATGTTGTTATAATATTTTGTAATATTACAAAATTATAAAATTACTAATTTATAATATTTTTGGTATTTCGATAACGAGAATATAACAAAAAAAAAATTCAGTAACTAAAATAAAAATCGACTCCTATTACAATGACCAAAATATCAATTAACTCGATTTACACCATCTACCACATAATTAACACCTGTTGAAAAAACTCGGATCAAATTATGAGTCCGGAACAAATCTCAGGTCAAATCTCAAGTCCAAATCGAATTAAATCCATCAAAATAAAGTTTTAAACCACTGGCCCAATAATATTTTTTTTAGTCATGTTAGCCCACCACTGATAAATTTTTTCTATATCTTTCAATGTGAGACTGGAGTGTTACACCTGTTAACCGTTAGTCTACTCAACACTTTCATTTATTTTGTTGGACAACATTATAAGTAATAATCATTTTACAAAAAAAATTCGTGTATAATAATGTGTTCGTAAAAAAAATTGATAACCAGAATGAATCGATCCGTAAGACACTGACCAAAAAGCCATGTCATTTGAGACAAATTACATTAATATACTGGTTGGTCATTTCCAAAAAGGGTCAAGTACATCTGACGTCATAAATCATAATTGCAGATGTTCTTTATTTCTTGATTACGAGATAACATAAACATCTACATCTGTGGGCCTGTTTTGATTTCTTAATATTTTTGCTTAGATATCTAGTACTCCATCCGTTCCTAATTATTTGACGTTTTATATATATATACAAAAATTAAAATAATGATTGAAAAACATTAAATATAGTACTTAATTGTCTATAATACTCTTAAATCTTTTGTTGGGATAAGGAGAGTTTTGTTAGGATAAAGAGAGAGAAAGAGTTTAAAATATAAAAAAAATAGGCAGATTAATGAGGGGTAATTTCAAAAAAATTGTCATTAATTCTCTTAAATTTAAACAAACATCAAATAATTAGAGACAAATAAAAAACTCTAAAATATCAAATAATTAGGGACGAAGGGAATAGTATCTAAACAGGCTAAACAGTCTATACATACGTAACTCAAGCTTTCAAATTATAAGAAGAAAAAAAAAGTAGTTTTTTGAGGTCAAACTTAATATTTTTAAATTTAAATTTTGTACCTTTTTTATACATTATAATTATAAAAAATTTAAAATATTTTCAGAAAGATTAATAGCCATTTGGTTATATATTTTAAACCGGATTTTATCCATAAGTTTGAGCAAAAAAAATTAAGATAATATTTGTTGGGCAAAAAGATAGTTGGGCCTAGAATAAGTAGTAGGTTGTTTTCCACTTGATGTTGTGTGGGCTTGGATAAGGGGGTGTTTTAATGGACGGGGGATTTGTGGATTAAAGTTCCTAATTATATTTGGTCTCTGGATGTTGAAAGAGGTGTTGGGTTGTGAATCAACTTCCTTGATTCTAGGATATTTGGTGCAGTCCTATTGAGGGACTACAAGTTGGGTAGAACCTTAATCCGGTCCGGAAAAGGATTTCATGCAGGTGGTGAGAACGTTATAAATACAAGGCTTTTCTCTGATTTCAAGGCATATGCAAATTATTACTTTCCAGCACTAGAGTGTTAAGCCTCCATTGTTAACATTGTATCAGCTTGTACTTATTCTCACACTGAAACTATCCCCTGACGTCCCAAGCAGTCAAACTTTCGGTTCTTACTCGTTTTTGTGCAGGATTGGATGCGCTTTGGTGATTGAAGTGCGTGGACAGATCTTGGCGTTAACATTGGCACTAGAATGAGGGCTTTCTAGTGTTGCTGGATTACAATCACAAACATCAACTTCCCGGTGCTAAAAGCATGGTGAACAGTAGGACATTTTAGCGGTGGGACAATCGAAGGCGGGAGGTTCTTCTCAACAGAAAGTTTCTATTAAAGATATACTGGGACCATCTAAGAGCATCCATGAATGGCTCGTCCCACAAAGCACTTCGGTGGGTTCCGAAAGTAAAGATCATGGTGATGTGAGGAGGAGGCTGTTCTCGACAGCCAGTAAGGGGACCAAGAACGACCGGAGAAGGGTAGGAGATACACCGCCACGAACCCGACCCCAAGACATTCAGTAAGATACAAAATTTATTCTGGCCAAAAAGGCCCAAGAGACAGATGAAGCACTGAGGGTGCTACTACAGCAAAGAGAATAGATCGCAAAGCAGATGGTCTTGGTAGCCGAGCAGGAAAACGAGGCCTCCAGCCACAACCAATCCAGAAGGCGGGGTAGGTTTCCAAATAGGCGATCCAGGGTACGGAGGGATGAAGGTTCAAAGCGATCTGAGAGTAGGCTTCAGAGCCGCTCTCGAGATCGAAGCAGATCAGGTGGTCACATACCCAGGGATCATAAGAGGGCACATCGCCCTGATGGTTCCCATTACAGCAAGAATGGCAGACGAAGCCTTTCCAGAACGGATAGTTCGGATGGAAAAGGTCGAACCTGTGACGCCCCCAAAATAGGTATACATTACCTATCTTGAGTCGCCAAATACATGGTACAAAATTCAAATACAACTTAATTATACAACAATCGTGTAAAATACGACAAAACATATGCTGTGAATTTTAATACAAATATTGTCATCTAGACAATATCCACACTCAATTGAGTTCTCATTACATTTATTACCACACTATTTAACAGAATAGTGAGGACTACTAATGCTATTATCTGGACCGTCACTCCGTTCCCCGACTAGTCACTGCTACGTTCTCATTTCCTGAAGAGAACAATGAAAGTAAAAGGGTGAGCTCAGCTAGCCCAGTAAGAACAATTATGACTAAGATAATACAAAATAAATTATCGTTAGCCTTCAACAGTGTTAAACTGATACAATATAACAAACATCAAGTTTAACTGCAGTGGAACAAGCAATCCATTAAAAGAGTCAAGTAGAGAATAAAATCTACTATCTTTTATGATTTAAAAGATTTTTCATCACTTTATCGCTAGGACTCAGCTTAATAAATAATCCACATCATCCCTGCACTATGGTCAAGGATATTCATTAGTATCATAACCACAAATTATCCATGCACTACGGGCCAAGGATATTCGTGTATTCGTCAATGGTCATGATCATGCCAACAACTGTCCATCAATGCATTACAGGCCAATGAGGACTTTTACCACATCATTTGTAACATTACGGCCATGATTATACCGATTAATCCCTGGTCATAATCATACCAAGTCCATCTATGCACTACAGGCCACAGATGACTTTTAACATAAAATAAACATGAGGATGATGGCAATGATATAAGAATTCAATAAAACAAGTTCAAGAATTAATTTATCCAGGAACTAATAACGTCCAAATTGTCAACATGATACTTCTTTGTAGAGTAAAATTCAAGAATGCTCAGAAGAATATTTCCATGAAAAGATACTGGATGAAGGGCAAATATCAAGGATATTCCACTAATTTCAAGGAGTATAGAAGTTAAAACTTTAACCAACTGAGTATAATAAAGAATGGAATAACAAAAGAAATCACCAAGTATGAGATAGACCGCACAGACAGGTTATTCCAACAGAATAATAAATAACGAAACCAGGTCATGTGTAAACGCACAAACTGGTTATTCCAACAGAATAATAAATAACAGAACCAGGTCATGGTAAATGCACAGACAGGATATTCCAACAGAATAATAAATAACGGAATCAGGTCAGGCGAAATTTGCCCCGACAGGATGTTCCAACAGAATAATAAATAACGAAACCAGGTCATGCGTAAACGCACAGACATGATGTTCCAACAGAATAATAAATAATGTAATAACAGAAGAATTTCACCATGTATGCGATACTTCGCATAAACATATTATTCCAACATAATGATAAAGAATGGAATAATAGAAGAATTTCAATAAGTATAGGGTAGACCGCGTATACAGGTTATTCCAACAGAATAAAAAAATAAAATAACAGAAGTTCTCTTTATGAATACGAAAGAAATAATACCCCTTACCTTAGAACAACTGGATATAGGAGTATTGAAGTAGCAAAATACTTTTCTTCTTTCTCTCTATAGTTTCTCTCTCTAGAGTTTCAGTAAATTCGTAAGAAATAATGAAGGAATGAACTTCTATTTATAGGAGAATGGACTGAATAGTAGCTAATTCCTGAACGGTCTAGATTGATTTACTTTTAAACGGACAGTCCAGATTGGTTTACTATAAAATATTCTAATAAAACAAAATCTTTTAAATAAAATATAATATATTCTATTTATAATATAATAAAATGAATAACTTTATAAAGTAGTCTGTTTTATATAAAAAGATTTTACTATACAAAATACTATGCATGCACTATGCAAACACTATACATAATAAAATAAAATATATTCTATTTATAGTCTAATAAAACGAATAACTTTATAAAATTATTCTATTTTATATAAAAAGATTTTACTATGCAAAACACTATGCATAATAGAATATAATATATTCTATTTATAGTCTAATAAAACGAATAACTTTATAAAAGTATTCTATTTTATATAAAAAGTTTTTCTGTTTTATTACATTAATAATACTAATAAAACAAAACTTCATCATCATTATTATAATTCACACTATTAATCGACCAGGTTGTTCCCAGGAAAGAGGGGGCTTTTCAATAAGGGTTTCTCCCTATTGGTGCGCAATTAGGTGACCAAACCTCTCCTTGGCAGAACTTCTAGACATCGTTAATATTGTAAATAATAATATTAATAACTTCTTCGTCTCAATTATTGATTTAATAATATATAAAATATCGACAATAATTGAATTAATTAACGTGAGATACTATGCAATAATTACTGAAGTAATAATTGAACAAAACTGAGTGACTTCTCACGTAAGCATCAATAATCAATACCGTGTGCTACTATGCAACCACGCATATTCCTTTACTTTTAACACTGGGTGTTTCAACAGTTAACGATAAAACTTCCGCCGTTATTTTTATAAAATATTTTTGTCGTTTTCTCAATCCAATAATAATTCTGTTGTGGGGTCCACCAATGATTGTGACGTCGTACTTATATTCCCTATTAAAATGAATATTTCCCGACCAATCGAATATTATATAACAACTTGCGTACTTTACAAAATTTATAACTATTACCCACAACTATAACATTATATCAAATTCATTCCATAATATTCAAAAAAATGATAATTATAGAAAATTCATCTTTATTCATAAAAGTTGGGGTCTTACAATCTCTCCTTCTTATAAAATTTCGCCCTCGAAATTAGGGTACATACTGTTAGTTTCTGAAAGCACAATAGTTATCTAGAAGGGGGGGTTGAATAGATACTAAAAACTTTTCTTTGTTTAAAAAAATTGTTTTGATAAATATTTTAAGCACAGCGGAACTATTGATTCTTTGAAATCCCTTTTAAATAGCAGATTAAAGAGAGAAAGGCAATTATTGCAGTTATAAAGACACGGTTGTTTTTAAGTGGTTCGGAGCACTCAAAGCTCTTGAGTAGGAAATCCACTAAGGATGTCTTTTACACTTTCTGAATCTTACAGATTCCTTCTAGACCAGCAGTCTAGGCACTTCTAAGTTCACTTTTGAACTCTTCAAGTCCAGCAGACTTGGTTCTTCACAGTTCACTTAGAACTCTTCAAGTCCTTCTGACTTGGAACTTTTTACTTCAGTAGATTGATGATTTTTGAGTTGTGATTGAGGCTACTCAGTTGCAGTTAAGCATTTGTTCGAAAGAACTGAGTAGCTGAGCAAGCTTTCCCTTTTTTCAGATCGTAGAGTTCAGCGTTTAGAGTTCTTGTGCATTTTTGTTCAATACTTGCTTAACTTTTCTTATCTGTCTTTGATCTGTATATATGTGATCTTGAAATCTATCCGTTGAAGTCAGCTGATAAGCTATTAAATGCGTTTGACGTTTCTGAGCTTTGATGGAGACTTTTCTGCACATCTTCTGAATTGCACTCTGGCCCACTGACACAGCAGACTGCTTTCTCACCTAACACTTCAAAAGGTGTTTTCCTCTGCCCAATGGTCCTTTTCTTAGCTTCTTGAATACGTTTCTTTTGATCAATACTAAGGATATCTTTTGTACGTTGGGAATGGTGAGCCATATTTGTTGGAGTCTATCTTCAAATGAACGATAGGGCTTGATATTTCTGACACAAGGCAGATGTCACTCTACTATCAATATCGTAGTGTCTTGTCATATTGGTGTTGGTACTTAAGAGATCACTACGATTTCTCACTACGATCTGTTAACACTATGATCTTCACTTGCTCGTCTTGCAGACTCTGCATTTCCGAGAGCACCCTACGATCTCTGATTTAGCTCGGAAAACGTCTAGACCACTCTACGATTCCTGGAGAGGCCCTTCAAGGCAGATACACTACGATTATCTCAGCTCTACGATCCTGCCTTAGCTTCTGCATTCTGTTGATCAGACAAATAGACTACTAGCCTATCTATTTCTTTCTAGCCATAGATCAACCTAACAGATTTGATCTCCTTATCTATATAAGTAAACATTAAAAGGCTAAGATCAACCTAACAACTTTGATCTATCACTAAATCCTTGTACATATATTCTTTGAAGGACTTTACATAATCATGAGCTTTTTTATAAAACATCAAATCACAATATACATTCTTCCAACAATCTCCCCCTATTTGATGTTGACATAACCAAGGAGATTTGTTGTCATGATTATAAAGTTTTATATGCAGTTGCAGTAAAGTAAACATGACTTAGTATTTCAGTGAGTAGCTGAAATTTCTAGAGAATAAGCATGAATTTATTGATGTATGGAGACAGATATTACATTTAAGATTGACTACATCGATATAATTTGAAATTCAACTTATCTCTATTTCTTTGGCCTTTTGCTTCTTGGAGGATTTGCATATTCCTCAACTCTCCTCTTTCTGCTTGCTTCATCTCTTCTGGCCAGATCTTCCGGCTCACTTGGTCTTAGCCTTGGATTGTGATCATGCCTATTCATGAATGCAGGATCTCCAATTGGCATTCGTAGGCCTGTTGTTGTCACCACATGAGAGCTGGTAGTTGGCCCTTGACTCCTTAATGGTAGAGCTATTAAAATTTCCTGCTGATTAGGTCGTTGAGTCTGATGGCTGGATCATGGAGTTTGCTGAGTGATTTACCTTGGCCTTGATTGTAAGTGTCCTTTGCCTCTGCCCTTGCCTCCTTGATCTCCTTGCCCTTTATTCTCCCCCTTTATGTCATCATCAAGGGTTCGAATGTTTGCTGAGAGGCAAGTGACTCCTTGGAAAAGCTCATTGAGTTGACTCTAAGTTTGAGCAATGTCCTCACGATTCTCTTGGATCAAGGCATCAGAACTAGTTTCTCTTCGTTGAAGAATGTCGAGGACAGTCTCAATCTGCTTCATTTGGCCCATGGAGAAGTCTTGAAATTCTTTGACTGTAGTTTAAAGACTTTTGATGCTCTGTATCATCAGATTGTTATGAGATTCTTGTGTTTTTTGTAATATTAAGACATCATCCCGGTGCTTTTTAGCTGCAAGAAAGTGAATGTCGTCCCTGTCTTTTATGCTTTGAAGCATTTCTTTGATGATCTCTTTGAGTGTTTTAGACAGCTCAGAGCTTAGGGAGCTTGGAAGATTGTTTGCAGCATTGATCATTGATGTCAATCTCAGCTGTATAAGTGCAGTATGATCTTCAAGTCTCTCATCAAGTTCTTTGATTACTTTCTCAGACATGGCTGATAAATCAGCCTTTGTAGATAGTTCTGACAGGATTTCATCTAGATTTGGAATTTATGAGGGAGGTGATGTGCTCTTGAATTGATCTTGCAGTGAGTAGAGAGCAAGTTCGAGATTGAAGCATTCATTTCTAGATGAGGGAATATCTGAAGGAGGAGCCTGGGTTTGAATGTTGAAGCTTAGTGACTCTACGATTTGTGGTGGATACTCTACCAAGGGGCTAGAGCCAGTGATCGTAGAGGTGGTAGGCTATGGGAGTAATAGGGAGTTGCTCTCATTTAGTTCCTCAGTTACAGAATATTGAGATTCTGCAACTGGAAATTGATTCAGTGGATGAAGAATCACTTTCAACCATTACAGGAATTCATAGAATTGATTAAACAAGGATGATGATAAGTGATTATTTCTGAAAAGAGTTGGGATAGATAGTACCTTAAGTGTGTTCTCTGAAGAAGAACTGTTGGTGAGAAGCTTCTTGGCAAAATTGAATTTCCCTGGGAATCCATTTGCGAGTACTGAGATAGCTGGATACTCTTTGAAACTCTGGAACATGTGATCCCAAGAGTTCAGAATTTGAGCTCGGTGGAAGGGCATCATAGGAAGATATGCAAATAGTTGCTCATAGTTGGCTCTTCGGTGCCCATTAATGCCTACAGCTATGATCTCAATCTCATCATCTTCTTCTCTATTTTCACTGGAGGATTCCATTATGTCAATTGCTTCAGGATGTTCTTGCATTGGTTCTCCATTATCTCCCCCAGGAATCTCTTTTTCTGCTATTGAGGTGTCATGATCCTCCCCCTCAGCTTGATCATTCTTTTGAAGTGTCAATAGCTCCCCCTCAACTGGAGCATCCTCTGGCAGGAGATCTTCAGGCATCTCCCCCTCAGCAGGAGTATCTACTATCATCAGATCTTTTGGTGTCTCCCCCTCAACTGGTTCCTTTTCAGCAGACAGTTCTTTGTCTTCCCTCTTTAGAGCTTTCTCATTAACAAGAATATACTTCTTGACCAGTTTCCTTCTTGGCTTTTTAGGCCATGCCACAGCCTCAGGACTTTTTTCAGTTTTGTCCTTCAGATCAGCCAATACATTTGATGCAGCTGCTTTCTTGTTTGGTCTAGGCTCTACGATCAGAAGAGACTCTACGATCGAAGGGGCTGATGGCTTTTTGCTCTTGTGGCTGATCTTACTCATCTTCAGCAGCTGAGATATAGTTGCTCTATCTTCTTCTACCTCAGCCTGTTGTTCCTTTCTTCTCAGGATCCTTTGAGTCTCATTATCTGAGGACTCTACAGACTTGTTGCTCTATCCACGTCCTCAGGGCATGCTACGGATGTCTGTTGGGGGCCTGATAGATTTAATAGGAAAGAACGTGCAAAATGGGGGTGAGAAGCCCTGAGGACGCAACAAAAGAATAGTGCAACTGTTCAGATCAGTCAGCCCATACAACCAAATCAGAATCAAGTGACACTTCAGGTTGTGGATGTGATCACAAGTAGAACTATGGGGAAGGTGTCCGGAAGGAAGCGACGTGGATACTTGGATATGTTAATGTTCATGGCGGACCAACCTGTAAGGCGGGAAAGGGTGTATCCTCGTTCGATGATCTCATTCACTGATGACAATTTCCTTGTAGAACCGATCAAACCACACGAAGGAGCATTGATGATTAATGCACAAGTGGGTTCAGTGGATATGAAGTGGATGATGATTGATAATAGGACTTCGGTGGATATCCTGTATGCACACGTTTATTAAAGGATGAACCTGGATGGGAGGAAAATGGAGATCGGGAAGGAGTCTCCATTGTATGGGTTCTGCATCGACCTGGTCAGAGTTGCAGGGATGATTGAGCTGCAAGTTGTCTTAGGTACGGCTCTACAGCATGTAGAAGTCATGTGCAAATTTTACGTGGTGCATGTGGATTCGTCGTACAATACGGTTTTGGGAAGGCCCACTTTGAGATCTCTTCCGGCAGTGACATCGATCCTTCATTTCAAGATTAAATTCCCTACGCCTCATGGAGTTGGGGAGGTCGCTGGTGATCTGGATTTGGCGAGAAGATGCTACAGGAATTTTCTGATCGCTTCGGGAGTGGGGTTAGCAAACAGAAGCAAGCTATAGTTATAGAGATTGAACCGTTTATAGAAAGAAGCACTGAGCCCTTGGTCATGCTTGCAGAAGAAACTGAAAAGGTTGAATTGATCCCTAGGAAGAAAGATAAGACTGTAAGGATCAGGTCAGGTTTGCTGGAACCTTTTCGGATGAACTTGGTGGAATTACTTCAGTGGTATGCAGATATCTTTACTTGGGTTCCCAGTGACATGTCTGGGCTGGATCGGAAAGTTGTTGAATATAGGTTGCATGTGGACCCGACGAAGAAGTCGGTTCTACAGAAGAGGAAGATCTTTGCACCAGAAAGGCAGAAGATATTTAATAAGGAGATCACGAAACTCTTGGCTGCAAACTTCATATTTGAGATTGACTATTCGGGGTGGATGGCGAACGTGGTGCTGGTACAGAAGCAGAACGATAAGTGGTGAGTGTGTATTGATTATACCGATCTGAACAAGGCGTGCCCGAAAGACTTTTATCCCCTGCCGCACATCGATCAACTTATCGATGCGACTTCGGGGTATGCTTTGCTTAGCTTTATAGATGTTTTTTTGGGATACCGTCAGATTTTATTGTGCACGAAGGACATCTCAAAGACAACTTTTATCACACATCGATTAGTATATGCGTACAAGAAGATGACCTTTGGCTTATTGAACGTTGGGGCTACATATCAAAAGATGATGAATTACGTCTTCACGAAGCAGTTGGGGCAAAACATAAAGGTTTATGTGGACGACATGATCATCAAAAGCATGTTGGTTCAGGGTCATTTGGATGATTTGGAGGATTGTTTTCAAACTATTCGGGACTTTAATTTGAGGTTGAATCCGACTAAGTGTACCTTCGGACTGGGTGCAGGGAAGTTCCTGGGTTATCTAGTTAGCAAGAGGGGGATTTAGGCTAATCCCGAGAAGATTCAAGCTATTCTGGACATGAAGTCCCCCATAGTTATACAAGGATGTTCAACGATTGACGGGTCAGATTGAAGCATTGAAGAGGTTCATGTCTAAGTCGACAGAAAGATGTTTGTCATTCTTTGATACGCTGAAAATGCTGAAGAATGCAAAGATTTTGGCTCCTTTATTGGTGAAGCTAATTCCTGCTGAGCCTCTGTACTTGTATCTAGCGGCGATTTTGTTGGCCGTTGGAGCAGTTTTAGTGTTGGAGATTGGGGGTAAACAACACCCGGTTTACTATGTGAACCATGCCCTAAGGGATGCAGAGACAAGTTATCTGAACCTTGAGAAGTTTTCCTTTGCTCTGATAATATCCAGTCTAAAGCTTCGGCAATACTTCCAAGGTCAGTTAATAGTGGTGTATACAGATCAGCCGTTGAAGAAGGTGTTGGGAAGACCATAAGTTTCGTGAAGACTTTCTGGGAACCGTCACAGTTTATAATGGAGTATCATCCTTGAACATCAATTAAGGGGCATGCGTTGGCTGGTTTTGTCGTGGAGTGTTCGTTCTCCGAAGTGGAAGGTAGTTTAGATCAGGTTGAAGGGTCCGAACAGTTGGTTGCAGTACTTCGACCTTCACAAAACTCGTGGAGAATTTATGCGGATGGGTCGTCAACTTCGGAAGTCAGTGGCGCTGGGATAATTTTGACTAGTCTGGAAGGGTTTAAGGTGCAGTAGGCGATCAGGTTCGGGTTTAAGGTGACGAATAATGAGGCCGAGTACGAAGCAGTATTAGCAAGGTTACGACTGACGAAGAGTCTTGAGGTACATAAGTTGGTTATTTTCAGTGGCTCTCAGTTGATCGTTAAGCAGGTTTTAGGGGATTATGAGGCTCTAGGTACGAGAATGATGAAATATCTAGCAGAGTTAAAGGATCAATTTTTGTTTTATGATTCTTAGATTTTTCAGGGAATAGACATATCTGATAATGCAATAGTTGATGCACTGGCAAAGTTGGCTACGACCGAAGCAAGTACGTTCAGCGGGTCAGTTTATTTGGAGGTTTTAAATCAGCCGAGTGTTCAGCATATGGAGGTGATGCATGTTGAACGATCTAATTGTTAGATGTCTCCTTACCTCGACTATTTGGTAGATGGCATTTTGCCTTCAGATTGGATGTTGGCAAAGAAATTTAAGTACAGAAGCTTAAATTTTGTGCTTATAGATGGCGATCTTTATCGACAGGTTTATTCATCTCCTTTGCTGAAGTGTTTGGTTCTGTCCGAAGTTGAGTATGTTCTTCGAGAGATTCATGAAGGAATTTATGGTGATCATATGACAGTGAAGTCGTTAGCGTATAAGGTTCTTCGACAGGGGTACTATTGGCCGACGATCTTTAAGGAAGCAACCGAGTATGTAAAGAAGTATCCGAAATGACAGTTAAATAGTTCAATCCCTCATTAATCGCCGAAAGAGTTGTATTCGGTTTTATCCCCAATTCCTTTTTTTGTTTGTGGTGTGGATATCTTGGGTCCGTTACTGAAGGCTAAGGGGTAGGTTAGTTTTGTCATAGTAGCAATCGAATATATGAATAAGTGGGTTGAAACCAAGCCCCTACGGACGATCATAGAGCAATAATGTTTGAAGTTTCTAAAGGAATGTGTTGTGTTCCGATTCAGAATTTTTATGGTGGTGGTTTCGGATAATGGACGACAATTTGTGGGATCAAAGTTAAAGGCGTTCTTGAAGGAGTTGGGTATTCAGCATCAGAAGACTTCAGTTGCACATCAACAGTCAAATGGGAAGGTTGAGGTGACCAACAGGACCTTGCTGAATGGCATGAAAAGAAGGCTTAATGATGCGAAAGAAAGGTGGCCAGAAGAGTTGCTTAGTTTTTTGTGGGCTTATCGGACCACACCAAGATAAACTGTTAGTTCCCAGTAGGCACAATACAGATCTAGAAGGGGGGGTTGAATAGATCTTTTTCGTTTCAAATACTTTTCACATTTATTTTGTATTACTAATGACTTAGCATATGACAATCATATGAATCTTTTCAAGCACAGTGGAATATGTAAAATATCCCCTTCATTGAAATAACTATGATCATATATACATTGTTCGTAGAGTTAGTTCAGTTGTAAGCAGTTAATACATACATAATAATTATTGCAGTTAGGTACATAATGTAAATGACATAAAGTAAATGACACAAGGGATTTTAAGTGGTTCAGAGACTCAAGCTCCTAATCCACTCTTCTACTTTTAACTAGAAGGATTTCCACTAAGGAAGGGCATCACCCTGAATCACTAAGAATCCTTCAAGGCCAGCAGCCTTGGAACTTCAGTTCACTAGGAACTCTTCAAGGCAGGCAGCCTTGGAACTCCTCTAGTTCCCTAGGAACTCTTCGAGCCCAGCAAGCTTGGAACTTCATTTAGTCCCTCCGGACAAGGACCCCTCAGGCCCTGACTTCTTGTTGTTGTAGTTGTTGTTGTTAGTGGTGCCTTGCTGCTAAGATGTCTTTAAGCTTGAACATCTTATGTACTTAGCATCTTGGCGTAGTCCTCTTGGCATTCTGTTTAGAATCTGGACTACATCTTCTTTGGTGCAGCTAATCTTTACTCTTTTCTGCTCATCTTCATCTGATGTCAGTTGTGCACCATCACTATCTGGATTTGCTAAGTCTCTGAGCTTTTGGTAGACTTCGTTTGGCACTTACAAATTCCTGAACCCTTCTTGAATGCTTTGCAGACATGATTCTGCATCTGTTCTTTTTCAGCTTTTGGTTCATGGTGATCTGTAGAGTGGCTCTCTTGATATTCTTTGTACTATGCCACTTTTCTGAATGCTATCTTTTTGGCCTTCTCGGCTCTCAGCTTAGCTTTCATCTTCAGTGGCATTCTCATCTTTGTTGAGTGAAGCTTTTAGTCTATTTGAGTCCTTCTTCAAAGCTATTTCACTTCCACCTTTGTAGTCTCACTATCATTGAGACTTGATCTGTTTAGCTCTGGTGGAACTCGTAGAGTCAACAATATAGCATTCCAACAACTCAACGATTCTGCAACCTTGACTCTTCTTGATCCTTGAAGCTCTGGCTTATTTGTACTCCTTCACAATCTTCCCGTTGGGATATAGCCATTGAAATTTATTTGAATTGCTTTGCAGATCTCGAGTTATTTGGTGCAGACTGCAGGTGTGACATGACATCCCCTTTTTCATTTTTCTGACATTGCAGTCTACTATTTCACCTACCCCGTCAGAGATGTCACTTTAATGCCTCGGGCAGGTAATCTTCTTTATTTCTTCTTTCTGACTTCTTAATTAGAACATCAGGATCTGTTCTTTTGCATCGATGCTCTCAATAAGCCATATTCGAATATCACTCTTCAGATTAAACCGTTGCCAATGCTTCAATCTTCAGATGACCGAACTCTACGATTCTGATGCATATTCTTCGACCTGATCGTAGTGTCTTATTGAATGTTGCTCATCTACGTACCAATTGAGACAACACTACGATCTTGAATAGTGTTCATTGGATCTTCAATGTAGAACACTTCTTTCTTCATCTGTGCATTGCTTCAATACTTCTGTTTGCCTTGAATGATCTCAGGAACTAATAGCTTGACTTCTTGTTCTGGTCTCTTCTGAATAGCAAGACACCTCAGATTTATGGCGTGCCTAGCTCGCTTTCTCCTTGTGATCTCCCGTTCACTTATCATCAATAGACTGACCCATGCTTAATCACTTTAGCCTTGTTCTTCATAAAATGACCAGTATCTCTGTGTATATTTCATCAGTTCCTTCTTTGCTTGGCAAACACTATGATCCTGTTTGACTACAATATCGTTGTCTTCTGTTAATTTGACAGCAACTACACTTGCTGACTTTTCCTTAGTCAGTCACTTTTGCTGAAGTCTACTTTTGATCTACTTGTAAAAGACTTCATCTTGAATGGCTTTACAACTCAATCTGGAAGCTGATTGGGTTGGTGCTTAGATCTTCTGTTAGCTTGTTAGCCATTCATTGAGTGCGCTCTAGCTCCCTTCAGGTGAAATATATCTTTGCAGCTCTAACTAGAGGCTCCATCCTTTGGATATCATGGGAGTGCTTATTTGTTGAGAATCGTGTTTGCTCTACAATTCTGCCTTGGCGTTGTCAGCACATCTGTTGAAGCCTTAGTTCTATAATCTACGATTCTGCCTTGGGTTGTGCAGCCACTACGACTCCGAGATCAGATCTTGACACTCAACGATTTCTGTCTATATGCTCGTTGTCTTCATCTGATTTTGCTCGACTATGATCTCTGCCTCTGAATTGATCAGTAGACTCTACGACTCCAAGTGTAGTCTACGATTCTTGACTTGGCTTTGACAGATGCTCGGTCGGCTTGTAGACAGGCTGTTTCTACGATTCTGAAAATGACATCCGCAACATACTATGGCTTTGAGGATGTTATTCTTGACATACTATGATCCTTCCTCGTCTCTCCTGGCAGTCTACGAACTCCGAGATCTACTATCTTTTAGTCTATGATTCTGCCTTGATAGCTCTCGAGTTTTTCTAGACTCTCCTGGCAGACTACGATTTTTGGTGCAGTGCTCGAAGATCAGACAAGCCTATCTATTATATTATAAGATCAACCTAACAAGCTTGATCTTTCTATATTTATAGTCCTTGTACATCATTTCTTTTTAAGGACTTTGCAAAGCAGTTTTGTTTATGTAGGATCAACCTAACATATTTGATCAATTCATTCTAAGTTCTTGTACATATGTTCCTATTATCTATCAAAGGACATTATAACTTTTCTTAATGCAAGCATACTTGCATATTCCTTCATTTATATCATAATTAAATCATACATAAATAGGAATATCATTCACATGCTTATTCCTAACATATACTATGAGAGATTCGCCTTTTAGATTGGCTTATGGTTCTGATGCATTGGTCCCAGTGGAGATTGGTTCCCCAACTCTTCGGGTTAGTCAGTTCCAGGAAATGTACAATGAGGATGGACTTCGAGCCAATTTGGATTTTTTAGAGGAAGTTAGAGAAACTGCCTTGGTGAAGCTTACAACATATCAGCGTCGAGTGGCCCGATATTATAACAAGGGGGTGAAGCTCCAAAGGTTCGAAGTTGGGGATCTAGTTCTTCGTGAGGTAGAAGCTTCTATGCCTCAGAACTTGGGAAAGTTGATGTCGAATTTGGAGGGTCCCTATGAAATCATTGAAGTACCAAAACCGGGAACCTATTGGCTACGAGCGTTGGATGGGTCTGAGATCAAGAACACATGGCATGCGAGAAGACTTCGGAAATATTTTCAGTAAGGTTGAAGTCAGAGTTTTTAGTTTATAATTCTACTAATGATTATCAATAAAAGAAGCATTTTTTTCTCTCCAATGTTATTTTATGTGATTGTTGGTTCGGTGGGATCTGTTCGACCCTTTAGCGGTGAACAGGATTGTTTGGAGGTTCGGTGGGAACTGTTCGACCCTTTGGCGGTGAACAAGATCGTTTGGAGGTTCGGTGGGATCTGTTCGACCCTTTGGCAGTGAAAATGGATGTTTGGAGATTTGGTGAAACCTGTTTGAACCCCAGGCGGTGAACATGATTGTTTAATAGTATCTATTTAATAGATGTGAGGTTTTGAGTTTGGTTTTATTTAAGTTATTATTTTTTATTCATTTTAAGTAAATAGGTGATTGTTGATGGTAGTTGTCTTGCAAAACAGCTATGTGAAGTTTTTATAGAATAAATAAAAAGAAAATTTGTATTTCATTAAAGTATAGAAAAAGTTACTAGGTTGCATATTTACAAGTTTGAAGTTATGTTGGTTGGGGATCATCTTCGGTATTGTCCTCATCTTCGTTGTCGGAAGAATCAAGTAATAATGGGTTTAACGCGACAATAGCAAGTTTGGTTTCCTTTGCTTCGGGCTGCTTCATAGCCTTCGATGTACATTTGAACAATTTCATTTGTAAGTTCAGGAGATCTTTGGTATTTGCTTTGAATTTGATTTTTTAGTTCTTTCGGTTAAGGGTGGGCCAAGGTCTTTAAGCTCTCGGAGTTCTTTTTCTAGAGAAACGCGAATTTGTATTTGTGTTTGCTCTTTCTTCATTATGTCGATGATTTGGCGGGTGAATGTTTGGTTGTTCTGCCTTAGCACTTCGTTTTCTTTTGTGATTTCGTTATATTTTTTGGAGGTGGTTTTTTGAAGTGCTTCGGCTGTTGCTAGCTTTTTCTTTAGTTTGGCATTGTCTATTTTGAGGCCTTCGCAGAAGAAAGAGGCGTTGTCGTGCAAGTTATTCTCCTTTGCTAGGGCAGTTTTTAGGAACTCATTTTCTCTTCGGGCGGTCTTCTCTTCGGCCTCGATATCTTTGTATCTTTGATTAAGCCGCCTGGAGATTCCAGCAGACTGCAGATGTTTAATGGTTAATATGGTGAGTTGTTCATAAATAAAAGTGATTATTGTAATTTTAGATTGAAAGAGGCTTACTCAGGCCTAATGAATCATGTCGGGGTGGATGAGTTCGACAGTTGATATGTCCCCGAAGCGGTGGTCATCGGTTGGGAGGACAAAGTAATTAAACATGTTTAGAGGGAATTCTTTGTTATCATCTAACCATAAGTTTGGGGATCGAACGGCTTCGGGTGTGTGTATGGATGGTTCTTGGGGAGGTGGTGTTTTGCGCTCGGATGGAGTTGGGATGTGGGTTTCTTTTGGAGGGACCTGTTAACTGTCAGATGTGTTTTTTTGTTTTCTCATAAGTTGGGGGATGGGTTCAGCTAGTTCGTCTGGTTCGGTGGGTATGTTTTGGGGTTCGGTCGAGGGAACCCTCAGTTCTTCAGTTGTGAGGGGGGTGATCTTTGCACGTTTTTTTTGTCCGAAGAATTTGAGTTCTTTCGGAGATTGGAATATCGAGAAGGCTTTTAGTGAGGGTAGGAGCTGCGATATTTTTTGGTTTTTTAACTGCTCTTCTTTTCAGTCGAGGATGAGTTGAGTCTTCAGTGGTGTTCTCTTCGGCTTCGATGTTTAGTGGTTGAGTAGGTATTTCAGATGTGGATTTAAAAAGGAATTTTTTGAGGTATTTTCGATCATCCGAAGTTGGTTTGATTAGGGACACTGTAGAAAACAAAGGGGATTTTTTAGAATAATAACCGAAGAGAATTTGAAGATAATACAAATAGCGAGTTCAGAACTTACATTTGTGGTCGTATAGCCATGCCTGCTTGGTCAAGAGGCTAAAGCTCCACTCTTTCAGGAGAAGTTTCTCGTGTAGCTTCGCTATTTCTTTCACTCGTTCGGGAGGAGTGTCGCTGAAGTCTATGTTTGGGCGTTTGTAGGAAGCTCAGTCTGCGATTTTGGATTTTCTTGGTCCTTTGACAAAGAACCAGTCCTTGTGCCACCCTCTGTTGCTCGATGGGGATGTTCATTAGGGGACGTTTGTCAAATTTAGAGTTCAGTTTTGGAGGTTGTTTGCTTAGTACCTTGAAACCCGTTTCGCAAGAGTTTTTGAGTTGGTACAGAGTGAAGAAGAAGTCGATTGAAGGTGGAACCCCAATCTCATGACAGAAAGCAATGAAGGCGATGATGTTGATGTAGGAGTTAGGCACCAGTTGGGCGAATCTGATGCCAATAAACCTTAGGAGGGTGACGATAAACGCGTCCCTTCTCCACCAGGGTGAGGGGCATAACGGTCCAGCCATTGGTTCGGTGGTACATCCGGTCAGTGGGTGATGGTGCTTTGAGGTGGTGGGTTTCTGGGATTTGGTAGTGTTTGCGGATTACAAGGATATCTGTGTCAGTGATTTGAGAAAGGGTGTTGACGTGTTGAAATTGTTTCTCATTGGGGTATTCACGCATCATTTTCCGTAAGTCAATTTTCGGTGGGTTCTGGGTGGAGGTGGTGGCTGCATTGGGGGTTGAATCGAGCATAGTGTTGGGGTTAGGGTTTGAAGAGGCTTTAGTGGGGTTGCAAGTGGTGTTTGAAGGAGCGGGGACGCTTGATAAGGGGTTCGCAAGGATGGGGGTAGAGTTTTCCGGCAAGGTGTTGTCTGGGTTTTGGGAGGAGGCCATTGTTGCAGCTTGAAGAAAGATAGTCGGGAAGTTGGGGAGAAGAAGGTTATCCTTAATTTTGAAATAGATTGGTGGAACCGTTTGAATTGGAGGAAAAGGGGTTTTATTATTTTGTCTTTTCAGCTGTTCCTAAATGCCGAGGGCGGCTCATTAATGGGAGTTATGATGGCGGATTTGAAGGGTTGTTTTATTACTTGATGTTTGGGTGTTCCGGATATTGGGCTTTGTTAAGGGTCGTTGTTACTCGTTGGGCTATATTTGGAATACTTTTCCATCAAATATTTTAGGGTCCTTTATATAAGTATACAACATTTAGAAAGTAATTACACTATTAGTGCACTCATAAAATATTTGTACAATTAATACATTTTCTATATTTATTTATAATATTAGTGCAATTAGGATTCCTTAATTTAGGGAATTAGTATAGGATTCAATTTATAATAATAAGGAAACCTAAAATTAAAGAGAAATAACTACCATAATTAATAATTCAAATTCAAATATCTTGGATCTAACATACAAAACAAATTCAAATTCAAAAATAATAATTAAAATTCAAATAATCAAAGTTTGGCAACGTCATCTTCCTCCTCCCCTTCGCTGGTCATCTTCCTCCTCCCCTTCGCCGCCGCTTCAACACCATGGACGCCGGCCACATCTGCCATTATGACGAAGGTTGCTTTAGTCCAGAAATTAAAATGAGAAAAAGATAAATTTTAGTGCAGTTGGTATCCAAATATTTATACAAAGGTAACCATTTTAGTTTTTGTGGGTAACCAAAAGAAATTTCATTGCAGTTGGTAACCAAAACTTTCAAAAGTAACAATTTTAGTTTTTGTTGGTTACATTTGTATTAAGGTTTGGCTACCAACTGCACTATGAAAAAAAAAATCTATAATAGATTTTTTATAATTAATTGCTAACCCAATAAAACTGAATTGGTTACCTTTGTAATAATGTTTGGCTACCAACTGCATTATAAAAAAAATATCTACAATAGATTGTTTTTAATTAATTGGTAACCCAATAAAACTGAATTGGTTACAATTGTATAAAGTATTAGCTACCAACTGCACTATTAAATAAAAAAAAATCTATAATAGATTTTTTTAAAATAAATTAGAAACTTACTAACACTGAATTGGTTACCTTAGTATGAATGTTTGGCTACCAACTGTACTATAAAAAATCGCAGCAACTGTACTATAAAAAAATCATTGCATGAAGCAAAAACACAAGCATCTCGATATTTCTTCACTAGAAAACACAACATCTCAATTTCTCAAGAATCAAATTCATAATCAATTGAGTAAAAAGAACAAGAACTGATCGGCGCCTTGCGGTTGAAAACACTCACCATATAGATTTACGAAAAATTCTTCATGTTCTTCACTCTGACAACGATTCGGAATCATTGAACGATTGCATTTGATTTAGGCCTAAGGATCTTTGTCGGTCAATTAGTCATGAAAACAGAATATTACTATGATTTGTAATTACCCCATATTATTACACTTCTGTATATATTTCGACAAAAGGGGCCATTTTCATGATCAAAACTTGTTTAGTTTACAGCCCCTTTAGTCTGATGGGCAATCATAGACTGACAGTCTTGCGATGGTTAGCCGCGGTGGTGGTCGTCGGAGTCGTTATGATGGCCGCATGTATCAGTGCTTCAAAAGAGTGAAGAAAGAATACGTTGAATGAAGAAGAAGGGTGATGACTAACTAATATAATTGTTCTAGATGAGGAGAGAGAGAGAAGAAGCCATGGAAATAACTAATCCCTAAATTAAGAAATCCTAATTGCATACTAATTTCCTAAATTAAGGAATCCTAAATGCACTAATATTGTAAATAAATATGAAATTTTATTAATTGTATAAATATTTTATGAGTACACTATTGTTGTAATTATTTTTAAAAATATAATAGAATATGTAATTGTTCCAATATTTTATTTGATGAAAGACTAGGGGGGGCAATGTTGGGCCAAGGATAGTTGGGCCTAGGATAAGTAGCGAGGATGTTGTGTGGGCTTGGATAAGGGGTGTTTTAATGGACGGGAGATTTGTGGATTAAGGTTCCTAATTATATTTGGTCCCAATGTGGAAAGAGGAGTTGGATTATGAATCAACTTCCTTGATTCTAGGAGATTTGGTGCAGTCCTATTGAGGGACTACAAGTTGGGTAGAACCTTAATCCGGTTCGGAAAAGGATTTCATACAGGTGGTAAGAACGTTATTTGCTTTTTTCTAATTTTAAGGTACATGCAAATTATTACTTTCCAGCACTAGAGTGTTAAGCCTACATTGTTAATCTTGTATCAGCTTGTACTTATTCTCACACCGGAGCTATCCCCTAACAGTCCAAGTCGTCAAGCTTTCGGTGCTTACTCATTTCTATACAGAATTGAACGCGCTTTAATGATTAGAGCGCGTGAACGGATCTTGGCGTTAATAATATTATTCTTTCTGTGCTTATCATCAGAGTTGGATATTTGTTAATTTTATATAACTTCAATAAAAATCACGTACTAAAATGATTTTTTTATACAAAAAACAATACATGTATAAATTTAAAGAAATATAAATTATTAGAAAACAAATTAAGAATATTAACCTTAGTTCTGTGAAGGAATTCATACTTGTCAATCTCTTAATCCTTCGTGACTTCCAAAATTAGAGTTCATTTTATAATTTAGTCTAATTATATTTTGTGCCTTATTTTATAAATACTCTTATTTTGAAAATGTCTTTTAAAGAAAGCTGGTTCATGAAAAATTTAACCCCATATTTTTGGAGAGCAGATCCTCTGCCCCCAATTTCCCTGTCCCCTTGTGTCCCTCCACTTAAATTTTGACACATAATCTCTTACTTAACACTAATTAATTTTAAAATTAAATAAAAAGACGTGTCAAAATTTAAGTGAGGGACAGATGATCTACTCTCATATTTTTGTGGTGATAAAAAAAACTGAAAATTGGCGCTTGCACATAAAAATAGGAAATTGATATTAAAAATATGATATTTTTTTATTTGTGAAAATATCAAATTCCTAAAATTATGAAATTTTCACATGGCTCAATTATATGTGAGGCCACCTACTCATATGAGAATAAATATTTGCAAAAATATAATTTTCCAAACTATATAAATATTTGAGGCAGTATGCTAAGCTATAAATTTCTCTAGTTGGATTGTAGCTCAGCTACTGATTTCTCCAACCAAATGCAGTACCTTGCAACAAACAAATCCGAGACGAAGCATTATATAGATATTTCATCATGCTTTCTACAACAACAGACAACACCCCTTTGCATATTAAATTAATGATCACCATCAATGGCAAAAGAAATCAAAGGCAATAGGCGGTGTAGAATAAACAGTAGAAACTATTTTTGAGGCTACAATGGTGTTTGCTGCTTCGCTGTAATGAATTCCGTCCCAGCTAATGGATTTAGAGCCTTCATTGCAGACCTGAGAACCAGTCTCACCGCATGTCACCTGGATGTTGTAATTGTTTGGAGGTCCTCCAAAGCCACAACATGCCATCAATGGATTCGAGAAACCTGCAAGGTCAATGGATCTGTTAAAGTAATATAGCTAAAGAGCATAACAAAAATGTGACAAGTTTTGTTGGTGTTCTCGGAAAACAAGTAAGTGGAAAATTTCATCAAGTTCACATAACTTCAATGCGAAAAAAATCTTTAGTGCATTTGATAAATGTTTCCGAAAGAGACAAAAAATGTCAAAGCATTCATCAACTTGCAGCACATGAAGCTCATTACAATGAGTAAACCAGAAACAGGGAGTATCTTAATTTGAGTATTCAATATTTTGAAGGAAAATTGTCAAGCACTTGAATAAAACAGGGAAAAAACAATTAAAAAAAGTGTGTTAAAATATATGGCCCAGGTATGGTGTTGTTCTGATAGAGAAGTCACCAACAAATGATGATACACAAGCAACAAAACTCATAACACGTCAAGGAAATTGTTTAGTGTCTGGAGATGCTGTCATACATTATAAACACTTTCTATTTTATATTCACTAGTTCTACTAATCATTATGGCAGCATATCAATTTGGAAAGAAAATAAAAGCCCTGATAAGCTTACCGTGTTTGCTAGAGTTGGCAATCAAATCATACTTGATGGCATAAATATCTACATAAACAATAGTAGCACCCTTGAATATAGTTCTCATTTCTTGGCATAGATTGTGTAGTCCTTTATTAAACAAGCTTGCAGCGGCATTGTATCTCAAAAGGCATGCATGTTGATCAAGATCTTTATAAGTTCTCTGAGACGAGGAAAGTTTTTGAGGGAGACATCCCAGTGGTCCAGTGTTGTGGATCCAGAATTTCCTGCCACCTTGATCATATATAGTCTACGGATGACAAAGAGAGTGAGAAACATTGTTATGGAAAAATTTAACAGATTAACTTGCATGTAAGAAGTATTATTAGTCGGATAACATTATAATTTAGTAGGCAGGAAAATATTTGTTGGTGAAACCAAGTAACAGGTGAGGGTGTTCAGTGTTATAAAAGGGCAAATGAGAAAAGAAAAAAAAGTAAAGCTGATAAGAGTTCTATGAATGGTCCTGAAACATTGTCTTCCTTCAATATATTAAGACAATTTTAAAGACTTACCTTCATGGCAATCTCGATTTCCTTAATTACAGACGGAATCTTTTTCATAACTTCCGGATAAGATAGATTCATAGAAAATGAATCGGCCAGGTCGTTTTGCCCTATATCAATCATATAAAGCGCACCTCGGAAACCCTCATCATTGATCATGTTTCGTGAACCTAAATACAAGTTCAAGAGTCTAGTCAATTCTTCTGCATACTTACATCTATATCATGCAGGGGGGGGGAGGGAGAGAGAGGCAAAGAAGGCATCGGAAAACTATGGCAAGCTAAGTATATCCCTTTACAAGGAAACTAATTGTGTGTGAAATGTCAAGGTAAAAGCTGTGTAGGCCTATAAATTCCTTTCATCTAAATTAATCCTTATTATTCTTATTTATATTTGGTTGCCAATGAAAATGTTTAGATGTCCCATCACTTTGACACAACACAAGTTAAAAGTACCAAACAACACATAACCTAGTTTTTATGAAAGTTTGATGCTTCCTTTTACATCATATAGTACCCTCTGATCCACACAAAGAGTCCCCTTTTGATTTTTTGAAGTCAATATGAGAAATCCTAAAATTAAAAATTAATGCACATTTATTTAAGTTTTGAACAACAAATTTTATAATTAGTAATACTTTTCAGCGTGTATACAATATTCTTCATTGTTTTGAGAAAAATCAAACAATTCACATCAATTTTAAAAGTCTAATCTTTATATTTGCAAAGTCTGTCAATGCGCAAGTTCTAACTAACATATAATTTACAAGATATGCATGCTTCTTACTCCATCTTTGATAATGAAAAAATCAGTGCATATACACACACACACACACACACACACACACACACACATATATATATATATAATATCCAACTTGAAATATGCATTTGCGAACTCTATGTTTTCTTTGCACTTTTTGGCAACCAAGACATATCAGGTAATGTAAACCCCTTCTACCCCTGGAAATATAAATTTGTAACTGTAAATAGTATTTGTTTTCCCAATTTGAAATGCTTATATTAATGAACAAATAGACCATAAATCCTACACACAGAAAGTTCAACTAAAATTTTACCTGCAGTAACAAGTTCAAGTGACCGGGCCTTGAAACGAAGAAACTGCTTAATTTGAATATTCAGTGCAAAGGGTACAGATCGAGGAAGGGTAGATGAACCCACGACTGCAAAGTTTGCCCCATTTGAGAAGGTAGACCCCAATGCTTCCAAGTATGGGCTCAGAAAACTAGTGTTCACACTTTGGCCTGCAAAAGAAAATAATTCACTATTTCCTCGAATTCATCAACTGCGTTGCATCTTTGGAAGTTTGGATCCACTGGGGGACCATGTCACTATGTCAGTGCACTTATCTAGAATAAAAAAAATACTGGCCCATATAGATACTGTTGTCTCCACCATACATATGAAGCTATGGTTATATAATAAGGTCAAGGCCCATAGACCATATCATCAGTAATTAGATAAATAGGTTAGCTAATAATTTTACGTAGTTATAAGAAGAAGAAAAAAAACATGATCAAATTTGGCACAGTCAATCATTCCTGCAATTTGGCACACTCAATCATTCCTGCATTTTCTATCATGTTTTAGTTCTGAATTTCTTGATATCTGTTAATGATGATGAGGTGATAAAACTATCAACACTATAAAATGATAATAGAACAAAAAGTGACGATACTGAGTCGCCAAAAATCTATTTTTTTAACATACAAATAAAATCTTAGTTGCTTTCTTGTGAGGTTTATGAGGGAAAAATAGTAACAACAACCACACATATTACAGCAAAATAAATCAAAAAGTTATTGTACCTAGATTCAAATATAATTAAATTTCTTTTGGGGTTCGAAGCGTATCAAAGACGAAAAATTACAAGAAAACAAAGTAAAAGTGGAAGTCACTACACTCTTTTTAGCCTACCTAATACAAACCAAAATAAGAAGTGTTGTTATTACGAAAAACAACTTCATTTATTAGGAGATAAATTAATGCTACATCATTTGTACAAACTATATGATAAATAACTAGTGATTTTTACTATTAATTAATAACAAGAAATCCGATACTATAACATTAACATACTTTCTTCCAAGAATATTACTCGGAGATAACTTTTACAACACAAACAACAGGGTAACATGGAACATGCTTGAACCTCTTTATTAAGAGGGGGGAGGGGGGGAGGAATCTCTTTCCACCTCTACTATGCTAAAATAATGCAACATTTCTGCCAAATATATCCAAAGTTTAAGTTTCCCACAGTGATATATATATATATATATACATACAGAGAGAGAGAGAGAGATTATGCTTTTAGTACATAGATTCTGCATATTAATGTGTGGGAAATGATGGCTAAATTACCACAGCTGGATTAAATACTTCTTTGATTCAAAATTTCTACATACATAATTATGCGATTGAAGGAGGTAATTAACTTTAAAGCACATTTGTTGCTACAACGTTAATGAAGAAAAACAAAAAGGTTACAGAAAATGTAATAAAGTTGTAGTACTAACATAGGAAATCGACGATGAGGCGTCCGTCGGAGAGCCGGCCGGTGGATCCACGGAAGAAGGTGCGACCGTAGGGAGAGTTGATGTTGTAACCCAGTCCGGCGGCGAGGCCGCCGGTGTCTGAATTGGAATCTCCGAAATTGAAAATGACGGGCGGGATTTTGCATTGGGATTGGGGGAGAGCTTGTAATTGGAGGGGAGGAGAGAGAAGAAATGCAGAGAGGAGGAGAATGGGGAAGAAAGAGTGGAAAGAAGAAGCCATTGAAAGGCAAAAGACTCTGGTTTTGTTTTTGGTAATATTGCCATGTTTATAGCTGATAAATAGGAATGAGTAGCTTCGACGCATTCCGTGGAATTCCCTTGTCTCGTTTTTTATTTTTTAAACGTTCTGAAAAGGGGTTGATGACAAAAATGTCTTCCCAACCAAATCCCAACTTTGAACGATAATTAATTTGACCCTCGAAGTAAATCCTCAATCAATAAATTTAAGTATTTAAAAACAGTAATTTTGTTCTTTTTTACCATTCCAGCCAATTCATCCGTTGACTACCAATTGTTATGTCCGAATATAGCGACGGGTTTTTAAGCTATAACGACGGTTCAAATCGTCGCTATAGCTTTGGTTCGCTTTTGGTTTGTTGAAAAAGGGGACCGTATATATAAGACCCCAATTTTTATGAATAAAGATAATTTTTTTATAAATATCATTTTTGAATATTTTGAAATGAATTTGATATAATGTTATAATTGTGGTTATATTTATAAATTTTACAAAGTACGCAAGTTGTTATATAATATTCGATTGGTCGGGGAATATTCGTTTTAACAGGGAATATTCGTACGATGGCACAATCATTGGTGGACCCCACAACGGAATTATTGTCGGATTGAGAAAACGACAAAAATATTTTTATGAAAATAACGGCGGAAGTTTTACCAGTAACTGTTGAAACACCCGGTGTTAAAATTACAGTAATACGCGTGGTTGCATAGTAGCACACAGTATTGATTATTGATGCTTACGTGATAATTCACTCAGTTTTGTTCAATTATTGCTACAGTAATTGTTGCATAGTATCTCACGTTATTTGATTCAACTATTGTCGATATTTTATATATTATTAAATCAATAATTGAGATAACAAAGTTGTTAATATTATTATTTGCAATATTAACGATGTCTAGAAGTTCTGTCAATGAGAGGTTTGGTCACCTAATTGCGTGTCAATAGGAAAAAATTCTTATTAGAAAGCCTCTTCTTTCTTGGGAACGACCTGGTCGATTAATAGTGTGAATTATAATAATGATGATGAATTTTGTTTTATTATTATTATAAATGTAATAAAACAAAAAACTTTTTATATAAAACAGAATACTTTTTATAAAGTTTTGTTTTATTTGATTATAAATATAATATAATATATTTTATTATGCATAGTATCTGCATAGTGTTTGCATAATAAAATCTTTTTATATAAAACATAATACTTTTATAAAGTTATTTGTTTTATTAGATTATAAATAGAATATATTATATTTTATTATGCATAGTGCCTGCATAGTATTTGCATAGTAAAATCTTTTTATATAAAACAGAATACTTTTATAAAGTTATTTGTTTTATTAGATTTTAAATAATAATATATATATATATATATTATAAATAGAATATATTATATTTTATTGCATAGTATCCTTTCCATTCTCCTATAAATAGGATGCTTAGTTAGAATTGAAAACACACCAGAAATTCAGAGAATTCTTCTTCTATAATTTTGAGCGTATTTCTTTAGAGTTTTAAGAAGTTTTGAGCGTATAAAACAGTATAAGTTTTCTTTAAAAATATCCTCGCCCTACTAGTCGGAATACTCTTCTTTCTAAGGTAAGGGGTATTATTCTTTCGTATTCATAAAGAGAGTTATTTTCTTTTAATACTCGTAAGAGTTTTTATTCCATTCTTTATTATTATGTTGAAATAACCTGTTTATGCGAAGTACCGCATACATTATGAAATTCTTCTGTTATTTCATTCTTTATTATTATGTTGGAATAACATGTCTGTGCGGTCTATCGCATGCCTGGTGAATTCTGTTGTTATTCCATTCTTTATTATTCTGTTGGAATATCATGTCTGTGCGAATTACGTATGACCTGGTTCCATTCTTTATTATTTTGTTGGAATATCCCGTCTGTGCGGTTTACGCATGACCTGGTTCTATTCTTTATTATTCTGTTGGAATATTCTGTCTGTACGGTTTACGCATGACCTGGTTCCATTCTTTATTATTCTGTTGGAATAACTTGTCTGTGCGGATTACGCACGCCTGGTGAATTCTTCTGTTATTCCATTCTTTATTATTATGTTGGAATAATCTGTCTATGTGGATTACCGCATGCATGGTGAATGATCATTCGTATTTATTTCTTATTAAATTATGGAAATGATCTGTCTACGTGGATTACCGCATGGCGGGCGAAAATCCATTTGTAGTTTCATATATTCTATTATACTCGGTTGGTTAAAGTTTTGGCTTCTATACTCCATGAAATTAGTAGAATATCCTGGATATTTGCGCTTCATCCAATATCTTTTCATGAAAATATTCTTCTGACCATTCTTGAATTTTACTCCACAAAGAAGTATCATGTTGACAATTTGGACATTATTTATTTCTGGATAAACTAAAATTTTATATCTTTAAAATTTAACCTTGAACTTGTTTTATTGAATTATTATGTCATTGTAATCATCCTCGTGCTTATATTGTGATGAAAGTCATCTTTGACTTACGTGCATAGATGGACTTGATATGATTATGACCAGGGATTATTCGGTATAATCATGACCTGTAATGTTATAAATGATGTGGTAAAAGTCCTTAGTGGCTTGTAGTGCATTGATGGTGTGACGCCCCCAAAATAGGTATACATCACCCATCTTGAGTCGCCAAATACATGGTACAAAATTTAAATAAAACTTAATTATACAACAGTCGTGTAAAATACGACAAAACATAATCTAAGAGTTTTAATAAGAATATTGTCATCTAGACAATATCCACACTCAATGGAGTCCTCATTACATTTATTGTCACACTATTTAACAGAATAGTGAGGACTACTAATGCTATCATCTAGATCGTCACTCCGTTTCCCGACTAATCCCGGCTACGTTCTCATTTCCTGAAGAGAACAGTGAAAGAAAGGGTGAGCTCAACTAGCCTAGTAAGAAATATTATGACTAAGCTAATGCAGAATAAATTATCATTAGATTTCAACAATGTTAAAATATCTACTATCCATTAGAAGAGTCAAGTAGACCTGATATTTACTATCTTCTATGATTTAAAATATTTTCATCAATTTTTATCGCTGAGACTCAGCTTAATAGATAAACCACATCATCGAGTCATCCCTGCACTACGAGCCAATGATATTCATTAAAGCATCAATGGTCATGACTATACCGAATAATCCCTGGTCATAATCATACCAAAAATTATCCATTAATGCACTACAGGCTACCGATGAATTTTACCACATTATTTATAATATTACAGGTCATGATTATACCGAATAATCCCTAGTCATAATCATACCAAGTCCATTTATACACGTAAGCTAAAGATGACTTTCATCACAGTATAAGCATGAGGATGATGACAATGACATAATAATTCAATAAAAAAAGTTTAAGAATAAATTTTAAAGATTTATAAGTTAATTTATCTTGAAATCAATTACGTCCAAATTGTCAACATGATACACCTTTGTGGAGTAAAATTCAAGAATGCTCAGAAGAATATTTTCATGAAAAGATATCGGATGAAGCGCAAATATCCAGGATATTCTACTAATTTCATGGAGTATAGAAGCCAAAACTTTAACCAAATGAGTATCATAGAATATATGAAATTGCAAATGAATTTTCACCCGCCATGCGGTAATCCACATAGACAGATCATTTCCATAATTTAATAAGGAATGAATACGAAGGATCATTCACCATGCATGTGATAATCCACATAGACAGGTTATTCCAACAGAATAATAAAGAATGAAACCAAGTCATGCGTAATTCGCACAGACAGGATATTCCAACAGAATAATAAAGAATGGAATAACAGAAGAATTCACCATGCATACGATAGACCGCACAGACAGGTTATTCCAACAGAATAATAAAGAATGGAACCAGGTCTAGCGTAATCCGCACAGATAGGATATTCCAACAGAATAATAAAGAATGGAATAACAAAGAATTCACCATGCATGCGATAGACCACACAGACAGGTTATTCCAACAGAATAATAAAGAATGAAATCCTTTAGACCTAACACATTTTGTGTGGGTTGGGATTGAGATGATCCCTAAACTTGTCCTATCCGCCCAAGTTTCACGACTAGGGTCACTAAATGACATAAATATCTACACCTATATATAAAATCCTACCAACAATTCTATCTCATGATCGCCCTAATTAACTCATTTTAATTGACAACTAATTAACGAGTTAATTCAGATGGTCATAAGTTAACTTAGACGGTTATAATCATATTTAATTATACGTTAACTAATAATTGTAATTAATAGTTTAAACTTTTCAAACTAATATGATTCGAGTATTAATTAAAAAATTATAATTTGAAAATGAATTTTTAATCAAACGAGTACGAATTAAGACCGAACAATTTGCTCATTTTATAGTCTTAATGGTCCACTTCATTTTGCCCAGCCATACCAACATGGGAACCTAGCGAGTCTCCCTCCATTTGAAGTGCATTTCTCAAAAAGTTTGTTAGAGACGGGCAAAAAAGGAGAACAACGCAAGCTTCATATATTATTAAAAATTATTAAATATTTTGTACTTAGCCTCATTTTTAATTATTTTACACGAGTCTGTCATTTTGAATGAACGTGACTTCACATTCTTATAAAAAAAATCAGGTGAATTTTTTTTTAGTATTATCTCTATTTCAAAATAGAGATATATTTTGACATTATGATATAAATTTGTTTAAATTTTAATTTTTTTGGACTGAGAAAAAAATATGTTTAAATTTTGAAAATAACAAATATTACAATTATTAGTATTTTTTATTAAAAAATTTAAAATTTAATTGTCTCTACTAAAATTTAAGAATTTTGCAATATTTTCAACCTTAAAATTTCACTAATTCACAAAAAAATAAAATAAAATAGGAGTGAAAAAAAATCAAAATGTATCAAAATATTTTAATTATGTGAGGATCTGAATCGAGCAGATTCTCTGTCCTCAATTTCTCAACTCTCTTATGTTCTTCTATTTAAATTTTGATACCTAATCTCTTATTTAATATTAATTAATTTTAAAAATAAATAAAAGGATATATATCAAAATTTAACCGGGTAACTCAAGGTCACAGGGAATTTGGGGGTGAATCTCAAACAATGGACTGAAAGAGAGTATAAATAAAGAATTCATATTCCTCGGTACCTGGGAACTTGTATAAGGGCAGTCTCCAAAGATCTGCCCCCCTTCTCTCTTCGTCCAAATTCGCATAGCTATCTGTTGATCATCATGTAAGAATTCATAGTTTTGGACACATGTTATACATATTTGAATTTAAATCTCTATTTGTATGTATGTGTTTCTAAATCTGTACTGAGATTTGGATTAGATATGACTCGTTCTTTCATTATTTATCTGAATTTAGATCCATTTTCGTTCTTTAATCTGTTGAATTGTTATTAAGATTAGTATGTAATCAGTCCTATCAGCTATTTGGTGAAGGATTTGTGTTCAAGCTGTTCGTATTTTTTGGTATTTTCTGTGCGAGATATGGATTTTTATATGTAAATGTTCTATTTTACAATTTGTTTGATGTCTACATTTCTCGGAATGATGGTTATTAAATTTTCTAAAGTTAGCTTTTGCTAGATTGTTTCTTATGGAGTAGATTTAATCGGTTTAATCACACATCTTTATTCATCTTCATTTCGGATTTTGAAAAAGATAAGGTTTCGGGATATAATACTTTTTTCCATTTCACCATATTTTAAGAAGTAATGCGATGAGATTTAATTTGGTCTAGGAGGCTGTATAAGTTTATCCTTGATTGCATCCCAACTGAAAGTTCTCCTTTTTTGAAAAAAAATATTAAGCTTATTCCAATATTTTTTTGTAAGTTCTAGAGTACTTTTTCATAATATTGCGTAGGTTCTTCCAGTTTTTGCATTTCAATTTTTAATTAAGGAAAATTTAACTCAATTAATACAAGAAATAATAATTCTATATTATGGAAATTGACTTGTATTACTGGCTCAACAGACTTGAAAGATGGGTTTGTCTTTTACAAAGCTCTTTAGTCGGTTGTTTGCGAAGAAGGAGATGCGTATACTTATGGTGGGTCTTGATGCTGCTGGTAAGACCACCATATTGTACAAGCTTAAACTGGGAGAGATTGTTACCACCATTCCTACAATTGGTATGTTTTTTTGCTATCTATTTTGGATCATTTGTTTTTTGAACTTTTTTCTCATCTTTTCCTGCAAATTCTCATGTGGAAAACTTGAATGTAAGCTGCACTTTCTCTAGCATGTTTCAATGCTCCTTGAAAGGTTGTTTAGATTCTATAACATCTCCCTCACCCCAGACCTTCTCTTTTTTCTCAAACACAAAAACACCCACATATCTGCACTGCATATGCGGAACGAAATCGGATACGGGGACGTTACATCTTGGTGAAATACAAAAGGTATTTACGTTCATGTACCACGATTCGGAATGCGGAACGATAGTTCCCGGTTCACAAATCGCAAGGCAGATAGCGTTCTCTGGTAGCCCTGCATGAAACACAAGGAATTGAAGAACGAAGTAAATGTTGTAAAACTGAATGTTGATGCAAATAGGACTTTGTTGTTTTCAGGGTTGCTAGTATTAATTGGAGTTTGAAATTTACATTTGGAATAAGAAAGTACAATAGTTGGTTTCATTTCTATTCAGTTTGGCTTATTTCCAAAGCTATTTCTCCTTCTGCTTCTCTTATCAACTTTGAGTTAATTATATCCACTTCAAAAGCACTGCTACCAGTAATTAGTACATAGTGAACACATATATTATTTAAGTTTGGCAAATGAAACTCATTTGTTTCTTTGCACAGGATTTAATGTGGAGACTGTGGAATATAAGAACATTAGCTTCACCGTTTGGGATGTTGGTGGTCAAGACAAGGTAGAAAATATGTTTTTGTCTTTTTCTGGAGTTGTATTGTGTAGTCTGATCTTTTCACAGACCATATGTGGGCTTTAATGTACAGTTATTTGAGATTCAATTGTTGTACGTAATTTTACAAGGAAATTTCAAGATACAAATGGGTATTAGAATAATGTGTGAAGATTTTTTTGTGCTGTTATGAAGGTCTTTTTGATAAACTCTTATGATCTTATCTTATATACTTACTGTGTGATGCATATGCAGATTCGACCCTTGTGGAGACACTACTTCCAGAATACTCAGGGGCTTATATTTGTGGTTGATAGCAATGATAGGGAACGTGTGGTTGAGGCTAGGGATGAGCTTCACAGGATGTTGAATGAGGTAATGCAAACTTAATACTATCTCAGTTCTAAAATACAAGATCTCTTGGCTTTGTAAAGATAGTACGACAAGTGATCTTATATTCTTGAAAGTGAAGAGTTCAGATTTTTTCTCCAACTTTTTCATCAGTAAAACTCCCTTATCTGGAATGAAAAGGAACACATAAATACATGATAACCACATTAACTTTAACTTGATATTTTTGTCTAAGAACCAGAGAAATGAAGATATTATACAGTTGGTTATTGTTAACTTTTTTCTATTAAAAACATCTCTATTCTCACTTCAAATATGAATGCTATGAATGTAGTATTATCAAAAAAGCCAAAGCTCCTTAATTGGATTTGAACAGATGATATTTGAAAAAATTACTGCCGACTAGAACCTGATAATTGTTGAATTTTGCTTTACTTAATGCACCTGATTTTGTTTATTTATAGGTTGCATCAACATAATAAATCAATAATTGTATATTTATCATCATAGGCACATTCTTAATCCTGTTCCATCTATATAAAAATCAATATGCGGACTCTAACCTTGAGTTTAAAATGGTATGCTTGAGATGCAATGTTCATTATTTTGCCTCAAGTTTTCTGGGTAAATTATCTTTTCAATAACTATTTTGCTTGTATGCATGGATAGGATGAGTTGAGGGATGCTGTGCTGCTTGTTTTTGCTAACAAACAAGATCTTCCAAATGCTATGAATGCTGCTGAGATAACTGACAAGCTAGGTCTTCACTCCCTCAGGCAACGCCACTGGTATCTCTCTCTCTCTGCCCCTCTCCCGTGTCTTTCAGTCGATCTATCTAATCGTCTATATTTTGTTTGTTCATTTTGCGCGTGGTGCCCGTGCTTGTGCTTTATCAAATCATGAAAATTGTTCCCGCCATCTGTTGCAGGTATATTCAGAGCACATGTGCCACCTCTGGGGAAGGGCTGTACGAGGGGCTGGACTGGCTCTCCAACAATATTGCTAACAAGGTAGTAGGATATACTTGATTGCTTTGCAACACATACTTTGATGGCTTCATTTCCTTTTGAAGATAGCGCTGATTCAATATTAATTTTTCCAATTTCGCAGGCTTGATGGTATGATTTTTGAGCTGAAGTATCTATATGGAGATGCTAATGTATTTCTTGGCATTTTGTAATTTGTTCATCTTATTACTTCCTGTGAATGATTTGTTTGTCTTGGTAAGTTTATTATTATGACAGTTACCGGCATTTCTCACTTATCCATGTAGCTTCAGATAAACTCTTGTTAGTTTTGCACCGACTTCTGTTGATGTGATTATATTTTCTGTAGGATAGATTTTATCTCTTCCTCTCGTCGGAATCTTTCACATGCATGCGAAGGAAAATATAAATTATTTTTTCCTTTGTTTCTTAAAATTTGTAAATTTTTTAAATTATAAGAAAATTTGCATGGTTTCAAATTTTCACACGTTTGCTAACTAGTTGAATTGTTTATTAAAAGTAATCTTGATTGAATTGTTAATTGTAGATCCAAATTAATAAATATTAGAAGTGACCTTAATAATGAACCGGACGCAGATACATGGAGAAGTTTGCTCGTCTCCTGTAGGGTTCACCAAAACATGGATCTAGCAGTATACGCTGCCAAACGAATTCTCATCCTGGATCCGGATGGTGCTGGAACCTACGTACTTTTATCCAATATTTATGCAAAGTCTCAGAGGTGGGAAGATGTTACAGAAGTGAAGAGAATAATGAGGGAGAAAGGAGTTAAGAAGGAACCAGGATGTAGCTGGATTGAAGTGGATAAACAAATCCATACTTTCGTATTGCAAGTGGGTTATGTTCCCGACACGAATGGATTTTGTCTTGCAAGATCTTGAAGGGAAACAGAAGGAAGACTCTCTCCTATACCATAGTGAGAAACTGGCAATTGTGTTTGGCATGATGTATTTGATAAAGGGCAAGACAATTAGGAGCAGGAAAAACCTCTGGATCTGGAGCTCTTCTAGGCTGACATAAAAATTGGACGTATTTGAATTTTACTTTTTTATATTTTTACCCACGCAACCATACTGCTCTCTTCTTGGTTCAATGCCAAAAAGCTTCTGCATCGACTGAAAGTAATAAAACCCCTTGTCTACTGTGAGTCCGAGTACAAAATTAAGGCTCATGTGTGATCTAAAGAATTAAATGAACCGGGAGAAGTCTCCAAGTGTCCCGAGGCAAAAGGCTCGTGGAGACAACTCATTTTGGGAATTGATTGAGGGATTTGATTGGTGGCTAGAAGGACAGGATGATTTAGGCATTACTTAAGTAACTACGGGTATTTCTAGAATTTCTGCTGAAATCACATGCCATGCACAAGACCCAGACATGTGTCAGGCACGTGACCATTTTCCAGGAAACTCTATAAATATCCCCTTCATTTCAATAGAAGGGGACTTTTTGATTCTCTCTGAACTGAAGACTTTGAAGAAGGCTCTTGAATCCTAAAAGCAATTGCTTACCTGTTCTTCTCCCCTCTTCAACCACTCAATCAAGACCGTACTCTTTGTGGATTTCTCTCCTCCCCACTCAACACGAAACCCTAACCCTAGGAAGGTACGGTTTCCTTACCTACATTTATTTTGGCGACTCTGCTGGGGAGGTGTAAAATTCGTGAAGGGTATGCCCACGACTCGAAGTGGGAGAACTATAGGAAGAGTTTCACCGACACCTAGCATTACTTCACCGAATTCGATTTCGAGGCAAACAAATCAACATTTTCAAGGCTCGAATCTGGATCTTGATCAACCCCTCGTGGAAGACGTTTCTGAAGGAAGTTCAACATCACCACATATGGCTGATCAACAACAAACCAATGTCAGGCAGATGTACACAGGAAGACAAGGTGAGGAAGCAAGTGGAGAACAAATAACCACGAATGTTGTGCAGTTGGAGATGCTCAAGGCCTTAAAGGAGGCAAGAGAAGGACAAATGATGATGATGGACATGATGTCAGAAATGCGAAAGCAACATGAGGAGATGGGAAATTTTCGTCAGTAGTTAATGCAGATTCCAACCTTCAAAGCTATGTTTCCAGGAAGTTCGCAGGTAGAACGAACAGGAGTGGATATCAATAAGGACAATCAGAATGTGCCTCCAACAACGGAGAGTCAGCGGATTCCAATCATCCATTTAGAGCCCCAAACCAGTGGTGATGTACCACAACCCAGAGTGGAAACAAGCCAGCCTCAACCAATCGTCATTCCCACCACACTCCCAGCTTTTTCACAAGTGCAGATACCGACTATACCGAGCCACGCCCAACAAACAAGCCAACAAGTACAAGCAATGCAAGCTTTGCATGATGCCAGTGTACACCAGCAGATCTCCTTACCATACACACCGCCAGCGCAACAATACATTACAACTCCTCAGAAAGTCCATACAACATGTCAGTATGTGACAAAAGATGATATGCTTGTTGTAATCAATCAATTTCGAAGACAGACAACCAGACCATCAGAATTGGACTTCACTCCACCATACCCAACACATATACGGAGACAGCCTTATCCAGCAGGGTATATTGAGCACCCTCCATAATTCCTGAAGTACAATGGAGAGAAAGGGAATGCGAGAGAACATATAGCCAGGTTTGTAGAGTCGATGTCTCCGTGGTTGGGTTATGATGAAGTAATAGAATCGATGTCTCCGTGGTTGGGTTATGATGAAGTAATCAACCATAACCTCTTGCTCCATGAGTTCAGTAAAACGTTACAAGATAGTGCCTTCAGTTGGTACTATAATCTAGAGAAAGGGTCAGTCCAAGATTGGGACGATTTGAAGCTACAATTTTTTAAGAAGTTTTTCTATATGCAGAAACAGGTGACCATCGTGGAGTTAATGAGATTCAAACAAAAGTCAAATGAGGAGTTGTCAGATTACGTGGACAGATTCAGGGCTCAGGCACAAAAATGTGTGGAGCCAATTGAGGAGAAGAATCTAGTGAGCATATGCAACAATGGTGCCCTAGATACCTTTAAGCCCCACTTGGTCACTAAAGCATGTGATTCCTTTGCAACACTATCAACATTTGCACAAGACTTGGGAGGAATTATGACTTTTCCCGCAAACCATGCGACTGTTACGTGGAAGGGCAAAAGAACTGCTACTGTGGCTTTAGCAGATTCTCAGCAAAAGCCACAAAGGAGCAAGAGGGAAAAGAGTGGAAAGAATGAAAAGAACCATGGAAAACCAGGAGACAAGTTTTCCAGATTGCCAATCCCAGGGGCTATTATGTGCAGTGAGAAGGCATTCCGAGATTTGTACGAGCAATGGGTAGAACATGGAGTTGTAAAACCTCCAAGGCCCAGATTTGTTGTAACAGAAAAAATGAAGAGGAGACCAGACTTCTGTGTATATCACCAGTACGCCGGACATTCCACTATAGATTGTTACAATCTACGAAGGATCTACCATGAGAAATTGGCGGCAAGAAAAATCGAACTAGAAGGAGGAAACAACATGCTGGACAAGCCACTTCCTAACCAAAAGGGGAAAGAAACGTGCAACACTATTACTCATAGTGAATCACCATAAGGTAGAGAAGTAGAGATGATGGAGAACACAAAAATGATGTAGGACGATTCTGATCCAGGTCTGCAGGTGACCACATTGATGAACGGAGCTAAGTTCAGGAAATTTTTTGATCAGATCGGATTGACCAAGGAAGCAAGGATAGAAGCGACCAAGGCAATCATCAAAGCTGCTGAAGCACAAGAGACTTGCATGGCAGTCAACAAAGGGTTTGTGAGGATGGTAGAAGAGGAAGAGAACAAAATCACTTTCTCTAAGGCTGATAGAGAGGTGAGATAACCACATAATAGACCACTATATGTGACAACAATAATTAACGACATAGAAGTGCAGAGAGCGTTCATCGATAATGGAGCATCTGTAAATATCATGCCTTACACCGTCTTTAAACAGTTAGGTATGCCAGAGAAGAAGATAGTGAAAGAAAAGACAAACATCACGGGGTTCGCTAATCAAAGTACGAGAACCCCCGGATACATCAAGGTGGATATGCAAGTGGGGAAGATCCGAGGACCTGTGATGTTCCATGTAGCAGAGGTTGACGCAGCATATCATGTGTTGCTAGGAAGAGCTTGACAGAATGATTATGGGGTGGTACCATCAGTTTTTCATCAGTGCATAAAGGCAATTTGGAAAGGCAATGAGGTCAAGGTACCAGCGACAAGGAACCCTTTTGGGCCAGAGGAGACACATATCACTGAAGTAACTTTCTTCGATGATGTCGCCGAAGAAGGAGAAAACCATTGCCAAGCCTAATTCTCTAAAGCTAGCAAGCTGGGAGGAGGTACAAGAGGACAAGTTTGTTGTGATGCCCCCAAAACAGGTATACATCACCCATCTTGAGTCACCAAATGCATGGTACAAAATTCAAATACAACATAATTATACAACAGTCATGTAAAGTACGACAAAACATAATCTAAGAGTTTCAATAAGAATATTGTCATCTAGAAAATATCCACACTCAACGGAGTCCTCATTACATTTATTGTCACACTATTTAATAGAATAGTGAGGACTACTAATGCTATCATCTGTACCGTCACTCCGTTCCCCAACTAGTCCCGACTACGTTCTCATTTCCTGAAGAGAACAGTGAAAGAAAGGGTGAGCTCAACTAGCCCAGTAAGAAATATTATGACTAAGATAATACAGAATAAATTATCATAAGCCTTTAATAATGTTAAACTGATAGAATATAATAGACAACAAGTTTAACTGCAGTGGAACAAGCAATCCATTAGAAGAGTCAAGTAAAGTATAAAATCTACTATCTTCTATGATTTAAAAAGTTTTTCATCAACTTTATCGCTGAGACTCAACTTAATAAATAAAATCGAATCATCCCTGCATCACGGCTAAGGATATTCATGTAATCATCAATGGTCATGACTATACCGAATAATCCCCGGTCATAATCACACCAACAACTGTCCATTAATGAACTACAAGCCAATGAGGACTTTTACCACATCATTCGTCACATTACGGTCATGATTATACCGAATAATCCCTGGTCATAATCATACCAAGTCCATCTATGCACGTAAGCCAAAGATGACTTTCATCACAATATAAGCATGAGGATGATGACAATGACATAATAATTCAATAAAACAAGTTCAATGATAAATTTTAAAGATTTATAATTTTAATTTATCCAGAAATCAATAACGTCCAAATTGTCAACATGATACTTCTTTGTGGAGTAAAATTCAAGAATGCTCAGAAGAATATTTCTATGAAAAGATACTGGATGAAGCGCAAATATCAAGGATATTCCACTAATTTCATGGAGTATAGAAGCCAACACTTTAACCAACTGAGTGTAATAGAATATATGAAACCGCAAATCACTACAAGAAAACCGACTAATTCCGACGAAATATTCCTTCGTATATAAGACTATTCTGTCGAAACTACGTTATTTTCGACGGAATTATTCGCCAGAGATTCCGTCGTAACTATTCGCGTCGAAAATAAATTCCGTGAAAAATTCTGTCGGATGATTATTATCTACGACGAACGTATCTCCGACGAACGTTCGTCGAACCTAGACTATCTTCGACATAATACATAGGACGAAATTGTTCGTCGAACATATCAGTAACTATGTCCGACTGACTAATTCCCTCGAACATAATCTATTTCCGACGAAAAACTAAAATTAGTTGATATTTATTAAAATTGTCTATTAATAAACTTCGACGGACTTTACGTCGGAGATATAATTGGTACGATAGAAATATTCCGTCGAAGGTATCTTATGTACGACTGAAAACTAGGCCATTTCGGTATTTATTAAAAATTGGTTATTTATTATCTCCGAGGGACGGTCCGTTGAAATTACCCTATTCCGTCGGAAGTAACTGCTTTTTTTTAACTGCAGATTTTAAAAGTTCAGTTTCCAGGTGTTTAAACCCATTAATGTACCTGTAACATGTCACAACCCAATACACAGTAATATAAACCTATATCTCACATTCAAATATACAACGTAGCACTAAAATGTAATCTTCAACTCATTATCATTCACATTCAAATATCTACCAAAACGTATTATAAGCTAACCAATTACAAATATAAGCTAATGTTCCATAAATGTTAAACAATATAATTTACAATAGTTGTACAGACACAATTAGACAATACAATATATACAAAAGTTCTACAAACTATACAAATGAACTATAAACTAGTAAACGTATTATTCATCGGGCGGAGGTGAACGACGCTGCTCTGGTGTATGGAAATCAGCCTCGTGCTCCTGCTCGTAATCGCCAGCCTGCTCGCCATCGCCACCCTGTTGATAGAATCAAAAATATAAATCATTAGTCTGTATATATAAATGTGAGAATTAACAAACTAGCCTTAATTGAAAAACATAAACAATAAGAATACCTGAGTAGGTAGGGGCAGACGAAAAGCCTCCTCCAAGAGGGTAATCACCATCCGGAGCATCTCGGTGCTCCAAGCGTCGAACTGCTCCCGTGGTAATCCTGTACCCTCTGCAGTGGCCCCTGCTATAATATCCTGAGCAATCTGGTGAAAACGAGAAATGGAAGGCAATTGCTGACATGTGCTCTCTAACGCTGGCGCTGGCTGGAGCTTATAAAGAGATACAGATTCGATTAATAATACTCCATCCGTCCCAGGATAAAAGTTCTGGTGGACTTTTCATGCATATTAAGAAGAGGAATAAAATGACTAAATTGCCCATATTAATAATGCTCAATAAATATTAGTATTGTGTTTATATGAAAAGTTGGCATAATCAATTAAACTCCACATTCAATTCTATATTCACTACTTCTAATAATCTGTGCATGAATATGCCAACTAAAATTAATCATATTTGGCGCAAACTACTTGGATAATCTCTCCACTCAATGTAATCATACTTCCCAAAAAGTTTGCATGGATTATGCCAACTAAAATTTGGCGCACAAAATTTAAATTGAAGCATGAGAAATTTTTTGTAAAATTCAAATTTTATAGTGTTTGCCAACTGAAAATTTTAAATGGGGGATTTCATGCTATATAAAGCATACAATTATACTCATAATCATCTAACTGGAGTATATCATAACAACAATATCATGAAAAATCTTTCTAACGATCAAAGGCGAGTCATCTATGAAATATTGTTGAAGCACAGTCAAAATGGAAAATTAAAGAAGGGTTCAATTGTATCTACAACTTCCCAATTTTCAGTAACTACCAAGACAATTAGTCGCATATGGAAGCGAGGACAAAACTCAAGCGTAATCGGTACTATCGATGTTAGTTCAAGACGTATAGGAAGGGTTGGTGGAAAACGAGTTCAAATTGATTTCAATCAAGCTTTGAATATTCCACTTCGTCGAAGAACAAACATAAGATCACTTGCAAGTGCTATGAGTTTATCAAAGTCCACTCTTCACCGAAGGATTAAAGAAGGTAGTTTAAGAGCACATTCAAATGCTATAAAACCTACATTGACGCATGAAAACAAGAAAGCAAGACTCAAATTTTGTTTATCAATGGTTGAGCAAGGTAATCCTTTTGAAAATCCAATTTTTAATGGTATGTATGATTGTGTTCACATCGATGAAAAATGGTTTTATATGACAAAAATTGCCGAACGATATTATCTTCTTCCGGATGAAAGTGAGCCTTTACGGACTTGCAAAAGCAAAAATTTTATAACCAAAGTAATGTTTTTAGCTGCAGTTGCTCGTCCACAATTTGATGAAAATGGTAATGAAATTTTTTCCGAAAAAATTGGTATTTTTCCATTCATTTGCAAGGAACTTGCTAAGAGGAAAAGTAAGAATCGAGATGTCGGTACCGTTGAGACAAAATCGATTTATCCAATAACACAAAAGATTTTTAGATCTTACTTGATCGAAAAAGTGTTACCTTCAATTAGAGAAAAATGTTCTTCTTCAAGTGCCAGAACTCCTATTTTTATCCAACAAGATAATGCCAAACCACATTTGCGTATTGATGATGCTGAATTTGTGGAACATGCGACAAGAGATGGATTTGATATTTGTTTACGGTGTCAACCCCCCAACAGTCCAGATATGAATGTTCTTGACCTTGGTTTTTTTAGAGCCATTCAAACTCTTCAACACCAAGAAGCTCCTACAACTATTGACGAATTGGTAGCTGCCGTAGAGAAGTCATTTGATCAATTCTCATCAAAGCGTCTCAATTATGTATTCTTAACTTTGCAAACATGCATGGTTGAAGTAATGAAGGTGTTTGGGGGGTTTGATTATAAAGTGCCGCATATGAACAAGAGCGGGCTAGAAACAGATGGCAATCTCCCAACTAGGATCCAAATTGAACGGAGTGTGATGGATGAAGTTATTTTGCATCTCCAAGAACCATGATTTGAATCTTATTCTAAAATTGTTTTTTCCCTTTCTTTTTCCCATGGTATTTAGTTTGTCTTTTCGCTTTGTTTTGTTCTTCAACCTATTCACCGATTGTCAAGTGAAGTGTACGTAGTGCATTTGAAATGTATTGGTCACAACCTCTTCTGCTGTGCATTCAAGACGTTCATCTTATAATGTAATTTTTGACATAGTGAAATGTAATGAACTGGAGTAGTAAAGATTGCCTTGTAGACATAAAATCAAAGATTCAAAAAAAAAAAACTCATATAATTACTCCAAAAATACAAAACACTTGCCCAAATTTCAATAATAATCTCATTTAAAGGATGGGCACTTTCCAAAATTGCATAACCAACAATTATTTCGATTCTCATAGTGTGATTGGCGGATTTCCATCATCTCGATATTTTTTTTTCATATTTTCTACTTGTTGTTCTAACAGTTCAATTTTTTCTTGCATATATGTCATTTTTTTGTATAGTTCAACCATTTCTTGATCATCATTTGTTTTCTCATCTTCATCTTCATTTTCCAGAATACCAAGGAGAGCTCGTGCTCGTTTCATCGACTTCTTGGATGGCATACTTTTGTCCATCTCATTTTCAAAAACAAATTTACCGTCTTTTTCATTCATTGTTGCAATAGCAAAAAACAAAGGCATTAGAAGAAAGAATACATTAGAAGGTTTATAAGAAAAGGAAAAAAATAAAAAGTAAACTATCTTACCTTGCCCAAAAATTCTCAGCGAAACTCGTTCTTCAAATTGGTATTCCTGCATGTAAACATGCAAATCCCATCCAAGCATGCAAAACATACTTACTTTTGTTTTATTCCATATATGCGTGTAGCTATAGTTTTATAGGAGAACACAAAGTTTTCAATGTGGTAGGAATAAAAAATCAATGAAACAAATTAAGTGCATGTGAGATTTTCAAGGTAGATGAGATAGTGTCTTTTTAGTTTTCAATTTACAATATTTTCAACACATAATTAATTAGACTTATTGAATATGGAGAGAGAATTAGAATAGAAAAATATGAGATATTTAATGCTAAGAGTATAATAGGAAAAATTGTGTAAAAGTTTGGTTATTAAAAAAAAGTGGACATTTAACTTGGGACTACTCAAAATAGTAATAAGGACTTTTATACTGGGACGGAGGGAGTAATAATTTATATAATGTGATAAATTCGGATAATTTCGTGAAATATAAAAAAATATTACCTCTAGGAAGTGTATATGCGGGTATCCTCGACAGACCCAACACTCGATATCTGTCGGTACTGCTAGTAGGGGGATCCTGAGATGCGACCCATAGTCTCAGCTCCTCATCCCAATCTAATACAATATCGGGAAGAGGGGTGGCAGAATCTAACGGCTCAGAACCCCTCCTAATATTCTCTAGCTCAGCTATACGCTCGTCCCGAAGCTTCTGAAATCGGTCCTGTAATGTATTCCGTATATGTATGTTAATTATATCATTTTATTTATGATTGAATATTATTAAAAGCTAAATAGTAAGATGAGTTTTACCCGTATAGCTAAAGCTACCTGAGACAAAGCACGCTCGTCCTTAGGCGTGTGGGCTCGATCCCAAAACTCTAGCATGGTAGGATCTCGGCCCAAGGTCCTCCCCAATGCCTAATATAAACATTCATAAAATAGGTCTTAAGTATTTGTGTGAGAACTTGACACATAAATAACTAAATACAACGCATTTACCGTCTTCGCCTCCTCGAATGACTGAGAACCAGTGGTGTGTACTATCCAGAGCTGACCACGGTTCTTCTTCGTCTGCTCAGACTTTTTCTTGAAGTCATCAGCCTCCCAGTGCGCACACATAGCCTCCCAGGCTAAATCGGAGACTATGCGGGGCTGATGATCTCTGATGGTGGTCCCGGGCTGGTCCACAACTGCCCGGGCTGCCTTCTTTCACATCTCATACAGCCATCCAGAGTAATTCACAGCAACGTGATGCTCAATCACAGCATCGCCAACTGACTGAGAGATGCTCGGGTCAAATCGATAATAAACCTATAACAAAAGATTATTTAAAATTAAGAACATTTGATTTCGTCATCCTAATACAACTATGTGGTGGTAATATGCTTAACTTACGTGGAACTCCCGCAAGACGGTCTGCATAAAAGTGGCATCGTACCGTACATACTGACTAAACTGCATGCACCCTCTCGGGAGATGCGTCAAACAAATCGCATGTAGGGTGTGCTTAGCCACCGGGTCTAGTATACTACAGAAAAAGTATAACAATATGTGTTATGTGAATTGTGTTTTGCAATAACTGATAGAAATAGTACGAATATATTAACACTTACTGTTGGGAAACAACATCTACCGGTACTGTAAGTGGCACTGCCGGCGGACGACCAAAGATACCGAGGTTCGTCCCTCAGTGTTGTCGACGAGGTGCATCTGTAATAATTGTATTTAATATAGTACTTCAATAATCATTGTAATTAATGCAGCTTGAGATATATTTAAATCCTAGTTAAGATAACTTACTCGCGCCTGAAGAAGAGCCTTCATCGTGGCTACCGTCTCCAGTACCGGATCGCCCACCACCTCGACGACCTCTACCGCTATGTCTAGTCATGAATATCCTACTGCAATAACAAAATTGGTAGATTACAAATATGTAAGGTTTAACAATATGTGGTAAGGACTAATATAAAAGCTTATTTTCAATTACGCACGTCATCAAACCCATCAGAATCAACGTGTATAACATTCTCGGATTCGGTATATTCCTCATCCTCAGTTTCGAGATCAGTTTTGTCATCATTATTATCCTCAACGACTACATAATCATTCATGTGTACGGTGGCCTCGACATCCTCATCGTTAGGTACGTCAATGACATCAGTACTCACCACATCTTCAACATGGAACACTACGGCCAATGGGTTGCTCACATCTTCTTGCAACGCCTTATCCACACCAAACATGTTATCAGCATTAAATGAGCGTGTTTTAGTAGTGACTATTGTGTACCAGGGGCTTTGAGTATTTATGACATTAGGAGCGTAATACACTTGAGTCACTTGACTTGCTAACACGTACACGTCATCAGAATTTAACACCGACTTGATATCCATGGTTGTGATTCTATTACGATCAACTTTAACCCCCTTTTCAGTATCAAACCAGCTACACTTAAATGTAACTACCTTTTTGCCGCCATGATAATTGAGCACAACTACATCCTATAAACGACCATAGTAATTGGACTCAGAATGTTGATAGCAGCTTCCTAACACCACAACCCCAGAATTGACTGATGTGAGTTCATGCAAGTCATCGACTCTAAATCTATACCCATTCACGATGCAACCAGGAAAAGAACTAGCAACTTTGTAAGGTCCTTGTATGACATCTATAAAACTCTCAAAAATACTCTCCGCTTCAACCCTTTTCTTAAACCATTGTTGGAAATTAGCATTAGTGAATGTTTCCAATTCTGCTGTAGTAAAAGTTGGGTTAGAAGCATACGCTTCCTCTTCGAATGAACTGCAATATTAGTAAAATGTCTTTAACATATATAGAGATGACTACACTTGTAAATTGTACTAACTGGAGCAAATAAGCTTAGACTTACGTGATATATGATAATACTTCGAGAATATTTAGAAGCACGTATGTAGATACAATCTTCAACTCTTTGTCGCTTAAGTAAGTCAGAGTCTCAGGGCCAAATGTTTTAGTCGGATATGTGAATATAGCTAACTCATCATCAGCATGAGTCATTGGACCAACAACCTCATTCCTTCCTAAATGGTTGTGCTTCGTTGAGACAACATCGTCAAAATACAATGAGCAGAAGTTGACAAGCTCTTCCTCTGTATATCATTCAGCAATAGAACCCTCTACACGAGCTTTGTTCTTGACCTTTTGTTTTAATCGGCTCATATACCTACGATAAATAATATGCAGACTTAGTGAAGTATTATTAATATGAGCAGGATAGAGCAATTATATCAGTTTATATATTACCTCTCAAAAGGATACATCCACCGATATTGCACCGGTCCTCCAAGTTTGAGTTCATACGGCAGATGAATAGGCAGATGTTCCATCGAGTCAAAAAATCCTGGAGGGAAGATCATTTCAAGCTTGCACATGGTAAGCACAATATTCTTCTCCATCTGCTCGACATCACTGTGCTTAATTATAGTTGAGCAAATATCTCGAAAGAAATTTGACAGTTCTGTCAATGCATCCAGAACTTTTCTGGGTAACATCTCACGAAATTCAATTGGAATCAACTTCTTCATGAATACATGACAATCGTTACTCTTGAATCCAGAAATTTTCAATTGCTCAACCTTACAACAACGTGTTATGTTCGACGCATATCCATCTGGGAGCTTCAACCCACTAACCCACTTCCAGACGTCTTCAACTTGTTGCTTAGTAAGACTAAATGGAGCTTTAGGTTTCGTAGTGTTAGGGCGAAGCCACAATTCTGGCCTAATGTTCAATGCCTCCAAATCTTTTTGAGCATTGTCATTATCTTTAGTTTTACCACTCGCATCTAACATGGTGTAAAACAAGTTCTCGAAAACATTCTTTTCGGTATGCATGACATCTATACAATGACGAACTGAAAGTGTGCACCAATACGGCAACTCAAACCATATAGGCAAGTGTGTCCAATTATGAGTCTTCCCGTACCCGGCTGCTCTCAATTTACTGTGTTCCTTCCCCGGTAAAGGAAAATCAAGTTGATTCAACCACTCCAAGACATCACTGCCCGACAACCGACCAACAACCCCCTTCTTCTCTATCTTTCTGTTGAACTGTGTAGACATCTTTCTGTAATTGTGATCAAGATGCAAGAATCTACGAGCAGTGCCAAAGAAACTACATTTTCGCCCATGCTGCAACTGGTTGCCTTGCACATCCCCCATACACACTGGACATGACAATTTCCCGTGAGTTAACCAACCACTAACCATCCCAAGAGCCGGAAAGTCAGTGATAGTCCATAACAGGGCTACTTTCATCACAAAATTCTCACATATCGATTTATCATACGTCTGAACCCCTGTCTCCCACAACATCTTTAGTTCATCCACTAACGGTCGAAGGTACACATTAAGATCTTTTGTAGGACTTTTATCCCCCGGAATGAGTAAAGTCAAAAACAAATACGGATCCCTCATGCACATTGCCGGTGGAAGATTATTGGCGACCATAATGACTGGCTAAACTGAGTACGTCTGGCTAAAATTATTAAAAGGGCAAAAGCCATCAGTAGCCATGCCAAACCTAACATTCCTAACTTCTTCCGCAAACTCAGGATAATTAACATCAAATCTCTTCCATTCATCTCCATCCGCTGGGTGAGTCAGCTGACCATGCACGACATCCCTTGTTCGATGCCAACTCATATGTTGAGCCGTATAAGACGACATGAATAGCCGCTGAAGTCTCTACAGAACTGGAGCTGATGCGTATGAGGAAGAAAGTACAAGAAGGTGCTATGCCGGAGGCAAGAATTGATGAAGAAGGAATACTTCGAGTCAACTCCAGACTTTGTGTTCCTAACGACCCTGATTTAAAGTATAAAATCATGATGGAGGCGCACAACACACAGTTTGCAATCCATCTTGGGAGTACCAAAATGTATCATGATCTTTGACATACATTTTGGTGGGGCAATATGAAGAGAGAGATAGCGATGTTTATCTCAAGGTGTTTAACTTGTCAACGAGTCAAGGCAGAGCATCAAGTACCAAAAGGTCCATTGCAACCACTTGAAATTTCAGAATGGAAGTAGGAGCACAATACTATGGATTTCGTTACTGGTCTTCCCAAGGTTTCTCAAGGCATAGATGCAATTTGGGTCATTGTTGATAGATTGACCAAGTCTGCTCATTTCTTACCAATACGAGAAACTTATACAGTTGAACGTCTTGCTCGTATGTACATAAACGAGGTTGTAAGATTGCATGGTATGCCAGTATCCATAGTTTCTGATCGAGACCAAAGATTTACTTCACGATTTTGGGTTAGTTTGCAAAAACCTATGGGCACGGATTTACGATTTAGTTCAGCATATCATCCTCAGACGGACGGACAATCAGAGAGGACTATTCAAACTCTTGAAGATTTATTAAAACTCTGTGTCCTTGACTTCAAGGGAAGTTGGGACAAGTTCTTACCATTGGTGGAGTTTTCCTACAACAACAGTTATCAAGCAAGTATTGGCATGGCTCCATTCGAGGCGTTGTATGGAAGAAAGTGTTGTTCTCCAGTATACTGGGATGTGGTGGGTGAAGCAACGTTGCTGGGACCGGAGTTAGTACGTATGACTACGGAAAAGATACAAACGATCCGACAATGTATAAAAACCTCACAAGACCGACAAAAGAGTTATGCTGATCTTCATCGAAAGGACGTGGAATTCGATATTGGAGATCATGTGTTGTTACATGTTGCTCCATGGAAAGGAGTTACGAGATTTGGAAAGATAGGAAAGCTTAATCCTCGTTTCATTGGCCCATTTTTAATCCTCGATCGAGTAGGAACTGTAGCATATAGACTCCCTTTACCGCCAAGTATGTCTCGTGTTCATAACATTTTTCATATATCCATGTTACGTAAATATGTGAAAGACCCGAACCACATTATTGAGTTAGAACCGGAAGAAATAGCGGAAGATTTGACGTATGAAGAGGTTCCTGTTCAAATCTTGGATAAGAAGGAACATATTCTACGCTCTAAGGTTATACCTCAAGTCAAAGTTTTGTGGAGAAACCACGATGTTGAGGAAATGACTTGGGAGTTAGAATCTGAAATGAAATCAAGGTATCCTTACCTCTTCGACATACCAGGTATGTACCCTAATTTCGAGGGCGAAATTTCATAAGAATGGGAGATTGTAAGACCCCAACTTTTATGAATAAAAATGAATTTTCTATAATTATCATTTTTGAATATTATGGAAAAAATTAATATAATGTTATAGTTGTGGGTAATATTTATAAATTTTACAAAGTACACAAGTTGTTATATAATATTCGATTGGTCGGGGAATATTCGTTTTAATAGGAAATATTCATACTACGGCAAAATCATTGGTGGACCCCACAACAGAATTATTATCGGATTGAGAAAATGACAAAAATATTTTTATGAAAATAACGGCGGAAGTTTTACCGTTAATACTGTTGAACTACTCGGTAGTAAAAGTACAGGAATACGCGTGGTTGCATAGTGGCACACGGTATTGATTATTGATGCTTACGTGAGAAGTTACTCAGTTTTGTTTAATTACTGCCACGGTAATTGTTACATAGTATCTCACGTTATTTGATTCAATTATTGTCGATATTTTATATTATTAAATTAATAATTGAGACGACGAAGTTATTAATATTATTGTTTGCAATATTAACTGTAATACCCGTAAAAATAATAATAATAATAATAATAATAATAATAATAATAATAATAAAATATATTATTAAAGCTTTTAATTGGACTTTTTATAAGACATACTAAATTTATGTTAGTTTTCTTATGTTTGGGTTAAATTTATGTGGGCTAATTAAAAGTGATGGATAATATTATATGATTACAAATTTGGGCCTTAATATTCATTGAACCCAATTAAAAGTTCATTAGGGTAAGACCCTCTTAATTAATAAATAGCTAGCCCTAATCTTATTTTGTTATACAATATTTCGAGGGAAAATAGAGGAAGAGAGAGGCGACGACTCAAGACGGAGGAGGAATTAACAATCAATAGTGAGAATCAATTCAGGTTAGTATATTATGGTTTGAAAATCACTTTTGTAGTATATTTTCCTTGAGCATTTGTATGATGATGGATGGATATTAAGTAATATAAATATGTAAGTACATGTAAGATAACTATGAAGAATTTTTCCGAATCAGTTATAAAAGAGTTCTGCAATTATATGTCTAATAATCTAATAAGTGTCAATTGAGTGAATAGTCAGCATATATATTCAATCAAGGAGGGAATTGTCCGATTAAAATAATGAAAATATTGAAAGTGACTTCATATTTGCAAAAGTTGTTTAATTGCTATATATAATAAGTTATGTGTTGTTTGTTAGCTAATTAATATATAACATATACATATAAAGTTTAATGTATAATCATGATCAATGGGAATGGAGGCTTAATTATATTACTAAATGGAATCATAGAAGACTAATAGAAATGGTTTAATTAGTATATATGTATTTGTATAATATTTAGATAAGTAATTAAATTTAATGTTAAGATTATAAAAGCTATGCTGGAAATTTTGCATAATGAACTAATTCATTCCGTTGATGATAGTAATAAAATTTGTAAGACCCCAAAAATTTTTAAATAAAAAGGAATTTTCTTTATTTATTATTTTGAAATAGTAAGGGTGAATTTGATTAATGTGGTTAGTTATGAGTAAACTGTGCAAATATTTTAAATAAGCAAGTGGTTATAAAATATTCATTGTTGTCGGGGAATATTCGTTTGGTCGTGGAATATTCTTGATGTCGGGGAATATTCGTACGATGGCGCAGTCTTTTGTGGGCCCCATAACGAAAAGCGATTGGATGAAGAAAACGACAAGTATAAGTTGTTTATAAAAAACGGCGTAGTTATTACCGTTAATACTGTTGGAATACCCGGTGGTTAAAACACAGTAATACGCGTTGTTGCACAGTAGCACACGGTATTGCACCAATTATTGATTCTTACGTAAGAAGACACTACTCAATAATGGTTACAGTAATTACTGTTCAGTATTTTATGTTATTGATTCAATAATTGCTGCATTGATATTTTATATTACTGTTGTTTCAATAATTGTCACTACCCAGTATTTTTCATTATCGAAGCAATAATTCATATTATCTGAATAATATTATTAGATAACATTATTGGCAATGTCTAGAAAGTTCTGTCTAAGGAGAGGTTTGGTCACCTAATTGCGCGCCAGTAAGGAGAAATCTTTATTGGAAAGCCCCCTCTTTCCTAGGAACGGCCTGGTTGCCAATATTGTGATTCTGTAATATTATTTGTGAATAATTAATTATTGATTCATATGATGAGGAAAATATTGATTTTATGTGGATATAGATGGAGAAAATTTTTAATGTGACAATTGTTGAAAATTAATATTTTATCTTTTTCTGATAAAATAATTCATTTAAATATATTATTTTAATATTATATTAACGGTGATATTTTTATAATGAATATGGGATATATAAGTATATGAGGAGGAAGAGTATTTTTGTGACATTAAATGTTTAACACATATTTTGTGTATTGGTGGACACAATTATTTACTAAAATTTGATTATAGCTTGTAAAATCGCTCGTTTGTGGATTTCGGTCAATTTCTGTTTGGAATTTGGAAAAACTTCCTTCTGCAAAGTTGTAGATAATGGAATTTCCTATAAAAATCGCGAGATTCGAATTTTCTGGCAAAAGGGCTATTTATTATGAATTATTGAAGTTCCGAAGCTTCGAAATAATTGATTTTTAGAAGTTTAAAATATTTAAAGAATGAAAAACGTTTTTTTTGTTTGTGGGCAACCTAACATGTGATGAAAATGCTGAATTCAAAATCTAGAGAGTGTGCATAGAGAATTTGTTATATATATTATTATTATCTTAAATTTTCTGCTTTGGTGTTCTAAGAAATTTCCTATAAATAGGGTGCTTAGGTTAGAATTGAAAATCACACCAGAAACTGAAGTTTTATCTCTATATTATCGAGCGTATTCTTGTGAATATTTTGAGTATACTTTGAGTATTGTTATACAGTGCAAGTTCAAGTCATAGCCTATATCCAGTGTTTCAACTAGAAGTACTGTCTTTCAAGGAAAGGGATGTTATTTTCTTCTCAAATGATATTATTTCTTCAATATCATTATGCTGAAATGTTGGTTGGAATTTTTTTATCAAATTTGGAACTTTTTCATGTCGGAGTTACTATTCATGAGTTACTATTCACGAGTTACTATTCATAAGTTACTATTCACGAGTTACTATTCACGAGTACTATTCACGAAGCGTGATGATATTTTTTGTGAAATTTCTATCTTTTGGTGTCGGAGTTACTATTCACGTATACGGCACTATTCACGTATACGACACTATTCACGAATACGACACTATTCACCAAAAAAATGAAGTTTCTTCTTTTTGTCCAAAATATCTATTCTGGATACTAGCTTTGATTGGATCTATGTTTTGATCATTCTTGAATTTTACTTCAGTATGATTATTTATGAAGTATTTTTGAACTCAGATTGTTTAAAGTACGAATCCTTAATACTTGTTATTTTGTTTCACTGGATTCGTTTTCTTTAAAATATTTTTCATCATCCTCAGTCCTAAATGATGGTGTTACTGAATATCTTTGGCCTGTAGTGCAAAGATGGTTGATTTTATTATGAATATCTTTGGCTCGTAGTGCAAAGATGTACAGGTGTTGAGATGAACATGAACAATTGATGAATATCTTTGGCCCGTAGTGCAAAGATGAACAGGTGTTGAAATGAACATGACCAACTGATGAATATCTTTGGCCTGTAGTGCAAAGATGAATATTTGATTTGATTTGAGATATATATTGATTGGTGTTACAGGGATACAATATTGATGATGGACTTTTAAATTCATAGATGTTAGTAGATTTTATTCTCTACTTAACTCTTCTAATGAATTGTTGTTTCCGTTGCAGTTGTTGGTCTAAAACTTGTTGTCTATTGTATTCTATCAGATTTTTCCCTGTTGAAGACTAAGGATAATTTGTTGTACATTATCTTAGTCATAATATTCTTTACTGGGCTAGTTGAGCTCACCCTTTTTCATGTTGTTCTATTTTTCTTCTCAGGAGACGAGAATGTAGCGAGTACGAGTTGGGGAATGTAATGATGGTTCTAGAGAGAGTTGTTTAGTAGTCCTCACTATTTTTGTAAAATAATGTATCAATAATTATGATGGGAATTTATTTGTATGTGGATATTGTCTAGACGACAATAGTTTATATGTTGTAATAATAAAGTTGTAGTTATTTTTGTACCATGTATTTGGCGACTCAGAATGGGCTGGATGGAATGGACCTGTTTTGGGGGCGTCACAGTTGGTATCAGAGCTTAGGGATATGATCTCTGGCGGAGATCGGGGAATAGAACTAGGAGGGGAGAGACGAGTAAATTCTTCGCTAGTGTGTCCTACCTAAGCTTATTTGTTGGTCGGTCATAATATAGGGGTATTATGTGATTTGTTAATTTGTTTAATTAACCCTTGTTTTATGACAGTATTTGAGAATGTCAACTGAGAATGTTAACAGTGGAGTAAATGAGACCGTGGAGATGTCTGTACTTACCAATGAGGAGAATGTGCAATAGGCTGGTAATGTTCCTCCTGTGAACAACGCCACTGAGCAGATGATGAACGACGGGATGTTTAGAAGCTTTTTGCAGTTCATGCAAAATCAGACGAGGAAGACTCGTGTTCAAAATACAGGAGGAAATGATAGCAATTCACGGGTGGTCACAGCCAAGCAGTTCAAAGAGTTGGGACCATCAGAATTTAAGGGAAAGCCCGATCCGATCATGGCGGAAACATGGGTCAAGCAAATTACCAAGATATTCGATGTCTTGGGATGCACGGAGGAACATAAGGTTCCATTCGCCACCTTTATGTTCCGTGGTGAGGCAGACTACTGGTGGGAGTCTGTGAAGCGTACACATCCAGCCGCACTCAGCATGTCATAGGAGACGTTTCAGAAACTTTTCAACGAAAAATACTTTCCTGAAAGTATTCGCCATATGAAGGAAGTGGAGTTTATTAGACTAGAGCAGAATAACATGACGGTGTCCCAGTACGAGGTGAAGTTCGCGGAGTTATCCAGGTTTGCACCTCATTTGGTGGAGAATGAGGAACGTATGACGCGAATTTTTTTGAGAGGTTTGAAACCTGACATACGCCAGTATCTCATTTCTCATAAATTTTCTCTCTATTCAGATGTTGTCAACAGGGCTCAATTGTTAGAGCGAGATAACGAGTACGTTCAACCGAGGGACCATAACCAGGATCATACTGGTGACAGCAGTCATCAGAACAACGATAACCTGCGAAGAAAGAAGAATACGGGCAAAGGTGGTAACCACTCTGGTGGTAATCACGGCCATGAAAATAGAAGAAGCGAGTTGGGAGGAGATTTTAAAAAAAGGAGATTCGACAACGACCATGTGAAGACGTCAGCACCAGCAGCAACTGGTTCCAAGGGAGGAGAAAGACCACCGGTCGTATATTACAAATGCGGGAAAGAGGGACATATCAGCCCAAACTGCCCACAACAGTTTAAGGTATGCTATAATTATGGAAAAGAAGGACATATCGCTCGAGATTGTACGGTAGCGAAACCAATTCCAGCGGGAATGATGATTCAAAAGGCTGTCCCAGAAAAGTCAAAGTCAACGGTTCCTGGAAGAGCGTTTGTCGTGACCGGTCAAAATGCGAGGAACCCGAACGAAGTTAACACGGGTTAGTTAATTATAATTCTTGCGAAGTTTATACCTTACTAGGTACTGGTTCTACCCATTCTTTTATCTCTCTTGCTTGCGCTCAACGTTTGAACTTGACTACGGAGAAATTAGACTTTGACCTATTTATGGAGACTCCGTTAGGAGAAACTTTCATTACATCCGTTGTTTAGAAATCTTGCTTGATTCAAGTTGGCACCATCACATTACCTTTTGATCTTATCTCTTTAAAGATACTTACTTTTGATGTGATTTTGGGGATTGATTGGTTAACTACTCATCATGCCAAAATTGATTGCTTTCGTAAAGTTGTTAGTTTTCATATTCCTAAGCAACCTGTTATTTGAACTCAAGCAATCAAACCATTGAAGTCAAACATTTTTATATCAAGCCATGAAGTCATTCGTTTATTGAAAAAACGAATGTCAAGCTTTCTTAGTCATGTTATGGACTTGAACAAAAATACGTCAGATTTGAATGATATTTCTTTTGTTAGTAAATTTCCTGATGTATTTTCTGAAGAATTTCTTGGCCTACTCCCAAAGTGTGATATTAAATTTTGTATCGACTTTGAAACTGGTACAAAACCCATTTCTAAAAATCTCATGGCTCCTATTGAACTTCAGGAGTTAAAAATTTAATTATAGAATTTGGTACCCGAGCCTTTATCTTGTGACTTCCTTTGTGGAATGCACCGAAGCCAGACTCTTCGTAGGGGACAATATTCGTGCGATAGTAAACTGATAGGTGTTATTGTGACGTGCTATCCAAGGTTGGGATATGAGTCACAATTTAGAACAACCTAAGTCGGTAATCGAAATACGTAGCTTTCTAGGCTTAGTTGATTATTATCGGAGATTCGTTTAAGGATATTCTCGAATCGCAATTCCATTAGCGCAGCTGACTCGTAGAGATACAAAATTCGAATGGAGCAAGGAATGTGGGAAGAGCTTCGAAGAACTCAAGAGGAGACTCATTTCAGCACATGTTCTGACCATGCCATCCTGGAAAAGCGAACGTGGTAGCTGACGTGTTGAGTAGAAGATCGTATACAAGTACGAGTACGATATTGTCAAAGACTCATTTCGTATAATTTACAAATAATAGAGATGGAAATGAAAACTCTAGGTACCCACGTGATGATATAGGAGTATAATCGACTTTAATCGATAAAGTTAAAGCTGTTCAAGCTACACACCGGAGCTGGTGAATATGAAGAAGCAGGTACAAGAAGTTGTTATTTCAAAAGCTAGAATTGGCAATGTGAGCAAAGCTCAAACCTTCGATTTATTAATCTATTTGAAATTCTCGATCGAATAGGAACTGTGGCCTATAGACTAGTTTTACCGCCAAGTATGTCGCGTGTTTATAACGTTTTTTTATGTACCGATGTGGACGACCCGAACCACGTCATTGAGTTAGAAACGGACGAAATAGCCGAAGACTTAACGTACGAGGAGGTACCTGTCAAGATGTTGGATGGGAAGGAGCATTTCCTACGCACGAAGGTCATACTACAAGTTAAAGTTTTGTGGAGTAATCATGTTATAGAGGAAATGACCTTGGAGTTGGAAGCGGAAATGAAAGTGAGGTATCTTTACCTTTTCGAAACATCAGTTACGTACGTCAATTTCGAGAACGAAATTTCATAAGGAGGGGAGGTTGTAAGACCCCGAAAATTTTTAAATATAAAAGAATTTCCTTTAATTATTATTTTGAAATAGTAAGGGTGAATTTGATTAATGTGGTTAGTTATGGGTAAACTGCGCAAATATTTTAAATAAGCAAGTGGTTATAAAATATTCATTGTTGTCGGAGAATATTCGTTTGGTCGTGGAATATTCTTGCTGTCGGGGTATATTCGTTCGATGGCGCAGTCTTTTGTGGGCCCCATAACGAAAAGCGATTAGATGAAGAAAACGACAAGTATAAGTTGTTTATAAAAAATGGCGTAGTTATTACCGTTAATACTGTTGGAATACCCGGTGGTTAAAACACAGTAATACGCGTTGTTGCACAGTAGCACACGGTATTGCACCAATTATTGATTCTTACGTAAGAAGGCACTACTCAATAATGGTTACAGTAATTACTGTTCAATATTTTATGTTATTGATTCAATAATTGCTGCATTGATATTTTATATTACTGTTGTTTCAATAATTGTCACTACACAGTATTTTTCATTATCGAAGCAATAATTCATATTATCTGAATAATATTATTAGATAACATTATTGGCAATGTCTAGAAAGTTCTGTCTAAGGAGAGGTTTGGTCACCTAATTGCGCGCCAGTAAGGAGAAATCTTTATTGGAAAGCCCCCTCTTTCCTGGGAACGGCCTGGTTGCCAATATTGTGATTCTGTAATATTATTTGTGAATAATTAATTATTGATTCATATGATGAGGAAAATATTGATTTTATGTGGATATAGATGGAGAAATTTTTTAATGTGACAATTGTTGAAAATTAATATTTTATCTTTTTCTGATAAAATAATTTATTTAAATATATTATTTTAATATTATATTAACGGTGATATTTTCATAATGAATATGGGATATATAAGTATATGAGGAGGAAGAGTATTTTTGTGACATTAAATGTTTAACACATATTTTGTGTGTTGGTGGACACAATTATTTACTGAAATTTGATTATAGCCTGTAAAATCGCTCGTTTGTGGATTTCGGTTAATTTCTGTTTGGAATTTGGAAAAACTTCTTTCTGTAAAGTTGTAGATAATGGAATTTCCTATAAAAATTCGCGAGATTCGAATTTTCTGGCAAAAGGGCTATTTATTATGAATTATTGAAGTTCCGAAGCTTCGAAATAATTGATTTTTGGAAGTTTAAAATATTTAAAGAATGAAAAACATTTTTTTTGTTTGTGGGCAGCCTAGCATGTGATGAAAATGCTGAATTCAAAATCTAGAGAGTGTGCGTAGAGAATTTGTTATATATATTATTATTATATTAAATTTTCTGCTTTGGTGTTTTAAGCAATTTCCTATAAATAGGGTGCTTAGGTTAGAATTGAAAATCACACCAGAAACTGAAGTTTTCTCTCTCTATATTATCGAGCGTATTCTTGTGAATATTTTGAGTATACTTTGAGTATTGTTATACAGTGCAAGTTCAAGTCATAGCCTATATCCGGTGTTTCAACTAGAAGTACTGTCTTTCAAGGTAAGGGATGTTATTTTCTTCTCAAATGATATTATTTCTTCAATATCATTATGCTGAAATGTTGGTTGGAAATTTTTATCAAATTTGGAACTTTTTCATGTCGGGGTTACTATTCACGAGTTACTATTCACGAGTTACTATTCATAAGTTACAATTCACGAGTTACTATTCACGAGTACTATTCACGAAGCGTGATGATATTTTTTGTGAAATTTCTATCTTTTGGTGTCGGAGTTACTATTCACGTATACGGCACTATTCACATATACGACACTATTCACGAATACGACACTATTCACCAAAAAAATGAAGTTTCTTCTTTTTTTCCAAAATATCTATTCTGGATACTAGTTTTGATTGGATCTATGTTTTGATCATTCTTGAATTTTACTTCAGTATGATTATTTATGAAGTATTTTTGAACTCAGATTGTTTAAAGTACGAATCCTTAATACTTGTTATTTTGTTTCACTGGATTCGTTTCCTTTAAAATATTTTTCATCATCCTCAGTCCTAAATGATGGTGTTACTGAATATCTTTGGCCTGTAGTGCAAAGATGGTTGATTTTATTATGAATATCTTTGGCTCGTAGTGCAAAGATGTACAGGTGTTGAGATGAACATGAACAATTGATGAATATCTTTGGCCCGTAGTGCAAAGATGAACAGGTGTTGAGATGAACATGACCAACTGATGAATATCTTTAGCCTGTAGTGCAAAGATGAATATTTGATTTGATTTGAGATATATATTGATTGGTGTTACAGGGATAAAATATTGATAATGGACTTTTAAATTCATAGATGTTAGTAGATTTTATTCTCTACTTAACTCTTCTAATGAATTGTTGTTTCCGCTGCAGTTGTTGATCTAAAACTTGTTGTCTATTGTATTCTATCAGATTTTTCCCTGTTGAAGACTAAGGATAATTTGTTATACATTATCTTAGTCATAATATTCTTTACTGGCTAGTTGAGCTCACCCTTTTTCTTGTTGTTCTATTTTTCTTCTTAGGAGACGAGAATGTAGCGAGTACGAGTCGGGGGATGTAATGATGGTTCTAGAGAGAGTTGTTTAGTAGTCCTCACCATTTTTGTAAAATAATGTATCAATAATTATGATGGGAATTTATTTGTATGTGGATATTGTCTAGACGGCAATAGTTTATATGTTGTAATAATAAAGTTGTAGTTATTTCTGTACCATGTATTTGGCGACTCAGAATGGGTTGGATGGAATGAACCTGTTTTGGGGGCGTCACAAAATTTGTCTGCAAATAAATTTAATTGTATTAATAATTAAATGATTAATGATAAAAAAAATATTTTTTTATAAGTGTACTTATATTTATTATTATTTTGTTCAAGTCGTTCGAACGGAAGGAACTTAACGAACTATATTGGGATAATAATTTTGGGTATTACGTTGCTTATTCCAGGTACGGATTCCGTACTCTTTCAGCGATACTCTTATTAAATTTGATTTATTCGTTGTTTCCTTATTTTGAATTCTGTTATGATTTCACATAATTGTTTCCTGTGAATTAAATATATTAGTTTCATTTTTGAGTTGATACATATGACTCGTATTTGTACTCTTTGAATTAGGTTATCATGTTTAGTACTATTTATTTTGATAATTGTAGAGCGGTACTTGTTGTTACCTTCTTTTTGAGACCTTGTGACTATAATTTGATTTGGTTCAACATGTATATATAGAACCCTTTTGTTGGTATTTTGTCGCATGTGTTGTGACATGATATTTTTGTTAGAATATACCGTAGGGTATACCTGAGCTATAACCACCTGTGGGGGTACCACATGCATGTTGTCTTGGTACGAGAGGCATGACACTTTCGTGGCAGTGTGATTAGTCCACGGCGTCTCCATTTTGGGCTCCGGAGTAAATGGGCCATTTGGTGTTTTGTTGTGGGAGGCGTATGGGTTAACCCTAGTTTTCTGTTATGCGGATTGGTGATGTTGTGCCAAACACACTATCCGATTTGCATACATTTGGATTCGCAGTCTAATGTGTGATTTGCTTGTGTGGCATTATTTTGGTTGCCTGTGTGGCATCATTTGATTTGTCTGTGTGGCATTATTTTGGTTGCCTGTGTGGCATCATTCGATTTGCCTGTGTGGCATTAGTTTGACTTGCATGTGTGGCAAGATATATTTTTGAGCTCATTCGGTATGAAATAACTCCAGCCGTTTGTTTCAGCCTATTATTTTATTGGATTAGTTTTGTTGGTTTTTATTCAGTTCAAATCATTGAGTTAGTTACTTCAGTTTGTTGTTTCTTTATTCTCTTATTGGTTTCGTCAATTATGTTGATTCATATATATTCCATTTAGATCCTTGGAAATTACATTTTCATTCGTACGTATTTGCACTTGAGGCTTGTTCAGTATTTTGTCTCAACTGATTTTGTATATCAGTTGTATATCTTTTGTATATCTGTATCCGTACTGGGCAATTAGCTCATGCTGTGTTTTTCTTCCGGCAGATTTGCAGGGGTGATTCAGGGCTAGTGTGATGAGAGTTTTTCCTTCGACCAGCTAGGTTGATTCAAATTTTAAGTTTTGATTATTTTGACTCAGTTTAGAGAATTGTACTTATTACTTTATTGTTGGATCACCACTATTAATATTTTGAGGTTGTTAGTGTTTTGTTTATTTATTTTGAGGTTTGGTGTGCTTTTCACGTGACCTCCCTTTTCTTTTCGGGAAGGGGGTGTTACATTAACGATGTCTAGAAGTTCTGCCAAGGAGAGGTTTGGCCACCTAATTGCGCGCCAATAGGAAGAAATCCTTATTGAAAAGCCCCCACTTTTCTGGAAATGATTAATATTGTTAATTATAATAATGATGATAAATGTTGTTAAAATTATTAAGGTGGTTTTTTATAAAGTATTTGATATTATTATATAGACCCCCCATTTACCCATTTTTCAAAATAATCAGAAGGAAGTTTTATATATATATATATATATATATATATATATATATATATATATTTGACATGTGTGTGTGTGTGTTTTCGTAAGAGTGTGTATGAGGTAGTTGATTTTGGTGGGTGGTGGTAAGTATTTTATATATGTATAATATGAATTGATATTGGTGGGGGAATGAAAGGACTTTTGTTTTGGTGGAAGGAATTCCACCCGTGAATTGGGTGGAATGTGGGAATGGTGGAGTAGTATATATATATATATATAATATTAGTGTGGGTGGGTGTATGTCACACACACACACACAAATATATATATATATATATATATATATATATATATATATATATATATTGTCCTTTGGTGGTATCAAAAGTCAATGGATTTTAAGAGTTTGTCGGGTGGGAGCAAAAAATTCAACAAGCATGTGTTTATATTGATATATATATATATATATATATATATATATATATATATATATATATTATTTTAATTTTTGGTTGTGTTAGGAAAATTTCTTGAAATTCAATCAACCAAAGGTTTCGTATGATATGAATTATTGCGTCCATGATAAATCCTTACACAATGTCTTTCCATTCACCTATAAATAGAAGTTCATTCCTTCATTATTTCTTACGAATTCATTGAAACTCTAGAGAGAGAAAACTATAGAGAGAAAGAAGAAAAGTATTCTGCTACTTCACCACTTCTATATCAAGTTTTCTTATATGGTAAGGGGTATTAATTCTTTTTGTATTCATGAAGAGAACTTCTGTTATTCCATTCTTATTATTCTGTTGGAATAACCTGTATACGTGGTCTACCCTATACTTGGTGATTTGTGTTATTATTCCATTCGTTAAATATTCTGTTGGAATATCATGTCTGTTTGTTTTACGCCGGACCTGGTTCCATTTTTATTATTCTGTTCGAATATCCTGTCTGTGCGTTTTACGCCGGACCTGATTCCGTCTTTATTATTCTATTGGAATATCCTGTCTGTTCATTTTACGCCTGACCTGGTTCCGTTATTTATTATTCTGTTGGAATAACATGTCTATGCGAAGTACCGCATGCATGGTGATTTCTTTTGTTATTCAATTCTTTATTATACTCAGTTGGTTAAAGTTTTGACTTCTATACTCCATGAAATTAGTGGAATATCCTTTATATTTGCGCTTCATCCAGTATCTTTTCATGGAAATATTCTTCTGATCATTCTTGAATTTTACTTTACAAAGAAGTATCATCTTGACAATTTGGAAGTTATTAGTTCCTGAACAAATTAATTCTTGAAATTGTTTTATTGAATTCTTATATCATTGTCATCATTCTCATGTTTATATTTTTTTAAAAGTCATCTGTGGCCTGTAGTGCATAGATGGACTTGGTATGATTATGACCAGGGATTATACGGTGTAATCATGACCGTAATGTTACAAATGATGTGGTAAAAGTCATCATTGGCTCGTAGTGCATTGATGGACAGTTGTTGGCATGATCATGACCATTGATGAATACATGAATATCCTTAGCCAGTAGTGCATGGATAATTTGTGGTCGTGATACTAATGAATATCCTTGGCCGTAGTGCAGGGATGATGTGAATTATTTATTAAGCTGAGTCCCAGCGATAAAAGTGATGAAAAACCTTTTAAATCATAAAAGATAGTAGATTTTATTCTCTACTTGACTCTTTTAATGGATTGCATATTCCCTTGCAGTTAAACTTGATGTCTATTATATTTTATCAGTTTAACACTGTTGAGGACTAATGCTAATTTATTCTGCATTATCTTAGTCATAATATTTCTTACTGGGCTAGTTGAGCTCACCCTTTCTTTCACTGTTCTCTTCAGGAAATGAGAATGTAGCCGGGACTAGTCGGGGAACGGAGTGACGGTCCAGATTATAGCATTAGTAGTCTTCACTATTCTGTTAAATAGTGTGATAATAAATGTAATGAGGACTTATTCTGAGAGTGGATATTGTCCAGAAGACAATATTTGTATTTAAACTCACAGCTCTTATTGTATATTTAAGATTGTATTTGTATTTATGTACCATGTATTTGACGGCTCAGAATAGGTGATGTATACCAATTTTGGGGGCGTCATAGTTTCCACAATTTAATAAAGAATGAATACGAAGGGTTATTCTCCAGGCATGCGATAGTCCGTGTAGACAGATTATTCCCACATATTAATAAAAAAAATAGAATGACAACCCTTATGAGTATGAAGAAAATAACATCATTTACCTTAGTAGGAGACAAAATCTGACTGGTATAACAGAGATATTCTTGCGAAAATCTTTCACTATTAGTTCATTCAAAGTATTCTTATATTAGAAAGAAATACACACAATATTATAGAAGAAGAATTCTCTGATGTTGGTGTTATCTTCATTTCTTAACTAAGCATCTTATTTATAGGAGAATAACATGACACTATTTAATCACAAATGAACAGTCAAATTTTGGACGAATTCATGTGCGAAAATTAATTTTTACTATTTATTATTGTGCAATAAAATATTCTAATAAAACAAAAACTTTATATATAATAATATATTCTTCTTATATTATAATAAAACAAATAAGTTTATATATATTATAAAAAGTTTCTATTTATATAAAAAAATTATGTTTTATTATTATTATAATAATAATAAAACAAAACTGAGTTAACTTTCTATCGACAGTTTGATAAATTAGCACATGGGGATCCATGGAATAATAAGTCAAACTTACAACAAACGCTTTATGACAAACCCCTCTATTTATATCAAAAATTGAATAAATATCTACCACAAATAACTTATCTTCAATCATCACATTTTTAATCTTTCAAAAATTATTCATCATTAATATTATAACTCACAATATTGACAACCATATCATTCCCAAGAAATAGGGGGTTTTCCGATAAGGATTTCTCCTTATTGGCACGGAATTAAATAACCTAACCTCTTCCCTCAACAGAACTTTCTAGACATTGTCAATAATGCAAATAATAATATGAATAACTGTGTCATCTCAATTATTGATTTAGTAATATAAAATATTGTGCAGATGATACTGTAATAATAATTGAATCAATAATATGAGATACTATGCAGCAATTAATGTGGCAATTATTAAATGAAATTGAATGACTTCTTACGTAAGCATCAATAATCAGAGATACTGTACAATACCGTGTGCTACTGTGTAATACCCCGTATCACTGTGGAACAATGCGTATTACTATACTTTTATCACCGGGTATTTCAACAGTTTAACGGTAAAAGTCTTGCTGTTATTTTATGAAAAAGTTATTTTTATCGCTTTTTATATTCGACAGTTATTCCGTTGTGGGGTCCACCAATGATTGCGTTGTCGTACGAATATTCCCCGACCAAACGAATATTTTATGAAAACTTGCTTACTTTAAAATATTTGCACATATCACCCATAATTATAGTATTATATCAAATCAACACCTTACTATTCAAAATAATATTTAGAGAAAATTAAATCTTTATTCATAAAAAGTTGGGATCTTACAACCTCCCTTCCTTATGAAATTTTATCTTCGAAATTGATGTACGTACTTGGTATGTCGAAGAGGTGATGATACCTTGTTTTCATTTCAGATTCTAACTCTCAGGTCATTTCCTCAATTTTATGGTTTCTCCATAAAAATTTAACTTGAGGTATATCCTTTGAGCGTAGAATATGTTCCTTCTTATCCAAGATCTTGACAGGTACCTTCTAATATGTTAAATATTTGGCTATCTCATCTCGTTCTAATTCAATAATGTGGTTTGGGTCTTCCACATATTTACGTAGCATATATACGTAAAAAACATTATGAACACGAGACATGCTTGGTGGTAAGGCGATTCTACAGGCCACAGTTCCTACTCGATCGAGGATTTTAAATGGACCAATAAATCGAGGGTTGAGATTTACTCTCTTCATTGATTCTTGCTTCTGGAATAACACCTTCTTGCACCTTCTTCTTTATATTCATCAGCTTTGGGTCTGTAGCTTGAGCAGTTTTTGGTTCTACTCGTATATTTACCATCTTCACGTGCGTTCTTGGAATTTTTAACTCCTCCATCCTTTTTAAGTCATACAAAATGGATCTTTGTGTTGAAAATATCGCACTTGTACCCGCATACGATCTTCTACTCAATGCGTCAGCTACCACGTTTATTTTTTTAGGATGGTATTGGATGGTTATGGTCTTAATCTTTCAGTAGATTGAGCCAACGTCGTTGCCGCATGTTGAGTTCCTTTTGAGTGAAGAAATGTTTAAGGCTCTTATGATCTATATAGATCTCCACTTTCACTCCATACAGGTAGTGTCTCCAGATCTTTAGCGCGAAAACGACTTCTGCCAACTCTAGATCACGAGTAGGATAATTCCTCTCATATTCTTTGAGTTGTCGTAAGGCATAGGCTATGACTTTCCCATGTTGCATGAGAACACATCCTAAACCTCTGCTTGAAGCATCGTTGTAAATGACAAATCCCTCCGAACCTGATGGTATTATCAAAACAGGTGCTGAAATATGTCTCTTCTTGAGTTCTTGGAAACTCTTCTCACATTTCGCGCTCTAACCAAATTTTGTATCTTTTCGAGTTAGATGAGTTAATGGAATAGTAATTGGAGAAAATTCATCCACGAATCTCTGATTATATGAGTCAGAAATTTCAGGTTTTGTTTGGAACTTAGTCGAAGGAACAGGGATAGAAAATGAATTATTAAATTATATGAGTTTTTTTTAGTGTCTATTAAGCTTAATTTTAGCATTATACCTGTTAGTATTTTATTCTTAAAAGTATATACCAGTAGACTTGAGTTCATTTCGGTGGGTATTTATATTTTGCTAGTCCTTTTCCTTGCTCTTTTTGAGCTCCAAAATAAGCACACGAGGAAGGATTTTCACTGATACCAGGTGTAGAATTTCTTATCGGCAGTCAGAAGTTGTAGTTATTATTAGGGCAGATCATTCGATTATAACTGAACCGAATAGCCTATTCGTTTATAACCGAAATTTGTATAAATATAATATCCGAACCGCTACAGGTAACTGAATAATAAATTCGGTTATTCGTTAATAACTGAAATTAAGGTGCTTTTCACTTAAATGAAGAAAAAGAGGTGCTTTACAAAGTATTGAAAAAATATGACAAAACTTGCTCAACAAGTTGATGTGTTCATTAACTGAATGGTGAATATACTGTACTTTAGTTTAGCAAGATAGAATACCTTGTCTTGTGATAATGAAATTGTAGTAGTTAAACATATTGTATTATTTTTATACTACGAACATAGGTATTAGTCTTCTGACGTCGACTGTGATACACTGTTCAAACGTGTTGACAAGCACTACATTCACTTCATGATTCTAACAGGGTCATATTTTCACATCTGCCTCTTGATTTGCCATTGAAAAATTGAAACCAATTCTGTTAGAGAATTCCTAAATCTTATTAGTATAGCGAAGAGGTTCAAGAATAGCAATACACAGTGTTTTCAATTACTGTAAGAATATAATAAGGATTTTATTAAATTTAACGGTAAAATTAAAAAAATACAAAAAAAGTTAAATAATACTCCCTCTGTTCCAAAAGTAGTGACACATTTTCGTTTTTGTATGTTCCAAAATTAGAAATACATTTTTATTTTAGAATTATAAAGTGACATGATGTTCCTAATTTGTCATTAATGTTTTACTATAATTTTCAATCATCACAGTTGAATTCTTTGCTAATATTAAGGTTATATTTGAGAATATAAAATTATTATTAAAAGTCGTCGTTTTATTAAAATGTATCTCTAATGTTGGAACGGAAGAATTTCATTTTATGAAATTGAAAAAGTATATATCAATAGGCATTGATCATGGTTTTCAAGGTGGCGTCAATAAGATGGGCAAAAGTCAAGTACTCCTATTGAAAATCTCAATTAATTGTCTCATTTTCATAATTTTATGTTTCCATTTTTTAAAAACCTGAATTAAATGCAAGAAAATTATATGCAACACTTGCATGGACTAACTGTACTGATTTAGCTACTCCTTTTGCAAGTCAAGAAAATTGGCAAAGATTAGAACTGGAGTACCCATGAGCTTATTTTGGAGGAACTTGTAAAGTTCACGAGAAAAGAAGTTGGTTTGAGATTTCTTTGATTGCTTACTTCAACGTAAAAAAATTTGTGATGCAATAATAAAATATGCAAATTCCATACAAGTTTATTGTACCATTTATTTTATGGGAGACTGACTATTATGGTAATGATGAACATATGATTTCATTTTTGGGAGTCAATCTTGAAAAAAAAACTATATCTAATAGTTCTTTTAATAAAACATATTGCAAATAGGTATGGGCAAATGATTCTAGTTTATACCTGTTTAGTAGGCACTAGGCAGGCTGAAAAATTCAGTAACTATGTAATTGATTATGTTGCATTGTGGTTAATAATATGGGAGCAGACATAAGTTTGTTGTGTGTTCAGGATAAGAATGCACCGGAACTTTGTTTGGTTGAATATCCCAAAACCACCAACTAGGAATGGCCATGTATATTTGAGTATCTTCAAACAATCTTAAGGAAACTAGTGATGTCATTTTTGTTGGAATGTATTAAGTGGTGTAATTTATTGTTTGTAAAGTTAATTTCATGTTATGCTCTGGAGAAGTTTAATGTGGTGTTGTGTTTACTATTGGAAGTCTATCCATAATAACTTGAAGGTTGATTTTATGCTCTTAAAATGTTGCTTTATTTGGAGTTATGATATGGGACAAGTCGACAATAGTACAAAAAAAAATCTAAGTATCTATTTTGAAGGGGGTCGTCTTCGTCTTCGGCTTCAGACTCGTCATCAGAAGAATCAAGAATGGAGGCGTCGAGCCCGGCAGCCACCAACTTCGCCTTAGCCTCCTCCCGATAAGCTTCATATCCTTCTCCGAATTGGGCAAGGACCTTATCGTTCAGGGCTTCAGACTCTTCATATTCGGCTATCGCATGTCGTCGGGCCTCGACGATCTCCTCAGGAAATGCATTGACAGTAGCAGTCAAGGTGTTGTTCTCCTTAATCAAGAACATCATCTTGCTGTTCATCTCAGAGTATTTGTCGGTAATTTGGTCAATAGCATTCTCCCGATCCTTGATCTTTTGAAGCATCTGATCCTTTTCGGCCAGAAGCGAGCCCTTCTCCTGCTCCAACTCCTTGACCCTCTCTTCGGCTAGAACCGCCCGAATTTGCGTCTCAACGAGGGCCTCCTGCTCCTTCTTCAGCTCGGACTGCAGCCCCGACACGTCAGCCTCAAGCAGCTCAATCTCCGTCCCCAGATGAATCTCTTGCTTTGTAGATCTGCCAAGGGAGGGAATGGTTCTGGCTAAGATGGCGTTAGCCTACAACAAGCATGTACATCAATACAAGAGATAAGAGTTATAATTACTGGCAGTGATTATAACACCAAAGAAAAGAAATACCTGAGTCTGAGCTCGAATGAAGGCCACTAAGAATTGCTCCGAGGAATACCCTTTAAACCGCTCGTCGTCACCGGGAAGCTTGAAGTGCTCGAAGAGGGAGAAAGGGAATACTTCCGACGGGCTCTTAGGCCAGCAGGTGGTCGGCGAGCCTTCGGAGGAGCTGGGCTCGGAGGGAGGAGTGGCAGCATGTGCCGGGCCTGACGCCACCATCTGATCGGCCGGACGATCGAGATCTTTCGACACTCGAGGCCTCTTTGGACGAGGTTCGGCAGGAACATCCTCAGCTTCCCCCGAATCCTCGATGACCTCGGTCGGAGGAGGTGGTGGTAGAGACGGCCTCGGCGCAGGAGGTGGGGGAACTTTTGCAGGCGCCTTGATGGCCGGTTTGGAGGGCTTCTTGGACTTCTTCATTAAAGCCGCCTTCTCCGCGCGGCTCATTTTCAGCGCCCCTTTATTTGCCTTCGGGGGTTCGGGCCCCGACGTGGACCCCAGTGACAGCTCGTTGATCGGGACTGTATCCTCCTCAACAGCCTCGTCGGTCACGGGCGGTCGGATGAACCCCGTGGTGATGGAAGCAGGGATGAAGGAGTCGGCAACGCCCTCGGGCCTGAAAATAGTCACTGCACGGAAAAGAAAGGGTTAGGGCATGTGGTGCTTGACAGGAAAAGAAATAAAAAATAGAAAGACAGAAGGTACTCACGGCCATGTTTGTACAGCCAGGATTCGTCCATTAGAATCCCCACGTTCCACTCGGTTTTCTTCCATCGGGCGTAGAACGTCTTGAACGCCTCGGCCCGACCCGATGGGAACTTGGAGATCTTGGCCGCCTGGTCGGCAGGATGGGCCCAGGAGGGAAGGAGTTGGAGGTCGGATCCCTTGGCATAGAACCATTGTTCATGCCATCCCTTGTTGCTTGAAGGGGTCTTGATGGGGACCGTTCGGTTGGGGCGTTTGGTAAGTTGGCGAAGCCCGGGCTCTTTTGACCCGCCGAGGGTGAAGAGGGCAAAGAAGAGGTCGAGCCCGGGAGTGAGACCCACCTCTTGACAGACGGCGATGAAAGAAATCAACTGGATATACGAGTTCGGCACGAGTTGTGCGAACCCGATCCCCACAAAGTTCAGAAAAGAGGAGATGAAGTCATGCAGTGGGAATCGAACCCCGTACTTCAAAACGTATAGGGGAACGGCCACCCATTCACCCTCGGGCCTCCAGAACATCTTCTCTCCCGCCCGAGGGATCCTGAGTTGATATTCTTCGGGTATCTTGAAGAGAGTTCTGATGTCAGAGATTTGGGTTGGTGTGAGGGTGGAGCGAGTATGGAGGTGAGAGAACTCTTCAGAAGAGCGGTAGGCGTCTCGAATCTTGAATTAAGCATCTCCTGAACTAGGAAGGTTCAGAGGAGCGGTGTCAGAGGAGGCCTCCGGCAGTATGACCTCCAGGAGGTCGCCGGCGGTGACGCTGGTAGGCTCAGAAATGGGGATGATGCTGGAATCGGCCATTTTTTGTGCGAAGTGAGGGAAACAAGAAGTTTAGAGGAAGGAATGAGCAAAAATAGCACTCAAACGCTGAAAGAGATGAGGAAAATGGTGAATACGAGGGAACGGAATTTCGCCGGAAATCGCCTTGCCGGAAAATTTGAAATTATAGGATTTGGGGAAGAAGAATCAGTAAAGGTGATAATGAAGGGGACGTGGGGTTTTTATAAGTTGTACGGCACGGAGCCCTAGGGCGGCTAATAAATGTTGAGATGGGTCCAGGCGTTAAAAGGCGTGCAACGTTTAAAATATCTATAACAGACCGTTGGACTTCCCTAGATGTCTCATCATTAGTTGTCGTGACCTTTCAAGTCTCTAGTCATAAATATGTTATAACCAGAGACTGGGGGGCAATGTTCGGGAGCGTTTTACCGACCTCCATCTGGGCCGAAGGCTTTCTGGCAGAAGGGTTGATAGACCGATAGGATGAAGCCCATGAAGGTGTTATAGGTGTTCGGGTCGGCATATGAGTCCTTCGGGGTCAGGGCCGAACCCATTCTTGTGATGATGAGGGGTCGGGCCTTCGAGTCCTTTGGGCCGAAGCCCAGACCAGATAATAGGACCGTTTGGGCCTGCACAGTGGGCTCTCTTGCGTGCAGAGTCCGGGTGCCTATTCATACACGGTAACTCCAAAGGTAGTGGTGGGATTGGATTCTACTTGCACCTTTTAAGGAGATTGTGTTGGACCCAAGTTATGGTAACTACCATACACTAGGAGTCCTAATCCGACTGGGAGAAGGATTCTAAGGTGCTGAGCTCTATAAATACAAGGCCTAGGTTAACATTATGAGGTAATACCTACTTTTGAGCACTAAACACTTTGCCTCCATTGTTTACCCTTGTAACGGCCTGTACTCATTCTCACACCGGAGATATCCCCCGGCGGCACAAGCCGTCAAGCTTCTGTGTGATCTGTTACTGTGCAGGTTCTAGCGCGTGGATTCTGTGATTGGACGCGCCGGCGAAACTTGGCGTTAACAGGAATTATGTGGATGGTTCCCACTACTTTTGCCCCCCTTTTGGCTGGTTTATATTTTTACATGTTCAATTATATCTGACCTGTTATCTTCTTTTCTACATTTGATATGCGTAATTAACATGGCTTCAGTAAGCATAGATCTTAAAGATTATTGCATTCGCCACATATTACATTAGGAAAAAGAATCTCTTAATAAGAAAGAAAACGAAGAAGAATGTCTTTAGTTTTATATTTATCAAATTAAATGTACAAATGTTGGACCTTTCTATTAGAATGTGAGATGATTGCTACTTTTGGTGCTCTCTCTCTTTATTATACTATATTAGCCGACGATATCTTTTGGTACGTAATATTGTATTATTTAAATTGATTGCAAGCTACATTCTTACCCTCCATTGAAAGCCGTCCTAACTCATAACATATTGTTATTATGCTCAGACTGCAGGGCAGAATTATGCCCACCCAGAGATATGTTTCTTTCATGTGCTCTTCAAGGTCGTAGATTTGATATTCATTCACGAATTTTCTTGTTCTTGGGTAATTTATTTTGTCTTCTAACATTGTATTTTATATTTGACAGGCTTCCGCTTTGGCGTTTTACATACTTTCAGCTCTATTTTTTGACAGTTTTGTCATAATTTTTGTGGTAACTGTACTTCTGGCTGCACTTGATTTTTGGGTAGTCAAGAATGTCAGCGGGCGCATTTTAGTTGGTTTGAGGTGGTGGAATGAAATAAATGATGAGGGTGAGAGTGTGTGGAAATTTGAATGTCTTGATCAGGAGGTGGGTGATTTTCTTTCATGCATAGCCTGGGCTACTTTGTAATTGAGTGTTTATTTTAAATAACTTCGTTGACTTTGTAACTGAGGTCTGAGTGTTTTACTCGTGACCTTAAGCTAACCTGGATTACTGTTCTCACACATTTACCCTTGTTTTTGCAGTCATTGGCTCGAATGAACAAGAAGGATTCATGGCTGTTCTGGTGGACCATTTACCTCACTGTAAGTTAAATATTTCGATACAACATTTCACAGTCAATAATAACCATAGTGTTCACATTCAAAGAGAAAAGCATGTCATGGAACAAGTATTGTACAAGAAGATAAATAGTTACAGCAAGTGTCATGGAACAAAGCATTTGACATTTTGAAGAACCAAGAAATACAGTTTTGGTCCTTTCTTGTGTGTTTTTAATGTTGATTTACATCCAACACTAGATAAAATGGAGCTCTAGAAATAATCATTAAATTTATGGGTAAAGTGCTTCAGTAGTACTTAAAGAGTACTGTGGCATTATGACTTGTTATAAGCTTGGGTAGATCTTGTTTTCAAAACTACTGACCGGGAGATTCATCTTTTTACATTTACTTGGATCGATCTTATGCATTAAGTCGTTTTTCTTTCATTTGCAGGCGGTTTTGTGGCTCATCCTTGGAATATTCTCCCTCATAAGGTTTCAAGCTGATTATCTCCTTGTTGTAGGGGTTTGTTTGACCCTCAGTATTGCTAATATTGTTGGCTTTACTAAATGCCGCAAAGGTGTGCATACCACCTATTTTGCTGTTTCTTTTTGTTTTTGGAAATCCGAATTATATAATTGTATGTCAGAGTCTGATGTTTGTTAGGAACTATAGGAGTCTCATTGCTCCTTCCTTTCCCCCATCCACCACCCATACACACACATAAAAACATATAATGCTCTCTGTGGGGTTGATCAACAACATAAAAGAAGAGACATGAACGTTAGGAACTTAGGGTTTCATCGGTTGAAAATAGATTTCAAGGGCAAAGATTTTTCCTATATGATATTAAATACATATATCTGTTAAATATAAAAAGATTAAGATTGATAAAGGGTATCAGGTGCTGGTGAATGTTACATAATCAATTAGGCTAACTATGTATAACAAAAGCAACTTATTTTTGTTCATTTCAACTAAAAGGTACTTCTGAAGTAGTTATGACCCCCCAAAAAATATTAAATTCAAAAAAGAAAAAGAAAAAAAGAAGAGAAAGATACTTCTGCAGTATTGAGTAGTTTGATTCTTTACATCCTTGTCTACTTTCTGAATACGATGATCTTTAAATTGATTCTATGGATTATCTATAGTTCTGTACCATGATTATTATGTTTGCATTGGAAAGTATAGACATTGTTTTAACATGAGGTTACTTTTGAAGTGTCTCTTTTTTTTTCCTAAATGCTTTTGATGAATCACCGTTTATTGGAGACAATTTTGCTTTTAGTTTATTTTTCTTTTGTCCAAAAGAAATTTTGTGGGGAGTTATATCTTAATAATGTGGTCAGGGTTGTACTTCAGTGGATGTCTTATTTAGTTTATTACCTACAGGTACCAGTCATATCAAGTAGATTTTGATTCCACTTTGTGCTATGCCTTGCAAGAAATAATTTTTGGAACTAATCTGCTTATTGATACTAGTTGAGATTGTTTTGGTTTCTTACAAAATGAATTTTGTTATATATTCTTGCCTGCTTGTAGAGCTGAAAAGGATTCCTACATTTCAGTCTAATGATTTAGAATAGGTTCAAACATTTCACTTTTGAGGTTGTCAGAATTCTTGTATTCAGATTATGTCATGATTTTGGACTACTTAATTCTAATATTTCTAATAAACATATGGAAAACAGATTTGTCAAAAAGATACGTACTCACGACTTTATTTGTTGCTTTATATGCCCCCGATTTATGTTATTCTATTCAAGTTCTTGAATAATGATATTTGGTGTTCTTTCCAGATGCTAAGAAGCAGCTTCACGCATTTGCCTCCCAAACCATTGCATCTCGTTTCTCATCCACAATACAGTCTGCATTCAGTGTTGTCTGAGTTACTCGTAAAGGAAGATGGGACACAAGTAAATCGTCAAGAACCGGTGATCTTATGTAAGTAATCAATATAGTGGATGATACTGAACTTGGTTCTTGCAACTCTTCCTAGAGATATAACAGGGTTTCTTAGAGAAGTCTTCACAATTTTTTTTTACGAATTCGATTTTTTGTTAACTCAATCTTAAGTGGAGAACTTTCTTTTCATCAAATTGGAGGATTTAGTTCACATTTCCTTTTGATTTTAACTTATTCCACTTATGCTGTGTAACAGAATATAAACAAAGTCCCAGGTTGAGACTTCTTGGAGGATTATTTTTAGTATGATGTATGTAATTTCTACAGATCAATGGATGTAGCTCTGTTGGACTTTTAAAGGATAAGCAAGATTTTTAGTTGAGAAAGTAGTGAATCTTGAGAAAATTTGCAGTTGGAGTTAGGGTTTTGTTTGGGATTCAAATCGACAAATTTGGTGTATTTGTAAGTTTTATACTTTAAATATGCCCAATTAAGTTGATGATGTTTGTTCAAATCTACAAAAGCCACATCATGGGTGTGCAATTTAAAAATCGTAAAGTAATGAGTACTTCTAGGACCGGGGTAGTGATCGCCGGAATATATATATATATATATATATATATATATATATATATATATATATATATATATGGGGAAAATGGGTATGCACAGCCGTGCTCTTTTTTTTTACACAGTCGTCAAAACGACGTCGTTTTGGTGTTAAAAAAAATAAATGCACGGCTTGTCTTCCTCAATCACGAATCATCTTCTCCTTCTATCCCTTTTCCTCCTCAATCGCGCATCATCTCCTCTCCCTTCTCCTATGTCTATGTCAACGATAGGAAACTCTGGTTCGGATTCTGTTGGAGGAGGCTTGGAAATAGTTGTGGTAGGAGAGAGGAAGAATGATAGAACTCCTGATGATGGTGTATGCCCTATCTGTTAGGAAACTCTGGTTCGGATTCTGTTGGAGGAGGCATGGAAATGGTTGTGGTAGGAGAGAGGAAGAATGATAGAACTCCTGCTGATTGTGTATGCCCTATCTGCTTTGGGAATTTCACTATTCCCTTCAAAACTAACTGTGGACACTTGTTTTGTGGTAATCTTTCTTTATTTGGTTTCTTTTAGCTTTTGCCTTTTGATTAAGATTAATATTTCTTGCAGTTTTTTGAATGAAAAAAGTAGAAGCACAAATATATTTTAGTTTGATGAACACATCAATAAAATTTGCTTCAAAAAATCTCTCCCTTTTTAAGTTTAATTATGTTTTTTATTTTCTTGGCAAATACAAGGATGCATAGAGATTTTTTATTCAGGAAAAGTTGGTCCTGATGATGTTGATAAGGTTGACATGGCTTACAGGGTTGTCGCTGATCATATTAGAACTCTTTCGTTTGCAATTGCAGACGGTTCCTATCCAGGTGAAGGGCTACAAAATTATACATCTATTTTGCTTACTTGTTTTTCAGATAATGGTTATTTGAACATTTTTTGGAATATACCTTGTGCACATTACCTTACTTATCAAGTTTTTTGGGTTGGTGAATGGACTTCTATGTTTAATTTTGATGACACAGGTATTACTACTGGGTCTTTAAGTTTTGTGTGTGTGTGAGCGCGGTCGGGTGATGTTGAAAAAGTATTCTATTTTACTGGTTTGTCTTGAACTTCTTGTGTTGCATTTTTAATTAGACAATGACTAACTTCTTGGATTGATTTCCTCTCTAAACTGGTTATTCTCCATTAAATTTTTGCGTTCTCATTGACTTGGTAATATTGTATTTGAATTAGGCATTGGTGTTAGACTAACTTCTTTTTCTCCACTCCCTTCTCCCTAGAGCGATCTCGATGGCAACCACATCTTCCGTATCAAATTCAAAACGCCACAAGGTTTCTGCAAATGTTAGCGAGGTTGACAGAATCAGCAGTTTACCAGAGTCAATAATTTCTCGGATTCTCTCATTACTTCCCACAAAATACGCAGTTGCAACCAGCGTTTTATCTACAAAATGGAGGTTTCGATGGACTTCAATTTATAATCTTGATTTTGACAATAGTTTGCCACTACTATATCCTGAAAAGAGTTCTGCAGATAAGTACCGAAAACAGAGAACAACTTCTAATGATGAGATGAAGAAACTGAGTTTTGTGCGTTTTGTCAACAGGGTCATTCGCCTTCTCAATCTACAAAAAGTTCCGTTTTTCTTGTAGTAATGAACTAGTGTGTGACAGGTTCCAAGTCTGGCTGCCGAAAGAAGGCTTCGGCTGATGCCTGCTCCAAGTGACAGTTAGTTGTTGAGTATATAGTGATGTTTGTAGGCTCTGCTATTATGAGTTGTTCTTTCTGCCATCTTATTTTGTATTCTATGTAATGTAGTAGTACAATACAATTGCAATATTATAGACCCCAAGGTTGGATGTAGTGTTGGATTTGGATGCAGTAGCACCGTAATGTGTTTGTGTTTTGTATACATACTATCAGCCTTTTCTTGTTTATTAATGGTTTGAATTTTTGAAGTTATTTTGAAAAGAGGGTTATTTCTGTCGGAGCATTGTGATTTTAATGCATCATAACTTTCTAAAATGTGGTTTTCTCTGATTTTGGTGTCCCGCTACTTGTTATTGAGGTTCAATTGCCAGCTGTTCCTGATTCTGAATTGTTATAGACTTCAAAAATGAGACTTTCTCCCTCAGTTTCAATTCTAAGTTTAGTTCTAGTTACTAATCTAAGAACCATTGGAAATATATAGATACATGAGATTGAGTAGAATTAGTTGTCTTAGTTGGGGTTGACGGATTTTAAGGGAGTATAGATAAAATGTAAAATCATATTGGAGTTTTAGGATTTTACAAATTGAGTTAAAATTTCACTATATATTGGTCAACAATGGTTATTTTTGTAACTAGTAACAAAAAAAAACTGGTACATAAAGTTGCAAGATATATCATTTTCCATCAACTTGTAAAAAGGTAAATGTTTTCTTCGCTGCAACGATTTTCAAACAATGTGTAAAAAAACAAATAAATGAATCATTCTTTTTATACGATGATGAACTCCTCTACAATCATTCTGTTAACAACTTGAAAAAGAGGTTATTTTTCCCCTTCACACTTGGATGATGGATGGATGTACAAAATAGATTACAACTGACATGCAAAAAGCCACAACTATGTGCAAGGATGATTTTTTCTGTCATCGAATATTAGTTCTTCCTAGTGACCATAGCCCTGTGCCCCTTACCGGTGCCTGAAATGAGAAAGAAAGAAGTGAATATAAGTAATGTTAAAAATGTTTCAGATGTATAAGCACTTTTAATTGATAAAACTGAATGACATTGATGACTGGCTCACGTACCGAAGTTTTATAGATGGGAAGATGTTCCAAAACCTCAGCGTCTCATCCCCTGCTCCAGTTACTATCGTCTGCAGAAACATGTTTCAGTTTCAACTTTCACCAACTAATTCTCCTATTTGAAACTTAAATACTCGTCAACCAATGCATTTTAATAAATGGTTTGTTACTAAAAGCAATATTTGTGGCTGTTAGCTTTCAGCATATCAGCCATAGAATGATATATTTCAGAAGCTTAGTGAGAAAAGGACTAGTTCTTCTTTAATCCTTTAAAGATTTGGTCAATACCAGATGTAAGCTAACAGCCATCTAGTACTCTGATTGGGTTGGCTTAAGTGGTGCTTTTCTTTTTTTACAACCCCACTGTGAAACATCAAACATCACCAAGAAAAGTAACATTAAATTGTGCTAATAACAGTAATGATAATAGTGGTCCGTGCAGATACTCTAACCATTTTTCTTATTTTCTGCTAAAAAAAATAGCTGAATCACATCCGATTTAAAAAAAAAAGAGCAATATATAAATATATCCAATGACAAAGGCTCAAGCTTACATTAACCAATGTCCTGCCAAAGCTTTTTTCCTCTGCTGCAATTGTGTCCACGATATGCTCTTCATAATGTTTCAGCTCTGGAAAAACATCACCCATCACTTCCACCACAACCTTAACCAACCTGATTTTCACAACATGGGTTGCAAAGCAATATTTATAAGGGGCTACATATGTAAACTAGTATATCCAACTATTACATTAGATATTAAGACATAATATACAAGGATAACTACAAGGCATACAAGCACGTTAGATAATTAAAAGAGATCGATTAAAGGTTTTAAACCCTACCCATTAAAAAACCTTTTTCAGTTTTTAGGACTTCAGTCCCATAACGTACAGCTCGGCGAAGAATTCGCCTAAGGACATATTCACGGCCTTCATTTCCTGTAAAGAGAGAGATTGTCATAAGGTGTAACTAGAGAAATTATAGCATCATAATGCAAGTTAACATAGCCAAATCATAGTCAAAATAAATGTGAAATAAAGAAAGAAGTAAAAAATAACCAGTCTATCACTTCATGTCCTTTTTCACTTCCATCAAAAAAATAAAAAAGATTAATTTTAACAAAACGATGCATATAGTAAATAATAACAATGCATGTAGCTTGTCCCAAACCAATGTGATTAAAAATTGGGGAAAAAATCAAATATATATACTTCTTTATAGTGTATATACATGTATGTATACCTAATTCAAATACAATATTACCAAGTCAATGAGAACGCCAAAATTTAATGGAGAATAACCAGTTTAGAGAGGAAATCAATCCAAGAAGTTAGTCATTGTCTAATTAAAAATGCAACACAAGAAGTTCAAGACAAACCAGTAAAATAGAATACTTTTTCAACATCACCCGACCGCGCTCACACACACACAAAACTTAAAGACCCAGTAGTAATACCTGTGTCATCAAAATTAAACATAGAAGTCCATTCACCAACCCAAAAAACTTGATAAGTAAGGTAATGTGCACAAGGTATATTCCAACAAATGTTCAAATAACCATTATCTGAAAAACAAGTAAGCAAAATAGATGTATAATTTTGTAGCCCTTCACCTGGATAGGAACCGTCTGCAATTGCAAACGAAAGAGTTCTAATATGATCAGCGACAACCCTGTAAGCCATGTCAACCTTATCAACATCATCAGGACCAACTTTTCCTGAATAAAAAATCTCTATGCATCCTTGTATTTGCCAAGAAAATAAAAAACATAATTAAACTTAAAAAGGGAGAGATTTTTTGAAGCAAATTTTATTGATGTGTTCATCAAACTAAAATATATTTGTGCTTCTACTTTTTTCATTCAAAAAACTGCAAGAAATATTAATCTTAATCAAAAGGCAAAAGCTAAAAGAAACCAAATAAAGAAAGATTACCACAAAACAAGTGTCCACAGTTAGTTTTGAAGGGAATAGTGAAATTCCCAAAGCAGATAGGGCATACACAATCAGCAGGAGTTCTATCATTCTTCCTCTCTCCTACCACAACCATTTCCATGCCTCCTCCAACAGAATCCGAACCAGAGTTTCCTAACAGATAGGGCATACACCATCAGCAGGAGTTCTATCATTCTTCCTCTCTCCTACCACAACTATTTCCAAGCCTCCTCCAACAGAATCCGAACCAGAGTTTCCTATCGTTGACATAGACATAGGAGAAGGGAGAGGAGATGATGCGCGATTGAGGAGGAAAAGGGATAGAAGGAGAAGATGATTCGTGATTGAGGAAGACAAGCCGTGCATTTATTTTTTTTAACACCAAAACGACGTCGTTTTGACGACTGTGTAAAAAAAAAAGAGCACGGCTGTGCATACCCATTTTCCCCTATATATATATATATATATATAGAGTCCGGGATCCCGGACTCTACTAAAATACGGACTTTTTTTTTTTTTTTTTTTGCTTTTTTTTTTGAAACAACTAAAAAAAAAAAATTTATGGAATTGAAATTTTTTCATAATACAGTGTTTTGGGCGTGATTTGGATGCCTATAACGAAATATGTCTGTACAGTCTGGGCAGACTGTACATACATTGGTTGGTGTAGGTATTAAAAACACGCCCAAAACACTGTATTATGGAAAAATTTCAGTTCCATAAATTTTTTTTTTTTTAAGTTGTTCTACAAAAAAAAAAAAAAAAAAAAATTAAGGGTCCGGATTTGATCAGGTCCGGGATTCCGGACCTGATCAATCCTGTATATATATATATATATATATATATATATATATTTTTGATTATAAAATAATTAATATGATTTATTAGAATTGAAATTTTTATAAAATGCAGTGATTTAGGTGTTATTTAGATACATATAAATCACTATGTTTTGTAAAAATTTCAATTCTAATAAATCACATTAATTATTTTGTAGTCAAAAACAAAATAAAAAAAAAAATTCGGCGGGTCGGAAAACCCCGGTCCCCTAGACTTTCTGTAAAGTAATTCTTTTTTTAATAATAAATTTGTAATCAATAATATTATTTAGATAATTTATAATTATAAATAATTATATTTTTTAAAATTAAATTATTTTATATCAATTTCAAATTTTAAAAATATTTAAAATGACTTCAAAAATTTAGTATTACTCTCATATTTTATTTTAAAGAAAGAGAGTATTGAAGTCGTCATCAGTACTCAAGTAGAATCTGTCAACAAATAAAAAAAATTTAAAAAAATGGGGCAAAAATATTTTTATCCCACTGTGGTTGTAGTGTTTTAAGCAATTAGTCACTGTGTTTTTAAAATATTCAATTATCCCACTGTACTTTTTAAAAATATACAATCAAGCCATTCCATCCATTTTTCGTAACCGACGTTAACAAATCCGCTTTTGTTTCCTACGTGTCTTTTTTTAAAAAAATAAACAATTACGTGGTATATGCTTAACATGATATATCCTTATGTGGCAACAAAATAATTTTTTAATGAATTTTCTTTATAATTTTTTCTTTTCAAACAAAAAAATAAAATAATAAAATCATTATGTGGTAAAAAAAAATAATTAAAATAATAATAAAATTAAAATAAATATTTTATTTTATTTTTTTATAATTTTTTCTTTTCCTTTCATCTTTTCTTTCTTTTAATAATTATTTTTAATTTAAAAATTAATTCCAATTAATATATCAAAATTTTTGTATCAATGAGATTTATTACAACATTACATTAATTTTAACAAAAAAAATCATTAATTATGTGGCAAAAAGTAAGTAGGGAGTTTATGGAGACAAAAAAGAGAGGAGATTTTATGTATTTTTTTTCTTTTTGCTTATTTTAGAGTTGAGAAGATTTTTATTTATTTTTTACATTTTGAAAAATATATTAATAGGTCAACAATGGATTTATAAATTAAAAAAATAATTTAAATTGGAATTGCACACGATCCGATCCTTGATAGACGAAAACATATGGATTGGTCCACCCGGATCGAGTTTATAAATCGGATCCAAGATTTATCCAACAGTGACAGAGATAGCGCTTTGCAGTCCAAAACCCGAAGAAATTTCTAATCGTTGCATATTTATTCATCAAAGTTTTGATCGATTCAAGAGAGAAGCAGATCGATAGAAAAGATGCTGCAGTGTATATTTCTTCTATCAGATTCTGGGTATGTTTTTAACTACTTCTTCTATCACTATTTCCTGTATTAGCTCACTAACACACCCATAAATGTGTGATTTCGATCTGTAAATTCAGTTATCGAATCTTTAATCCTACACATTTTGCTAATCTTTTTTCACAATCCTGTTGAGCTTTCAAAGGGTTTGAATTTAAAGTTTTTTTCCCTTACCTGTTTGGTATTATATTTTTAGGGAGGTAATTTTAGAGAAACAACTGACTGGCCATCGAGTTGATCGGTCAATATGCGCTTGGTTTTGGGATCAAGCTATCTCTCAAGGTGATTCCTTCAAGGTACCATAATTATTATATTAGTAGAAATTCAATTAAAATGTTATTAACGGGGTTTTAATTCTTTGTGCTTTCTTAACTTATGTTGGTAATTATAGCTTGTACCCGTAATTGCCTCACCAACACATTACCTTTTCCAAGTTGTTCGTGATGGCATCACATTCTTAGCCTGCACCCAAGTTGAAATGCCGCCTTTGATGGGCATTGAGGTGAGCTTTGAATTTTGTTTTTGAATTTAAGATCTATTTAATATTTCTATTACTTGGTCAATTGACGATATACTATAAAAACTTAAAATGTTTTGCATACTTTTATCATGCATAAAATTTATATGGTATTCTTCTTCTTATTCTATTACTTCTACATTGTTGTGATATGCCATTTAAGTTGGGTACTCAATGACATGCAATTTTATTATTTTTAGTTTTTAATAACAATAAGAAATTACTGACATGGAGAAGGGAAAAAAACATGAACTTGATTTAAAATGTGACTCCAGGGTTCTGCCTGAATTTGCTGGACTTGTGGCATTTGTGCTTGGTAGCAGTTATTGACACAAATATTATAGACTGGAGGAAAAGTCCGATTCTTCTGAAATATTAATTATCCATAGAATATTTAAGTTGCTTGAATCATGGTTTTGCGTAGTAGAAGGATTAATGACTTTTACTTTCTATTAGATGGTATAGCATTTCCACCTAGTTTATTGTACTCTGTCTTACCTATTAATAAAATTTATTTTTCATCCAATAAAAAAAAATTCTTAGGGTACACATTAGCTACATAACAAGAGTCTTCTTTGTATTGGTTGAGGAGCTTTGCTGTCTCAGTTTTGCAACACTAAACACATTTGGGGTTAGTCTCACTTTAGATCTAGAATGTTCTGTGAATCTCACTATGACATGGCCAAGGTGAACAATGCTGATAACGGATATCAAATTTTCTGTCAAAAATTAATGGATATAATGCTATTGCAACATATCTATTTGAGCAATTCTATATTTAGCTGATTTTGATTAGAAGGCATTAGCTGATGCTGGTATTGAGAATTTGGGCTGTCTGGAGGAATGAATTAGACAAACTGATATTTGACATTGTTTGTACAAATTGGTTGGGTCTAGACTTGAATTTTTGTGTCACGCTTGACAAATCAATGGCTCTTTTATATAGATCCTAGAATGTTGATAGTGATTTAAGAGCTTTTTATTTGAACTTTGACTATTAAAGATAGAATGCTATGACGAGTCCAAATATTGTATTATGTTATAGCAAATTAAGGTGAAGATGACTTGCAGAAAAACATGTTCCTTAATTGATAATAATAAGCCAGACCTGGCTATCTAGAGATTTTATTGTGCTTGGTTGTGATTATATTTGAGGATAACATTGAACACCTGGATCTTTAGTTGGTTTTCTTTAGTTCCTTTGCAGAGTAGCTGATGTTCTCTCGGATTATCTTGGGGGGTTGAATGAAGATTTACTTAAGGATAACTTTGTTATTGTATACGAGGTAGGTGAAATCTTTTCTTGTTTCTGCTTGTAAATTAGTGAAATTTATCGCAGCAGATGCTTAGTGTACTCTGGTAAAGTACTGTAGTAGTGGTCTATGCGTAATTAATGTGTTATATATGGGAGGGAGGGAGGTTTTTGCATATCTAGATCTATGTGTAATACATGGTTCACTCCTGTTGAAGTTTTTAGCATGTTCTTGTTTATCTTATGATGTTTCAACATGTGATGGTTTAAAATATATTAAACTATTCTGGGGTGGCTTTCTTCTCCATCATTGGCATCGGCATCGGCATCATCTTCCGGATCAGCGCTTCTGCAAATGCTTTCTCAAACCAACTTCCTGCTTGGATAAATAAATGTAGCAATTGAAGTCCTTCAGAAGACTAAACATAATTTCACCAGGTTATTGACCACAGCCCTGAATAATTACTCTATAGCCCAGTGTCCCTTAGTTTTAAATTGCACAACACTTCCCATACCAACTCCTTCATTGGCTCTTGTAGAAACGGAACTTTTTTATTTTTAAATTATGAAATATTGCTAAGCTAGCCTTCACCAATACAAGCAACTAATAAATGGGGTTCAGAATTTCCTGCAGCCTAGTATGATCCTGAAAATCCACCTTTAAAAACTGTAAATTGTATGATTACTTTAAAACCATTGGTAATCAGCACAAATCTTACCTTCCTGCTGCTGTCTACATCGGTTTAGTTTACTGATAAGAAAGTAGTTTATGCACTTGTCTGGGACACACACAAGCTTCTTCCTACATACATCTACATCTACACAAACAATATAATTGTCAAATCATTAATCGTATCGTGTATCGAAAATCCTGATATCGTGTTTCATGTATCGTATCATCGTACCGTAATATGGAAACACAATGAAAAATATGGTAATATATATTTAAACATATAAAACACAATTTATTGGACAATCAAGCATATTATAGACTAAAAATAAATTTTAAAGTTAAATAGTAGCCAAAATACTCTAAATTGATTATTAGATATTATTTTAGTAATCTTTATAAAATAACAAGAGAAACAAAATTCAGATTCACCTTTAATCTATAAAATAAAAGAAAATCATTCAAATTAATTAACAAGTGTAGATTTATGTATCTGCTTATGGAAAGTGACATGAAAAAAATAGAGCGACATTCTAAATAAAATATAAACTCTAAAGTGATTAAAGGCTCATCAAGTGATATGAAATATGTTGTGCTCAAAAGCCTCTTCAGTTGAAATGGTAGAAGGTTAAAAGTTTTGTTTTTACTCTTTTGGATCTACATAATTTTTTTTTCAAATCGGTTGCTAACTTTAAAAGGTGTATCGTATTGAATCATAACTGAATTGTATGATACAGTGTTATTTTTATATTCACCCCTACGATACGTATTGAATTGTGTCTCCGTATCGTATCGTATCAACAACTATGACACACACACACACAGAGACACACACACACACACATATATATATATATATATATATATATGCTCTAATTTCTCTCTGTTTGTGTATAATGTGTGTACATATATTAGTTGAAACAACCCGGGTCAAATCCCGAGTCCGGAACAAATCTCGGGTCAAATTCCAAGTTCGCATCGAATAACATCCATCCAAATAAAGCCTTAAACTACTTGCCCAATAGTATCTTCTTGGGTCATCTTAGCCCACCCCAGGCTCACCCAAAAGGTCATAACTTGAAGGTACTATTGGTAGTTATTTAATTTCTTATATACAGACAAATTTTTCCCATATCTTTTGATGTGGGACTGGAGTGTTACAAACTTTCCCACTTAAATTTTAGACGTCCCCGTCAGAACCGATCACACACACGATCCACAGATCTTTGTCTCTTTAGCCATTGTGAGATAATATCGGCTGACTTCGTGTCCCCACCTCCGGACCTCCATCTCTTCATTGTAGGATAATACCACCAGTCTTCGTGTCCCCACCTCTGGCAACCCGATCGGATGACCCGACCCGAGCTTTCAAGAGTCGGCTTTGATACCATATGAAACAACCCGGGTTAAATCACGAGTCCAGAACAAATCTCGGGTCAAATTCCAAGTCTGAATCAAATAACATCCATCCAAATAAGGCCTTAAACCACTGGTCTAATAGTATCTTCTTGGGTCATCTTAGCCCATCACAGGTTCACCCAAAAGATCATGACTTGAAGGTATTATTGGTAGTTACTTAATTCCTTATATACAGACAAATTTTTTTCATATCTTTCGATGTGGGACTGGAGTGTTACATTAGTAGTGGCATTATATATGAACATGTATTGTACCATCCAAATATAATTATTTTTCCCATTTGTTAGGATACCTATATGAATTTGGAATTATTACATGTTTTTAACCTTCATAAGGTGCACAAATATTTGGATTTTCTGGTGCTTCTAGCATGATTTTCTTAAAATGTAATAATTTTTCTTTATCCATTTAAAAAAGAATCTGCTTGGTCATGTGAGAAGGTACTAAAGATGCTATTATACAGTAGACATGGATGATGGAATATGGATAAGGAAATATGGGTCTAATCATTCATGAAGAGCCTTTCCACCTTTCCCTCATTCCTCACTTAAGTTTTTATTGTAATCTTTTCCGAGAACAGGTTTTGCTAGAGCTAATAGATTTTTGTTTGTTTCAACTTTCAGCTTCTGGATGAGATGATAGACAATGGGTTTCCTCTCACAACAGAACCTAACTCCCTGAGGGAGATGATTGCTCCTCCGAATATTGTTAGCAAAGTGTTAAGCGTTGTGACGGGTAACACTTCTAATGTAAGCAATACCCTTCCAGGTGCAACAGCATCTTGTGTTCCTTGGAGAACGACAGATCTGAAGCATGTAAGCAATGAAGTATATGTTGATCTTGTTGAAGAAATGGATGCAATTATAAACAGGCATGCACCGACTCTTCTCCAACTCAATCTTTCTAGGATTTATTTTGTTTCTCTCTATATTGACTTGTATAGAGACATTGTCTATAGATGGTGTCACGCTATTTACTGGATTCTGTTTTGCAATTTGCAATTGTGTTCCCGTGGAAAATGAATATTAAATTTTCATAGAGGACTTCGAAATATAAAATTTTCTTTATAGAGGTAAAAAAAGGAAAGGAAAATAATTTCTTTCAAACAATAGAAAAATTGCACGCCTCTGGTAAATTTACCTTCCTGCAGATTTGAGTGATTACCAACCTTCTGCCTGTCAGAATAAAGTTTGGAAATGAATTGGAGACAGGAAAACTATTGCATTAGTTTCTCTCATACAACAGATAATGAGAGAGAGGTACTCTCGAGTTTCCTTGTTTGGAATATTTTTTGCCAATTATCTTTGATGAGGTTAAAGACCAAACCAAATGCATTTTTGCAGGCATTACCATGTCAAGTCGTTGGAAGAAATTTTGTTTGTGTGTACTTGATCCTCTAATAGTTTTCTGTTTTAATGGAAGACAAAGATAAACATAAATGCCTACATGCAGGGCATTTTCTGGGAGTAACCCGCTTATATGATCGATTTGTAAAGAGAGACAAACTTATTGATATGAAACCCTGAAGGTTTTGAGGTATTGTTTCAACCCGAGGAGATGCAGTGATTGAGTATCTTACTGTACTAGAAAAGTAGAGATTTCATAAGATAGACAGAAAATACTAAAAAAGATATGAAAAAAGTAAGTCAATATTAAATGATCTCTTAGAAGAAAGCAGTCATTATCGAGTTACACTTCACCCATTGTTAATAGTAACAGTGAGGGTTTTCAGTGCTTCTCTTGATAGAACATCACTCATACATACATTATCAAAAAAGTTAATGGTGTGCAGCACTATAACTACTTTCAGTCAAAAGAATCTTTGAAGTTATATTATTTAACTAACACGTTAGAGTACATAAGTTGTGAATGTCATCACATAATGACTTAAAGTTGCTTCTTTCTGCTGCTTCTATGATCTGTTGAATAAGATAATCTCTACATATTTATCTTGGATCCTATATATGATTCTGGAGTTCTAACTTCATTGGTTACTTTTGGATCATCTTGTAGGCTGCAGCTTATGTTGGAGTTTTGTGTATGATTTTTGTATTACAGAGGGCTTACGGATTTTCTTTTCTTATGCTGTTCAGAGAAGGAGTCCTCGTTAAATGTGAGATATATGGTGAGGTCCAAGTGAACTCTCATCTCTCAGGTCTTCCTGATTTGACTCTTTCATTTGGAAACCCTTCTATTCTGAATGATGTGAGATTTCATCCTTGTGTTCGGTTTCGACCATGGGAATCAAATCAAATCCTATCTTTTGTGCCTCCTGATGGACAATTTAAGCTCATGAGTTACAGGTGTGTGCCGTTAGACTACAATTTTGTGCATTTGTACTTTTAAATTTTAATTGAATCCGGCTATTTTAGCTTCTTACTGTAGTAGCATTTTAGCCATGCACAATATTTCATACTCTGCATGTGTATGTACATGATCTTGTATGTGAGGAATCACTGCAAAGGCCACACAATTATGCATTTAAGTATTCACTGTTTCCAACCTGTTCATTCATGGTATAAGCTAAATCATTTTTTTGGAAGTAAGCATACATATAGCATCCAATGTTTGTAATTGGTTTTGTTCTCTAGCTACGAATCTTATAACTATCATCTTTAACTCACTACAGGGTTAAGAAGTTGAAGAATACTCCAATATACGTGAAGCCACAACTAAGTTCAGACTCTGGAACATGTCGTATTAATGTGCTAGTTGGAATACGGAATGATCCTGGAAAGACAATTGACTCAATAAGTGTGCAATTCCAACTGCCTCCTTGCATTTTGTCAGCTGATCTTACTTCAAATCATGGAACTGTAAACATCCTTGCTAATAAGGTACTATCATTAGACTTCTAGGATATTTTAGCAAGAGGTGAAGAATAGTTCTCTGTGCATGTGTCTGTAAGATTCATGATGCGGTTTTGGTGTTTAATTTAACATTAACTTATAGTTCTAGTATGTGCCATTGATGGTGGATTGAATCTTGAGGAGCGTGACCTCTTTATGGTAGATTCACGGATTTTGATTGTTTTCAAATCTGGAATGGAAACACCAGGACTCAATGAGAATATGTTTTATCAAAATGATATTCATATACATGTATCCTCAAAAAGCTTTTTCATTGTAGATTCATACTAGTAATATTCGCGTTCATGGTAGAATGAATCTCACAGGAACCATTGAGTCTATGATATGATTAGCAGGAGCATGTATTCTTGTAATGGTTTTTTGATGTACATACATACGAGGAATATCCGTCTCTCACTCATTCTCTTCCTTTCATGGGGGTTTTATTTGCTGTGTCTCTGCATGCGCATGCCATTGTGGTAGGGATGTAGGAGTTGCACCTTTCTGTTGGCTAAATCTTAAATTTGAATATTTGGCTTCACTTTTGGTTTTCCTTTCTATATTTCAGTCTGCTTTTTCCAGCTGACTAATCAGTTCAGTATCTAAAGTTAAATAGTAAAATCACTGCATGTGATGCGTCTTTTCTGAGTGGCACTAGATACTTATTGATTGCATGTTTGCTTGCAGACCTGCTGTTGGTCCATTGGACGAATTCCAAAAGATAAATCCCCTTCAATGTCTGGAACGTTAGTGCTTGAGACTGGTCTAGAGCGCCTCCATGTATCTCCCAATTTCATAGTGTCATTCAGGATAATGGGTGTTGCTCTCTCTGGGCTTAAAATTGATAATCTGGATTTGAAGAATCTTCCTGCGCGTCCTTACAAAGGTTTCCGTGCTCTCACACGAGCTGGAGAATATGAAGTAAGGTCATAGTATTAACTTCTGCTAGCACGAGTTTCAAGTTGTGGTGGTGTTATCTACCGGAAGAAAAAACAAGTACTGCCTGGAGTTGAGTGCCTGTTGCATTTCTGGTACCCAGCTGAATATGAATCTTAATTTTAATGGACTTTGGCAGTTGGGATACTCATCTGGCTGTCAATAGTAGAAATCACCCAACTATACATGTTACCAATTTGAAAAGAATGAACAAAAAAACAGTGAATAGAGTTTGAAAATTTGGGAGTTTTTTCTTATTCTTTTTTCTTTATTGGACATGTCCAACATGTAACACTTTGTTAGCTGAATGTCACGCACAAGCGTTTTATTTAATTCTGAAAAATCATGATTTGTCGGGTATTCTTAGACCCTCGTCTCTTCCTCGAGCATCTGCAAACTTAGTTGTAATCTTCTTGTTGAATGCAGCATGCATCAGGAAAACTCTGGAATTCTTGGAGCAAAATGCAGCATATCTGGAAGTAGTTCCAAGGAAATGTAAAGCTGAGATTTGAAAGCATATCAAATTTCACAAGTTTGCTTCCCAAAGTGGATGCATTTAAGCTTTAGCTATAATAACTTAAGCTTCAATAGTGATGCTTGTACATCATTGCAATTTCTTCCCAACTTGCTTTTATCACCTCTTCTTGGAGAACATTTTACTCCATTTATGGGAACCTAGAGAATTTTGTTTCTTGCTCAAATTATATTATCCAAGTAGTGATATAATTTTTTAAACTTGCATTATTGTACAAGTATTTTTTTATAAAAGTAACAAAATAATATTAAGCAAGATAACCTTATTTTAAATATATATATATATATATATATATATATATATATATATATAAACAAGACCAGGTCCGGACTCCCGGACGGGAGTAAAATCCGGACCTGATTTTTTTTCTTTTTTTTTTTTTTTGGTAGAACAACTAAAAAAAAAAAAAAAATTTATGGAACTGAAATTTTTCAATAATACAGTGTTTTGGGTGTGTTTTTAACACCTACACCAACCAATGTATGTACAGTCTGCCCAGACTGTACAGACATGTTTTGTTATAGGCATCCAAATCACACCAAAAACACTGTATAATGTAAAAATTCTAATTTCATAAATTTTTTTTTTTTTAGTTGTTTCAAAAAAAAAAAAGCAAAAAAAAAAAAAAAAAAAGTCCGGATTTTAACAAAATCCGGGAGTCCGGACCTGATCCGGACTCTATATATATATATATATATATATATATATATATATATATATATATATATATATATATATATATATATATAGTCCGACTCTTCAGCGAATCAAAAATGTGAGCCAAAAAAGAACTGGCTATAACGACGGGTTTTTCCATCGCATCGCATAGAAAACCGTCGTTATAGCCGGCTATAGTTAAGGCGACGGTTCGAACTGTTGTTATTATCTCAAAAAACCGTCGCTATAGCCAGTTCGTCTTTGGTTCGTTTTTGTGACGCCCCCAAAATTAGGTATACATCACCCATCTTGAGTCGTCAGATACATGGTACAGAATTCAAATACAACTTACTAATACCACTGTCGTGTTTAATACGACAAAATACAACTGTGAGTTTGAATACAATAATTGTCTACTAGAGATCATACAAACTCAAAAGGAGTCCTCAATACAATTATTGTCACACTATTTAACAGAATAATGAGGACTACTAATACTATTCTTTGGTCCATCACTCCGTTCCCCGACTCGTCCCAGCTATATTCTCATTTCCTGAAGAGAACAATGAGAGAAAGGGTGAGCTCAACTAGCTCAGTAAGAAATATTATGACTAAGATAATGCAGAATAAATTATCATTAGCCTTCAACAGTGTTAAACTGATAAAATATAATAACATCAAGTTTAATAGCAGCGGATCAAGCAATCCATTAAAAGAGTCAAGTAGAGAATGGAATCTACTATCCTTTATGATTTAAAAAGTTTTTAATCACTTTTATCGCTGAGACTCAGCTTAATAAATAATCCACATCATCCCTGCACTACGGCCAAGGATACTCATTAGGGTCACGACCACAAATTCCATGCACTACGGGCCAAGGACATTTGTGTATTCATCAATGGTCATGATCATGCCAACAACTGTCCATCAATGCACTACGGCAAATGAGACTTTTACCACATCATTTGTAACATTACGGTCATGATTACACCGAATAATCCCTGGTCATAATCATACCAAGTCCATCCATGCTCTACAGGCCACAGATGACTTTCAAAAATATAAATAAGAGGATGATGACAATGATATAAGAATTCAATAAAACAAGTTCAAGAATTATTTTATCCAGGAATTATTAACGTCCAAATTGTCAACACGATACTATTTTGTGGTGTAAAATTCAAGAATGATCAGAAGAATATTTCCATGAAAGGATACTGGATGAAGCGCAAATATCAAGGATATTCTACTAATTTCATGGAGTATAGAAGTCAAAACTTTAATCAACTGAGTATAATAAAGAATGGAATAACAAAAGAAATCACCATGCATGCAGAACTTTGCATAGACAGGTTATTCCAACAGAATACTAAATAACGGAACCAGGTCAGGTGAAATTCACACTGACAGGATGTTCCAACAGAATAATAAATGCGAAATAATAAATGATGGAACCAGGTCCGGCATATAGCACAGACAGGATATTCCGACAGAATAATAAAGACTGAATAATAAAAATGGAACCAGGTCCGGCGTATAGCACAGACAGGATGTTCCAACGGAATAATAATAAAGACGGAACCAGGTCCGGTGTAAAACACACAGACAGGATGTTCCAACAGAATGATAGAAGAATGTCACCAAGTATAGGGTAGACCGCGTATACAGGTTATTCCAACAGAATAATAAGAAATGGAATAACAACAGTTCTCTTCATGAATAAGAAAGAATAACACCCCTTACCGTAACAGAAACTGGATATAGGAAGAGAAAAGTTAAGTAGCAAAAAAGCTTTTCTTCTATCTCTCTATAGTTTCTCTCTCTAGAGTTCAGTGAATTCGTAAGAAAATAATGAAGGAATGAGCTTCTATTTATAGGAAAATGGAATGCATAGTAACTAATCCATGAACGGTCCAGATTGATTTACTTTAATCTGACGGTCCATATTTAAAGAAAAATCTTTTAAATAAAATATAATATATTCTATTTATATAAAAAGATTTTTACTATGCAAACACTATGCAACACTATGCATAATAAAATATAATATATTCTATTTATAAAATAACTTTAATAAAGTATTCTGTTTTATATAAAAAGATGTTTCCGTTTTATTACGTTAATAATACGAATAAAACAAAACGTCATTATCGCTATAATAATTCATATTATTAATCGACAATAATTGAATCAAACTGAGCGACTTCTTACATAAATATCAATAATCAATACCGTGTGCTACTATACAACAACGCGTATTACTGTACTTTTACTACCCAGTAGTTCAACAGTATCAACGGTAAAACTTCCGCCGTTATTTTTAATAAAATATTTTTGTCGTTTTCTCAATCCGACAATAATTCTGTTGTGGGGTCCACCAATAATTTTGCTGTCGTACGAATATTCTCCGACAAAAAGAATATTCCCCGACCAAACGAATATTATATGACAACTTGCATACTTTGCAAAATTTATAAATATTACCCACAACTATAACATTATATTAAATTCATTCCATAATATTCAAAAATAATAATTATAAAAATTCATCTTTATTTATAAAAACTGGGGTCTTACAACCTCCCCTTCTTATGAAATTTCGCCCTCGAAATTAGGGTACGTACCTGGTATGTCGAAGAGGTAAGGATACCTTGATTTCATTTCAGATTCTAACTCCCAAGTCATTTCCTCAACATCGTGGTTTCTCCACAAAACTTTGACTTGAGGTATAACCTTGGTGCGTAAAATATGTTCCTTCTTATCCAAGATTTGAACAGGAACCTCTTCATACGTTAAATCTTCCGCTATTTCGTCCGGTTCTAACTCAATAATGTGGTTCGGGTCTTTCACATATTTACGTAGCATGGATATATGAAAAACGTTATGAACACGAGACATATTTGGCGGTAAAGCTAGTCTATAGGCCACAGTTCCTACTCGATCGAGGATTAAAAATGGGCCGATGAATCGAGGATTGAGCTTTCCTCTCTTTCCAAATCTCGTAACTCCTTTCCATGGAGCAACACGTAACAACACATGATCTCCTATATCGAATTCCACGTCCTTTCGATGAAGATCAGCATAACTCTTTTGTCGATCTTGTGAGGTTTTTATACGTTTCCGGATCGTTTGAATCTTTTCCGTAGTCATACGTACCAAATCCGGTCCCAACAACGTTGCTTCACCCACCTCATCCCAACATACTGGAGAACGACACTTTCTTCCATACAACGCCTCGAACGGAGCCATGCCAATACTTGCTTGATAACTGTTGTTGTAGGAAAACTCCACCAATGGTAAGAACTTGTCCCAACTTCCCTTGAAATCAAGGACACAGAGTCTTAATAGATCTTCAAGAGTTTGAATAGTCCTTTCTGACTGTCCGTCCGTTTGAGGATGATATGCCGAGCTAAATCGTAAATCTGTGCCCATAGCTTTTTGCAAACTAACCCAAAATCGCGAAGTGAATCTTGGGTCTCGATCAGAAACTATGGATACTGGCATACCATGCAATCTTACAACCTCGTTTATGTACATACGAGCAAGACGTTCAAGTGTATAAGTTTCTCGTATCGGTAAGAAATGAGCAGATTTGGTCAATCTATCAACAATGACCCAAATCGCATCTATGCATTGAGAAACTTTGGGAAGACCAGTAACGAAATCCATGGTAATGTGCTCCCACTTCCATTCTGGAATTTCAAGTAGTTGCAATGGTCCTTTTGGTATTTGATGCTCCGCCTTGACTCGTTGACACGTTAGACACCTTGAGATAAAAAGCGATATCTCTCTCTTCATATTGCCCCACCAAAATGTATGTCGAAGATCATGATACATTTTGGTACTCCCAGGATGGATTGCAAACGGTGTGTTGTGCGCCTCCATCATGATTTTATACTTTAAATCAGGGTCGTTAGGAACACAAAGTCTGGAGTTGACTCGAAGTATTCCTTCTTCATCGATTCTTGCTTCCGGTATCGCACCTTCTTGTACTTTCTTCCTCATACGCATCAGCTCCGGATCTGTAACTTGAGCAGCTTTAATTTTATCAATTAAAGTCGGTTCTATTCGTATATTCGCCATCATAACGTGGGTCCTTGGAGTCTTTATCTCTATCTCCATCCTTTGCAAGTCATCCAAAATGGGCCTTTGCGTTGACAATATTGCACTCGCACCCGCATATGACCTTCTACTCAATGCGTCAGCTACCACGTTCGCTTTTCCAGGATGGTATTGGATGGTATGATCATAATCTTTCAACAGTTCAAGCCAACGTCGTTGTCGCATGTTGAGTTCCTTTTGAGTGAAGAAATATTTGAGGCTTTTATGATCCGTAAAGATCTCCACTTTCTCCCCATACAAGTAATGCCTCCAAATTTTAAGTGCGAAGACAACAGCTGCTAACTCTAGGTCATGAGTAGGATAATTTCTCTCATATTCTTTGAGTTGTCGTGAGGCATAGGCTATGACTTTCCCATGTTGCATGAGAACACATCCTAACCCTTTGCCCGAAGCATCACTGTAGATGACAAATCCCTCCGAACCAGATGGTATTGTCAGAACAGGTGCTGAAATGAGTCTCCTCTTGAGTTCTTGAAAACTCTTCTCACATTCCTCGCTCCAACCGAACTTTGTATCTTTCTGAGTCAGCTGAGTTAGTGGAGTAGCGATTCGAGAAAACCCTTCTACGAATCTCCGATAATAACCAGCTAAGCCGAGAAAGCTACGTACTTCGGTCACTGATTTAGGTTGCTCCCAGCTTTGAATAGCTTCAATCTTTGCTGGGTCAACAGATATTCCATGACTTGATACCACGTGCCCAAGGAATGCTACTTCCTCAAGCCAGAACTCGCATTTCTTCAACTTGGCATAAAGCTTGTATTCACGAAGCTTTTGGAGTATTTGCCTCAAGTGTTCCTCATGATCTTCACGGCTTTTGGAATAAATAAGGATGTCATCAATAAAGACGACCACAAAGTGATCCAAATATTCCTTGAATACTCGGTTCATCATATCCATGAAGGCAGCAGGAGCATTAGTCAATCCAAAGGACATGACTAGGAATTCATAATGCCCGTACCGAGTTCTGAAAGCCGTCTTTGGAATGTCATCGGTTCTAATCTTCAATTGGTGATATCCGGAACGAAGATCAATCTTTGAAAAGAATTTGGCTCCTTGCAACTGGTCAAACAGGTCATCAATACGTGGCAATGGATACCTATTTTTGATGGTGACATGATTTAACTCCCGATAATCAATACAAAGTCGCATACTCCCATCTTTCTTCTTCACGAATAGAACAGGAGCACCCCAAGGAGAAGTACTAGGACGAATAAAGCCAATGTCTAACAATGCCTGCAGTTGAGTCTTTAACTCCTGAAGTTCAATAGGAGCCATTCGATATGGGGTTTTGGAAATGGGTTTTGTACCGGGTTCAAGGTCGATACAAAATTCAATTTCACGCTCTGGGGGTAGGCCAGGAAGTTCTTCAGGGAATACGTCAGGGAATTCATTAACAATAGAAATATTATTCAAAACTGACGTATTTTTGTTTAGATCTGTGACATGAGCTAAGAAAGCTTGACATCCGTTTTTTAATAAACGAATAGCTTTATGGCTTGAGATGACAGTGATTGATTTTAATGGTTTGGTTGTTTGAATTCGCATAATAGGTCGATTAGGAATATGAAAGCTAACAACCTTACGAAAACAATCAATTTTTGCATGATGAGTAGTTAACCAATCAATCCCTAGAATTACATCAAATGCAAGTATTTTTAATGAAATAAGATCGACAGGTAATGCGTGGGTACCAACTTGAACCAAACAAGACTTATAAACCGTGGATGTAATGAAGTTTTCTCCCAACGGAGTTTCCACAGATAAGTCAAAGTCTAATTTCTCCGGAGTCAAATTTAATCGTTGAGCGCAAGTAGGAGAAATAAAAGAATGGGTAGAACCGGTATCAAATAAAGTGTAGACTTCGCTAGAGTTTATGATAAGCTTACCTGTGATGACCTCATGCGGGTTCCTTGCTTTCTGGGAGGTCACAACAAATGCTCTCCCTTGCACTACCGGCTTTGACTTTTCTGGGACAGCATTTGGTGCCTCCATCCTAGTTGAATTTGTCTTCGGTGAACGATAAAATCGGGCCAAATGGCCTTCTCTTCCACAATTATAACATGCTTTGGACGGCATCGCGCAATTTGGACTGATGTGTCCCTCCCCTCTGCATTTGAAGCATATGATAGGTGGTCTTTCTCCTTCCTTAACAATGGTTGCTGGTGCTGACGTCTTTCCATCATTGTTGAATCTCCTCTTCTTGAAATGTCCATTCTTATTGTTTTGGCCCTGATTACCACCGAAGTGGTTACCATTTCTGGCCTGATGATTTCCTCCACGCTTGTTGTCACCGCTTCGATGACTGCTCTCATTGGTATTATCATTTTGCCGGCTGCTCTCTTTTGATTGCGTTGACTCGTTATCGCGCTCTACCAACTGAGCCCTATTTACAACATCAGAATACAAACACAGTTTATGAGAAATAAGATGTTGACGTATCTCCGGCTTCAAACCTCTTAAAAATAATCGTGCCATTCTCTCTTCATTATCCACCAAATGGGACGCAAACCGGGATAACTCCGCAAATTTTGCCTCGTATTGCGACACGGTCATATTATTTTGCTCTAATTTGATAAACTCCACCTCCTTCATGTGACGGATACTTTCAGGAAAGTATTTGTCATTGAACAGCTCTTGGAACTTCTTCCAAGACATCTTCAGTACGGCAGGTTGAGTACGTTTTACCGATTCCCACCAGTAATCTGCCTCTCCGCGCAACATAAAGGCGGCAAAGGGAACCTTTTGCTCCTCGGAGCATCCCAAGACATCAAATATTTTGGTGATCTGCTTTATCCATGCTTCCGCAATAAGTGGTTTTGGCTCTCCCTTAAACTCCGGTGGTCCCAGCTCCTTGAACTGTTTAGCGGTGACCGCCAGAGAATTTTCAGTGTTTCCACCTACATTTTGAACAGGAGCCGCTCTCGCTTGCTGTTGCATGAATTGCATAAAGCCTCTGAACAATCCATCATTCATCATTTGGTCATGAGGATTGTCGCCTTCCTGATGCACATTCTCCTGATTATTGATATGTGGAGACTCAACGGTCTCTTGTGCTCCATTGTTATTCTCAACATTTTCGGAAGTCATTTTCAGATACTGCCACAAAACAAAGATTAATTGACATGTAACATAATATCTCTAAACTTTGACCAACTAATTTAAATACAAAATAAATTTAAGTAGGTCATACTAGCGAAGGAATTCCCCGTCTCTCCCCTCCTAGTTCTAGTCTCACATCTTAGCCAGGGATCATATCCCTAAGCTTTGATACCAACTGTGACGCCCCCAAAATTAGATATACATCACCCATCTTGAGTCGTCAGATACATGGTACAGAATTCAAATACAACTTACTAATACCACTGTCGTGTATAATACGACAAAATACAACTGTGAGTTTGAATACAATAATTGTCTACTAGAGATCATACAAACTCAAAAGGAGTCCTCAATACAATTATTGTCACACTATTTAACAGAATAATGAGGACTACTAATACTATTCTTTGGTCCATCACTCCGTTCCCCGACTCGTCCCAGCTATATTCTCATTTCCTGAAGAGAACAATGAGAGAAAGGGTGAGCTCAACTAGCCCAGTAAGAAATATTATGACTAAGATAATGCAGAATAAATTATCATTAGCCTTCAACAGTGTTAAACTGATAAAATATAATAACATCAAGTTTAACAGCAGCGGATCAAGCAATCCATTAAAAGAGTCAAGTTGAGAATGGAATCTACTATCCTTTATGATTTAAAAAGTTTTTAATCACTTTTATCGCTGAGACTCAGCTTAATAAATAATCCACATCATCCCTGCACTACGGCCAAGGATACTCATTAGGGTCACGACCACAAATTCCATGCACTACGGGCCAAGGACATTTGTGTATTCATCAATGGTCATGATCATGCCAACAACTGTCCATCAATGCACTACGGCAAATGAGACTTTTACCACATCATTTGTAACATTACGGTCATGATTACACCGAATAATCCCTGGTCATAATCATACCAAGTCCATCCATGCTCTACAGGCCACAGATGACTTTCAAAAATATAAATAAGAGGATGATGACAATGATATAAGAATTCAATAAAACAAGTTCAAGAATTATTTTATCCAGGAATTATTAACGTCCAAATTGTCAACACGATACTATTTTGTGGTGTAAAATTCAAGAATGATCAGAAGAATATTTCCATGAAAGGATACTGGATGAAGCGCAAATATCAAGGATATTCTACTAATTTCATGGAGTATAGAAGTCAAAACTTTAATCAACTGAGTATAATAAAGAATGGAATAACAAAAGAAATCACCATGCATGCAGAACTTTGCATAGACAGGTTATTCCAACAGAATACTAAATAACGGAACCAGGTCAGGTGAAATTCACACCGACAGGATGTTCCAACAGAATAATAAATGCGAAATAATAAATGATGGAACCAGGTCCGGCATATAGCACAGACAGGATATTCCGACAGAATAATAAAGACTGAATAATAAAAATGGAACCAGGTCCGGCGTATAGCACAGACAGGATGTTCCAACGGAATAATAATAAAGACGGAACCAGGTCCGGTGTAAAACACACAGACAGGATGTTCCAACAGAATGATAGAAGAATGTCACCAAGTATAGGGTAGACCGCGTATACAGGTTATTCCAACAGAATAATAAGAAATGGAATAACAACAGTTCTCTTCATGAATAAGAAAGAATAACACCCCTTACCGTAACAGAAACTGGATATAGGAAGAGAAAAGTTAAGTAGCAAAAAAAGCTTTTCTTCTATCTCTCTATAGTTTCTCTCTCTAGAGTTCAGTGAATTCGTAAGAAAATAATGAAGGAATGAGCTTCTATTTATAGGAAAATGGAATGCATAGTAACTAATCCATGAACGGTCCAGATTGATTTACTTTAATCTGACGGTCCATATTTAAAGAAAAATCTTTTAAATAAAATATAATATATTCTATTTATATAAAAAGATTTTTACTATGCAAACACTATGCAACACTATGCATAATAAAATATAATATATTCTATTTATAAAATAACTTTAATAAAGTATTCTGTTTTATATAAAAAGATGTTTCCGTTTTATTACGTTAATAATACGAATAAAACAAAACGTCATTATCGCTATAATAATTCATATTATTAATCGACAATAATTGAATCAAACTGAGCGACTTCTTACATAAATATCAATAATCAATACCGTGTGCTACTATACAACAACGCGTATTACTGTACTTTTACTACCCAGTAGTTCAACAGTATCAACGGTAAAACTTCCGCCGTTATTTTTAATAAAATATTTTTGTCGTTTTCTCAATCCGACAATAATTCTGTTGTGGGGTCCACCAATAATTTTGCTGTCGTACGAATATTCTCCGACAAAAAGAATATTCCCCGACCAAACGAATATTATATGACAACTTGCATACTTTGCAAAATTTATAAATATTACCCACAACTATAACATTATATTAAATTCATTCCATAATATTCAAAAATAATAATTATAAAAATTCATCTTTATTTATAAAAACTGGGGTCTTACAACCTCCCCTTCTTATGAAATTTCGCCCTCGAAATTAGGGTACGTACCTGGTATGTCGAAGAGGTAAGGATACCTTGATTTCATTTCAGATTCTAACTCCCAAGTCATTTCCTCAACATCGTGGTTTCTCCACAAAACTTTGACTTGAGGTATAACCTTGGTGCGTAAAATATGTTCCTTCTTATCCAAGATTTGAACAGGAACCTCTTCATACGTTAAATCTTCCGCTATTTCGTCCGGTTCTAACTCAATAATGTGGTTCGGGTCTTTCACATATTTACGTAGCATGGATATATGAAAAACGTTATGAACACGAGACATATTTGGCGGTAAAGCTAGTCTATAGGCCACAGTTCCTACTCGATCGAGGATTAAAAATGGGCCGATGAATCGAGGATTGAGCTTTTCCTCTCTTTCCAAATCTCGTAACTCCTTTCCATGGAGCAACACGTAACAACACATGATCTCCTATATCGAATTCCACGTCCTTTCGATGAAGATCAGCATAACTCTTTTGTCGATCTTGTGAGGTTTTTATACGTTTCCGGATCGTTTGAATCTTTTCCGTAGTCATACGTACCAAATCCGGTCCCAACAACGTTGCTTCACCCACCTCATCCCAACATACTGGAGAACGACACTTTCTTCCATACAACGCCTCGAACGGAGCCATGCCAATACTTGCTTGATAACTGTTGTTGTAGGAAAACTCCACCAATGGTAAGAACTTGTCCCAACTTCCCTTGAAATCAAGGACACAGAGTCTTAATAGATCTTCAAGAGTTTGAATAGTCCTTTCTGACTGTCCGTCCGTTTGAGGATGATATGCCGAGCTAAATCGTAAATCTGTGCCCATAGCTTTTTGCAAACTAACCCAAAATCGCGAAGTGAATCTTGGGTCTCGATCAGAAACTATGGATACTGGCATACCATGCAATCTTACAACCTCGTTTATGTACATACGAGCAAGACGTTCAAGTGTATAAGTTTCTCGTATCGGTAAGAAATGAGCAGATTTGGTCAATCTATCAACAATGACCCAAATCGCATCTATGCATTGAGAAACTTTGGGAAGACCAGTAACGAAATCCATGGTAATGTGCTCCCACTTCCATTCTGGAATTTCAAGTAGTTGCAATGGTCCTTTTGGTATTTGATGCTCCGCCTTGACTCGTTGACACGTTAGACACCTTGAGATAAAAAGCGATATCTCTCTCTTCATATTGCCCCACCAAAATGTATGTCGAAGATCATGATACATTTTGGTACTCCCAGGATGGATTGCAAACGGTGTGTTGTGCGCCTCCATCATGATTTTATACTTTAAATCAGGGTCGTTAGGAACACAAAGTCTGGAGTTGACTCGAAGTATTCCTTCTTCATCGATTCTTGCTTCCGGTATCGCACCTTCTTGTACTTTCTTCCTCATACGCATCAGCTCCGGATCTGTAACTTGAGCAGCTTTAATTTTATCAATTAAAGTCGGTTCTATTCGTATATTCGCCATCATAACGTGGGTCCTTGGAGTCTTTATCTCTATCTCCATCCTTTGCAAGTCATCCAAAATGGGCCTTTGCGTTGACAATATTGCACTCGCACCCGCATATGACCTTCTACTCAATGCGTCAGCTACCACGTTCGCTTTTCCAGGATGGTATTGGATGGTATGATCATAATCTTTCAACAGTTCAAGCCAACGTCGTTGTCGCATGTTGAGTTCCTTTTGAGTGAAGAAATATTTGAGGCTTTTATGATCCGTAAAGATCTCCACTTTCTCCCCATACAAGTAATGCCTCCAAATTTTAAGTGCGAAGACAACAGCTGCTAACTCTAGGTCATGAGTAGGATAATTTCTCTCATATTCTTTGAGTTGTCGTGAGGCATAGGCTATGACTTTCCCATGTTGCATGAGAACACATCCTAACCCTTTGCCCGAAGCATCACTGTAGATGACAAATCCCTCCGAACCAGATGGTATTGTCAGAACAGGTGCTGAAATGAGTCTCCTCTTGAGTTCTTGAAAACTCTTCTCACATTCCTCGCTCCAACCGAACTTTGTATCTTTCTGAGTCAGCTGAGTTAGTGGAGTAGCGATTCGAGAAAACCCTTCTACGAATCTCCGATAATAACCAGCTAAGCCGAGAAAGCTACGTACTTCGGTCACTGATTTAGGTTGCTCCCAGCTTTGAATAGCTTCAATCTTTGCTGGGTCAACAGATATTCCATGACTTGATACCACGTGCCCAAGGAATGCTACTTCCTCAAGCCAGAACTCGCATTTCTTCAACTTGGCATAAAGCTTGTATTCACGAAGCTTTTGGAGTATTTGCCTCAAGTGTTCCTCATGATCTTCACGGCTTTTGGAATAAATAAGGATGTCATCAATAAAGACGACCACAAAGTGATCCAAATATTCCTTGAATACTCGGTTCATCATATCCATGAAGGCAGCAGGAGCATTAGTCAATCCAAAGGACATGACTAGGAATTCATAATGCCCGTACCGAGTTCTGAAAGCCGTCTTTGGAATGTCATCGGTTCTAATCTTCAATTGGTGATATCCGGAACGAAGATCAATCTTTGAAAAGAATTTGGCTCCTTGCAACTGGTCAAACAGGTCATCAATACGTGGCAATGGATACCTATTTTTGATGGTGACATGATTTAACTCCCGATAATCAATACAAAGTCGCATACTCCCATCTTTCTTCTTCACGAATAGAACAGGAGCACCCCAAGGAGAAGTACTAGGACGAATAAAGCCAATGTCTAACAATGCCTGCAGTTGAGTCTTTAACTCCTGAAGTTCAATAGGAGCCATTCGATATGGGGTTTTGGAAATGGGTTTTGTACCGGGTTCAAGGTCGATACAAAATTCAATTTCACGCTCTGGGGGTAGGCCAGGAAGTTCTTCAGGGAATACGTCAGGGAATTCATTAACAATAGAAATATTATTCAAAACTGACGTATTTTTGTTTAGATCTGTGACATGAGCTAAGAAAGCTTGACATCCGTTTTTTAATAAACGAATAGCTTTATGGCTTGAGATGACAGTGATTGATTTTAATGGTTTGGTTGTTTGAATTCGCATAATAGGTCGATTAGGAATATGAAAGCTAACAACCTTACGAAAACAATCAATTTTTGCATGATGAGTAGTTAACCAATCAATCCCTAGAATTACATCAAATGCAAGTATTTTTAATGAAATAAGATCGACAGGTAATGCGTGGGTACCAACTTGAACCAAACAAGACTTATAAACCGTGGATGTAATGAAGTTTTCTCCCAACGGAGTTTCCACAGATAAGTCAAAGTCTAATTTCTCCGGAGTCAAATTTAATCGTTGAGCGCAAGTAGGAGAAATAAAAGAATGGGTAGAACCGGTATCAAATAAAGTGTAGACTTCGCTAGAGTTTATGATAAGCTTACCTGTGATGACCTCATGCGGGTTCCTTGCTTTCTGGGAGGTCACAACAAATGCTCTCCCTTGCACTACCGGCTTTGACTTTTCTGGGACAGCATTTGGTGCCTCCATCCTAGTTGAATTTGTCTTCGGTGAACGATAAAATCGGGCCAAATGGCCTTCTCTTCCACAATTATAACATGCTTTGGACGGCATCGCGCAATTTGGACTGATGTGTCCCTCCCCTCTGCATTTGAAGCATATGATAGGTGGTCTTTCTCCTTCCTTAACAATGGTTGCTGGTGCTGACGTCTTTCCATCATTGTTGAATCTCCTCTTCTTGAAATGTCCATTCTTATTGTTTTGGCCCTGATTACCACCGAAGTGGTTACCATTTCTGGCCTGATGATTTCCTCCACGCTTGTTGTCACCGCTTCGATGACTGCTCTCATTGGTATTATCATTTTGCCGGCTGCTCTCTTTTGATTGCGTTGACTCGTTATCGCGCTCTACCAACTGAGCCCTATTTACAACATCAGAATACAAACACAGTTTATGAGAAATAAGATGTTGACGTATCTCCGGCTTCAAACCTCTTAAAAATAATCGTGCCATTCTCTCTTCATTATCCACCAAATGGGACGCAAACCGGGATAACTCCGCAAATTTTGCCTCGTATTGCGACACGGTCATATTATTTTGCTCTAATTTGATAAACTCCACCTCCTTCATGTGACGGATACTTTCAGGAAAGTATTTGTCATTGAACAGCTCTTGGAACTTCTTCCAAGACATCTTCAGTACGGCAGGTTGAGTACGTTTTACCGATTCCCACCAGTAATCTGCCTCTCCGCGCAACATAAAGGCGGCAAAGGGAACCTTTTGCTCCTCGGAGCATCCCAAGACATCAAATATTTTGGTGATCTGCTTTATCCATGCTTCCGCAATAAGTGGTTTTGGCTCTCCCTTAAACTCCGGTGGTCCCAGCTCCTTGAACTGTTTAGCGGTGACCGCCAGAGAATTTTCAGTGTTTCCACCTACATTTTGAACAGGAGCCGCTCTCGCTTGCTGTTGCATGAATTGCATAAAGCCTCTGAACAATCCATCATTCATCATTTGGTCATGAGGATTGTCGCCTTCCTGATGCACATTCTCCTGATTATTGATATGTGGAGACTCAACGGTCTCTTGTGCTCCATTGTTATTCTCAACATTTTCGGAAGTCATTTTCAGATACTGCCACAAAACAAAGATTAATTGACATGTAACATAATATCTCTAAACTTTGACCAACTAATTTAAATACAAAATAAATTTAAGTAGGTCATACTAGCGAAGGAATTCCCCGTCTCTCCCCTCCTAGTTCTAGTCTCACATCTTAGCCAGGGATCATATCCCTAAGCTTTGATACCAACTGTGACGCCCCCAAAATTAGATATACATCACCCATCTTGAGTCGTCAGATACATGGTACAGAATTCAAATACAACTTACTAATACCACTGTCGTGTATAATACGACAAAATACAACTGTGAGTTTGAATACAATAATTGTCTACTAGAGATCATACAAACTCAAAAGGAGTCCTCAATACAATTATTGTCACACTATTTAACAGAATAATGAGGACTACTAATACTATTCTTTGGTCCATCACTCCGTTCCCCGACTCGTCCCAGCTATATTCTCATTTCCTGAAGAGAACAATGAGAGAAAGGGTGAGCTCAACTAGCCCAGTAAGAAATATTATGACTAAGATAATGCAGAATAAATTATCATTAGCCTTCAACAGTGTTAAACTGATAAAATATAATAACATCAAGTTTAACAGCAGCGGATCAAGCAATCCATTAAAAGAGTCAAGTTGAGAATGGAATCTACTATCCTTTATGATTTAAAAAGTTTTTAATCACTTTTATCGCTGAGACTCAGCTTAATAAATAATCCACATCATCCCTGCACTACGGCCAAGGATACTCATTAGGGTCACGACCACAAATTCCATGCACTACGGGCCAAGGACATTTGTGTATTCATCAATGGTCATGATCATGCCAACAACTGTCCATCAATGCACTACGGCAAATGAGACTTTTACCACATCATTTGTAACATTACGGTCATGATTACACCGAATAATCCCTGGTCATAATCATACCAAGTCCATCCATGCTCTACAGGCCACAGATGACTTTCAAAAATATAAATAAGAGGATGATGACAATGATATAAGAATTCAATAAAACAAGTTCAAGAATTATTTTATCCAGGAATTATTAACGTCCAAATTGTCAACACGATACTATTTTGTGGTGTAAAATTCAAGAATGATCAGAAGAATATTTCCATGAAAGGATACTGGATGAAGCGCAAATATCAAGGATATTCTACTAATTTCATGGAGTATAGAAGTCAAAACTTTAATCAACTGAGTATAATAAGAATGGAATAACAAAAGAAATCACCATGCATGCAGAACTTTGCATAGACAGGTTATTCCAACAGAATACTAAATAACGGAACCAGGTCAGGTGAAATTCACACCGACAGGATGTTCCAACAGAATAATAAATGCGAAATAATAAATGATGGAACCAGGTCCGGCATATAGCACAGACAGGATATTCCGACAGAATAATAAAGACTGAATAATAAAAATGGAACCAGGTCCGGCGTATAGCACAGACAGGATGTTCCAACGGAATAATAATAAAGACGGAACCAGGTCCGGTGTAAAACACACAGACAGGATGTTCCAACAGAATGATAGAAGAATGTCACCAAGTATAGGGTAGACCGCGTATACAGGTTATTCCAACAGAATAATAAGAAATGGAATAACAACAGTTCTCTTCATGAATAAGAAAGAATAACACCCCTTACCGTAACAGAAACTGGATATAGGAAGAGAAAAGTTAAGTAGCAAAAAAAGCTTTTCTTCTATCTCTCTATAGTTTTCTCTCTCTAGAGTTCAGTGAATTCGTAGAAAATAATGAAGGAATGAGCTTCTATTTATAGGAAAATGGAATGCATAGTAACTAATCCATGAATGGTCCAGATTGATTTACTTTAATCTGACGGTCCATATTTAAAGAAAAATCTTTTAAAATAAAATATATATATTCTATTATATAAAAAGATTTTTACTATACAAACACTATGCAACACTATGCATAATAAAATATAATATATTCTATTTATAAAATACTTTAATAAAGTATTCTGTTTTATATAAAAAGATGTTTCCGTTTTATTACGTTAATAATACGAATTAAAACAAAACGTCATTATCGCTATAATAATTC